>OX244043.2:49794995-50534509 GCA_945859785.2 Tridacna gigas
GCTCTTCCCCAGGGGTCACAAGTTTTATACATAGGCTTATATAGAGAAAACTTTAAATATCTTCTTGTCTGAAACCATAAGGCCTAGAGCTACCAAATTTGGCATTTAGCTTGATCTAGTTGGAGTCTACCAAAAGTGTCCAAAGTATAGTCCTGGGGTCAATTTGGCCTCATACTTGGAGGGGGGGGGTTCACAAGATTTACATAGGCTTACATAGGGAAAACTTTTAAATCTTGGTGTACATAGCCATAAGGCTTAGGCTACCAAATTTTGCATATAATTATAGCATTATTTAGTGGACAGTTACAAAGAGGGCCCAAGTTACAGCTCTAGGATCAAGTTTGGCCCTGCACCAGGGATCACAAGTTTTACATGGGTTTATGGAGTGAAAAGTTCAGAAACCATCTTGTTACCAGCCATAAGGCCAAGAACTCCCACATTTGGCATGTTATTCTTCTAATACAATATTCCCCATTTAGTCAGACTGTAGCCATGAGGTCAAAGTTTTATAAGGGCTTATATAGTGAAGACTTTTCTTCGTGGTTTATATTTATAAGCCAGTGGAGCGATACAGGGCCATCATGGCCCTCTTGTTTTATATGCAATTATAATTTTTAAATTAAAATTATAATTGAGTTGAGTTTTAATACTCTATCCAGAGTTGAGGGAATGATTTGTTTTCATCATTAACAAAAACACCTTTTAGTTTAACGGTTTTCGTTTTTTTTATTGGTAAAGAGCTTTTCACTTTAGGATAAACCCTATTTCCATAAACAATTGTTACATTTGGAACATCATTTTCTTCTAAATAATCATTTACCTCTTTTTCAAAACAATTCATGATATCAACTTTTTCAGGAGATAATTTTATAACAGCCTTTTTATAATCATAATCTGTGTCAATGACTTCAAGAACCTCACAATCTCCATCTAGTTTAAAGTATGCATAAAAGACGCTAACTCTTTTCGTATTGTATTTTTCGTACTCTGATATTTTAAATTTTAGTTTTGACATTCTTTTTAATTTCTTGGCATAAATTACTTAAATTGTTTTAATCCCCGAACCACTATTTAATTTCTTAACTAAATCTTGAATAGCAATGGCACTTCCATCTATCAAAGTATTAATATTTTGTGATGCAGGTTGAGTTGTTGTTGGTTTTGGAGTATATTTTTCTAAAATCTTTTTAGATTTTGGTGTTAAAGCCTTTTCAACTAACTTCTTACCTGCATCAACCGCAGCACTCTTTCCAACTTCTAATGCCTTCTTTGCTCCTTCCTTAGCAATACTCTTCCCAACATCAATTGCTGAAGACGCAATTTGTTTTGCAGCATTACTTGTAAAGAGTCTTGCTAAAAAATTAGCTATGCTATCAAAGATTCTGGCACCCCCATATGAATAGTTTCTTTTAAATCCTCTCTTTCTTGATGTAATCATTTTATAATATAGACATTAAATTTTTATAACGGCTTGAATCTAATACACCTTGTCTTTTTAATTCATCACATATGCTAACCAACTCATTTCTTAAACCAGTATTACCAGCTTCTTTACTTGCCATCAAAAGGTTTACCTTCAGAGGTAAAGGCTTGTATTGTTGGGTAATTTGGCAAATTAATAGACTGTGGCAACTGTTCGATACCCTCTTTAATAGGTTTAAGCCCTTCTGTAATCTCCTTTGTTGAAGCTTTTTGTGTTTCTGTAATAGGCTTAAAAAACTTTGAAAGACCAGTTTGTAATTCAATTTCACCTGTTTTCTCTGCAAGTTGGCTATCCCTAATTCTTTTCTTTGTCTCAAGATATTCTTTTACAATTTGGTCCCTTTTTATGGGGTCAGTTATCTTTAAAAACGACATTTTATATTACAAACATAATTTTTTATATTGTTTTTAACGTAGTTTTCAACCTAGTTTTCAACGTAGTTTTAATCGCTATTTTTTATTTCACATGCGCAAGAACATTTAAATTTAGTCCGTGGTACGATTTTTTTCCACCAACCTCTGAAAGGACTCACGCGCTTCTTGCCTCCCTTTCTCAATCAATGATTCTTCATTTTCAGCTGTTATCTTCTTTTTAGATTTAGTTCTTATCTCATTCTTCATAGCTTTGTATTTCTCCAATTCCTCCATAATTAATTTAAATTCATCATCAGATATATGATTGTCAAGTAATGCTTTTGATATATGTGTGGATATTGTGTTAAGTTTTGTATCAGCAATCATTTTTATTTTCTGGTGTTTTTCACCTTTACTTCTTGTGGTTCTTACGGCATATGTACCAACAACACGCATTAAACCAGTAACAAGGGCTGACGCTTCTAGTGCTATTACCACAGGTATGGCAACTACGGTTGATAACAAACCAATTCCTCCAGCGCCACTTACCATTGTCATGGTAATTAAAACTGTATCAATATTATCCACTATATTAGCGGTTCTAAAATATTTTTTTGCAAGAGCATCTCTTTGTTGAACTTCATTTTCAAGAAAAGATTGAACTTCTGATATCTTTTTTAAACGGTATGAATGGCCATTGTCATCGTTCATTAAGGTTAATTCAATGGGAAGTGCATTAGGCGTATTGCGTTCATTAGGTAAGCTCGGGTAAATTTTTTCTTTCATCTCCATTTTTATTAGAGAGATATTTTTTTAAATTGTGTAACAAACGTGACACAAAAACTCATTCTCCTCAATTTTTACTAGCTTACTTGAGTTGTTTGTTACTGTAATGGCAATATCCTCGGTATCCCCAAGAATAACTTCATTTGATAAACTTAAGAGCTTTAATTTTAAATTATAAGACAAAGAGGTTAAAACAACACCCTTACTCATTAAAAAGCCAAAACCTAATGACAATGACATTGTTCCACCTGGTTTTAGTGTTAAGGGTTGTTGAGTAAAAATTTCCCAAAGAACAGGATTAACTTTTTTAGGAGGATGCTTAACTTTAAATGGTTTCCAAAAAATAGTTTTTGGTTGAACTATTTTAGGTTTTACTCCAAATTTATAAACGTTCATATTTTAAATTTATAATATTGCTCCCAATGTAGGAATATTAGCAAATGGACTATAAGGTCCTGAAAAAAGCCCTTTTCCATCATAAAACTTTCCTCCTTGTTTTAAATACAATCCATCGCCAACAGATTTTAATCCTTTACCTTTAGCTGGTCCAAGGTAAAGACCTTTTCCATCAGTTTCTACTTGGCATACACATCCGCCTTTTTTAAGGTAAAGACCTGACCCCATTGCTTTTTGTACTCCTGATGATGCTAACCCGGATAAAGCACCAACGCCTAAAGCTGGTAAAACAGTCCTTGCTATTGTAGGTAAAACTGATGACGCTAAACCAGCTAACATTCCAAGAAAACCACCTTCTACTTTCATGTTGTGTCTAAGCTGTTTTTCTGTCATTTTAATTGTGGTTCCTCTACCAGCTTCATAAGCTTTTGCTATTTTTTTCGCCTGACTTTGGGTTATAGCTACAACATCGTTACCTTGTAAATCACTATGATTTAAACGAAGACTTACAGGGCATTTGTTTTTTAAAGCATGTTTAAGTTTTTCTTTTTGCCCATCTGATATATTTAATTTTACTGTAGTATAGTTTGCCATTTTTTATTTATCTCGCTTCTCTTATATGAAATCTGATTGTTAAATTCTCACCTCTAAGATATAGTGATGTTCCATCTTGGTCTGTAATTGATACATTAAGGTTATGTATTACATCGAGAGTAATAGGTAAATAAACCAGATTTACAGGATTTTCTTTTATTTTATACCCTGGTGAAACATTAGGAAAAAATGAATAAATAGTGTTTTTTGTTGAACCATTAACATAACTTCCTGAGATAATATCAATATTAACGAGCAAACTATTAATACTAAGAATATTTACTACATTTTCTGATTCATGAAAACCTTGTGTATATTTAGCGCGAGTAAATCCTAAAACTTTAGCGATAGAATTTGATTGATTAAAATCTACTTGATAGCCATCTTCAAGAGTAAGAACAGACTTTAAGGTATTGGTGTTTGCGGAGATATTAATAAAATACTCTTCATTAACTGCATCGTAATGACCTTTTTTCCTCATTTCTTGTTGAATGAAATCATTGATATCAACAAGGTCATAACTTCCTTCTGGTATTTTTATTTTAACCCATGAAGCACCATTGTCTGGAGAATAAACAAAAGTGTCATTTTTTTCATCAATATTTGGAAAAGAGTAGTAAGTTTCAAGGTTAACCAATGCTATTTCATATTCTTTATCCTTTTCTAATTGAAGCGGTGGGGTAAACCTTGTGTTAAAATTTGTTTTGTTGTTACTTACTATAATTTGAAATGATGTTTTGTGGTCAGTGTTTTTAACAATTTTTTCTAAATGTTCTTCCATTTTTTAATTACTAAAAAATTATTTATATGTGTAAAAATATATCTTTGGGATAAAATATATTTTTCAAATACAATAATAATTATTTTGACTTAACTTTTTTTTGAATGAATATAAGATGTGTGACCATCACTGGATTTATCTAATCTGAAATAAAATAAATAGTTTATTTTTCTTATTTTATTCACATATACTATAAATTTTTTTCTATGTTCTCTATGTTTTCTGTTAGTTCTATCTTCCTCTTCAGTTTTAAAAATCTTTCCCCACCTATTTATATTAGAAAGTACTTCTGAAATATGGTTTTGTATAAACAAATACATAATTCTTTTTCATTAATACCTACTAGACTTTTTGCATAAGAAAGAAACTCTTTTCTTAGATTTAACAAAATAAATAATTTTCTAAAATATCTTACTGTACAAACTTCAAATTTTTTTGGTAAATCACTTTCTACTATATTTTTAATACAAACCATAATCTCATTTACACTATAATCATGTAAATTAAATTTACTAAATTCATTATCGATAGCTGCTTTTTCCATTTTATAATTATACTTAAAATCTTCTTAATTTATTTTCATTTTTAAAATCTTAAATTTTTTTTTATTTTTTTATTTTTTTTTAAATTTATACTGACTTAGGTATATAAAAGTTATCAAATCCATTTCTATACTTACCATTTTGTTTTTTGCTGGTTAAATCAATGATAACAAAACCATGCGGTCTCTCCCAACCTGTTTTACAAAATTCGCGAAACTCATCCTTAGGCATATCATCACCTATATGGTCACTATAGATATGATTAAGATTTTTAAGGTCTTGTCTAAATAAACAAATAAAATTTGCGTTTTCTCTAATAGTTTGCCGAGGTAATCTAAAATAATTTTGTGATAAATAAAAACAATCAACATTACTATGTCTTCCATGGATGTAATAACATTCACATTTGTTTTGTTTTTCTAAAAGTAAATCATCAAAAATCATTAAATTTTTGTTTTCTGAGTTTAACTCTCTCGGGTCAGGAACATCACTAGCATTTTCAAAAAATTCACAATTTATATCAGATTTTTTATTAACCGTTTTAGCCCACTCTTCAACTAACGCTGTAGGAGAAACATTTAAATCTTGAACTTCATCTCTAATATTAAACAACCTTAGGATAAGTTCTTTTTGTAATTTCTCTTCAAAAGCTTTTTTAAGTATGCGGTACTCTGGTTGAAACAAACTTTTGCCAAAAACGCATAAGTTGTCATAATCAAGCCAATCAGGTCTTAGCAAAAGGTTAAGTAGAAGAGTTGTTTTACCACATCCTGACTTACCAACTATTACTCCCCTAATGCTTTTAGGTAAAAAAGGATGGTTAAATCTCTTTGATACGACTTCATTCCATGATAAGTTTTCAATATTCATTTTTATATTAAAATTAAAATTTTTAATATAAAATGTATTGCGTTAAATGTAAAAAACAAACTGAAACAACTGATTTTGAATGTGCTGTAAGTAAAAATGGGAGAAATATGAAACGCGGTAAATGTGTTGAATGTGGAACAACTAAAACCCAATTTATTAAAAAACAAGAAGGTGGGTCGTTGTTAAACAAGGTTATCAATAACTTACCTGTTGAAATGCACTTACCTGGTCATAATTTTACTGGTCTGGGCACCAAATTAAAGAAAAGACTCAATCCTGATTTAACACCGAAAGAATGGTCAAAACCTGTAAATCGCGTTGATAAAGCGGCATATCATCATGATATCTGTTATCTCAAACATAATGATGCTGCTACAAGAAATGCTGTTTGCGATAAAAATATGCTTGAAGAGTTAAAAGGAATCTACAATCCTTCTATTAAGGAAAGAATGGAACGGGGGTTAGTTTCATCATTAATTGGAACAAAGGCTAAATTTGGAATGGGAGTTAAAAAAAAAATTTCGACATGTTAAATTTATCTGAATAATTACACAAACCCGTAAAAAGAAAATTTAAGAAAAGGAGAGTTAGAGTAAATGGTATTGATAGGATATGGGCTGCAGATTTAGTAGATATGCAAGCATTTTCTAAATTTAATCGCGGTATAAAATATCTTCTCGCTGTCATTGACATCTTTTCAAAATATGGATGGCTGATACCATTAAAAGACAAAACTGGAAAATCTGTTTCTGTTGCATTGAAGAGTATTTTTAAGGAAAGAAAACCTGAAAAAATGTGGGTGGATAAAGGTAAAGAGTTTTATAACAAAGAAGTTAAAGACTTGGTTGAATTATATTCTACTGAAAATGAGGAAAAATCCAGCGTTGTTGAGAGATGGATTAGAACAATGAAAGAAAAAATGTGGAAATATTTTTCTGCTCACTCAACAAATTTTTACATTGATGTATTACAAGACCTTGTTAAAGAATATAACAACACAAGACATTCTTCTATTAAGATGACACCAGTTGATGCAAGTAAGAAGAAGAATGAAAATAAAGTTTGGAGAACATTGTATCCTGATTATAATCAAGTAAAAGAAGATATAAAACCAAAGTTTTCTGTTGGAGACAAAGTAAGGATAAGTAAAAAGAAAAAGACTTCTGAAAAAGGTTATACCACAAGATGGACTGAAGAGGTTTTAAAATAAATCTCTTGTAAAGTGGAAAGGTTATCCTAATGAGTTTAATTCATGGGTTGATAATAGTGCTATTGAAAATATTTAATATATAAAAAAATGCAGGATATTTTAATTGGTAATATAATTTTACCAAACAAACCTTTAAGTAATTTTGAACTTGAGGATGCAGTAAAAAAATTAAAAATAAAAAATTTTAGTGGAGTATTTTTAAGAGCTACCCTACCTAAAAAAGTAAAAAACAAAGAATGTGGTATATTAAATCTTGATGATTTGAGTGGGCCTGGCACTCATTGGGTTGCTTGGTATAAAAACGGTAAAACTAAAATTTACTTTGACAGTTATGGTATTCAGCCGCCTATTGAAATGATTGATTACCTAAAAACTCCAATACATTATAATAGTGACCAATTACAACAAGCAGGTCAAGTATTTTGCAGTCATTTATGTTTGTTCATTCTTAAAGAACTGGGTTTAGGTAATAAATTCCAAAATGTTTTAATTAAACTTTTTTAGCAAAATAAAAAAATTGCCTGTTGATAAATTTGGAAGAATCAATGATGTTAAAACAAGCGGTGATGGTGTGTCACTCTCTTATATAAGAAATAATTTTTTATGTAAAGATGGAACAACCACCATTACCGGTTCTATAAATATGAATGGTAACACATTAATGCGGGTTAGTAATCCAGTAAATCCTCAAGACGTTGCAACTAAGAATTATGTTGATGGTAACTCAGGGCTGTTAGATGAAAATGGAGGATACCATATGACAGGGTACTTAAACATGGGTTTTAATAAAATAAAAAACATACCCGAACCTGAGGAGCCAAGTGAAGCTGCTGACAAAAAATATGTGGATAGTAGTAAAGCAATAGTACAACAACAAGATGGTACTTTTTCCGCTGTTGCGGATATAAATATGCGAGGATATACTTTAACGAATGTTATAGAACCTGCAGAACCGCAAGACGTTGCAACTAAAAATTATGTTGATGTTAGCAATCGAGCTTTTGTTTATGGAGCTGGAGGTTATATAGCAGGTAGTGACATTTCTATGGGTGGGAGAAGGATTTCCAACGTCGGAACACCTATAGAAAGCCAACAAGTTGCAAATAAGTTTTACGTAGATACTGTTGTTGAGATAGCTACTGCGGGAGAAAAAGCTTTAACAAAAAACCAAGATGGTTCCTTTTCAATGGATGGTGAAATAGATATGGGTGGTAACTCGATTACTGGCTTACCAAATCCTATAGACCGTGATGCTGCCACCAATAAAAATTACGTAGATAATGGTGGAGCTATCGTAAAAAATCCTGATGGAAGTTTTACAGCAATATCCAACGTAGACCTCCAAGGTTTTTCTATAAAAAACGCTGCGGTACCTGTAGAAGAAAGAGATTTAGCAACAAAATCCTACGTGGATAAAAAAGTATCGCTTCCTTCTCTCATAGGTCCTAAACCCATTATAAGCGTGTGTGCTGAGGAACAAGGTCCTTTAGGGGATGGTAATTATGAGTTCTCTTTTGGTAATGGAAGCTCTGGAACAAGCCATGGGATGGGAGGTTATTGTATGTCTGCTCCTGGTAGAATTATAAGAGGGACTTTAATGGTTGCTAAAGGTAGTAGTATTTTAAAAGAAGAGGCAAAAGTCAATATAGTCGTAAATGGAGTTGAACAGGCTGACTACTCCATAGTAAAAAAGAAAGGAGAAAGTTGTAGTTGTATAGTTTTCCCACAACCTTTAGTAATAGACCAATGTGATGTTATAAACTTTATAACAAGGTCTGACAACCCCAACGCAAAAAATGCATATTTGACGATACTGATAGAGTTGGATTTATAAAAAATATTTAAATAAAATTTTATTATATTAAAAATGGGAGAAAGATAAGAAATACTAAGAAATCTTTGGGGAAAAGAAGATTATACTTTAAGAAACGTTCTAGATAGGATAAAATATAACCGCTATAAGCTTAAAAAATACAAAAGTTTTTTTACAAGTGACATTAACACAAAAAATTATGAAGAAAATATTAATAATATATATGATATTTTAAAAACAGAGCTTAAAGATTTCTTTAAGAAATATTATGAAAATAGGATTGATGAGTTTGATTCTGATATAGATAAGCTTCTAAATGAGTCTTAAACAAAAAAATTTATAACTTTTTTTTAAAGTTATAAATTTATATTTTACGTTTAATATCACTTTTCACCCTGCATATCGGACAGTCTTCCCTATCGTACTCAACGTCACATTTTTCGCATATAGGTATATGACCGCAACTGCAAAACAAAACGGAGGGTTTTACGTTTTCATCTAAACATATTACACATTTTTCTTCGTGAAATGTTTCCATATCGTTGATTTTTCTGGCTGTTTCAATTTCTTTAAAAAATCTTTCACGATTTCGTCTAATCTCTTCATGAACGTCATAGTCACTGTCTTCCGCTTCACTTTCCACACTTAACTCGGGAAATTGTGGGGGTGGTAAATCTTCCGAACCTTCATATATAACAAACAAACAAGGAATATAACATACATCCCTTCTAAATCTTTCGTAAAAATCATACCTGTCTAATTTATCTACATTGTCCTTAATTTTACAAAAAGATTCTTTTGCTTGCTCACCTTTAAACTCACCGATAGTACTAATATTGTCAATTATACCAATACAAAAAAAAATGTTTAATCAAATCATTGGTACTAACATTTTCAATATTTTTTCTACCTAAAGTTCTGTCAATTGTAGCTATACAGACAAACATTTTAAATTCGGGAGTTTCTTTTCGAATTTTGCTCCATTCATAATATACGGTGCTATCATTGTTTATGATATTGTACATAGCCTCTAATATGTCAAATTCATACAAGTTTTTAAACATGATACAACCTGGTGTGTCTTTATATTGTATTCCTTCGTTTCTCCTTTTGATATCATTGTTCCATTTAATTAAATTTTCACGAATAATCTCTAAATTTGAATTTGCTCCAAAAGAATACATTTTTTATATTTACATAATTTTTTCTTATATTAAAAAATTTATAACTTAAAAAAGTTATAAATTTATATTTTACATTTAATTGTGCTCTCTTTTCTGCATATTGGACATTTATCTATTGATTTTAAATTATCACAATCACAGCATATGGCTATATGACCACAATCACAAAACAAAATATTAGGTTTTACATCTTCAAGACAAATAACACATTTTTCTTCTTGAAAGGTTTGTAATGTGTTGATTTTTCTGGTTGGTTCTTCATTTTCATGATATAGAGCTGCCACTTCTTCTATAATTTCATTTAATCGGTCCTCCCTTGTATAAACTACTTGCTCTTGTTCTCCATCTATTCTAACAATCCTATCTATACCATAATCAGCCATTATTACGCTGTATTGCCCATGCTCTAAATTAAGTCTATTTAAAAAAGATCTCAGAATCTCTTCATTTTCATCGTTCTCCTCATTTAGTTCATTAGTTTCTTCATCTTCTGCTCTTTCTAAAGCAAAACGTATAGGAGATCCATCATAACTTAAGTATCTTTCTTCTAAACAATTTCTCATTTTTGTATAATCACGTAATTCACCCCAATATTCACCATAATATTCAACAAAAGAAGTAAAATTAAAATACTCTGCAGGATGAATATTTTTAAATGTTAAAATTGGATATAATTTATAATTATCTGGCGTCGGCTCTCTATCATCATTCCTAGCTAATTCAAGTAAAGCATTTTGATAAACACTAATAAAATTATCACTTTGGTTAAATGGTATTCTAATACCAGTAAAAATAGGGTTGCCAAAACAACGAAATGGGTGACGTATTTGTTGTAAATCAGGCCAACACATAAAAACAGTTGTGTCAAAACCAAATTCATTTAACTTATGCTTACTATGTAGATAATAAGCAAAGGGTATTAATTTTGTAAGCATATAAAGAAAATCATTACTATTTTCAAACCAATTAAAATGCAATTGAAATAGTTCTTTATCTGAATCATAATAATAGTAAGACATACATTTTTTATTTAATGTAGTCTCTGTTAGCTTTATTCTAAAATCGTTTGAAATTTTATTCAACACATGCATTTTTCATAATATTTTAAAATTACTTAACTAACAAAAAATAAAATTTTTATTTTTAAATTTTTTAAAATTTTTTTTATTTTTATGAAAGCATAAGGTTAGCATATGGTTAGCCGGTTGGCCATTGCGCTGTTTGATGGGAGGAACAAACGGTTAGATGGCTGACTGGTTAGCTGGGCTCTGAAATCAAAAATTTTTTAGAATTTTTTTTTAAATTGAATTTAAGTTAAAACGTTTTAGAAAGAGGTTATGCTATTTGTTGGTGGGTTGTTATATGAGTGACGCATGAATTTTATAAGCATGTTCATGTTTATGAAATTAGTTAAAGCATATGTTTGGTTAATGGGAGTTGTTTTGGATAAGGCGGTTAAAGCGTAAGGGGGTTAATGCATAAGGGTTAGCTAATTCATAAGTTATCTGTTGCATAAGTTAGCTGTTTCATAAGGGTTAGCTGTTTCATAAGGGGTTAGCTGGGCATAAGGGTTAGCTGGGCATAAGGGAGGGTTTGCTGTTAAGCACTGTGCTATTTTGTTAAGCGTTGGGTTAAGCATTGGGGTAGCTTAAGGGGCTTGGCCCAGCCCGGGTATTTTCTTGTCTACTAGTGTAACCAATGGAATTGTCATCAAGATCCCCTATTTTGATATTTTTAGCTTGTCCCCATTTTGATCAGATTTGTCCTTAGGTCATTATGAACATCTAGGGAAATTTTGAGTATGACTGAGCCAGAATTGTGGTTGCTGAGTGTGTTCATGTTCATGTTCACAACCTTACAAACATTCTGGGCGATCGATCAAGATTATGCTCGAATTATGATACTTATATAATACACAGTGGAATTTTGGCGATGCATATTCAAGGATACATAAAAGCTAACCATGAGTATGTTATGCTCAGGTGAGCTGATGATGGGTTTTCAGACAGAATCACATGCCAAATGTATGTTGTGGGCCATACAATATGGAACAGGAGGATTCCAAGAATACACTCTTTACATATTTGATCCCACATTGTGACTACAAAGGACTTTTTGTGATTCCAAGGAAGAAATTTGGTAAATGCTATTAGCAAACAAGAGCCGTCAAGTGGTTGTTGAGAAATCGCTTCGGACAGACAGACAGACAGACGAAGTGGCGACTATATGCTCGCCCTTACAGGAGTATGACTATCCACCAGTCCATGCTGAATATGAAAGTTCTAGGGTTAATGTTTGGATGAAAGAAGATTTTAAAAGATCTTTTATTTGGATGTGGAAACTGGGATCCAACAACTAAGCACTTATTTTTTTTTCCTAAGGTCACAATTCGATGTACTTTGGTAGAGTGCTACTGTTGCCAATTAAGTTGTAGGCTTTGTGTTTGGGTTGATTTTTTTTTTTTTCAGCAGTTGACATGGAAACCAGAGTTGTTCATGAATTCCAATTTGTCAAAGGGCAATACATTTGATCTTGCTAAGCTAAGCAACTACGTTTATTAAGCCAACACTTTTATTAAGCGATAGGAATTCCAATATCTCTGTTGAAATATATAAGACTAGCTGGAATTGAATGCCCCATGGATTAAAGCCTTTACATTCAGTCTTAATATTGTGATTATACCTTTTTTATGAGTAGGTCCAAAAATAAATTAGATATGCAATGACCTTTTGATAGACAGGCAAATGAAAAGTTGACAACAATTGGACAATAATTGCAGAAAGCAGTTAAAAGACTCAGTGTTTCCTAATAGTGGCACATACCTGGTACGGGTTGACATCTGTGACACCCCAAAATAGGGTTCCACTTATAATGATACTCAGGGGACTGAAGAAATCATATCGTTTTATCTGAATATTGTTTTAACTGGTGTATATTCTTATAAAACGAGACCCTGTTGGGACCAAGGGATTAACGTCATTATAAGCAATATATCGTATTAAGCAATATAGTAATAAGCAAAGTTTACTGTAATTGTTGCAGAGATGCTCAAGAAATTACTTAATATTTTAGCAGATCAGTATTGAGTTGACTCTTTTCAAGATATAATGGTGATCAACCTCTTTCCCACAACCACTTGCAAGAAGACTCAACACCATAATGCTACATGCCAAACATGAAAGCTCTAGCCCTTACGGTTTGGGACAAGAAAATTTTTAAAGATTTCCTTCTTTATCTCTATGTGAAATCCGAGACCAACAAAATATGGCTAATTTTCACACCAGGGCCATAATTGTAAGTGTTTTGGTAGAGGGCCGCTAGATGATGCTACATGCCAAATATGAAAGCTCTAGCCCTTACGGTTTGGGACAAGAAGATTTTTAAAGATTTCCTTCTTTATCTCTATGTGAAATATGAGAACCCACAACATAGGGCCAATTTTTAACACCAGGGCAATAATTTGAAGCATTTTGGTAGAGGGTCACTAGATGATGCTACATGCCAAATATGAAAGCTCTAGCCCTTACTGTTTGGGACAAGAAAATTGTTAAAGATTTCCTTCTTTATCTCTATGTGAAATCCGAGACCCCACAACATAGGGCCAATTTTTAACACCAGGACCATAATTTGAAGTATTTTGGTAGAGGGTCACTAGATGATGCTACATGCCATATATGAAAGCTCTAGCCCTTATGGTTTGGGACAAGAAGATTTTTAAAGATTTCCTTCTTTATCTCTATGTGAAATCCGAGACCCCACAACATAGGGCCAATTTTTAACACCAGGACCATAATTTGAAATATTTTGGTAGAGGGTCACTAGATGATGCTACATGCCATATATGAAAGCTCTAGCCCTTACGGTTTGGGACAAGAAGATTTTTAAAGATTTCCTTCTTTATCTCTATGTGAAATCCGAGAACCCACAACATAGGGCCAATTTCCACACTAGGGCCATTATTTGAAGTATTTTGGTAGAGGGCCACTAGATGATACTACATGCCATATATGAGAGCTCTAGCCCTTACGGTTTGGGACAAGAAGATTTTTAAAGATTTTCTTCTTTATCTCTGTGAAAACGGAGAACCCACAACATAGGGCCATTTTCAACACCAGGGCCATAATTTGAAGAATTTTGGTAGAGGGCCACTAGATGATGCTACATGCCAAATATGAAAGCTCTAGCCCTTACGGTTTGGGACAAGAAGATTTTTAAAGATTTTCTTCTTTGTCTCTATGTGAAATCCGAGACCCCACAACAAAGGGCCAATTTTTAACACCAGGGCCATAATTTGAAGTATTTTGGTAGAGGGTCACTAGATGATGCTACATGCCATATATGAAAGCTCTAGCCCTTACGGTTTGGGACAAGAAGATTTTTAAAGATTTCCTTCTTTATCTCTATGTGAAATCCGAGAACCCTCAACATAGGGCCAATTTCCATACTAGGGCCATTATTTGAAGTATTTTGGTTGAGGGCCACTAGATGATACTACATGCCATATATGAGAGTTCTAGCCCTTACAGTTTGGGACAAGAAGATTTTTAAAGATTTCCTTCTTTATCTCTATGTGAAATATGAGAACCCACAACATAGGGCCATTTTCAACACTAGGGCTATAATTTTAAGTATTTTGGTAGAGGGCCACTAGATGATGCTACATGCCAAATATGAAAGCTCTAGCCCTTACGGTTTGGGACAAGAAGATTTTTAAAGATTTCCTTCTTTATCTCTATGTGAAATCCAAGACCCCACAACATAGGGCCAATTTTTAACACCAGGGCCATAATTTGAAGTATTTTGGTAGAGGGTCACTAGATGATGCTACATGCCATATATGAAAGCTCTAGCCCTTACGGTTTGGGACAAGAAGATTTTTAGTTTTTTCTTTCGGTTTCCATGGCAACTAGAGTTTTTCATGGAATTCAAATCTTTGAAGTATTCTGAAAGTGCATCACCTAAGGATCATTTCTGTGAAGTTTCATTGAAATCTGATTGGCGGTTTCAGAGCAGAGGATTTTTTAGTAATTGTTTACGGACGGACAGACAGACGGACAACGGACATTGACCGATCACAACAGCTTACCCTGAGCACTATGTGCTCAGGTGAGCTAAAAATTGCACCATTTCAGCCACATTGAAATTGTCATCTACAGATGCTTTCAATATGGGCCAGGTTGAAATTTTGTTGTCTGGTAAAGGGTTGAGCTAATATTTTAAAACTATTTCTGTTGTTTATTTTTTGGAATTATAAAATCCACACAAAGGCTTCCTTGACAAATGCCACACCAGTGTTTTCAACGCTTTGATTTATTTCATCAACCATTATATTAAGTAAGAATGCCGAAAAAGAAAAAATATGCATTATAAAAACAGTGATACAACAGACAGACTTAGTGTAAGAGCTCACATTGAAGATCATACTGTATGAGTGGAAATTTTTGCAATGTGGAAATTTTTGCGATTTCGCAAATCTGAAAAATTCTAAAACTTTTCTGTTTGCATATTTACCACAAGTATACCAACAAATAATGAGTGTCGTGAATTTGCAAACATTTCCATTCGCAAAATGTCCATAATCGATAATTCACACATTTTTCGACACACATATATATCCACGTATACAGTATGAGTAGGTGAGCTAAAAATACATAATGACTTAAAGTGGTGTTTTTCTTGTCCTCCTCACCCTGTTCTCAGGTCTTTCAAAGAAAGACAAGGAAATATGAAATTACTTCAAAAGCTTAATGGTTTGGAAACGTAATAGATTGTTTATGAAACTGGCATCCACGACTTTCGTCATTATTTAAGTCTGGAACTGACAGCCAATTACCAAAGAACCCCAAGTTCTAAAACCATTCCATATCAAACTGATTTTACTCATTCCTTAACCCTTTACCAAACAATTCCAATTTTTAATCACCCCAAGAAAGAAGGCTTCTGAAAATATTGTGCGAAAAGGAGAAAATGCTGGTATCCCCACAATGTTTTCTACCCTCCAAAGGCAAATTCAGTTTTTCAAGTCAGATTTGTAGTCTTCAAATGGGTTAAAGTTGGACTAAACTCAAGTTTTATTGTCTTGTACAGAGTTAAATGTTTCAACATTTTCAGAGCATTTTCTCTTTTTCCCACAATATTTTCTACCCTATCTTAGACAACTTTGCAATTTTGGACACATTAAATTTGGCATCTGCATATGCTTTGGGTTTGGACAAGTCTAAAATTTTGTTGTGTGGAAAGAGTGAACAGATTTACATAGGGAAATTTTATAGGAACCACAAGGCCCAAATAAGTTCAAGTTTTCACCTTGTACGAAGGTACCTATTTGCCCCATGTTTGAGTTTGCTGAGCCTAGTAGTGCAGTCTCTAGCATACAGGACTTGAAACGTGGGATTCCCTTATTTGAATCCCCAGCTCTGCGAATTCCTTTCCCAGGATTGATGATAGTCATTGTGACACTCCTGGTTTCGTTCCCTTCTCACTGCTAATCATTGTTTTGATGATGGTTGTGTGGGAAAGCAGCCATTGGCATGGGAAGAATATTGTGTGAAGTTGTCTGCAAATGCTTTCAATTTGGTTGAGTCCAAAATTTTGTTGTTTGGTGAAAAATACTGAGATTTATGTTGATTATCTACATTTTTATGACCATTTGGTTCTACTTTTTTTTTTTCCACCTTATGTTCAAGTCTCATTAAGAATAAAATATAGACTGGTTGTTTTATCCCTGTGATTTATTTGTCAAAGTGATTAGAGGCAAGCCCCTGAGGAACATTGATTGTCAGGTTGGGGGATTTGGTGAAACCAGTCTGGTAGTCACAGACTGTCTCTCTGACAGGTTATTGCTGGATCCCTGTTATTTATGAAGATTGAATCCTATTTTTTCCCGATTTTTACTTGTCAGTTCTCCAGTTTGAGGCTATAATAAAACACTGAGATGACCAAGTTTTAAGTACTGAATCATGCCTACATTTTATTAATGAGAAATAACAATTAGTTCTAGGAATGCTGTTTTTAGTTCAGTTGGTAGTTAGGCTTGCGTTCTACATGTCCTGAGCATTGACCTTTTATTAAGCAGCCCCAAGTTTGAAATACCTTGATGAAAGTTTTTGAAAACATGGTGGAAAAAGGAGAAAATGTGGGTCCATTCTTTGAGTTTGGGAAAAAAAATAATGTGAGAAAAAGAACAACCACTTCAAAAAAATTTTCTAAAATTGATCACATGGTCCAAGATATTATACTGCAGAAAACTGAGTGTTAGCTTACAAAAGACCTAGCATATTCATCTTGCTAGAGAAATGATAAGACTCTATAAGGTTCCATATGAGATGGATTTCTGAGCCACCATATTTCACTTAATTAATGATCCCTCCCTAATTGTAGCGCCACCAATATATTTTTTGCTCCAGAGGCCTTTGGACAACCTCCACACACACCCAGCATTACCTTAAAATCAATGACTGGAGTGACAAACTTCCAAACGCAAGATAAAGTCAGTAAAATTTTCTAACTCATACTTATGAAAATCACTAATGACGGATAATTTTTAAATAAACTTACCAGCACTGCGTCGACTGAACTGGTCCCCATTGTAAATATACATATTACAACAGGTTATTGTGTTGATGATTTTCATTGGCTACATGAATATCATTGAATGGCCAATCGGAGCATCTTACACATTTCCAGTTTGGCAGTATAGGTAACATAGCTATTGTTTCCACAATTTGAAATCCGTAATTGAAACTAAATTAGTAGTAGCAGAAATTAACTTTAAAAGGTGATACCGTATATACAATTCACATATTTGTGAGATCAAAATTATCGGAAATTTTACAGCTCATGAAGCGAGAGTGACCTCCCCTGAATCTCGCGATATCGCTGTTCTAAAAATAGACGGGCACTATTCTGCCCGTTTTCAGTAGCCTGCACTGATCCCTATACACTTGCTGTATCAGGGGAGGTAACCAATCTATGCATCGACATAATCCTAATTACTTCACAAAATGGTGTCATTAACACTTGACTATCTGAATACACATATACTTCCAATAAACTTCCTGTAACACAAAATTTGTCAACTAACGTTGGAAAAACTTTAAGAAAGTGAAGTATTGAATACCAGTGTCCCATATTAATCCTGAATGATATATAATGTCCAAATAAAACATGATCGGTGGTAAAATTGGTATTCTGCATTACTGCATTACTTCAAGTCTTTCAAAATAGCGATCATTTTGCACTCGGCACTAACTAAAACCTGGATCAAAATACCGTACTTACTCTAAGTGACAGTACTTAAATTTTGGGAAATTGGCTATGAAATAAGAGTGCCCTGTTGGTGTTTTGCATGGCGCCTGAGCGTGTTAATTAGGAGAAATACGGTATTTCAGGAATTCTTTCATAAAGCACAGCAAAATCTTGATACATATTACCCAGTGGAACAGAAGCATGGTGCATGACATTTCTTCAAAAGGGTGTTTTGTCGAATTCCATGTATGTTTTAACTCTTTCACTACTGATGACGGCATTAGTACCTTTTGCGGATGGTGTAGATCAAGATCAGACTGCACAGAACATGCAGTCTGATCTTTGATCTACACCATCCGCTACCAGTTGCTAGACTATGATGCAGTTCATATTTGATAGCAATGGAAATCTTCTTTTAGACCTCGAAAAAAAGCGGAATTTCTTGAGCTATTAGTGAAAGAGTTAAAATACCAAATGCTAAATTCCTAGATTTATTTCATGAAAAGGTCAGTCTTGTAGGAAGATTTGAGCCATAATTTGTCTGGATTAGGGTAATGGTCGGGGTTAGGGATTGTCGTCGACAAAGGTGGTTTTCAAAGAAACACTGCGTATCCACAAAAGCAAGAGCAATGGTTTTCATCCATTTTGGAAAACTACTCAAAGGGCAACTGACAAATGTTAACCCTTAAAGCGCCTTTCACGACTATAGTTGCCCTTGGGCCCAGTGTAGATCAAGATCAGGCTGCACAAAACATGCAGCCTGATCTTTGATCTACACTGTCCGCTTTGCTTAAACACCGTAGACAACAGCAATCCATGAAGTTGCAGTTATTTGGGTCGTATTTCTATAATGAAAATGTCTGATAAGTTTATTCGACGCTTTAAGGGTTAATGTCTGCTACAAACCTGTTTCAGAAGATTATTAACCCTTTACCACACAATCCCGAGTTTTAACAGCTCCCCCAAGAAAGATACCTTTTGAAAACATTGTGGGAAAAGGAGAAAATGCTGGTAACCAGCATTTTCTCCTTTTCCCACAATGTTTTCTACCTTGTCAGAGAGCTTGAGCTCATTTATACCAGTTTTAAATTTGTGGTCTGCAGCCATTGTGAATTTGGAAGAATCTAAAACTTGCAGTGTGGGAAAGGGTTAATTCTTACTCTTTACCAAACGACAATATTTTAGACATGATCAAAGTGAAAGCATTAGCAAATGGCAAACTTAATGTGGCACAAGAGATTGGACTTTTTAACAAAAAGATTGGAAAACATTGTGGGGAAAAGAAGAAAATGCGGGTCACCAGCATTTTCTCCTTTTTCCCACGATGTTTTCAAAAGGCCTTCTTCCTCGGGGTCGTTAAAACTCAGGATTTTGCAGAAAAGGGTTAAATGGGTTGAGGCAATTGTGTTTCAAAATTCTTATTAAAAACTGTCATTTATTTGTTATAAAGCTCCTGTACATGCATAAATCTGCCAAATTTGCAAGAATAATTTATAGAGATGCACTCTGAAAATGTTGAAACGTCTAACCTTTAACCCTTTACCACACAATCCCAACTTTTAACAACCCTGAGAAAGAAGCATTTCAAAAACATTTTGGGAAAAGGAGAAAATGCTGGTAACCACCATTTTCTCCTTCTCCCACAATGTTTTCTACCCTTCCCAAAGCAAATTTCAAATTTTCAGTGACATTTATTTTGTCTTCTGCAAATGTTTTCAATTTGGACTATTCTAAAATTTTTTCGTTGGGTAAAGGGTTAAATTGCTGAATAAATGAAATGAAATTTTCCACTCAGTGGTAAAAACTTAAATATCACGGTTCCAAAGTTAATTTCACTGGAAAGAAAATACCGACTCGGACAGTGTAGATCAAAGATCGGACTGCACGTTCTATACAGTCTGATCTTGATCTACATGGTCTGCAAAAGGTCAGTGAGTCAGGCTTAGCAGCTTAATTCTTTACCAAATGACAAAAGTTTAGATTGGTCCAAATTGAAAGCATTTGTAGACGACAAAATAAAGTTGGCTCAAATGACGAAATTTGTCCTTGATAGAGTAGAAAACATTGTGGGAAAAGGAGAAAATGCTGTGTACCAGCATTTTCTCCTTTTCCCACAATGTTTTCAAAAGGCGTCTTCTTCAGGGTCATTAAAAGTCGGGATTGTGTGGTAAAGGGTTAAGGGTTTACTTTGTACAACACCGGAAAACTTGAGATTGGGTCAAATTTAACACATTTGCAGACTACAAATGTGACTCAAAAAAATGAAATTTGTCTTTGGAGGGTAGAAAACAATGTGGGAATAGGAGAAAATGCTGTTTATCAGCATTTTCTCCTTTTGTCACAATTTTTTCAAAAGCATTCTTTCTCGGGGACTGTTTGGTTGAGGATTAACACTTTACCACACAACAAAAATATCGACTCATCCAAATTGAAAGCATTTGCAGACAACAATTTAAATGTGGCTCAACTGATGGAATTCCTGTTTGATACGGTAGAAAATATTGTGGGGAAAGGAGAAAATGCTGTTTACCAGCATTTTCTCCTTTTCCCACATTCTTTTCAACAGGCTTCTTTCTCGGGGTCGCTAAAACTCAGGACAATTTAGTAGAGGATTAAGACGAAACGATAATAAATAATAACATAATGGCAAAGCCATTTGATATTCAACAAGTTATTTATGTGCAATTTCTTACTTCGATATTTAGCATATTGTTGCAGTATGATTGGCAGCAAATGTCACTCTCGATCAAGTTACGCCGTCGAAAATCTATCTTTGACTTTGCGCTTTGAGCATCGAATAAACTTCATAGACTTTAAATCTACAAGTAAGACCCAACTTATTGCAATATTATGGTTGCTTTTGTCTACAGTGTTTCAGGAAAGCGGACAGTGTAGATCCAAGATCAGACTGCATATTTTGTGCAGTCTGATCTTGATCTACACTGGCTGCTAAGGCAACCACAGTCATGAAATGGCTAAAATTCAGGGCCAATGTTCACTACCCATTTGTTCTTACCTTCGATATTTAGCATGTTATTGCAGTAGGATTGGCAGCAAATGTCATTCTCGATCAGGTTACGCTGTGAAAAATCATCTTTGACCTAAATTCAGGGATCTTATTCATCACCCATTCTTTAGCGATTACCTTCTTTGTCTTATTCTCAAGAATTTTTTATGTTTAACTGTATACCAGACAACAAAATTTAAGACTTGTCCAAATTGAAAATATTTGCAGATTAACAAATTCAGATGACTAGTCCAAATTGAAAACATTTGCAGATTAACAAATTCAGATGATGATATCCATCTGTGAAAGTACAGAAAGCATTGTTGGAAAAGGAGAAAATGCTGCTTGCCAAATTGAAAACATTTGCAGATTAACAAATTCAGATGACTTGTCCAAATTGAAAACATTTGCAGATTAACAAATTCAGATGATGATATTCATCTGTGAAAATACAGAAAGCATTGTTGGAACAGGAGAAAATGCTGCTTGCCAGCAGTTTTTTCTTTTTCCTCAATATTTTCAAAAGCTTTCTCATCAGAGTTTACAACATGGAATATATTGTATTATTGTTTGGTAAAAGGTTAAAAGTTATGCAATTTCTGCAGTGTTCTTATGACATAAAATTTCTATGAGTCTAAAAATAAATATTTTGACAAAAATTTTAACTTACCCAAATTGAAGGTAGATGCACATGCCAAACTAACACTTTACCACACAAGCCAGACTTTTAACAACCTTGCAAAAAAAAAAAGCTTTTGAAAACATTGGCAGAAAAGGAGAAAATGCTGATAATCAGCATTTCTACTTTTCCCACAATTTTGTCTGTCCTATCAAAGACAAATCTCACCATACGAGCAATATTTAATATGTTGTCTGCAAACAGTTTCAAATTTGGACCAGACTTAAATTTTTTTGTTTCGTTAAGAATTAAACGACTCAAATGTACTTGTAGTTAAAGGGAAGAGTGAAGTATAATCTCACTAGGAAGACATTTTAAGAATTTTTCTAGGTTTTCTGTTTTATTTTTATGGTGGTATTTTACATAAAATTTACTTTTAAGGATTCAAGAATTTTTTTTTTAATCTATCCATAGATTTGGAAACCATTACAGAACTCCTAGAAAAGTGTAGACACTCAGTAAATTGAAAGCACAAGAAAACTTATATGTTCTCAGTCCACAGAATGAATGTAAAAGATTTTAATTATTTACTACACAATCCCAAGTTTTAACTACCAGGAGAAGGAAAGCTTTTGAAAATATTTTGGGAAAAGGAGAAAATGCTGGTTACCAGCATTTTCTCCTTTTCCCAAAATGTTTTCTACCTTTTCAACGACAAATTCCAACTTTTGAGTCATATTGAAGTTGTTGTCTGCAAATGCTTTCAGTCTAGACAAATCTTAAATCTTGACATTTGGAAAAGATATAGCAGATAGAAGGGGTTAGTGCTTGAAATGTACCCCATTTTAAATGAAAGAACTATCAACCCTATAGCAAACAACTCCTTTAACTCTTTACCAAACGTCAAAATTTTAGACCAGTCCAAATTCAAAGCATTTGCAAACGACAAAGTAAATGTTACTCAAAAATTAAAACTTGTTTTGGGATGAGTAGAAAACATTGTGGGAAAAGGAGAAAATGCTGGTGACCAGAATTTTCTCCTTTTTCCACAATGTTTTCAAAAGGCTTTTTCCTCTGGGTCGTTAAGAGTCAGGATTGTGTGGTAAAGGGTTAACTTTTTACGAAACAACAAAACTGTAGTCTTGCCCAAATTGGAAGCACTTGCCGATGACAAATATAACTCAAAATGTGAAATTTGTCTTTCACAGAGTAAAAAACATTGTGGGAAAAGTGAAAATGCTGTTACCAGCATTTTCACCTTTTCCCACAATGTTTTCAAAAGGCCTCTTTATAAGGGTCATTAAAACTTGGGATTGTGCTGTAATGGATTAACCCTTTACCAGACGACAAAATTTCAGCCTTGTCAAAATTGAAAGCATTTGCATATGACAATTTCAATGTGGCTCAAATGGTGCAACTTTTTTTTGATAGGGTAGAAAACATTGGTTACTGGCATTTTCTCCTTTTCCCACATTGTTTTCAAAAGGCTTCTTTCCCAGGGGCGTCAAAAGGCGGCATTGTGCGGTAAAGGGTTAAGCACATGAATTGGTTTCAAAATGACTTTTTCTTCTCAAGGAGGTGAGAGAGATCTTAAACAGAAAGGAAAAACATCACATTCATTAATTGCTTTCAATTTGATCAAGTTCACATTTCACATCTCCAGAATAATGTATCAGTGAAAGATGAAGTCAGTTATTTATTATTTTCTTCATTAAAATGAAATGCCACATGCTACCATGACGATAAGGTTTCAATTATGTCACAAAAAACTTGAACCTGTCAGGGCTGATATTAACCCGTGGGCTGCTAAGGGCAACTCAAGGAACTTTTACGGACGGTGTAGATCAAGATCAGACTGCACAGAACATGCAGTCTGATCTTGGATCACGCTGGCCGATAAGGAGATACCTTTGCGCCAAAAATACCTTTGAAATAGCAGAATTTGGCTTTTTACTATCTGCTTGAAAGTTTCATTCAACTAATTTAGCAGGATAAGGGTTAACCCTTAGAGTGCAGAATAAACCCAACCGACAGTTTCAATCTAGAAATTATCAGTAATTGCAATTTTATGATTGCTTTTGTCCACAAAGTCTTAGCAAAGCAGACATTGTAGATCAAAGATCAGACTGAACATTCTGTGCAGTCTGGTCTTTATCTACACTGGACACAAAAGCGACTACAGTTGTGAAAGGCACTTTAACGCTTTAGACAACAAAGTAAATATGACTGCATAATTGAAATTTGTTTTGGGAAGAGTTGAAAACATTGTGAGAAATGGAGAAAATGCTGGTAACCAGCATTTTCTCCATTTCCCACGTTTTCAAAAGGCTTCCTTTTCAGGGTCATTAAAAGTCGGGATTGTGTGGTGTTGAGTTAGGGTTTAACTCCTTACCAAACGACAAAATTTTAGACCGGTCTGAACTGAAAGCATTTGCAGACAACAAATTAAAGGTGTGCCAAATGATGAAATTTGTCATTGATAGGTAAGAAAACATTGTGGGAAAAGGAGAAAATGCTGGTTACCAGCATTTTCTCCTTTTCCCACAATGTTTTCAAAAGGCCTTTTTCTCAGGGTCGTTAAAAGTCAGGATTGTGTGGTAGAGAGTTACTTCTGTACACAATCAAGAAGAAGGCTTCTTATATCATCAAGGGAACCAGAGAAATTACCGATGACCCACTACTGTCCCAATACGATTCTTTGTTTATCAGTCTCAAAAACATTGTAGCAAAAAGAGCATGTTGCAGTGTTACAACAGTTATTGGGCTTGTGTTCACACAATGTGTTTGATACTTTATGAAAAAGATTTGCGGGGGGGGGGGGGGGGGGGGTCAAATGCATGTTGTCTGTGTAACTGCTTAGGTTTTTGGTACATCTGAAAGTGGCCTCTAGGGTACACAGTTAATCCTCTTTGAGTTTTTTATACTGATACCTAAAAAAACCCAAGAGCACCACATGCAGGTGCCAATGCTCTGCTCAGGTTGCTTGACTTTCAGTGAAAAATCTAAGTCCAAAAAGGGGCATAACTGTGTCAAAAACACTCCGATGGTTACCTGCCTTTGTTGTATAGATTCCCCTTTTGATACTTAAAGACTTGTCCAAGTTTGAAGCAAATTTCTACAGTAATAACGGAGGTATTACAAATGTCAAAGATTTCGCATGACGACAACCCCGCCAATGCCAGGGCTACGACAATACTTCTGTGTTTTCTTCAAAAACAGCCAAAGTAATATGCCACAATTTTGGACTTGCCTGAATTAAAAGTATTTGAGTGCAGGTTACCAGCATTTTCTCCTTCTCCCACAATGTTTTCAAAAGGTTTTCTTCATCAGGATCTTGAAAACATGGGATTGTTTTGTAAAGGATTAAGATATTTTCATCCAAAACCATTTTGACTTTGAAACTATTAACCCTTCGAGCGCCAAATAAACCTATCAGACATTTTCATCACAGAAATATGACCCAAATAATTGCAATTTCATGGTTTGCTTTTGTCTTTAGTGATTCAGCAAAGCGGACAGTGTAGATCAAAGATCAGGCTGCACATTTTGTGTGCAGCCTGATCTTGATCTACACTGGCCGCAAACGCAATTATAGTCGTGAAAGGCGCTTTAAGGGTTAATGGTCATTTAACTCTTTACCAAACGACAAAATTTTGGACTAGACGGAATTCAAAGCTTTTGCAGATGACAAATTAAATGTAACTTAAATTATGTTTTTTTTGTAAGTGATAGGGTAGAAAACATTGTGGGAAAAGGAGAAAATGCTGTTTACCAGCATTTCTCCTTTTCCAACAATGTTTTCAAAAGGCTTCTTTCTAGGGGTTGTTAAAAGTCTGGATTGTGTGGTAAAGGGTTAAATCTCTACCACATGACACTATCTGAGACTTGTCGAAAATGAAAGCATTTGCCAATGACATTTAATGCGGATCAAATGATTGTATTTGTTTCTGAAGGGTCAGAAAACATTGTGGGAAAAGGAGAAAAAACTGGTTATCATAATTTTTCTCCTTTTTGCACGATGTTTTCAAAAGCCTTTTCCCTCAGGGTTGTTAAGATTGGAAATTGTTTGGTAAAGGGTTAAGGAATATAGAACATGCTTTTCAATAAATAGTTGAGGCATGGTGCCTCCTCTTGTGTATCCCTATAGAGTTATATTCGTGGCTTTTTTCACTGACACCCAAAAACAATTAAGTTATTTTCAAGGAAAATCAATTGACTTTGAAACAGTTATGCTCATTTTAGGGAGATAGAAAAAAACCTTTTCACTAAATCTTGGAGACATGGTACTCCAGTTTGTTAACTCTTTGCCAGACAACAAAATTTGAGACTTGTCTCAATTGAAAACATTTGCAGATGACATATTGTTGCTCGAATTACAGGTCTTGTCTGTGACAGAGTAGAAAATATTGTAGGAAAAGGAGAAAATGCTGGTTCTCCTTTTCCCACAGTGCTTCAAAAACCCTCCCAGAAGTTGTTTAAACTTGGGATTGTTGGGTAAAGGGTTAATTTCTCCAGAGTTACATGCACAGATTTTTTTCTCTGGCACCTAAAAGCAATTAAGTTATTTTCAATTGAATTTAAAATTTTCTATTCCCATATTGGTATATAACATTGGTACCATGATACAGTTACGGTCCCTTTGCCTCAGACACACTGATTGTCCCCATGTAGGTTCTATTAGCCCTTTTTTTTTTCTAACTAAATGAAATAAGTCAATATTAAAGGGGCCATAAACTAGATTTCATTTCAATTCAAAAATTTTCAATTACTGCTAGTTTTCATTCCAAACAAAAATGACTGAAATTAAAACAGAGATTATGTATTTGAAATTAAAACAGTGATTGAAATACATGTAGAGAACGAGGAATAGCCATGCTTTTTTTATTTTTACTTTAAAATTTCTGATCCCATTAGTAACTGTATCAATGTTACTGCATAATAGGGAATAAATACTTTTTTAATCCTTTACCACACAATCCCGACTTTTAATGACCCCGAGGAAGAAACCTTTTGAAAACATTGTGGGAAAAGGAGAAAATGCTGGTAACCAGCATTTTCTCCTTTTCCCACGATGTTTTCAACCATATCAAAGGCAAAATTTCTCATTTGAGTCACACTTGAATTGTTGTCTGCAAATGCTTTCAATTTGGACAGGTCTATATTTTTCATGTGTGGTAAAGATTTAATACAGGTAATTATTATTTAGCTCAGTAGGTTGCTAATTACGTTGCTCAGAGTTGCTGATTATGGTTTTGAAGGTGGTGGGTTCAAGTCACATGCAAGGCAATTTTTTTTTTTTTCAGCAATTTCTTTTTTACTTTTTTTATTCTTAACCAATTCTTAACCAAATAAAGGTAAACGGTCACATTTGTAGGTCTTTTCCATACAAAATGATTATTACAGTGTGCCCACCTCCCTTGTCTTTGACAGACAAACCCTCACAGAAAAAGAAAAAACTATCTGGTATTAGCCATTTAGTTTGGCAATAAGAAATTGCATTCCTTTGACATTCAGAAAATTCTTAAGACTTGGAATGCAAGTTAGAGTGGTTTCTGAATGCTTGCTATAATTTCTCTTAGAGAATTTTGGAGAATGTTGGAAACGTCTACAGTGAAAAACATATTTCTAAAATCATGATTTTTGCATGTATGGTAGGTAAAACAAATACTGAAGTAAAACTGAAACAATCTTTCATAAACAGTGAAATCCAAACATCATTATTTTGTGTTTTTTTGTTATTTCATTAATAGAATGAATCATACTATTTTAATGTCCACAATTTATTAGGGACATGAACAAAGAAATATTTGAAATATTGATGTGTGGGTAGAATTATATACAGATTATTTTCATTTTACTTTTTACCTGATAAAACACTTTTAAGACTTTTCCATATTGAAAAATGTTGCCGATAACAAACAAAGGTGCTTAACTCTTTACCAAACTACAGAACTTTGGACTGGTCTAAATTGAAAGCATTTGCAGACAAATGTTGCTAAAATGATGATTTCTGTGTTTGATTGGATAGAAAACTTAGAAGGAAAAGGAGAAAATGCTGGTTACCAGCATTTTTGCCTTTTCCTGCAATGTTTTCAAAAGGCATTATCTGCAGGGTCGTTAAAACTTTTGATTGTGTAGTTAAAGTTAAAAGCTGAAATTCCTCTTTGGAAATGTAGAAAATACGATGGGAAAAAAAAAAATCTTGCTTGTTACCAGCACTTTCTCCTTATCCATGAGGCTTTTCAAGTCTTTTTCTTTGGGGGTCATTATTAAAACACAGAACTGTTTGGCAAAGGGTTAAAGGAATGGACAGAAGTTTGCTTATGGTAGGGTAGAAAACATTGTGGAAAAAGAAGACAGTGTTTGGTTCCAGCATTTTCTCTTTACCCAGGGTGTTTTCAGAAACTTTTTATCTAAGGGTCATTACCACTCAGGATTGTGTGGTAAAAGGTTAAAGGGATGGACAGAAGTTTGTTTTTAGTAATGCAGAAAACATTGTGGAAAAAGGAGAAAATGATACTGGTTGCCAGCATTTTCACCTTTTCCCACAATGTTTTCAAAATTTTTTCATGGGGTTGTTTAAACAGTATTGTCTGGTAAAGGGTTAACCCTCTACCCCACAATACCGAAATTTTAACAACCCTGAGGGAGAAGCCTTTTGAAAACATTGTGGGAAAAGGAGAAAATTCTTGTAACCAACATTTTTTTTTTCCTTGTCCCACAATGTTTTCTACCCCATCAAAGACAGAAACATACTTGTATTTTGTCATCTGCAAATGCTTTCAATTTGGACCAGTCCAAGATTTCATTGTCTTTTAAAGAGTTAACCCTTAAAGTGCCTTTCACAACTCTAGTTGCCCAGGCTAGTGTGGATCAAGATCAGATTGCACAAAACGTGCAGCCTGATCTTTGATCTACACTGTCGACTTTGCTGGTACACTGTAGACAAAAGCAACAATAGAATTGCAATTATTTGGGTCATATTTCTAGAATATTCTAGGTTTATTCGATGCTTTAAGGGTTAATCCATAAAGCCCTGTAACCAACTAAAGTTGTTTTTGTGGACAGTGTAGATCAAGATCAGACTGCACAGAGTGTGCAATCCGATCCCATATTTACACTGTCTGCTATTTCGTTACATATTCTGACCAAAATAACCTTGAAATGGTAATTTTTTTCTGATTTTTTTCCTAATTGAAAAGGTCCATTTAATTAATTCAGTGCTCTATAAGGGTTAAAGGAATGGACAGAAGAATAACAAGACATCATGATGATTTGTTTTGGGTTTAAAGTGAAGTCAATCTCTGGTTCATATCAGAACCATAAACCATTGTGATGGCAAAAAAACATTTTGTTGGAAAAAAACAATTAGTCTAGGTGGAAAAAGTAATTTAAAAACAAAAATGAGATCTGTCATAACACTGAATCATGTATATTTTAACCCTTAGAGTGGCAAGTAAACATCACAGATATTTCAGTCTAGAAAGAAAACAAAAATTGGTTCACTTTCAAGGTTGCTTTTGTCCAGAATGTCTGAGTAAAGTGGACAGTGTAGATCAAATATCAGGCTGCATGTTTTCCACAGTCTGATCTTGATCCACACTGGCCGCAAAGGCAACTATAGTTGTGTAAGGCGCTCTAAGTGTAAATCAGTCTGTGTCTGAAATTCTTAGATGAAAACTTAGTTGATCTATTGCATGGTTTTGACACTTCAAATTAAGTAATTTTGTTCTGTCGATTCTTTTTACCAGTATTGGTTCTGTACTGTGTGGTCTTGATCAACTCTGTCCACAAAAGTGCAAGGAGTCGTGCCAGAGTCGTATGCACACACACAGAATCTGGTGATGCTACGAACATCCTGTCTGTATCCATCTGTTCTATCCATAATGGTCTGTAATACCACCCATAGAATCTGTTAACCCTTTACCACACAATCCTGAGTTTTGACGACCCTGAAAGAGTAAGCTTTTGAAAACATTGTGGGAAAAGGAGAACCAGCATTTTCTCTTTTTCCCACAATGTTTTCTACCCCATCAAAGATAGAAAAACATCAATTGAAGCGCATTTAATTTGTTGTCTGCAAAAGCTTTCAATTTGGCCCAGTCTAAAATTTTGTCGTTCGGTAAAGAGTTAATTCCTCATTAGTACAGATAACTGTCCCCGAAGGCGATTTTAATTTTTGACTGGTTGCCTCCGTGTACAGAGCCAAACGTGAAAAACACAGTTGAAATCTGCGCACAGATTTTGTGCACACTTTGCAACTCTCTTATTTTCACAGAGTACAAAACTAGAATTTCAACGTACATGTTGCTTGATGTTGCTTGATGCGTTGGAAAATTGTGACATCAATTCGGTCTCGCGCAATATCAAATTTTTCCACACATCTCGAAGTCAATACAGCCAACAGGAAACACCCCCTGACATTTTTTTCCATATATATAAGCCATGATCTGGCAAAAGGGGCCTTACTGCATCTCTGTCATGCATTATACCAAGTAAGTCATCACATAATATCCCTTTCCCAAACGACAGATATAGGAGTGGTCCAAATTGAATGAGTTTGCAGACAACAATTTTAAATTTGATGAAAATCGCAGAAAGGTCTCAAAAAGGGTAGAAAACACTGGGGGAAAAGGAGAAATTGCTCGTTACGAGCAATTTCTCCTTTTCCCACAGTGTTTTCAAAAGACTTGTACAGCAGACACGTGAAAACCAGAGCTTGTTTGGGAAAGGGATATTGGATCCATAAAATCTGTTTTTTCTAACAATTGACTGGATCTGGAGGTAAAATGTCCTTTGACATGTAGAAAATTGAGCAACGGCAAAAAGTTTTGACTCATGTCAGCCTGCGTGGACTGTGCAGGCTGACATGGGCCGATACTGTTTGCAGATGCATTAAGCCCCTTTTCACAGAGCATCGCTCATATATTTGTTTTCTTTGAAAATGGTACCTTGATAGAGTATGGTTTCCAAATCAAGGGTGGCTACTAACACGGGTTGTACTCTATTTCATTGATGCAAAGGCAACGTTTATGGCAGTGTTCACCAATGAACAGTCATGTTGAAAATAGCTTGTACAAAAGGATTTTCCCTTGGTCTAATTTTAGTAACATATTGAAGAGTTTTAATTTGAAACAAAATTTTAATTGTTTCAGCAGGTGCTGTTTTTATTACATGAATATTGATGGAGAAAAGACTTCAACTGTCAAGTCTGCTTTTAGATGTATCTAAAATGGTAAAGGTAGCTGTCAGCTTGGGTGGTCTTTATAATTTAATTGACAGTTTCACACATTCTATAACAATGACAAGTTCCTGGTATCAGCACTTGGTTTCCTCTGATAACTTTACCCTTAGAGCCCTGTAACAGGATTAAATTGCTTATGAAGACAGTGTAGATCCAAGATCAGGCTGAACATTCTGTACTGTCTGGGTTGGTATTCACCAACCATCCTTCAGAACATTCTTGTTCTAAATCATAGATTTTGAAAGTAACACAAATCCTGATTGGCTAAACTGTTTGAGTTAGCCAATCAGAAGAAGTGTCCCTTTCAAGTTTAGAAAATTGTTGAGAATAAGACTCAGAGGATGTTCTTAAGAATGGTTGGTGAATACCAACCCTGATCTTAGATCTACACTGGCCACTTCTTTGCCAGATATTTTGAAAAAAGCAGGTTTGACACTGCAAAATCTGCATCTTTAACCCTTTACCAGACAACAAAATTTTAGCCTTGTCCAAATTGAAAGCATTTGCAGACGACACTTTCAATGTGGCTCAAATGGTGGAATTTTTCTTTGATAAGGTAGAAAACATTGTGGGAAAAGGAGAAAATCCTGGTTACCAACATTTTCTCCTTTTCCCACAATGTTTTCAAGAGGCTTCTTTCCCAGTGTCATCAAAAGGCGGCATTGTGCGGTGAAGGGTTAATTCTGACCTACAGTGTCTGTTTCATTTATTTAGTACCATAAGGGTTAATTCCTTTCATGCCGAGGACAACATCCTCTGTTATTGCTGACAGTGTAGACTAAGATCAGACTGTGCAGAACATGCAGTCTGATTATGTTCTACACTGGTAGTTTAACTCTTTACCAAACAACAAAATTTTACACTAGTCCAAATTGAAAGCATTTGCAGACGACAAATTAAATATGACTGAAAAATTGTAATTTGTTTTGGGAAGGGTAGAAAACTTTGTGGGAAAAGGAGAAAATGCTGGTCACCAGCATTTTCTCCTTTTCCCACAATGTTTTCAAAAGGCTTCTTTCTCAGGGTCGTTAAAAGTTGGGATTGTGTGGTAAAAGGTTAAGAGGAAAGAAAATATTGAAAATTCAATATTGCATCTTGTTTTATGACTGAAAGTATCTATTTCATTTGCTTTACCACACAATCCCAACTTTTAAAGACCCTGAGGATGAGGGCTACTGAAAACATTGTGGGAGAAGGAGAACATGCTGGCTAACAGCGTTTTCTCCTGTTCCCACAGTGTTTTCTACCCTATGGAAGACAGAAATCATCTTATGACCCACATCTAAGTTGTAGTCTGCAGATGCTTTTATTCTGGTCCTGTCCAAAATGTTGTCATTCCGTAATGAGTTGACCCTTTAACTCTCCACTGGATAACAAAATGTTAGATCAGTCCATTTTGAAAGTATTTGCAGACGACAAATGTGGCTCAAATGATAGTAATTTGTCTTTGGAAGGTTAGAATACAGTGTGGTGACCAGCATTTTCTGCTTTTCCCTCAGTGTTTTCTAAGGCTTTCTACCTCTTGGCCAATGAATTAAGGGATTGTTTGATACAGGTTTAAAATTTTTACCAAATGACAATATTTTGAATTTGACCAAATTGAAGCATTTTACAGATGACAGATTACATGTAGCTCAAATGATGATTTCTGTTTTTGATTGAGTAGAAAAACATTGTGGGATAGGGAGAGAATGCTGGTTACCCGCATTTCCTCTTTTCCTACAATATTTTCAGAAGGATTCATTTTTCAGGGATGCTAAAATCTTGGATTGTGTGATAAAGGGTTAAATATTGATTGTTCACCTATTTAATTGGATTTTGTAATCTTTTCCATCTTTATTAAGTCTTTGCGGAGCCCCTGTATCTCAGTCGATAGCGTACAGGACTTGAGAACAGGAGGTCGTTGGTTCGATCCTGGCTCAGCCAATTTCTTTCCGAGGATTGATGATAGTCATTACTACAGGATTCATTCTTCTTTCACCGATGATCATTGTGTTGACAATGGTTATGTGGGAAAGCAGCCAGTGGCTTGGAAAGAATATTGTGCATAGTACTGGTAAAAGACACTCCAGGAAAGCATGGATAGGTGCACTGGCCGCCACGATATAACTGAAATAATGTTGAAAACAGCGTTAAACACCATACAATCATTCAATCAATCAATCATTAACTCTTAACCCTTCACCAAACAATCTTGACTTATAACAACCTCAAGTAAGAAGGCTATTGAAAACATTGTAGGAAAAGGAGAAAATGCCGGTTACCAGCATTTTTGAGTCGCCTGGTTGCGTAGCAACCAGGCTCTCATTGTTATCATCCTGATCTATGGGGTGACGTAGGCATACCTCCGGCCTTGTACTGCTTCCTGGCCGAGTTCCGGTTTACGAAATAAAACATAGTTTTCTAATTATTCGGTAAACAACCCAGTTTCTGTCGTAAATAACTTACAATTGTGCCTTTGTGATAATGAATATATCTACAAAGACTTAGCTTTTTAACGATTTAAAACTTTGTAACAATCTTTTCGTCCACATGGGTACACGATATCCTATCGCTTACACAGACGTCATCTCTAAATATAGCGCATTATGTATATATCTAAAAACAGCCGTCGTGATCTAAACAAGTTTGCGGACACACTGAAAAATACTCTCCGACGACAAGCGTCTTTACCACGACACGCTTTTATTTGTGGACAGTTCTCAGTGAAAATGGTTCGATAATTACCCATTAGAAGTACATTCTAAATCTCACAATCTGTCCTTAATTGTTAAAAGTCTCATTACAATTCAACACTCAACTTATGGTCGGAAAGAGAAAGGCGATACCGAGTTGACATTGAAGATTTCAATGGAGATTTTTCCCAACAGTTGGCTATTTTTTTAAAACAAATTTATAACGACTTGGAATGGTTGCATTGCCTTCTTAAACATTCTTACACGTTGCTTCTTCAGGGCTTTTTATTCTAGACTTTAAATACTTAGCACACCCACATACTAGGTGCAAAGAGATCGTACATAGCGTATGTAATGCGCACGGTTCTAGGCTGTACCAAGTCATCACTTAGCAGGTGCTTTCTGGAATGTAACTGTGCGACAAATATAGATCTTATAATCACGTGACGTGTAACGTCATTTGCACCACGGAATTCTTTATAAATTTACATATTTGTGAATCTGTCGCTGTTCAAAGCGGCCCTTACTTTCAGCGTACACCAACCTAACGCATTACCGATCCATGCAGAGAGAGTGTTTAAAGTATACTTTTTTTTTTATTAATTGTTTTTCGTTTTTAAAGAGGTGAATTTGTAAAAGTCTGCTGTTTTTTTTTTTTAATGTGCGATTAACGTAAATCTAGTACTTATGAAACAACAATTTATTAGTGCGGGTGTCAGAATGCAAGGTGTTTTCGTAACTGCCAAAATCTGAATTCACACGGGAATTCGACTTGAAACTACGCAGTTCTAACACCAGCAATCTGAGAACTTGACTTTTTACTCCACTATTATACAGTTTTAGCAAAATGTGTAAGAATGAAGATATACATGTAAGTTAAGTCACCCAGATTCTGCGCTAGAAAAACATTTTTATCAAACTAGAACCATAAGTTTTGTCCACATTCTTTACAGGCATTATCAAGCTAGGGAGGAACTGTAAATATTGATTTAACTTTAGACAGTTATTACGCCTCGTTGAATTTTGGGGTAGGGGGAGAGATATGGTTTTCATGTTGTCTGTCCGTCCGTCTGTTCGTCCGTCCGATCTTCCGTCCATTCAGACAGATATGTTCTAAAATCATCGACGAAAGTTAATGAAATTTCATACATGTGGTCCTCATCATAGTCCGCCGATACACTTTTTTTTTTTTAAATGTAATGCCTTGTCATGGAAAAAGGGCGCTTGATGTCTTTCGGTTGTATTTTGTTTTTGTTTTTAAAGCGGTGTCATAGCAAAAGGGGGTTTGATGTATATTTCCATTCTGGACCAATCTCTTTAACTACTGGACAAAATTTTATGAAAATTCATATTTATATTGTTTATCACAAGCCACAGACAATCAGTATTTGTTTTTATTTAATGAAATTCCCTATCATGGAAAAAGGGGGCTTAATGTATATTTTCACCAATAACAGAAAACGGTCATCTCCATGCAAAACAAAATACCTCTTATAATTATGTTGATATAAAAAAAAGGTTCTTTTTTCGGAGGTGGATATCATTTCAACGAAATGACATGTTTTGTATTGATTGTACCTTTTGAAAACCATTTTTTAAATGAAGTCGCCTGGGGTAAGAAACTTTGAACTTTTTAAACCTGTTCCTTGTGCCTAAATTTTAATTCTCACCACATATATTTGTTTTAATGTAAATTTTAATATGTTTGAAATTTTAGGATGACAACTTAGAAATATGCTTGCATATAATACTGCCTTATAGTTAAGTTATTTTGTATCTCGAATGCGTTTAATAGATTTGAACAAGAAAGGGTGAAAACTTCTAACCCATTACCCTCCAGGCGACTCTCAGGACTATCAGTCCTTTGATTTCCTTTTCCCACAATGTTTTCTACCCTTTCAAAAAGAGATCCAACAGTGTAAACCACATTTAATTTGTCGTCTGCCAATGCTTTGGATTTGGACAAGTCCAGAATTTTGTCATTTGCTAAAGAAGTGATAACTTGAGGATGCACAGAGCAACTTTAGGTACCCCTGTTGATTGTTTAGGTCATAGATCATTCTCATTAGAATGTGCAGTCTTGGTTTGCTTTGGAAGGTTTAACCCTTTACCATACAATCCCGACTTTTTATGACCCTGAACAAAAAGCCTTTTGAAAACATTGTGGGAAAAGGAGAAAATGCTGGTTACCAGCATTTTCTCCTTTTTCCCACAATGCTTTCTACCCGATCAAAGACAAATTTCATCATTTGAGCCACCTTTAATTTTTCGTTTGCAAATGTTTTCAGTTTGAATTGGTGTAAAATTTTGTTGTTTGGTAAAGATTAATGAACTTGTTTATGACATCAACATCTCGCAGTATTTTCAAATTACATAAAGTTTATTTTTCATAAGTTGAATAGTATCTAACTTGACTGTGTAACGACTTGTATTTTATGAAATTAGCTCGTACAGTGGTGTTATGAAACATTTATTGATGAAACACATTTTTTCTCAGTTACATAAACCCAAATAATTACGCTAATTTTGAGGTGGCATGTTCTATGCAGCTAGTTGTTGATCTACACTCACTACAAACTAAAGTAGTGGGTAGCATTCTTAAGTATAAAACAGGTTTTGCTGAGTTTTGTAACAGTCTTCCAACTCTTTACCTATAAACAATATTTTAGCTTTACCTATAAACAATATTTCAGACCCGTCAATATTACACAGCTTTTGCCAATGGCAAATTAAGTATGGCTCAAAAGATGGGATTCATGCTTTTAACTGTTTACCAAACGACAAAATTTTAGACTGGTCCAAATTGAAAGCATTTGCAGACGACAAATGTGATCCAAAAATTGATATTTGTTTTGGGAAAGGTAGAAAACATTGTGGGAAAAGGAGAAAATGCTGGTTACCAGCATTTTCTCCTTTTCCCACAATGTTTTCTACCTAAATAAGGACAAATACTATCATTTGAAAAACATTTGAATTCTCATCCATAATTCCTCCAAAACAGACAAGTCTAAAGTTTTTCCGTGTGGTGAAGGGTTAACTGCGTAGGAAAATATTATAAGTAATATGATCTAATGATTTATTTCATGCATATTGTTGCAGCTAAGATGATGGATGGTATAAATATTACCATACAGAGACCATTTATTGGTTAACACTTTTTCTTTTGACAAACTTTTCACACATTTTTTTCAAGTTTTAGGCCAAAAAGACATAAAAAATAGAATATAATGACAAACAGTTGAGCAATCAGGGAAGTTAATTCAAAACAACACTTATCAGGAACAAAGGTCACAAACTGGTCAGAGTTTATTGTTTTGGGACAATCATCATATTTTCTTACATGTATTTCTTCTTAACCCTTCAACAAACAATCAAGTTGCCTGTGTAAAGAGGTACGTATCGGATGAGACGGAAGGTTGATTCGGATGTGCACCTCTTTACTCATGCAACGAAACATGATCATAATCATGCAGAAATGCAGATTGTTGTGGATCGTAACCATGCAGAAATGCAGATTGTTGTAATGTTCCTTTTCTAATATACCTCACCTTATAAAGTCAATTATAAATGACCAAAAATCAGAGAACCACAATCTGTGAACACATCTTACACAGGGTACATGACTGATACAAAAAAAATTTTCTACATGGGGTACATGACTGATACAGAGAATTTTTCCGGTCAGTTTTATTTGTGAGTTAAATAACGCCTGTGTTTTACTCAGATCATTTGTAGGTATATAATAATATAAATTATGAGAGCTTTTTTCACAAGTGATTCAAATACATATGTGTGAATTAAACATTCATATCTTACTTTTAAAGCCATCTTTGCAAAGTGTCTCAAAATGATCAACTTTTGTTTACATTTTCTAATAAAAAAAATGTTAAAACAAAACCAGGTTTCATGCCTCTTTAACCCTTTACCACATAATTCTGACTTTTAACAACCTTAAGGAAGAAGGCTTCTGAAAACATTGTGGGTAAAGAAGCATTTTCTCCTTTTCCCACAGCGTCTCTACTCTATCAGAGACATAAATCATTTTAGTGATACTTAATTTGTCATGTGCAAATGCTTTCAATTTGGTCAAGTCCAAAATTATGTCATTTGGTAAAGAGTTAAAACCATTGTGGAAAAAAGATAATCTGTAGATAACCAGACCAAGAATAGATAAGTCCTTCTCATTTTGGGTCCCTCTCATCCTTGTGGTATCAAGATTATACAGTGGTTATCTATTTAACCCTTTACTGCACAATGCCGCCTTATAACAAACCTGGGAAAGAAGCCCTTTGAAAACATTGTGGGAAAAGGAGAAAATGCTGGTAGCCAGCATTTTCTCCTTTTCTCAAAATGTTTTCTGTCCTTCCAAAAACAGGTTTTAATTTTCGAGTCATATCAATTTTGTCATCTGCAGGTGCTTTCAATTTGGAAATGTCTAAAATATTTCCGTGTGATAAAGGGGTTACCTTTAACGAATGACGAAATTTTAGACTTATTCATATTGAAAGTATTTGTAGACTGACAAATTAAAGTGTGGCTCAAATGATAGAATTTGTTCGAGAATAGGGAAGGAGAAAATGTTGGTTACCCACATTTTCTCCTTTTCTCACAATGTTTTCAAAAGCTGTCTTTCTGAAGGTCGTTAAAACTCAGGATTGTGTGGCAGAGGGTTAATGTTGCTCAAATGATAGAATATGTTTGAGAAAGGGCAGAAAATATTGTGGGAAAAAGAGAAAATGCTGGTAACCAGCATTTTCTTCTTTTCCCACTTTTTTTCAAAAGCTTTCTCCCTCATAACATAATGTAAGCAATCTTATAATTTCACAACCCTGTGGAAGAAAGCTAGCCCAAATCTTCTTTGAAAAGGAGAAAATGCTGAGTATGATGGGCTCTTACTCTTTACCACACAATCCTTGATTTTTAACAACCCTGAGAAAGAAGGGTTTTGAAAACATTATGGGTAAAAGAGAAAATGCCAGTAACCAACATTTTTTCCTTTTCCAACAATGTTCTGTACCCTATCAGATCAGAAATCATCGGTTTGGCAACATTTAATTTGCTGTCTGCAAATGCTTTAAATTTGGTCCAGTCCTAAATTTTGTCATTTAGTAAACAGTGAACCCTTTACTACACAATGCTGCCTTTTAACGACCCTAAGAAAGAAGCCTTTTGAAAACATTGTGGGAAAAGGAGAAAATGCTGGCAACCAGCATTTTCTCCTTTTCCCACAATGTTTTCTACCATATCAAAGAAAAATTGATCTTGATCTACACTGTCTTATAAGGAGATATTGTTCTCCAAAAAATAAGTTTAAAATAATATTATTCGGGAAATTACCATCGGCTAGAATCCTGTCGTGAGGATTGATGATAGTCATTGCAACAGGATTCATTCCTCTCTCACCTCTGACCATTGTTTCGACGATGGGTATGTGAGAAAGCAGTCAGTGGCTTGGAAAGTGGCTTGGAAAGAATATTGTGCTGAGTACTGGTAAAAGGAACTCCAGGAAAGGATGGATAGGTGCACTGGCCTCCGTGATATAACTGAAATAATGTTGAAAACGGCGTTAAACACCATATGATCAATCAACCATCGGCTAGAAAGTTTTTTTTTTTCACTTATTTTGCAGGAGAAGGGTTCATATGATGGACTCAGCAACCAGACTTAACTGAAACAATTAGAAGACATGAAAAAATGCAGACAAAAGGTATTGTACAAATATCTAATTGTATGATTTTTAGGCTGCTTTTGGAAAAGAGGGGCAAATGTTACAATAATACTCCTTGTTTCAAAATACTATTGAAATTTAGCAGATACTTTCTTTTTATTCAAATATTTTTCCTTTGTGTTACTGTGCTTGTAAGTAGCAGACAAAAATTTAACCCTTTACCAAACACAAAAATGTCAACTTGTCCAAATTGAAAGCATTTGCAGACGACAAACTAAATATTAATTAAGAAATCTTTCTTTAAAAGGGCAGAAAACATTGTGGGAAAAGGAGAAAATGCTGGTTACCAGCATTTTCTCCTTTTCCCACAATGGTTTCAAAAGAATTCTTTGTCAGGGTCGTTAAAACTCGGGATTGTGTGGTAAAGGGTTAATCGTGTTGTAGAGTATTGCATTCTTGACTGAAGGGCTATTCTGAAAGCATTAAAATATTAATTGATGTGCAAATATTGAGATTTGTGTTTGAAAGGTAAGAAAACATTGTGGGAAAAGGAGAAAATACTGGTTACCTGCAATTTCTACCTTTTCCGCAATTTTTTTTAAAAGTTTTCCATATCAGGGTCATTGGAACTCTGGACTGTGTGTGTGATAAACACTCAAGGATTAAATAAATCAGAAATTATTTGCAAATGATATTTAAATTCAATGATATGTCCCACTCACTTACTCCCCATCTCCCAGAATGAAAAAAAAATCTTAAACAAAAAGCCAAGAAATATCTGTGAAAACTGTATTTAGATCGAAATGCGACTAATGATTCATTTTATTTCTTTTTCATACACACTTTTATGTATCTTATAGATACACATAAATATGTAAGGAAAATTTTCTAAAATGAAACTTAAGTTAAATATTAATTAAGATAGAGTTTTCACAGATATTTCTAGGCAATAATATCGTTTACTTTCTGTTTTCGATTTTTTTGGTGGGGGGGGGGGTTAGGCATTGAGACAGATAACCGAGAGTGGGACAATTCACTGCATCTTATACCTGTGGCTCAAATTACGGGATTTGTATTGGATACGAAAGAAAATATTTTGGAACAAGGCACAGAATTGTTATTTTGCAAGGATTTAGATTTTAATCCATGTCATGTCCATGACAACAAACATTACTGCAGATCATACAATGGGAATTGACTTGATAGGATAGAAAACATTGTCTTTGATAGAGAAAAAAAATCTTGAATTGTCTTTGATAGGATTTAGAAAAAGAAACTTCTTTTGAGAAAAGGAGAAGGTGTTGTTTAAAAGTCTCCTGTAAAAACAGAGGAGCGTATGGTAATGGGTTATAATGAGAATGGGTGTAGTCGGCCTGGTGATAATTAATGGTGAGTACTTTGCTAGTTTGTGTGATGGATGAGCTTACTGTCAAAGGAAGGTTTTTGCTTGTACTCTTTACCTTTTACCACCAATCCCCCATAGTTCAGTCGGTACTGTGCAGGACTTGAGAACAGGGGGTCCCTGGTTCAATCCCCGGCTTGGTCAATTTCTCTCTGAGAATTGATAATTAGCCATTGCGACATGATTTATTCCTTTCTCACCACTTACCATTGTTTGGATGATGGTTCTGTGGGAAAAGAGCCAGTGGCTTGGAAAGAATATTGTGTGGAGTACTGGTAAAAGAAATTCCAGGAAAGCATGGATAGGTGCACTGGCCACAGTGAAGTAACTGAAATAATGTTGAAAACGGTGTTAAACACCATACAATCCATCAATCAATCACTCTTTACCTTTTACCACATAACAAAAAAAAAGACTTGTCTAGACTGAAAGCATCTGCTGACAACAACTTCTATGTGGATCAAATGATAAAACTTGCATTTAACCCTTTACCACATGACAAAAAAAATGAGTCTAGTCCAAATTGAAAACATTAGCAGATGACATTTTAAATATAATTCAGAAGATGGAATTTGACTTGATAGGATCGAAAACATTGTGGGAAAAGAGAACATGCTGGTTACTCAGGTTTGTTAAAACTCGGGATTGTGTGGTAAAGGGTTAACTGAGTAGAAACCATTGTGGGAAAAGGAGAAAATGCTGGTGACTAGCACTTTCTCCTTTTCCCAAAATGTTTCTAACGCTTTCTGTCTCAGGGTTGTTAAAAGTCGGGATTGTGTGGTGAAGGGTTGACTACATTACAGAACTTTAGTTTTAACCAAATTGAAATGATTTGCAAACAACAAATTACATATTAGTAAGAACAATTGATTTGTATATTAAGGGGTAGAAGTCATTGTGGGAAAAGTAGAAAATGCTTGTAACCAGCATTTCCTCCTTTTTGCAGAGAGTTTTTAAAAGCTGTCTTCCACAGGTTTGTTTGACCTCAGTATTGTTAGGTGAAGAGTGAAAGTGAGTATTAAGTACATGCATTAACCCTTTCCCAAACAAGCCCTGGTTTTCACGTGTCTGCAGTACAAGTCTTTTGAAAACACTGTGGGAAAAGGAGAAATTGCTCGTAACGAGCAGTTTCTCCTTTTCCCACAGTGTTTTCTACCCTTTTGGAGAACTTTCTGCTATTTTCATCAAATTTAAAATTGTCGTCTGCAAACTCTTTCAGTTTGGAAGGGTCTAAAATTTGTCGTTTGGGAAAGGGTTAAGCATCAGATTTTTTTCTTTGTTTAAATTTTATGCAATCTTACTGTTTACTAAAGACAAAAGTGGACTTGTTCAAACTGAAAGTATTTGCAGATGGCAATTTAACCCTTTACCACATGAAAAAATGTTAGACTCATCCAAATCGAAAGCATTTGCAGACGACAATGTCAATGTGGCTCAAATAATATGATATTTCTTTGATAGGGTAGAAAACATTGTGGGAAAAGGAGAAAATGCTGGTCACCAGCATTTTCTCCTTTTCCCACAATGTTTTCAAAAGGCTTCATCCTCAGGGTCATTAAAACTCGGGATTGTGAAGTAGAAGGTTAAATGTGACTCAGTGATGGAATTTGTTTTTGATAGGGTAGAAGACATTGTGGGAAAAGGGAAAAATGCTGGTTTCCAGCATTTTCTCCTTTTACCATAATGTTTTCAAAAAGCTTCAAACTCCAGATTGTTTTGTAAAGTATTAAGGTTTAATTTATAACCTGCAATTGCTTTGGACAAGTCTTAGGTTTTGTGGTAAAGAGTTAACTGTTTACCAGGCGACAAAATCTAGACTGGTCTAAATTGAAAGCATTTGCAGAAGACAATTTAAATACAGTTTAAGTGATGGAATATGCCTTTAACAGGGAAGAAAACATTGTGGGAAAGGGAGAAAATGCTGGTTACCAAATGTTTTCAAAAGGCTTCTTCATCAGGGTTGTTAAAACTCAGGATCGTGTGGTTAAGGGTTAACTAGGCTAATTCAAGATTTAATTTGAAAGAATTTTAACCCATTACTGTACAGTTAGTACCTTTTTTTCCCTAAAATTGATAGCTTTGTGATAGATTGTTTGAAATGGAGGTCTTTTTTCTTTGTTTTTTTACCCTTTTAGTGCCATAAGCGAAAACAGGGACTTTGCAGAAGGCAAAGATCAAAGGTCCTGCGTGGCTCAGTTGTAAGGTGTAGGGCTCATGACTTGGAGGCCCCGGCTTAGAGCCTCAATCAAGCCACTGGGTTTTTCTTGGGAGTTTCCTTAGGCAAAACACTTCAGAGCCCTAGCCTAGTACTGGTGAAAGCCAGGAAATACATGAATATGTAAGCTGTTGCCATGAGATGACTGAAATGATGTTGAAAGCAGTGTAGAACACCATTCAGTCAATCATTAAAGGCACGTGCCCTTGTTTTGTCAAGCCTATGGGGTAAAAATCTTAGTTTCAATGGATGTTTTTTAACCCTTTACCAGACGACAAAATTTTAACCTTGTCCAAATTGAAAGCATTTGCAGACAACAATTTCAATGTGGCTCAAATGATGCAACTTTTCTTTGATAGGGTAGAAAACACTGTGGGAAAAGGAGAAAATGCTGGTTACCAGCATTTTCTCCTTTTTCCACAATGTTTTCAAAAGGCTTTTGTCCCAGGGGCGTCAAAAGGCGGCATTGTGCGGTAAAGGGTTAAGAGGGCGAAAGAGGTCGAGTGTATATATCTTGCATTGAGAGAGTTAAGAATGGTGCATTGCCAAGAATGTCTTTAAAAAAATTCCCAATGCATAGAAATGCATATTCACATGAGGTTGACCTTTTCAAAGTATGTTTTCAAGGTGAGAAGGTATGGATGAATTTGGTCTTGCAGTAATCAGAGTTTAGCAGACAACAGAATAGTTCACTCGAGATGTTGAACAAGGTGTAATTCTCTATCAAGCAACAAAATTTTTTCTACTCTTTCTTGAAGAAAGTATTTGCAGTTGACAAATTAACTCTTTACCACACAGTCACAGGTTTTAACGACCCTGAAGAAGTAGCCTTTTGAAAACATTGTGGGAAAAGGAGAAAATGCTGGTAACCAGCATGGTAACCAGCATTTTCTCCTTTTCCCACAATGTTTTCTAACCTTCCCAAAACAAATTCCAATTTTTGAGTCACATTTATTTTGCCGTCTGCAAATACTTTTCAATTTGGATCAGTCTAAAATTTTGTTGTTTGGTAAACAGTTAAACACATATCAAATAATGGGAGTTGTCTGTAAAAAGGAAGAAAACATTATTGGAATGAGAGAAAGTGCTGATTATCTGCATTTTTTTCATTTATTACAATATTTTCAAATGCGTTATTCATCAGGGTAGGTATATAACCAACCATTCCTCAGAACATTCTTAGTCTTATTCTCTAGAATTTTCGCTATTTGAAAGTAACACAACTTCTTATTGGCTAAACCATTTTAATTTAAGACTAAGAATGTTGTAAAGAATTGTTGGTGGATACGGACCCTGATTATCTGCATTTTTCCTTTCTTTTATTACAATATTTTCAAAAGTTTTAGTCTTATTCTGACGAATTTTCTAAATTTGAAAGTAACACAACTTCTGACTGGCTGAGCCATGCGGTTTCTCAATTTTCTCAAGAATGGTAGGTGGATATTGACCCAGGTTTGTTAACCATTAACCCTTTCCCAAACGACAAATTTTGGACTGGTCCAAATTGAAAGAGTTTGCAGACGACAACTTTGAATTTGATGAAAATGGCAGAAAGGTCTCAAAAAGGGTAGAAAACACTGTGCGAAAAGGAGAAATTGCTCGTTACGAGCAATTTCTCCTTTTCCCACAGTGCTTTCAAAAGACTTGTACTGCAGACACGTGAAAACCAGGGCTTGTTTGGGAAAGGGTTAAAGCACCTTTCACAGCTATAGTTGCTTTTGTGCCCAGCATAGAGCACAAAATGTGCAGCCTGATCTTTAATCTACACTGTCCTCTCTGGTGAAACACTGTAGACAAAACCAACCATGAAAGTGCATTGTTTTGGTTTGTATTCCCAAGATGAAAATGTCCTATGAGTTTATTCGGTCCTCTAAGGGTTAAAGCTCTGAAATGTTTGGTTATGGGTTAAAAGGGCTGAGATGAGGTAAAGGATTTGAGGGTTCTTGTATTTCCTTTAAGTCTAGCATTTCAAGAGCATCAAGTCTTTGGCCTGTTGAATATGTCTGGGATGAGAAGCAACACTATTGATTTACTATTATACCAGCTCATTTTCCATGTTTTACTCTGTCTCTGATTCCATGTCATTAAGATGCTTCAGTGTTACCATTGGCAAAACCCAAGGAAGCATTCCAATGATACTGATCATTGGAGAACCAATAAGAACTAAGATCTAAAAATAGCTTGTGACGTTGTGTCTGGTATGAAGTAAGGAAGTATTTTCACTCTGCTTATTACAATTGCTATTGGGAAGTGTAAACCTTGTACCCTTTTTATATGCAGCTGCACTTCGCTACTGCCAGTTACGCTTCTTCGTGAAATTTTAATTCCTTCAAATCATTCTTTTGCTGTGTTGAATCTTCGTTATAGGAAAGGATCAGTGATCACAAAGAGAAGTTTAATCTTGGTTTTTAATCATTGTGCAAGTAACAGTGACAGTCACTTAGTTCATTTTGTAGTTCAATGTTTGCTTTTTTACGCTTTATCACACAGAAGGTAACTCTGTAGTAAACTGTCAAACCCATAGAAAATTTGGACATAACACTTTTATTAACCACGACTTTCTTAATTTGAAACACCCCGTCATTTAAATTGGCTTTAGGGGATATAAAACATAAGGTGAGTATTACTTAATGTCATCTTAAAGATTTTTTCATTAATGATGTGTTTTGTCTGGTAGACAGCCATGTGTGTCAAATGATATGGTGGTTTTCAATTTCACGATTGAGAGATTTTATGTGTGTTTTTGAGCAGGTAGTTTGGAGTTATGTTTCATGTTAACCCTTAGAGCGCCGAATAAATCAATCAGACATTTTCATCCTCGAAATATGCCTCAAATAATTGCAATTTCATGATTGCTTTTATCTATATGTTTCAGCAAAGAGGACAGTGTAGATCAAAGATCAGGCTGCACAAAATGTTGTGCAGCCTGATCTTGATCTGCACTGGCCGCAATTAGGCAACTATAGTCGTGAAAGACGCTTTAAAGTTTAACTCTTTGCATGCCACGGGTATAGTAGGTGCTTTTTGTGGATAGTGAAGATAAAGATCAGCCTGCACAGAATATGCAGCATGATCTTGGATCTACACTGTCAAGTATTTTTTTTTTTATGTTCCAGTGATAAAAGCCCAGAAATCTTTTCAACATGACCAAAAACACTCATTTTGCTAATTTTTCAGTCATAAAGTTAATTGACAGCACAATATTAATTTTGTATGAATACCAAATTGGTTGTGCAATAATGGTGACTTCTGTATGCGGCAACTGTCTCTGTGTGCTGCATTTCTGTATGCACATTGTGAATTTATTTCGCTAATTTGGCAGTCGTAGAATCATATGACATACGGCGCAGCTCAAAATGTGTATGAAAACCTTATCGCTGTTGCATAAATTGATGCATATCTTTATCCACATTGTGAATTTATGTCATGTTTGGCAGTCACAGAGTCACATGACAGAGGTCATAATATGAATGAAAAACTTATTGTCTGTGCACGTACGGTGCATGTCTTCATGCGTAATTATACATGTTTATTTGACTTATGCCCTTACATGTATTTCTGTCTGTCTTTATATATGAGCCATGCTCTGGCAAAAGAGGGTTTTAACTCTTTACCACACAATCCCGAGTTTTAACGACTCTGAGAAAGAAGCCTTTTGAAAACATTGTGGGAAAAGGAGAAAATGCTGGTAACCAGCATTTTCTCCTTTTACCACAATGTTTTCAATTCTTCCCAACAAAAATTTCAATTTTTGAGTCACATTTATTCTGTCGTCTGTAAATGCTTTGATTATGGACAAGTCTAAAATTTTGCCGTTTGGTAAAGAGTTAACTCTTGACCAAATGACAAAATTGTAGATGAACCCAAATTGAAAGCATTTGCAGACAACAAAATAAATGTGACTGTAAAATGAAAAAAATGAAATTTGTTTCGGGAAGGGTAGAAAACATTGTATGACTAATGTGATGACTTGCCTGGTACTTTGCATGGACATGCATTAACTCTGTACCACACAATCCCGACTTTTAACGACCCTGAGAAAGAAGCCTTTTGAAAACATTGTGGGAAAAGGAGAAAATACTGGTAACCAGTATTTTCTCCTTTTCCCACAATGTTTTCTACCCTAAAGAGAACAAATTCCATGGTTTGAGTCACATTTACATTATTGTCTGCAAATGCTTTGAATTTTGACTAGTTTACATTTTTCTTGTATAATATAGAGGAATTTTTCACTTGTTGCCAATGTTAATGAAGCATATGCCACACCCATATTAATAGCCATTTTTTGTTCCTGAGCTTTTCTCAAGATTCACTTAGCTGCAGATAAAAGAATCTAGTATCTCTTTCCCAGACAACAAAACTTAACCCTTTACAACGCAATCCGTAGTTTTAACAACCCTGCTTGTCTACCTGTATTTACTCCTTTTCATACAATATTTTACCACCCTTCCAAAATACAAATATTAATTTTTGAGTAATGCTTATTTTTTCATCTGCAAAATTCTTTCAGTTTGGAAAAGTCTAGAAATTAATTGTATGATAAAGAGTGAAGAGCCATCTATATAAAAAAGATAATGCAGACAACAAAGTGAATGATTCAAATGATAGAATTTGCCTTTGGAAAAGAAGAAAACTCTGGGGGAAAAGGAGAAACTGCTAGTTACATACTGTGCAGTCTGATCTTGATTTATTCTGGCCCAAATTAGTCTCAATAATTAGACCTTGATGGTGCTTTTCATATTTGCACATTTACTGTGCTCTGAATCGTCTCGAGCCCATCATGAACTTTCCGGTAGCAAAGCTACAGCACCATACTGAATATTGTGTTGTCGGTTTATATCTGTATTGAAGCGAAATACAATTAATTTTTACTGACACACATGAGCAGGGACAAATGATTAAACGTTTCATTACTTAAAGCGCTTGTAGAAGTTGTTTATTACATGTAAATCTTGAAAAACACCAACGAAATTTATTGTGTTTGGCGGCCATTTTTTGTTTGTTTTAGGGAATGTGAACATCTCGACTAACAGATGAATTGAACTGTTTTTTCTTATGCTTAGCATTTAAATTGAAAATATTTGTATTTGAAAAAGAAGGATTATTGAATATGCATGCAGCAGGAATGTTCAAATTCTAGTTTTGGTTTCAAGTTGTAAAAATATGAAATTTTAAACTTGCACCACAAAATCTGTGTAGAGATTTCAACTATTTTGTTAGCCATCGTCTCTCTTACCGGGAGGCAACCCATCAGAAAACTAAAATCGCAGTCGGGGATAGTTTAAATACTAAGTATTTCTAAATCTTCTACCAGACATCAAAGTTTTAACAACCCTGCTTGTCTACCTGTATTTACTCCTTTTCATACAATATTTTACTACCCTTCCAAAATACAAATATTAATTTTTGAGTAATGCTTATTTTTTCATCTGCAAAATTCTTTCAGTTTGGAAAAGTCTAGAAATTAATTGTATGATAAAGAGTGAAGAGCCATCTATATAAAAAAGATAATGCAGACAACAAAGTGAATGATTCAAATGATAGAATTTGCCTTTGGAAAAGAAGAAAACTCTGGGGGAAAAGGAGAAACTGCTAGTTACATACTGTGCAGTCTGATCTTGATTTATTCTGGCCCAAATTAGTCTCAATAATTAGACCTTGATGGTGCTTTTCATATTTACACATTTACTGTGCTCTGAATCGTCTCGAGCCCATCATGAACTTTCCGGTAGCAAAGCTACAGCACCATACTGAATATTGTGTTGTCAAAATTGAAAATGTATGCAGACAACAAATTATATATTACTGAAAACATGATACTTGTTTTTGAAAGGGTGGAAGACATTGATGGAAAAAGAGGAAAATGCTGGTTACCATATTTTCTCCTTTTCCTACAATATTTTCAAACATTTTTTTCTTCAGGATAATTAAAACAATAGATTATTCCATAACAGGTAACTCTTTACTAAACAACAAAATTTTTGACTGGTTCAAATTGAAAGCATTTGCAGATGACAAAATAAATATGAATGAAAAATTAATATTTGTTTTGGGAAGGGTAGAAAACATTGTGTGAAAAGTTTACCAGCATTTTCTCTTTTTCCCACAATGTTTTCAAAAGGATTCTTTCATAGGGTTGTTAAAAGTTGGGATTTTCAGAGGTAACAAGTTAAAGATGGGAAAGAGTTTGGAATGCCTGTTTTACAAAAATTACCATCAATCAAAGTAATATCTGGCTACAGGAACCATAATGCATTTTGCATGCCTTTATAACTATATAATGATTTGAAAAAAAGGAAAAATGTCTTGGATCTTTGTCAGAGCACATTACCTTTCAGCTTCATAGAACCATGAAAATAAGTAAATTACCAGAGGACGGTCTGTCTGTATACTATATACTGTGTTTGCTTTTATCTGTCAACAGTTGCATCTTTACGACGCGACATAATATAAGACTTTACCAGATAAGTGCATTTTAGTAATGAAACATTAAATACGGTTGAAATAATGAGATTTGCATTTGAAAGGTAAAAACATTTTGGGAAAAGCAGAAAATGCCGGTTACCCGCATTTTCTCCTTTTCCCAAAATGTTTTCAAAAGCTGTCTTTCTCAGGGTCGTTAAAATTCGGGATTGCGAGGTAAAGAGTTAGGTAAACAACTTTTTAATAATTTATGATAGATAGCAATTTGCCTCATAATTTTGATTTCAGCTAGATCTATCGTCGAAATCATTTTCGAGATACTGTTTAACTCTTTACCACACAATGCAGACTACTTTACGACCCTTGGAAAGAAGCCTTTTGAAAACATTGTCAGAAAAGGAGAAAATGCTGGTAACCAGCATTTTCTTCTTTACCCACAATGTTTTTTAGCCTTCCCAAAACAAATTTCAGTTTTGAGTCACATTTATTTTGTCATCTGCAAATGCTTTGGATTTGGACTAGTTTAATTATTTGTCATTTGGTAAAGAGTTCACCATGCATTACATTTAACATTGCTTGGTGGATTTGATGTGCAGTTTGACTGGAAAGGTGAAAATTTTAGTTTATATTTACCATTTCCCCATAGAAACCATAGTTTTGACTTTTTTAGGTAAAATTGTTCCCAAGCTGGTGACTAACATTTGCTCCTTTGACTACACTTTTTTGTTCACTTTTAAATAAAATTTGCATCCTTTGAGCCACATTTATTGTCTGCAAATGCTTTTAACCCTTTAGCTCCAAACAACAAAATTTTAGACTAGTCCAAATTTAAAAAAGTTGCAGATGACAAAGTATGTGTAACTGAAAAATTAAAATTTGTTTTGGGAAGGGTAGAAAACATTGTGGGAAAAGGAGAAAATGCTGGTTACCAGCATGTTCTCCTTTTCCAACAATGTTTTCAAAAGGCTTCTTTCTTAGGGTCATTAAAGTCGGGATTGTGTGGTAAAGGGTTAAGTACTTTTCACAGTGATAGTTGCCTTTGTTGTCAGTGTTAGAACAAGATCAGGCTGCACAAAACATACAGCCTGATCATTGATCTACACTGTCGGCTTTGCTGAAACACTAAAGACAGAAACAACAATGAAATTGAAATTATTTGGTTCATATTTTAGAAATATTCTAAAAATTTCTAATTCCTAGGATGAAAATGTCTTGATAGGTTTATTGGGCACTCTGAGGGTTAACCCTTTCCCATACAATGCCGCCTTTTAACGCCCCTGGGAAAGAACCCTATTGAAAACGTTGTGGGAAAAGGAGAAAATGCTGGTGAGCAGCATTTTCTCCTTTTCCCACAATGTTTTCTACCCTACCAAAGAAAAATTGCACCACTTGAGCCAAATTGAAATTGTCCTCTGCAAATGCTTTTGATTTGGATAAAGCTAAAATTTTGTCGTCTGGTAAAGGGTTAATATTGACTGGTCTAAAGTTTGACTGTTTGGTAAAGTGTTAAGCCTGGGTTGAAAAAGTTGATGGCCGGAATAGGCTTCCATACACATGCTGCATCTAATACGTCTGATATCAACATCATGGAGCTGGCTGTTACCAGACTTAGAGTTTATAGAAATAATAATTTGTCAGAAATATAACAAATTTGTCTCAAGTGGCTAGATGATAAATTGATAAATAAATTGGTTTGGTACTCACTTGTATTTACTCTGTGTTGGAACACACAGATGTCTAGACAGTTGGTTAGTTGTTTTATTGATCGATATGGAATGATTTTTGCCCTGACCCGAGAAGCTTAAAAATGTAAGAAATTGCGCTTTGGACTTGTAATGAACAAGCTGTGGGCCTGCTGTTTTCAAAGAAGAGATTGGGGTATTGTCATAGCCCTGTAGTCTATAGTGTGTGTTGTTGTAATGGGGGTGTGAAAATTTTAACATTTTCTCATGTCTTTGTTATTGCGTATCTCTTTACCAAACAACAAAATTTTGGACTCCACCAAATTAATAGCATTTGCAGACGACAAATTGAATGTAGCTCTTATGATGATTTTTGTCTTTGATTGGGTTGAAAACATTGTGGGAAAATGAGAAAATACTGGTTACCAGCATTTTCTCCTTTTCCTAAATGTTTTCAAAAGTTTTCTTCCTCAGGGTCGTTAAAACTCGGGATTGTGTGGTACAGGGTTAAGGTATTTACTTCAATTTTTGGCTGGTTGTTCACGAGGAACTTGACTTGAATAATATTTTTGACACAATTATGCCCCGTTTCCGTCTGATTTTTTTTTTTAATAAAAAATATAGAGCCAAGTGTTGGTATCTGTGTGCTCTTGTTCCTTTCACCACAAGATTCTAAACAAGAAATATCTGTAATATCTTTCAAACTGAAAGCATTATTTTGCAGACGACAAATTACAGGTGGCTCAAAAATTGAAATTTGAGTTGGGAAGGGTAGAAAATATTGTGGGAAAAGGAGAAAATGCTGGTTAGTATTTTCTCCTTTTCCCACAATTTTTTCAAAAGGCATTTTCTTCAGGGTGGTCAAAAGTCGGGATTGTGCGGTAAAGGGTTAAAAAAGATAGATGGCGTAAAAGGTACTGGAAAATGAATATTCAAGCTTTTTTCTGTGTTTGGCTCAAAATGAAGAAAAGTAGTAAGAGATAACATCGACACCAATGGCCTCCTCTTCCATATTGTTTTTCATTTTGTTGAGGGAAAGTGGAGTTTTTAATTAGATATGAGCCATGCTCTGGCAAAAGGGGGCTTAATGCATCTCTGTGATTTATTATACCAGGCAAGACATCACGTAATTTTGGATCCATAAAATCCACTTTGTCTAACAATCGACTAAATCAAGAGGACGAATGGTCCTTGGACATACAGAAAATTGGCCAATGGCGAAAAGTTTTGGCCCAGGTCAGCCTGCGTGCAGTCCGACCTGAATCGATACTTTTCGCAGATGCATTAAATCCCCTTTTCACAGAGCATGGCTCATATGTTATATTTCAAGATTGCATGTTAATCTTAGTCGTCATCGAAAGAGGACAAAGAAAGCATAAAAAATGAAAGAAACTTTAGATTAAAAATGTGCGAGCATATTAAGGCCAGCTGGGGCCCACCAAATAAACATGTGCTTATTTTTGACCAATTGTAAATTACCATCTATTCATTGCTTATCATTATATCAAGAAGTATGTCAAAAGCCAGCGCATTCAGCTACAAAAAAAATTCTACTTCGAGACTCAAAAAATTGTCTGCGCCCTTTTTCTGAGGGTCTCTATCTCTTTACCACTGTTACCAGGATTTCTTTTTTCAAAAATTTGAAATTGAAAGCATTTGCAGACAAGAATTTAAACGTGACTCAAAAATTGAAATTTGTTTTGTGACATTAAGAAAGCATTGCGGGAAAAGGAGAAAATGCTGGCTTCCAGCATTTTCTCCCTTTTCCAAAATGCTTTCCAAAGGCTTCTTCCTCAGGGTTATTGAAAGTCGGGATTGTGTGGTGAAGGCTTAAAACTTGAGATTGTTTGGTAATAAGTTAATTATGGTATGAATCATAACTTTTCTGTCTGCCTAAAGTGTTTTTATGTGATAAAGATGGTGACAAACTGATAGTGTATCCACTGAGATATCTCTAATCACTGGGTTTATCATGAATTGGAGTTGTCCATGGAAACTATAGCTTCACCTTTTTTTTTTTTAATTGTACCATACACCTCCATGGATATATTTGGCAGAAGGTGTAGATAAAGATCACCAAGCAGTCTGCTCTTGATCTGAAGCCTGATCCAGGTCTGTGAACTCCGCTTTTTTTGTTTTATATCAGTGGTACAGATATTTGTGTACTGAGTTTTATTTCCCATGGTCAAAATTATTATGAAGACACCAGCACTTTCTCCTTTTCCCACTATGTTTTTAAAAGGCGTCTTCCCCAGGGTAGTTAAAAATTGGGATTGTGTGGTAACAGGTTAATTATACTAACCCTGGTTCATATATTGTTATACTTATAGTCTTACTGTCTATCTCTTTACCAAATGGCAAAAATGTAGACTGGTCCGAATTGAAAGCATTTGCAGACGACAATTGAAATGTGAGTCAGATGATGTTAATTGTCTTTGATAGGGTAGAAAACATTGTGGGAAAAGGAGAAAATGCTGGCTACCAGCATTTTCTCATTTTCCCACAATGTTTTCAAAAGGCTCCTTTCTCAGGGTCATTAAAACTCAGGATTGTGTGGTAAAGGGCTATGCACAACATAATGAAAATCAGTTTTGGAAAGAGTAGGAAACATTGTGGGAAAAAGGAGAAAATGCTGGTTACCAGCATTTTCTCCTTTTCTCACAATGTTTTCAAAAGGCCTATATTTCAGGTTCGTTGAAAGTCAGGATTTTGTGGTAAAGGGTTAACCAGTAACTCTACCAGACAAAATTTTAGCCTTGTCCAAATTGAAAGAATTTGCAAACAACAAATTACTGGTAAATGTTACTCAAAACACGAAATTTGTCTTTCATTGGATAGGAAACATTGTGGGACAAGGGGAAAATGCTGGTTACCGGTATTTTTCTCCTCAAGACTCATGGATTGTGTGGTAAAAGTTTAACCAAACAATCCCATTTTTTGATGACCCCTGGAAAAAAAGGGTTATGAAAACATTGTTGAATAAGGAGACAGTTTCTTCCAAAAGCGTCCGTGCTTAGAGTCATAAAATCATGGTATTGTGTGGTACACAGTAAAATACCAAACATGTTATTATTATTCATAAATAAATAATTGATTGATTGTATGGTGTTGAATGCCATTTTCAACATTGTATCAGTTACATCATGGCAGCCAGTGCATCTATGCATGCTTTCCTGGAGTTTCTTTTATCAGTACTTTGTGCAATATTCTTTCCAAGCTAGCTACCTTCTTTTTTACATACCCATCATTGAAACAGTGAAGGGCGATGAGAGAGGAATGAATCCTGTCGCAATAACTGTCAACAATCCACCAAAAGGAATTGACTGAGCTGATTTTCAGTCTAGCCTTTTACCACACAATCCCGACTTTTAATGACCCTCAGGACAAAGCCTTTTGAAAACATCATGGGAAAAGGAGAAAATGCTGGTAACCAGCATTTTCTCCTTTTCCCACAAATGTTTTCTACCTTATCAAAGAAAAGTTACATTATTTGAGCCACAATGTCATCTACAAATGCTTTCAATTTGGATGAGTCTAAAATTTTGTCATGTGGTAAAGGGTTAATTGATGTGAATCCTGCACCATACAGTTTGTAGCCATATGCAGTTAGTTTTATCATTAATATTTGTTCAGGTATCATGTAGATTATATTTACTGCGATAGTTACTTTGAAAAAGGAAGTAGAATTTCAAAAGTAACCTTGAACTTCTGAAATTTGATACTAGAACCGTCTATCCTGTATGGTTTTATGTTACAAACCTGAAACTTCCATCTTGTAACACGGAAATAGGCTACATACAAGTAGGTCCATAACAGACAGGAAATTTGAATTGAAAGCATGAAAATTTTGTCAACGACTTATAAAGCAGGGCTCAGATAAGGGAGTTTGTCTCTGAAAGGGTAGAAAATATTGTGGAGAAAGAAAAACATGATGGCTTTCTGGATTTTCTCCTTTTAACACTCCATATTTAACCCTTTACCATACAAGAAAAATTTGGACTGGTCCAAATTGAAAGCATTTGCAGATGACAATTTAAATGTGACTCAAATAATAGAATTTGTCTTTGATAGGGTAGAAAACGTTGTGGGAAAAGGAGAAAATGCTTGTTGCCAGAATTTTCTTCTTTTCCCATAATGTTTTCAAAAGGCTTCTTCCTCAGGGTCGTTAAAAGTGGGGATTGTGTGGTAAAGAGTTAAAAGCCTTTTACTTCAGGGTTATTAATTCAAGGACTCCTTGGTTAATTGTCAGCCCTTTACCACATAATCCTGATTTTTAATGACCCTGAACAATGAGACTTTGGAAATCATTATGGGAAAAGAAAAAAATGCTGGGAGGCAGCAATTTCTCCTTTTCCTACGATGTTTACTACCTTTTTATGGACAAAAGTAAATGAAGCAGGTGTTAAAATGCATTTAATTTTAAATGATATCATTTAAAAGTATCGAAATTAATGTCAAGATGAAAATCTTACATTGTATGGTCAGTTAGTGTTAGTGTTAGTCACTGGCAGTGAAATTAATGTCAAAAGCGCGTTAAAAGTTGCCAGGTAACTCTATCTTTTGTTTACTTTTTGCCTGATTTTAAAATTCATTTTTCTGCCAGCGACTAAAACTTGAACCTACAACACAATAACAGATGACCGGCCGATATAGCTCAGTAGGTAGAGCGTAGGACTCGTGAACACAATGTCCTACAGATTGTGGGTTCGTATCCCCGGCTGGCCAACTAAAAATTACTAATAGTCTTTCGGATGAGACATTAAACCGAGGTCCCGTGTGACGGTGCTATACGCCGAGCACGTTAAAGAACCAGGCGAAGCTCTCAGTAGTTTCGACCTGTATCCTTGCACTATCCCCCGTAACAACTAACTGTCTTCTGGGGGCGTCGCTCAGATGGGCAACCGGTAGCGACGATAAATAAACGGAAATAACCAACCAACCAATAACAGATTGTCATCTTCACAGGTTGTAGGATGAACCCTCTAGAGCACTGAATCAATTAACTCTTTACCACACAATCACAGGTTTTAACGACCCTGAAGAAGAAGGCTTTTGAAAACATTGTGGGAAATGGAGAAAATGCCGGTAACCAGCATTTTCTCCTTTTCCCACAATGTTTCCTGACCTTCCCAAAACAAATTTCATTTTTTAAGTTACATTTATTTTGTCATCTGCAAATGCTTTCACTTTGGGACAAAATTTTGTCGTTTGGTAAGGGGTTAAATGGACCTTTTCTATCGGCAAAACTAGTAAATTTATTGCTATTTCAAGGTGTTTTGGCCAGAATTACGGGAAAAGTAGTTGACAATGTAGATCCAAGATCATACTGAAGTTCTGTGCAGTATGATCTTGATCTATACTATCCACAAGAGTAACTTCAGATGATTCCATTGCTTCTCGGTTAACCCTTTTCCACTTGAGAACAGGAGGTCGCTGGTTCGATCCCCAGCTTGGTCATTTTCTTTCCGAGAATTGATGATGGTCATCGCAACAGGATTCATTCCTCTCTCAGCGCTGACCATTGTTTCGACGATGCTTATGTGGGAGAGCAGCCAGTCACTTGGAAAGAATATTGTGCAGAGTACTGGTAAATGAAACTCCAGGAAAGCATGGATACGTGCACTGACCGCCGTAATATAACTGAAATAATACAGAGGAATCCGCTTATTAGCAATACCCATTTGTCAGAAGAAAAACTGCTATTAACCGATTATTGCTATTATCCGCAATTTCATTTGAGGCATGAACTAGCATGAGAGTGGAGACTAAGAAGTCGGCGCTAAACTGAAAGTAGACTATTTCCCTCCGCAATCAATTGCTAGTTATAAATTCGTAATCCAATATTAATAAAATGATTAGAAAATGTTGTCTTTGTAGTTATTAGTTTATTGAATTACCGCTCATATTAGTATCTGAAGAGCTGTAGTGGTAAGTCGACCTGTATTCCTACATTGTTTACCTATTCACTCATGCTACACACGGCATATGTACATGTACATATTATGCATTAGGTTTATTATACGGCATATTTTGCCCTTCTGAACGAAATCGAATGTGCCTTGTTTGACCATTTTGTTTGTCACAGTCAATCAGCAGGATCAAAGGCAAATTGGAAAAAAAAGTCTTCAAAGAAATCAATTAAAGTGTTTCAATTGGTTAAAGAATGTTGATTGGTGACTTGATACGAGGCGTTATAAACAATATGGCCATAAAGAGCCGTAGGTTTAACTTTGTAAAATGAAGGCATGAAAATCATGCCGAAGAAATAAAAATGGTTTTAAATCAAAATGGAAACTAGATTAAGTATAAAAAAAAAAAAGTCCAAGTCTATAAAGTAGGTCATGTATTCCAGTTTTATCAACATATCAGGAGAACAATTACTCTCGCGTAGGTGTGAAAATGACATCGCGTCGACCCGTATGTGTGTATTTACTGGACACGCGAGTCTGCACCTGCAAAATAAAGCAAAGTTTTAGTTAATTTTCAGAAATTTCATTGATTCTGTTCTTGAAATTATGGCATAATATTTCTAATAAACGACAAAATATGTTGATAGTGCAAATATTTCGTTGCCATTATCCGAAAATTTCTTTTAACGGTATTTAGATTATCTGAGAAAATTTACATAGATTAAAGAGGAAATGGTTTTGTGCTTGGCAAAAAGTTTGCTAATATCCAAAAATCCCTATAATCCGAGTTGCTAATAAGTGGATTCCACTGTATTGAAAACGGCGTTAAACACCATACAATCAATCAGTCAATAACCCTTTTCCAAAAAATCTTGGGTTTAAACGACACAATGTTACTAACCTTCCAGAAACAAATTCAATCATTTGAGGTACATCTAGTTTGTGGTCTGCAAATGCTTTCAATTTGGACCAGTCTAAAATTTCGCCCTGTGGTAAAGAGTTAGCTCTTTATCACACAATCCCGACTCTTAACGACCCTAAGAGGAAAGGCTTTTGAAAACATTGTGGGAAAAGGAGAAAATGCTGGCAACCAGCAACTCCTTTTCCCACAATGTCTTCTACCCTATCAAAAAGAGAAATTATCATTTTAGCAACCTTTTATTTGTCGTCTGCAAATGCTTTCAATTTGGTCCATTTCAAAATTTTCGTTTGGTAAAGACTTAACTCAATACCAAACGACAAACTTTAAGGCTAGATCTAGTCCAAACTGAAAGCACTTGCAGACAACAAATTGCTGAAATCAAGGTATTAATCTTTGATATGGTAGAAAATATTGTGGAAAAAGGAGGAAAATGCTAATTACCAGCATTTTCTTCTTTTTAGGCAACATTTTCTGTAAGTCTTTTTTCCTCGGGGTTGTTAAAACATGGGGTTATTGGGTAAAGTGATAAAAAAAGCTATTTGAAAATTGTGTAGCCCTGTTATGCAAAATAGGTCTAGAAATTTTCTCCTTTTCCCACAATGTTTTCTACCCTATCAAAAAGAGAAATTATCATTTTACCAACATTAAATTTGTCGTCTGCAAATGCTTTCAATTTGGTCCATTCCAAAATTTTGACGTTTGGTAAAGATTTAACTCTATACCAAACGACAATTTTTGAGACTAGATCTAGTCCAACTTGAAAGCACTTGCAGACACCAAATCACAGGTAGCTAAAATCAAGATATTAGTCTTTGATCTGGTAGAAAATATTGTGGGAAAAGGAGAAAAATGCTTATTACCAGCATTTTCTTCTTTTAAGACAACATTTTCTGAAAGTTTTTTTTCCTTGGGGTTGTTAAAACATGGGGTTATTGGGTAAAGTGATAAAAAAAGCTATTCGAAACTTGTGTAGCCCTGTTATGCAAAATAGGTCTAGATATTTATCTTCATAATCATTCTATCATGAGAATGTGTAAATTTAGACTAACAGAACACATATTTCTGTTAACCCTTTCCCAAACAACAAATTTTGGACTAGTCCAAATTGGAAGAGTTTGCAGACGACAATTTTAAATTTGATGGAAATGGCAGAAAGGTCTCAAAACGGGTAGAAAACACTGTGGGAAAAGGAGAAATTGCTCATTACGAGCAATTTCTTCTTTTCGCACAGTGTTTTCAAAAGACTTGTACTGCAGACACGTGAAAACAAGGGCTTGTTTGGGAAAGGGTTAAACCCTTCATAGCGCTAAACCTAGCTTTAGTTGCTGTCGCGCACAGAAAATGCAGTCTGTAGCATGCAGGGCTTGAGACCAGGGGGGTGTCACTGGTTCTAATCTCCAGCTCCGCCCATTTCTTTCTGAGGATTAATGATCATTGCTACGAGATTCATTCCTCTCTCACCACTGATCATTGTTTCGATGATGGCTATGTTGGAAAGCAGCCAGTTGCTTGGGAAGAATATTGTGCAAAGTACAGGTACAGGTACAAAGAAACTCCAGGAAAGCATGGATAGCTGCATGGGCTGCCATGATATAACTAAAATAATTTTGATAACAGTGTTAAACAGCATACGATAAATCAATGAATTACATTGCTTTTGCTGACAGTGTAGATTAACTCTTTACCAAACGACAAAATCTTAGTCTAGTCCAAATTCAAAGCATTTGCAGACGACATGATAAATGTGATTGAAAAATTGAAATTTGTTTTGGGAAGGGTAGAAAACACTGTTGGAAAAGGAGAAAATGCTGGTTACCAGCATTTTCTCCTTTTCCAACAATGTTCTCAAAAGGCTTCTTTCTCAGGGTCGTTAAAAGTCGGGATTGTGTGGTAAAGGGTTAAGATCAGACTGCATAGAACATGCACTTTTCTAATATGTTTGACAATATAGCTTTGAAATTTCCACATACGCAAGACCTTGTAGCTTAGTTGGTAACATACAGTGCTTGAAATCATGGTATCTCTTGTCTGATTTCCAGCTAGGGTAATTTCTTTTTGAGGTTTAATGATGCTGACTGAGAATGCCAAGTTTTCTTTATAAAAAAAGCCCTCTTAAAGATACGTCTGTTGGACTAGTCTACAATTTTGTCATTTGGTGAAGAGACAAACTGAAAAAAGCTTGTATGGTACGGGATAAAGATTTTTGAATACGTTTTGAAAGTTGAGAGGGTTCGGCTAGTACAAATGTGTGACAATGTTTACTTTGAATGAAGATTGCAGGTTTACAATTTTGTGTTGCACATTTACAGAGACATCTGTGAAAGGGTCTGTATTTGTTTTTGGTGTTTTGTTGTATAACAGGGGGAGAAACAATACCTTGTGCCAGCGTTTCATGAGCTTTTGAATGGAATTGCGAGTTCACATTTCTACTCAAAGAGGCTCTTTTTAGAATTTGTTAACTCTTTACCAAACGACAGAATTTTAGACTAGTCCAAATTGAAAGCATTTGCAGACGACAAAATAAATGTGACTGAAAAATTGAAATGTGTTTTGGGAAGGGTAGAAAACATTGTAGGAAAAGGAGAAAATGCTGGTTACCAGCATTTTCTCCATTTCCCACATTGTTTTCAAAAGGCTTCTTTTCCAGGGTCGTCAAAAGGTGGCATTGTGTGGTAAAGGGTTAAGCAAACATATTGGTGAAAATGACATAAAATGTGATACAAACAGTTGAAAACTTTGGTAGTTTCCCTTTGAAGTAACCCCCTTCAATTGAATAATCTCCCTTGTCATTTGGTAGATAGCCAGAGGTCAATCCAGGCCATGTTCACTCCATGCAGTAATTGGCTCTGGGTGATAAGATCAAGAGCTCTAACCTCATAATAAGGTCATTCAACCTCAGTAAAACTGTCTCTAGCCTTTACCCTTCACCCAACAATCCCACATCTTAATAACTCCGAGGATGAAGGCTTTTGAAAACACTGTGGGAACAGGAGAAAATGCTGGTAACCAGCACACACTGATTTCTACCCTTTCTTAGACGGCTCATAATTTGAACTACATTTAATATTTCATCTGTGCAGTCTATATATACTTTCAATTTAGTTAAGTCTTAATATTGGTTGAAATTTTGGTTTTGGCTTGGTAAAGAGTGTAAACTTTTCCTAATCATTTTTTAGACCCCCAAAGCAAGCAGTCCCAGTATTTTGATAATCCTAAAGATGTGGGGTTTTGAAAACATTGTTGGAAAAGGAGATAATACTGGTTACCAGCCATGGTTTTCTCTGACCTCCTGTTTCTTTGAATTTGGACCCCCAAATTTACTGAATGTCCCCCAAAGTTAAGATCTTTACCTTCTGAAATTCATTGGAAGGGGTCAAATGACCCCCATATGACAAATCCAGAGAAAACCCTGCCAGCTTTTATACTTTGAATTAAATCTTTTAATTGTAATTGTCATTTGGCTGATATGGCAAACTAGGATAAACCTGCAAGAATGTTGTCTGATCTTGGTCTGCACTTTCCTTCTTTACCCTTTATCAAATAATTCTGGGTTTTAAGGCCCTGTAGGAATAGGGGCTCTGAAAACATTGTTAATCAAGGAAGAAATGCTGTGCACCCTTTCCCAAATGACAAATTTTGGACTGGTCCAAATTGAAAGAGTTTGCAAAGGACAATTTTAAATTTGATGAAAATGGCAGGAAGTTCTCAAAAAGGGTAGAAAACACTGTGGGAAAAGGAGAAATTGCTCGTTACGAGCAATTTCTCCTTTTCCCACAGTGTTTTCAAAAGACTTGTACTGCAGACACGTGAAAACCAAGGCTTGTTTGGGAAAAGCAAATTTTCCTCTCTACGTATTCTTAGCATAATTACATCATTTGAGCCACAGTTTACCTGATGTCTACGGTGGCACTGAGGTGACATGTGCATTTTTTTTCTATTTATCTTGTTCCCACGAGATAATAATTCGTTTTCTCAAGTTTTTTTTTTTATAAAAAATTATGCAAAAAACAAAATTTGTTTTCTCGCGTTTTTTTTTTTTTTATAAAAAAATTATGCAAAAAACAAAATTCGTTTTCTCGCATTTTTTTTTTAAATAAAAAATTATGCAAAAAACAAAAATCGTTTTCTTGAGTTCTGAAGCAATCGTGGATGCAAACTACCATGTTGAATGAAACAATGAAGAACATAGACTCGGTGTAAAAATAGGAATTAGTAGGAGGAATCTGATTGGATGATTATGTCGTGAGCACAACTTATTATCTCATGCGAACGACATAATGGATGATTTGAATTGGCTGATTATCTCGTACGAACGAGATAGTATTTCGTTTTTTGCAAAAAAAAAAAACCCGAGAAAATGAATTATTATCTCGTCGGAACAAGATAAATACAAGAAAATGCACATGTCGCCTCAGTGCCACCGCAGATGTCTACAAATGGTCTGTAGATTGAAAAAATTTAGTGATATAGTAAAGAGTTAACCCTTTACCACACAATCTAGCATTTTAACGCCTCTGGTGTAGAAACCCTTTGAAACCATTTTTTGAAAAGGAGAAAATGCTGATATCTAGCATTTTCTCCTTTCTCCACAATGTTTTCTACCCTTCCTAAGATAAATTCCAGCAGTTGAGCCACGTTTAACTTTTTACCTGCAAATTCTTTCAATTTGGACAAGTCTATTTTTGTCTATTTTTACACCCCCCACCTACGTAGAAGAGGGGAGTATACTAGTTTCACCTTGTCTGTCTGTCCATCTATCTTCCGTCTGTCAATCCGTCCATCTTTACGTTTCCGTGCTCCAACTCAGAAGCCGTTTGACGTAGGACCCTTGAACTTTATGAAAGTGTTCCTCATGACCCAAGGAGGTGCCCTATTGTTTTTGGGTCACATGGGTTGTAGGTCAAGGTCACAGGTGAACTTTGTTTTCTCTGATTGTGATGCGATAGTCACAAGGTGCTGGTGGAGGGTATTTTGTCCATTTTGTGACAGTTCCAGTGTGCTCATGTTGGAAAGAGTCACCTCTCTGCTTGATAATGTTTATAGCTATTGTGTCCCTGCAACCATTTTGGCAAAATTTTGGACTTGTCCGTATTAAAATTATTTTGAACATGGTTGAAATAATGGAAATTGTCTTTGAATAGGATTGGTGCATTCTGATTAGGGGAGAAAATGCTGGTCACTAGCAGCATTTTCTCAATCCCCTTCAATGTTTTTCAAAGTCTTCTTACCAGTGTTGTCAAAAGGAAGATAGTATGGCTGCTAAGCATGACTTACTGACCTTTTGTGGACAGTGTGGATCAAGATCAGACTGCACAAAACGTGCAGATTAATCTTTGATCTGCACTGTTTGATATGGTATTTCTTCATGGTGAAGTAAACTTTGAAAGCACAATATTTGTGTACTGATGGATTTTTTTGTTTCATTTATTTCGCAGTTTAAGATTTAACTCTTTCACTGCTAATGACAACTTGACTACCTTTCGCAGACAGCGTAGATCAAGATCAGACTGCACGGAACGTGCAGTCTGATCTTGATCTACACTGTCTGCTACTCTATTTTTAAACTATGACCAAAGTCGTTTTCAATAGAAGTGGAAATCTATTTTTAGAGCTCGGGGGGGGAAAGAAAAAATGAATTTCCGGAGCTAGTATTGAAAGACTTAACAAGGAGAGGGGTCAGTGTACAGTGTATGGACATTCCTAACCAATTAACACACAATTAATACATGATGTTTTATGAGTTATTTATACTCTCATTACCTTGTTAATGCAAATTTCGAGAGGGGGGGGGCAATTGGCATTCACCAGAGCTCCAGATAAGAAGGGGTGATGGTATTCTAAATCCATTATTTCTCTTCCAAACCCTATGTTGTGGGTACTCATTAGAATCATCTTGATGAGATGATTCTAATGAGTGCCCATAACATAGGGTTTAGTGGAGAATAATGGATATTTTCAATTTTGAAATCAAAATCACTCCCTCTATCTGGAGCCCTGATTCACACATCATTTTATTGGTACTTATGTCTTTACTACACAAACTTTTAACGACCATTAGGAGAGGAGCCTATTGAAAACAGTGTGAGAAAAGGAGAAAATGCTGGTAACTAGCATTTTCTCCTTTTCCCACAATGTTTTCTACCCTATCAGAGACCTTAAGCTCATTTGTACCAATTTTGAATTTGTTGTCTTCTGATCTTTTGAATTTGAAAAAGTAAAAAATTTGTTGTTAGGGAAAGGGTTATCTCTTTTCTGGTACTAAAGGCTAAGTTTGCCCTTATTGGCTGGACTATTTGTACAAAATGTGCCGGCTATATACTGGCTATATTTACGTCATCATCCATCAGTCAAGGTGTTGGTGTCGACATTTGCTAGTTGGATCTAGTGTATAGCTGGTCACATGAAATGGTACAGAACTTTTACAGATGGGTAAATTCTGGGCTACTTAGCCATGTTGCTGAGATTGAGGTACCCTGCATATCCAGACAACATAATTTTAGACTTGTCCATATTGCAAGCAACCATAGAAGATGTATTAAATATGTCCCAAATGATGGGATTTTTCTAAAGGATAGGTAAAATTGTGGAAAGAGGAGAAACAGATTGAGATAGTACCAACATTTTCTCCTTTTCACACAGTGTTCATCCCAAAGGTTGCTTGAACTCAGATCTCCGAGAATTTCAAACCTTAAGTACAGATAACTGTCCCTGAAGGCGATTTTAGTTTTTGATTGGTTGCTTACGGGTACAGAAAGATCATGAAAAAAAAAAAACAGTTGAAATATGTGCACAGATTTTTTGCGCACTTTGAAACTCTCTTATTTTCACAAATGGAGGACAAAACTAGACTTTGAACATACCTTTTGCTTAAGTATTTGATAATCCTTTATTTCAAATACAAATATTTTCAATTTAACCCTTTCCCAAACAAGCCCTGGTTTTCATGTGTCTGCAGTACAAGTCTTTTGAAAACACTGTGGGAAAAGGAGAAATTGCTCGTTACGAGCAATTTCTCCTTTTCCCACAGTGTTTTCTACCCTTTTTGAGACCTTTCTGTCATTTTCATCAAATTTAAAATTGTCCTCTGCAAACTCTTTCAATTTGGACCAGTCCAAAATTTGTCGTTTAGGAAAGGGTTAAAACACTGGATTGTATGGTAAAGGTTAAGTCTTTACCAAACAACAAAACTTTAGACCTGTCCACCTTGAAAGCCTTTGCAGTCGACAAATCAAAATATAAATTTTGTTAGTTCTTTTCAAGATTGACATGTTATAATAGACTTCCATGAGCCCTTTAGATAACGAAAGGTTTAATAATTTGTCCTTGGTCACATGTGTCACTAAAAATTAATTGTGTTTCGCTGCAATACAGAATAAACTGTGGAAACAGAAAGTTGGTACAGTGCTGTAGCTTTGCAACTGGAAAATTCACAGTGGACTTCTGACGGTTTGGTGCACAATAAATGTCTAAATAAGAAAAGGAGCACCGTAAATGTCTTATTATTGAGAATAGCAAACCTTTATGTTATGGTTGATTGATTGTATAGTGTTTTACACCGTTTTCAACATTGTTTCAGTTATGTCGCGGCGGCCAGTGCATGCTTTCCTGAAGTTTCTTTTACCAGTACTCTGCACAATATTCTTTCCAAGCCACTGGCTGCTTTCCCACATAACCATCATCGAAAAAATGGTCAGCGGTGAGAGAGGAATGAATCCTGTCGTGATGACTATCATCAATCCTTGGAAATATATTGGCCAAGCCGGGGATCAAACTAGCGACCTCCTGTTCTCAAGTCCTGTACTTTATGTTACGGAGCTATCTGGTTGGGCCCTAGCCTATGAGAAGAAAATCAAGACCTTGAAGGAAAACATGAGTAGGTTTTTTGATTAACTGAGAAACATGCTGACCTAGTGTTCAGAAATCGCAGAGTACATTACATCTTTGAAAAGTAATAAAAAATGCATCTGTTGAGGCTTGAGTATAAGTGCACATTCCTTCACCGGTAACCTCTAAACCCACTTCAATCCTTTACCACACAACAAAATTTTAGACGTCCAAATTCAAAGCACTTGCAGGCAACAATTTCAATGTGGCTCAAATGATATGATTTTTCTCTGATAGGGTAGAAAACATTGTGGGAAAAGGAGAAAATGCTGGTAACCAGCATTTTCTCCTTTTCGCACAAAGATTTCAAAAGGCTTCTTCCGCAGGGTTGTTAAAAGTTGGCATTGTGTGATAAAGGGTTAATCGATTAATACATAATCCCGAGCTTTAAAGACCCTAAGAAAGGGCCTTTTAAAAACATTTTGGGAAAAAGAGAAAATACTGGTAACTAGCATTTTCTCCTTTTTCCACAATGTTTTCTGCTCTTTCCAAATCAAATTTCAATTTTTAAGCTACATTTGATTTGTTGTCAGCAGATGCCTTCAATTTGGACCTGTCTAAAATTTGATCATTTGGTAAAGAGGTAACTTAAACCACACAAATTTAAACTAGTCCAAATTGAAAGCATTTACAGAGGACAAAATAAATGACTCAAAAATAGAAATTTGTTTTTGGAATGGTCGAAATCATTGTGGGAGAAGGAGAAAATGCTGGTTACCAGCATTTTCTCTTTTTCCTCACAATGTTCTCAAAAGCTTTCTTTCCCGGGGTTGTTGAAAGTTGGGATTGTGTGGTAGAGTTATAAAACATTTTCGGAAAAGGAGAAAATGCTGGTAACCAGCATTTTTTCCTTTTCCCACAATGTTTTCTACCTTATCAAAGACAAATTCTGTCAATTGAGCCAAATGTAAATTGTCATCTGCAAATGCTTTCAATATGGACAAGTCTAAATTTTTCTTGTGTGGTAAAGAGTTAATAGATTACCAAATGACAAATTTTGGGCTTATCCGTAATGGAAGCATTTGCAAACAAATTCATTGTGGCTGAAATTATGTCCGCTTTGCTGAAACACTGTAGATGAAAGCAACCATGAAATTGCAATTATTTGGGTCATATATATCTAGGATGAAAATATCTGATAGGTTTGTTCAGGGCTCTAAGGATTAGAAGCCTTCCACTACATTTCTATAGAAAGTGAAATTATGAGGGGGAAAGGATTGTATGCTATCTCAGACCTCCATGGGCAGAAAGATTTGTTATCAGAACTTTTACCTAGAAGTAACATGGAATTTGATATCGGACTTGACCTAAATACCATTCTAATAATGTTTTCTCATGCTAAAAATCATAACCATAGTAAGCATCTTTTCACAACATTGGTTGCCTGTCATGGCCGCTGTAGATTAACCCTTTCCCAAACGACAACTTTCGGACTGGTCCAAATTGAAAGAGTTTGCAGACGACAATTTTAAATTTTATGAAAATGGCAGAAAGGTCTCAAAAAGGGTAGAAAAGCAATTTCTCCTTTTCCCACAGTGTTTTCAAAAGACTTGTACAGCAGACACGTGAAAACCAGGGCTTGTTTGGGAAAGGGTTAAGATCAGACTATACAAGGTTTGCTGTCGGATCTTTGATCTGCACTGTCTGCTTTCCTTTGTGACATCCTGAATGAGCGCAAAATTGTACTGCATTTATTAGCGTGGTATTTCTTGCCTGAAATTGTCTACTAGGTTTATCTAGTGCGCTAAGGGGTAAGATCATGCCAGTTACCATAGAATTATGTGAAAATGATTTCAGCAGATATAAATCAAGAAATATCTTTGAAAAGATAGATGGTGTAACAGATACTGGGATATAAATACTCAAACTCTTTTGTGGCTCAATATGAAATGAATAATGAAAGGTAACCTCATGAGCAATTTCCTCTTTTGCCTTACTGTTTTTCATTTTGTTGAAAAGTAGTATTAGGTTATTTGATAATGCTTATGAAAATATTAAATTTTCAAATAGCGCAAGAAAAGAATCATTCTCTACTACATTATTTTGCTATGATATGAATCAAGGCCTCAGGGTATAGATTGGTAGTAGCAACGCTTGTTAATAGTGGTTTCATTAACGTGTGAGCAAATATGCAAGCAGAGGCCCGCCAAATAAACATGCACATTTTTTACCAATCGCAAATTACCATCTATTCATTCTTTATCAGTACCAAGAAGTAGGTCAAAAGCCAGCGCATTCAGCTATGCTGAAAAACTTTTTTTGGCCCTTTGCATGTAGCATTTGGATAATGTTTTGTGAAGCATTTAATTTTGTTGATCATCACGGTGAGGAAACTACATAGACGGAGCCATTGGCTCTGTTAAGGAAATCTTGTGTGGGTTTTTCCGGTCACGTGCGGCGCCGTCAATATCGGCTGTTTCGGTGGACACGAAAACGTAAGTCTCCCATTTATTGTCAAAATTTGATTTTATACTGAACACTAGCGAGAAAAGTGGAATTGTATGAGGGACCTATGACTTTCAACTTACTTCCTTGTCCGTAAGGAGTTCCAAGTCGGCGCGGTTTTGTCTGAAACACTTTTGCCGTGAGCCACGGTGAGGTAAACAAAGGTCATTTTCTATAATGACCACAGGCTTTCTATTGCTCTTTCTGCATAAAAATTACTTATCTAAATGTTTACACCGTCCGAATGTATGAATTGATTATCTAATCCTTCCCCACTCACGAAAAACAAAATTTGAATCAAAATAAAAAAAATTGAGAAAAAATAAACAATGGCTCTGTCCATATCGGCCGGCTCTGTCTATATCGGCTGGCTCCGCTGTATGAGGGCGAGTTTTAGAAGCGATAGGTTTTTTTCGCTATTGGGTTTACCAGTCAAAAGTTAGATTTTTTGAAAGTTATTTTTGGAATGGTGATGCTTTTCTCGAACCATCTATCATTTCAAAAAGGGCGGTCACGTGGTTGAGTGGTTAAAGTGGTTGACTTCAGTGCTCTTGATCATTCGACCATATCACCCTGTGGGTACAGGGCACTCTCGGACAACGTGGACAAGCCAAGTTCTGCTTGTGGGTGTGTCGGGTGTTTTTCCCGGGATACTCCCGGGGTACTCCCGTTTCCTCCCACTTACCGATCCATTCGTCTCAATACCAGTTTAACAGCTTGGGGGACGCAAAACTGAATAAAACCAATATTTGAGAATAACCTTTGTAAAAGTTTTGCAGGTATGTCTGAAGTGTGTGTATGAGTTTTGTTTCAATTGTGCATATACGTCGCTTCTAAAACTCACCCTCATACAGCGGAGCCAGCCGATATAGACAGAGCCGGCCGATATGGACGGAGCCATTGTTTATTTTTTCTCAATTTTTTTTATTTTGATTCAAATTTTGTTTTTCGTGAGTGGGGAAGGATTAGATAATCACTTCATACATTCGGACGGTGTAAACATTTAGATAAGTAATATTTATGCAGAAAGAGCAATAGAAAGCCTGTGGTCATTATAGAAAATGACCTTTGTTTACCTCGCCGTGGCTCACGGCAAAAGTGTTTCAGACAAAACCGCGCCGACTTGGAACTCCTTACGGACAAGGAAGTAAGTTGAAAGTCATGGGCCCCTCATACAATTCCCCTTTTCTCGCTAGTGTTCAGTATAAAATCAAATTTTGACAATAAATGGAAAACTTACGTTTTCGTGTCCACCGAAACAGCCGATATTGACGGCGCCGCACGTGACCGGAAAAACCCACACAAGATTTCCTTAACAGAGCCAATGGCTCCGTCTATGTAGTTTCCTCACCGTGATCATGTTTGGCCCAGTTTTAGAAAACTTTGTCCAGTCCAGGAAACTCTTTGATAGTGTACAAAGCTTGCCATTCAATTTTGTTTTAACCCTCTTTAACATACAGCCCCAAGTTTAAATGACCCTGGTGGAAAGGGCTTTTGAAAACATTGTGGGAAAAGCATTTTCTCCTTTTCTCACAATGTTTTCTACCCTATCAAAGACAGAAATCATCATTCCACCTACACTTAATTTGTCTCCTGCAAATGTTTTCAATTTGGTTGACTCAAAAATTTTGTTGTTATGTAAGGAGTTAAACTTTGTTAGACTCGGTTCTTACCTAGCACTAATATTTTCTCCTTTTCTCACAATGTTTTATTCCCTTTCAAAGATAAAGTCAGTCATTTGAGCAAAACTGATTTTTTGTGTCTGCAAATGCAGTGAATTAGAAGTAGTGTAAACTTGTTGTCATCAGGTAAAGAGTTTGATAAAAAGTAATTACCTGGTTTTGACCCCTTCACCACACAATCCTGAGTTGTGATGACCCTGAGAAAAAAGGCTTTAGAAAATATTTAGGGAAAAGGAGAAAATGCTGGTAACCAGCATTTTCTCCTTTTTCCACAATGTTTTCTATGCATTCAAAGACATGTCTGATCATTTTACAAACATTTATTTTGTTGCCTGCAAATGTTTTCAATCTGGACAGGTCTCAAATTTTGTCGTTTGGTGAAGAGATGATTATGTGGAAGGAAGTTCAGTCAAGGCCTTAGTCATGGGCTTCATTTTCGCTACATTCCTGGCTACGCCCCCCTGGTGGCCTTGACTCTGCAAGATTTATAAATTATCATGTGACACCCACCCACACACTCAATCACTCCACTTGAGTCCCTCTTTTTGATCTGGTTGCATATTTCATCAGCCTTGTAGAGATACCACTGTGTTTAATTAACTTTTTTAACAAAAAATGTCCAAACTTTAAAATTGTCCTCATTTGAAGGTTTTTGCTGATTACCAATTCTTTATTCCTCAAATGATGGGATTCGTTAAGACTAAAAAAAATTGTGGGAACAGGAGAAAATGCTGGTAACCAGCATTTTCTCCTTTTCCCACAATGTTTTCTTCCCTTTCATCATTTGAGTCAAGTACAAATTGTCTTTTGCAAATGCTTTTAATTCGGAAAAGTATGGATTATTTAATGTTCTATATCCTGTCAAACAACTTCCGTTCATTTCTATCACTTTCAGATTTGTTGTCTGCAGATGCTTTCAATTTGGAAGAGTCTAAAATTTGCCATTCAAAAAAGGGAACCTAACCATTTGAGTGCTGGAAAAAGAAACAGAAGACATTCTCAGTCAGTGCTAAAGATGCAGCACATTCTTCACAATCTGATCTTGATCTAGACTGTTGGCAATTCTGGATTCAGAGCAACATGGATTAATTTTGTAATGTATCAAATGACTTTTCCAGTCTCTTTTAACCCTTTACCACACAATCCCGACTTTTAACGACCCTGAGAAAGGAGCCTTTTAAAATCATTGTGGGGAAAAAGGAGAAAATGCTGGTAACCAGCACTTTCTACTTTTCCCGCAATGTTTTCTATCCTTCCCAAAACAAATTTCAATTTTAAAGTAGCATTTATTTTGTCATCTGCAAATGCTTTCAATTTCAACCAGTCTAAAATTTTGTCATTTGGTAAAGAGTTGAATTTAATTTAATTTTAGACCTACTGCTTGTCAATATAACTGATGCAAAGAAGTAATAATGTATTGTATAACATCAACGGTGAAAGAGCCATGCCTGTTTTAGACAAATAAAGTTTTGAAAAGTAGCAGGAACACAGGAAACATAACATGTGACCGTGCGTTGACTCATTACCAAACAACATGAGTTTGGACTCAACTAAAATAACCCTTATCCTGCAAAATGAATTAAATAAAATTTTCAGTCTGATAGAAAAAAACCAGGATAATATTATTTCAAACTTATTGTTTAAAGAAAAATATCTCCTTATTGAACAGTGTAGATACAAGATCAGACTGCACGTTCTGTGCAGTCTGAACTTGATCTTCACAGTCCGTAAAAGGTCAGTGCGTTGCAGCCTAAGGGTAAAGAAAATTAGTTTTGAAGTTGACAAATGTTAGTTAAAAGATGATTTCTGCCTTTGATAGGGTAGCAAACACTGTGGGAAAAGGAGAAAATGCTGGTTACCAGCATTTTCTCCTTTTCTCACAATGGTTTCAAAACATTTCTTCTTCAAGCAATTAAAAGTTTGGATTGTGTGGTAAAAAGTTATAGAAGCTGTAGATTGTGTAAAAGAAAAATCTTTTTTATTGAGCTTAATGAAAGTGTTACCTAGGATAATTAGTTACTAATTATAGATTGGTTAATGAATCAGTGATTAGGTCTCTCTAATAGCTTTTGAAACTGAGGGAGTACAGACAAGTACCTACTTCGGATCAAAGGAGACAGTTAATCCTTTCCCAAACAAGCCCTGGTTTTCACGTGTCTACAGTACAAGTCTTTTGAAAACACTGGGAAAAGGAGAAATTGCTCGTAACGAGCAATTTCTCCTTTTCCCACAGTGTTTTCTACCCTTTTTGATAACTTTCTGCCATGTTCATCAAATTTAAAATTGTCGTCTGCAAACGCTTTCAGTTTGGACCAGTCCAAAATTTGTCGTTTGGGAAAGGGTTAACCCTTCACCAAACATCAGAATTTTCAACTTGTCCAAATGAAAGAGATTTGCAGGCAACAAATGGAATGTGTCTTGATCCTTTACCACACAATGCCAAGTTTTAATGACCCTGAGAAAGAAGGTTTTTGAAATTGTTGTAAGAAAAGGAGAAAATGTTGGTAACCAGCATTTTCTCCTTTTGCCACAATTGTCATCATTTGAGCCACATTTAAACTCTTTACCACATAATCCTTTGGTTCAACAACCCTGTCAGAAAATGCATCATGTATACTGGTAACCAGCATTTTCTTCTTTTCCCACAATGTTTTCCACCATTCAAAAGACAAAAATCATCTTTTGGGCTACAGTGAATTTGTTGTCAGCAAATGCTTTCAATTTTGACAGGTCTAAAATTTTGTTGTGTGGAAAATCATTAGAGTTAATATCAGTCTATAATAGATGCATGCTCTGGAAAAAGGGGCTTAATGCATCTCAGTAATGCATGATGCCAATCAAGCCATCACGTAATTATAGATCTACAATAGCCACTTTTTTTTTAACAACCGACTCTATCATAAAGCAGGCTGGTCCTTTGACATACAGAAAATTGACTAGTAGGGAAGAGGTGCGGACTGCACAGGCTGACCAGGCTCGATACTTTTCGCAGATGCACTAAGCCCCCTTTTCACAGAGCATGGTTCTGTGGAAGACAATTATTGTATGACAGACAACTGTTGTTTTTTTTTTGGAGGAAACTTCAGAATTGATGGGGACTGCAGTTGAGTAATGCTCTGTGGATACAATAAGTAATGAAAACAGATGTTTGTCCCATAGGTGATCATAAATCTAAAGTTACTGGTTTATATATATTAATTATTCATCACACTCTCAGTATTATTGCATTATTTCAGGTCTAAAAAGCCTAAAATCATCACTTCATCATGTTCCAGCACGTCATGGGATTTCCAAACATAAGAACAATTGAATGAGAAATAATAAAAATATGGTCATTTATGAGTGGAATTGATTAGTTCTTGGGTAGAAACTTGTATCAGGTAAAGACTTAAATTCTTTACCACACAATCCCGACTTTAAACGACCCTGTAAAAGAAGCCTTCTGAAAACATTGTTGGAAAAGGAGAAAATGCTGGTAACCAGCATTTTCTCCTTTTCCCACCATGTTTTCTACCCTATCCAATACATAAATCACTATTTAAGCTACATTTAATTTCTCGTCTGCAAATGCTTTCAGTTTCGTCTAGTCCAAAATTTTGTCGTTTGGTAAAGACTTTAATCCTATGAGTGCTTTATTGGATCAGCATTTACCTGTGCTTTTAACTCTTTACCAAACAACAAAATTTTAGACTTGTCCAAATTGAAAGCATTTGCAGATGACAAAATAAATGCGACTAAAAACTTGAAAATGCTTTTGGAAGGGTGGAAAACATCGTGGGAAAGGAGAAAATGCTGGTTGCCAGCATTTTCTCCTTTTCCAACAATATTTTCAAAAGGCTTCTTTCTTAGGGTCGTTAAAAGTTGGGATTGTGTGGTAAAGGGTTAAGCGTTTTCTGTCTAGAAAAAAGACCCAAATAATTGCAATTTCATGGGTGCTTTCATCTACAGTGTTTCATGAAAGAAGACGGTGTAGATCAAAGGTCAGGCTGCACCTTTTGTGCAGCCTGATCTTGATCTACACTGTCAGCAAAGGAAACTATATTTGTGAAAGGCGTTTAACCCTTTACCACACATTCCCGAGTTTTAACGACCCTGAAGGATGTTGCTTTTGAAAATATTGTAGGGAAAGGAGAAAATGCTGTTTACAATCATTCTCTTGTTTACCAGCATTTTCTCCTTTTCCCGCAATGTTTTCAAAAGCCTTCTTCCTCAGGGTCGATAAAAATTGGGATTTTGTGGTAAAGGGTTAAGCAAAATTCATGTGGCTCACTTGATAAGATTCTTCAAAAAGGTAAAAAACAGTGTGGGAAAAGGAGAAAACTGAAGTCTTCTCCCTATGGTCATTAACACTTGATTGTTTGGTAAAGGGTTAATTGAATTTGCATTGAAAGGCCACCTGTTGTTTAAGACTACTTTTTTTGACTTCCCTTGTGTGGTATTGTAATACAGGTTTGACTAATAGAAGTAAACTTAACCCGTTACCAAACGACAAAATTTTAGACTGGACCAATTTGAAAGCATTTCCAGACGACAAATTACATGTAGCTTAAGTAGTGATTTATGTATTGGATATAGTAGAAAACATTGTGGGAAAAGGAGAAAATGCGGGTTACCAGCATTTTCTCCTTTTCCAACAATGTTTTCAAAAGGCTTCTTTTTCAGGGTCATTAAAAGTCAGGATTGTGTGGTAATGGGTTAAGGTATGAAGTTTCACTGACGGAAAGGGTTCATGACCTTTGGCTGTGGTTAACTCTACCCTTGACAAAAATGTAGACTTGTCCAAATTCAAAATGTTTACAACTTAAATGCTGTTCAAATGATGGAATTTGTCTTTCACAGCATTGAAAACATTGTGGGAAAAGGAGAAAAGGCTGGTTACCAGCGTTTTTTTTCCTTTTCCAACAATGTTTTCAATAGCCTTCTTCCTCAGGGTCGTTAAACATTGGATTGCTTGGTAAAAGGTTCATGACCAGTGGCTGTGGTTAAGTACTGATAATAGGCAATAAGTGGGTGACCCAGTTCTTGTCTGGTCATTTAAGGACAGGCTGACCATCAGGTGTAAATTATTCCCAGCTGACCAATAAAGGTGTACTTGGCTGGGATATGGATGTCTTTGTGACTTCCTAGTTCGTGTACTTTCCATTTCATGTACTTTCCATTTTGTCTATTCCCATTTTGTCTACACCTTTTGAACTTTTTCCCATTTTGTGTACTTCCCATTTCCAACCTATTCCCGGTTTGTCTATACACCCTTTCATATTGATTTTAACTCTTTTACCACACAATCCTAAGTTTTAACAACCCTAAAATGATGCCTTTCGAAAACATTGGGGAAAAAGGAGAAAATTCTCGTAGCCAGCATTTTCTTCTTTTCCCACAATGTTTTCTACCTTGTCAGAGAGCTTGAGCTCATTTATACTAATTTTAAATTTGTTGTCTGCAGATGTGATGAATTTGGAAGATTCTAAAACTTGCTGTTTGGGAAAACTTTTCTTATTGATCAGAGCCCACTATTTCAAACCACTTTAAGTGCTACGATCATCGTAAACCAACCTTAAGTCCCTCCTAAGCATTTTCTTGTCTTTCTCAAAACATCGCAACTTAAGGGCCGATTGTAAACCCAGCCTTAAACTAAGGCCACTCCGAAGCTACCTTAGTGTAATTGTAGGCCGTTTTTCCATAATACACAAAAACTTGGTGTTGTGTTTTGTTTTTCAAAATGGCATTATTTTTACCCATGAATAGACCCGACAGAAGAAAAAATATAGCTGGCGAGTTTTTATGAACAGAAGAATCCCTTAGATTACATAGATGACATGGAATTGATTAGAAAATACCGCCTCGACGGAGGATCAATTGTTACTCTCTTCAATGTTCTTGGTGGAGCACACATTCCACTACCACAAGAGCTGGGTGTCTAGTTAGAAAAACTTTTGCCAGAGCAGCTGACAAGCAATAGTTATTAGTTCACATTTGCCGATGAAGTGAGGACTAAAACGACGGGTGCTTTAAACCGGAACAGTAATTATGCTCATTATGCTTCTTTTAAGTATTTCATAATGTTCATGCTTTGCTGTAAATCATGTGTGGTCTATCTTCTTCGACGCCTTTTTTTTCTTCTTCATCCATGATAGTGTAAGTGTGTAAAGGACCACCGCTTAGCGAGACAATTATCAATTCTCACAACCGAGTTAGATATTTTTGATCTACGACAACATTGTGTGCGTATTCTATTTATCTTTTAACCTATGATTTGTACTCATTGTGAAAAAGATGTAAAAAATGTTGCTGACAAATACATTTTAAAAGTTTATTTATGTCGGAACTCCCATTTTAGAATTGCATTACCCACGTACATAGTACTTTATCGTAGTAATTAAATGTCCGAAAATTGTGATTGAGATCGCTTGGGATTATTCTATTTGAGAAGATGCGGTAAACGAGCATTCAAATGACGTCACGGGCAGGAATTACGTAGGCAGATCATCGGAAAGTAGCGCGCGTGCTATGACATCGTTCTTTTTTCGCGGGCTTTCTGTAGTAATCGTTACTATTTTTGGAATGCATTTCATTCATGAATGGTGATAGGGGGTGGAGTCAGTGGAACTTACTGTTCTATAAATATCCATGGTATATCAAAAATCTATAAATATCCGTGGTATATCAAAAAAAATATCGCATGGGTGTTATTGCATGGATATCCGGTTAGTTGAAAGATAAAAACTAATATCTCCAGGGGACCGTTTTACTGAAGAACTTAGCAAAGGTAACTAAAAAATTTGGCAAGTTTTAGCGTTAAAAGTCCAAGTTTTGTGTTTTAATAAAACTTGTGTACCTAAGTACGAGCGTAAGTTTTTGCGTAACAATACATACAAAAATATCAGTCATAAGTAAGAACATAGGCCGAAGTCTGAGGCAGTTTTTTGCAATGTGTCGTCATAGAGTAAGAAATTTGAGAAAAACATCATAATTATCCTCACAGCTATCCGCAGTACACATAAATTTCATTTTCTGACAAATTATATTTTTCTTCACACACACAGAATCTACATTTGACGGAAGCGGCTGACATATGAGATGACATAAAGTGCAAGAAATGTAGGGTAAATGCGCGTAAATTGCCTCTAGTTTAACGGCATGCGCTATTTACCTAGGTAACAAGTGCGTGGGATCTACTGTTTCTGCCTTCAATTAAAGGGTTACGAAAATATTTACTTATGCAAATTCACAAAGTTACGAAAGTTTAGTAAAATGGATTTACGAATTTCGTAAATCTGAATGTAGGCGTAAAGTCATGAAAATTCTTACGCAAAAACTTACGAATTGTTGGTAAAACTGTCCCCGGTGTGTAATTCTAATCAGTACAGCAGGAAAATGACGTCACTTTTAAATGATACGATCGTAAATGACTATTCTTTGCGAGAGTGTTAAGGTCGGTGTTGAGAGATCACTTTAAGAAAATCGCAGCGTCCCCGTAAAATGATTGTAAAGGTAACCATAACTTACGAAACCTTTAAGTTTTAAGATATTGGGCCCAGACTTGCACCTCCAGGAATGTTTAGCATTTTTGTTTTAGACGTATCCATATTTAAAAAATTTGTAGACAACAAATTAGCCTTAGGCTTCTAAACATGACTCAAGGATCTTTTGCGGGCAGTGAAGATCAAGACCAGATTGGTTACCAGCATTTGTACCTATTCCCACAATGTTTTCAAAAGTCATTCCCGTTGGGGTCATATAATCTTGGGATTGTTTCGTAAAGGACTAACAAGATAGTAAATAGTTGAGGGATGGCTGTTATTAACCCCTAAGTTGCCAAGCCCTTCTTACTGACCTTTTGCGGACTGTGTAGATCAAGATCAGACTGCACAGAACATACAGTCTGATCTTTGATCTACAATGTCCGCTTTGCGGAAACAATGAAGACAAAAACCACCATGAAATTGCAATTATTTGGGTCGTATTTCTAGGTTGAAAATGTCTGATAAGTTTATTTGGCACTCTAAGGGTTAATATAATTGTTTACTATTCATGGCCAAATATTTTGATTATTTTTCTGGAGATTGTTTTAAAGACCTTCTAGAGCCCTTTACCACACAATTCCTTGTTTTCGAGGAAAATGTTGAGGTATTTTCGTAGCTCTGGCATCGTCTTTTGCATCGCGTGAAAACTTTTGATATTTTGTAATATCTCTCTTATTGTTCAAGATATTTGTGTCAGACTTGGACAAATTGTTAACTCTTTACCACACTTTTAACGACCCTGGGGAAGAAGCCTTTTGAAAACATTGTGGGAACCAGCAGTTTCTCCTTTTCCCACAATGTTTTCTACCCTTGCCAAAGCAAATATCAGTTTTTAAGTCACATTTATTTTGTCATCTGCAAATGCTTTCAGTTTAGACCATTTCAAAATTCTGTCGTTTGGTAAAGAGTTAATTATCAAAAGGGGAATCAATACAACAAGGGCAGGTAACCATAAAAGTATTTGACACAGTTATGCCCCGTTTTTGACTTGAAATGTTCACTGAAAGTCAAACAACCACAGCCGAGCATTGGTACCTACATGCGGTCCTCTTGTTTTTATGACCTCTACAAAAAAAATTTTTTGAAAAGTGGCAGGTAAAGGAGAAAATGCTGGTTACCAAATGACAAAATGAAAGGCTTGTCCAAATTCAAAGCACTTGTGTATAAAATAAATGAATCATAGCTCTAATGGTAAGATTTGTCTCTGGAAAGGAAGAAAATTGGTGGGAAAAAGAAGAAAAGACTGGTGGCATGATGATTTCAAATACCTTTATCCCTTGTGTTGTGGAAACATTTTTTCTGTTCCAACTGAAAGCAGCAAAAAAGGGTGTGAGATTGTAAAATCCCGACATTTAACCCTTTACCATACAATCTTGAGTTTAAATGACCCTGAGAAAGAAGCCTTATGAAAACATTGTGAGAAAAGGAGAAAATGCCTGTAACCAGCATTTTGTCCTTTTCACGAAATGTTTTCTACTCTATCAGAAATCCTGAGCACATTTGTATCAATTTTGAAAATTACTGTCTGCAGATGTATGGAGTTCTGAAGAGTCTAAAATTTGTCGTTTGGGAAGGGGTTAAAGACCCTGAAGAAGGAGACTTGAAAACATTGTGGGAAAAAGAGAAAATCCTGGTAAATGGCATTTTCTCCTTTTCCCACAATTTTTTCTACCATATCAAAGACTGAAATCATCATTTGAGCTACCGGTACATTTAATTTATCATCTGCAAATACTTTCAATCTGGTTGAGTCCTAAATTTTGTGGTTTGGTAAAGAGTTAACCCTTTACCGCACAATGACGCCTTTTAATGCCCCTGGGAGGGAAGCCTTTTGAAAACATTGTGGGAAAAGGAGAAAATGCTGGTAACCAGCATTTTCTCCTTTTCCCACAATGTTTTCTATCCTATCAAAGAAAAATTGCACCATTTGAGCCACATTGAAATTGTCGTCTGCAAATGCTTTCAATTTGGACAAGGCTAAAATTTGGTCGTCTGGAAAAGGGTTAAAGCACAGGATTGTACAGTGGAGGTTAGGGTTTGGCATTAATGACAAAATTTTAGGCTGGTCCAAATTCAAGTCATTTTCAGATGACAGATTAAATATGGATCAAATGATTGGAATTCCTGCTGAAAGGTTGGAAAACATTGTGGTAAAAGAAGAAAATGCTGGTTACCAGCATTTTCTCCTTTTCCCACAATGTTCTCAAAAGGTGATTGCCTCAGGGTGGTTAAAACTCAGGATTGTGTGGTAAAGGATTAAGTGTACATGTAATGCAATTTTCACCTGCGGGCATAATAAATTTTCATTGCTTACCACTCCATGTATGTTAACTCTTTACCAAATGACAAAATTTTAGACCGGTCCAAATTGAAAGCATTTGCAGTTGACAAAATAAATGTGACTGAAAAATTGAAACTTGTTTTAGGAAGGGTAGAAAACATTGTGGGAAAAGGAGAAAATACTGGTAACCAGCATTTTCTCCTTTACCCACAATGTTTTTAAAAGCTTTCTTCCTCAGGGTCGTTAAAAGTCGGGATTGTGTGGTAAAGAGTTAAAAAACAAGCAATCCTGTGTTTTAAGGACCTTGTGGTAAAAGGCATTTTAAAATAAAGCATACCAGCATTTTCTGCTTTTCCCACAATATTTTGTACCCTTTCAGAGAAAAATCTCATAATTTGAGCCATATTCCATTTGTTGTCGGCAGCAGCTTTAAAATTTGGACAAGTCTGAAAATTTGTCATTTGTTAAAAGTTCTTATTTTATCATCCCTGTTCAAAATGATCCCTTGTTTTATTTTAAAACTGAGAAAAAAGGCTGTCTTTAAAACATTGTGGAAATGGGAGAAATTGCTGGCACCCTCCTCCTACAGTGTTTTCTTTGCTTTCAAAGTCGCATCCTGTCAAATGGGATTTCTCCTGCTAAGGTTGAAGTACATTCTAGGAAAAGGAGGAAATGCTAGTTTTCAACAATTTTTTTTCAAAAGGCTTTTAACCCTTTACCACGCAATCACGACTATTAACGACCCTGAAGAAGAAGCCTTTTGAAACATGGTGGGAAAAGGAGAAAATGCTGTTAACCAGCATTTTCTCCTTTTCCCACAATGTTTTCTACGCATCCCCAAGTAAATTTTAATTCTGAGTCACTTTTATTTTGTCTTCTGCAAATGCTTTGAATTTGGACTGGTCTAAAATTTTTGTCGTGTGGTAAAGAGTTAACTATGGGTCGTTAAAACAGGTTTGTGTGCTAAAGGTCTTATCCTTTGCCAAAAAATCACGAGGTTAAAAGATTTTGAGGAAAAAGGCTTTTGAAAACATGGTGGGAAAAGGAGAAAATGCTGGTTACAGCATTTTCTCCTTTTCCCATAATGTTTTCTACCCTTTTAACTCTTTACCAAACAACAAAATTTTAAGCTCTTTCAAACTGAAAGCATTTGCAGACGACAGATCAAATGCTTATTCAATGACTGGATTTGTTTTTGAAATGGTGGAAAACATTGTTGGAAAAGGAGAAAATGCTGGAGACAAACATTTTCTTTTCCCAAATTGTTTTCCAAAGCTTTCTTCTTTAGGGTCGTCATAGCACAGGATTGTGTGGTAAGGGGGTTTAACCCTTTGCCATACAATCCCGACTGCACGACCATGAGAAAGAAGGCTTTTGAAAACAATGTGGGAAAAGGAGAAAATGCTTGTAACCAGCATTTTCTCCTTTTCCCACAATGTTTTCTACCCCATCAAGGACAGAAATCATCATTTTAGAAACATTCAAATTTGTTGTCTGCAAATGCTTTCAATTTAGTCCTGTTCATAATGTTGTCGTTTGGTAAGGAGTTAACACAATCCCGAGTTTTAACGACCCTGTGAAAGAAGGCTTTTGAAAACAAAGTTGGAAAAGGAGAAAATGGTGGTTACCAGCATTTTCTCCTTTTCCAACAATGTTTTCTACGTATTTAAGGCCAGATAGTATCATTTGAAAAATATTTGAATCATGGTCTGTGAATTCCTTCAATATCAACAAGTATAAAATTTTGCAGTGTTGTAAGGGGTTAAGAAAGAAGAAAAAAAAAGAGAAAATGAAAGCATTTGTTTTGCTTGTAGAGACAGAAATATCTTATGTTTTTTTTTTAGGTGCAGTAAAAGGGCCATTAATTTTACTTGTACGTTGCATGAATAATTTTGATGTTGAATGTTTTTCCTGTTTTGCTGCAAAAAAATGAGTTTTAAAATAGAAGAACAATAAATTGTTAGACTAGGTAAAAATTTGCCCTGTCAATCTATTATATTATTTTGTTTACTTTTTACCTAGTTGTATAAATTCATTTTTCTGCGGGTGACTAACACATGGACCAACTCTACCGTAACAAATTGTCATCTTCACAATAATTTCCATCCTTTTAAATGGTATGATTTAAATTTAAATGCATTTAACCCTTTACCACACAATCCCGACTTTTATCGACCCTGTGAAAGAAGCCTTTTGAAAACATTGTGGGAAAAGGAGAAAATGCTGGTAACCAGCATTTTCTCCTTTTCCCACAATGTTTTCTACCCTTTCCAACACAAACTTCAATTTTCCAATCACATTTACTTTGTTGTCTGCCAATGCTTTCAATTTGGACAAGTCTAAAATTTTGTCATTTGGGAAAGGGTTAAACACCCCCATTGCTTGGTTTTAGCCGACACTGGGGTTTTTACAGGCTCCTTGTCCATGATTTTACATCATGTAGCATGCAGTCAGATATGGTACTAGTTGACCTGAGCACAAGGACAGGCCTTCAGAAAGCAGAGTTGAATGAGAATTGCTCATCCAACATGACTGATTAACCCTTTCCCAAACAACAAATTTTGGAGTGGTTCAAATTGAAAGAGTTTGCAGACGACAATTTTAAATTTGATGAAAATGGCAGAAAGTTATCAAAAAGGGTAGAAAACACTGTGGGAAAAGGAGAAATTGCTCGTAACGAGCCGTTTCTCCTTTTCCCCACAGTGTTTTCAAAAGACTTGTACTGCAGACACGTGAAAACCAGGGCTTGTTTGGGAAAGGGTTAAAAGCATTTTGACATGATTGCACATGTCCTGCAGATTTGCAAAGGATTGTTAATTCTCAGAGTTTCTGTTGTATTATGTATGTAAATTATCCAGCTCTGAAAAAGGGGAGATGATGGGACCACACTAAACATACATTTTATAACTTTTTATTAAATAAATTCATATTGTTGGGATAGGCGGACAATGATTACAGTTTACTCCATTTTTTCTTAATCATATCTTAAAGACTTTCAAAGTAGAATTTAAGCAAAATTGTAAAGGTAGGTAATCCACATCTTTTAAGGGGGCTTAATGCATTTGCAAAAGTATCGACCCGTGTCAGCCTGCGCAGGCTGACACAGGCCGAAACTTTTTACTATCTTTAAATCTTCTGCATGTCAAGGGATAATTCTACCTCATGATTCAGTCAGTTGTTTAACTCTTTACCAAATGACAAAATTTTACACCGGTCCAAATTGAAAGCATTTGCAGACAACAAAATAAATGTGACTGAAAAATTGAAATTTGTCTTGGTAACGGTAACCAGCATTTTCTCCGTTTCCCCACAATGTTTTCAAAAGGCTTCTTTCACAGGGTCGTTAAAAGTCGGGATTGTGTGGTAAAGGGTTAACAAAATAGATTTTATGGTACCATCATTAGGTGGCGTTTTGCTGGATATAATGCATTACGGAGATGCTTTAAGCCCCCTTTTGCCAGAGCTCTTATATATACAGTAAACCCTCTCCTCACGACCACCCCGGTAATACGAGCAATCCGCTATTACGAACGATTTTTGTCAGAACGGAATTTTTCCTTCTTCATAATCAATGACCACGACCCCGGAAATACTGGCACCCCGCTATTCCGAAATTACGACCACCATTTTCAGTACCAATGAGTAATTACCAATAGATTTTTTAACCCAGTGAAACGACCACTAATTTTCACATTTTTTTTACGACCAGCTAATTTTCACACGTCCATAATCGCGAACTTGGGCCCGTGCTTCATGTACGAATATTCTTGGGTCCGATGGAGTAGACAATCAATTAGCGATCTTTTGTTTATCTGTTGACTACAGTAACACAATCGTGTTAAGTGATCAAGGTGTTACCTTACATAATCAAATGATCAATGAATTGGTGATAATTAATTCGGCTTTTATTGGGTAATCAGGCGTTTATCACACATTGCTGACACGGGTGAAAAACATGTCGACATTCGGGTAATTACGATTTGTTTTGTACATCTAGCTTTTGTAATTTGAGACGCTTGGGTTAATATCTAGCGATCGGGATGGGATAATTATTTGGTTTTTGTTCCACATTAAAGCCATACTTATATCGTAGAGAATATGCGATTTGTGAACTGGTGAACACTTCAACTTTGCGATCGACGATTAGTAGGACTGTTCGAACATTCAACTCGAATCAAAATGAGGGAAAAAAAACGTCAGGCTCTTCAATAATATTCGAAATTCTTTGTTTAAAAATGAAAATGAGCGCATGGAGTAGGAGTTCTTGAGACTATACAAGATAAAAAAAAAAAGCAGATTAAAACAGGGAATATGACAAGTTCTATCAGTAACATTTAATTATGTAGTCTTTAAGTTCGGATACTTGATTAATGTACATATCTTGCTGTAAGAGTTTAAATAGGCAATTATAGAAAATTTTCTTGTTGTCATTTAAATGTGTGGGCATAGGCTTCCCAGACTAAAATATGAATACATTACTTGGAACATAATTTAGATCCACATAAGTCTACACATAGTCTGGGTTTGATTCAAAATCTAGGTGGGTGAAACCCGGAAATCAGACCACCCTGCTAATAAGACCAATTTTCAAAAGTACCACGGGTGGTCTTAATAGAGGGGTTTTACTGTACAAGACAAAGTGTCATGCTATACGAGCCATGCTCTTTGAAAAGGGGGTTTAATCCTTTACCAGACGACAAAAATCTAGCCTTGTCCAAAATGAAAGCATTTGCAGACGACAATTTCAGTGTAGCTCAAGTGGTGCAATTTTCTTATGATAGGGTAGAAAACATTGTGGGAAAAGGAGATAATGCTTGTTACCAGGATTTTCTCCTTTTCCCAAAATTTTTTCAAAAGATTTCTTTCCCAGGGTTGTTAAAAGGCGGCATTGTACAGTATAAGGTTAATGCGTCTCTGTGATCCACTTTACCAAGCAAAACATCAGATAATTATGGTTTCATAAAATCCATTTTGTCTAACAACCGACTGAATCCTGAAAGAGAGTTGATCTTTGACATGCAGAAAATTGACCAATAGTAAAAAAGTTTTGATCTATGTCAGCCTGTGCTGACTGCAGGCTTACTAGGGTCGAACTTTATGCAGATGCACAGAGCATAGCACATATATATTATGCCAGTGTCATTTTTCAGTATTTTTCACATACATTTAAACCTTCGTTTGTGGCCATCTCTATTAAGCAAGCGACCTTTAATAGGGAGTTTTATTGAGCTTTCTGTCAGAAAAATAAATTCTTTAAAACAAGGTAAAATGTTGCAAGGTTGTTCTATATTTAGTTTACTTTTTACCTGGTTTTATAATTTTTTTTTCTGCCAGCTACTGACACATGGACCATAGTTTGTATATTGACATGTAATCTGCGATCCATGCTTGGACCAACTATACTGTAACAAACTGTCATCTTCACAATAACTTCTATCTTTTCAATGCATTTTAACACCCGGCATTGTTTACTCTTAGCCACCACTGGGCCTTTAAACCTTTACCAAACGACAAAATTTTAGACTAGACCAAATTGAAAAGCATTTGCAGATGACAAATTAAGTGTAGCTTAAATAGTGATTTATGTATTGGATAGGGTTGAAAACATTGTGGGAAAAGGAGAAGATGCTAGTAACCAGCATTTTCTCCTTTTCCCACAATGTTTTCAAAAGGCTTCTTTCTCGGGGTCGTTAAAACCCGCAGTTGTGTGGTAATAGAGTTAAAGGCTTGATCTCCTTTATTTATATCAAGCAATATTTATTCAGTTATTAGTTGACCTGAGCCCAAAGGGTCAAGTCTTGAGAAAGTGGAGAAGAATGAGAATTTCTTATCCAACTCATTTGATTAAAAGCATTTTGACATGTTCATACATGTCTTGCAGACATAGGATTGTGACTTGTAGTTGGTTGGTTATTTCCGTTTATTTATCGTCGCTACCGGTTGCCCATCAGAGCGACGCCCCCAGAAGACGGTTAGTTGTTACGGGGGATAGTGCAAGGATACAGGTCGAAACTACTGAGAGCTTCGCCTGGTTCTTTAACGTGCTCGGCTTATAGCACCATCACACGGGACCTCAGTTTAATGTCTCAGCCGGGGACATGAACCCACAATCTGTAGGACATTGTGTTCACGAGTCCTACGCTCTACCTACTGAGCTATATCGGCTTGTGACTTGTAAGTGTCTCTGTTGTAATTTAGATATAAGTTATCCTACTGTAAAAAAGGGAGAATGATGACACCGCACTAAAAATACATTTTATTGCTTTTTATTTAATAATTGTTTTAGCAATGAAAAGACAATCATTACAGTTTAGTCTGTCTTTTCTTTTTCATGTTGCAGAGACTTGAAAAATATATAAGTAAAATTATAAAGGTAGGTAATCCACTTCTTTTTCCCTCATGCACTTTTTTTTTCTGTTTTGACAAACATCACCCTCTATAACCCTTTACCACACAATCCCGACTTTTAACGACCCTGAGTAAGAAGCCTTTTGAAAACATTGTGGGAAAAGGAGAAAATGCTGGTAACCAGCATTTTCTCCTTTTCCCACAATGTTTCCTAACCTTCCCAAAACAAATTTCAATTTTTTAGTCACATTTGTCGTCTGCAAATGCTTTTAATTTGGACAAGTCTAAAATTTTGTCGTTTGGTAAAGGGATAACCTGATGTGAGGGGTTCTGCCTGACTCAATGGTAAAGTGTAGGATTTGTAACCTGAAGGCCCCGGGTTTGAGTCTCACTGGAAGCACTGCTCTATCTATGGAAGCGTCCTTGGGCAAAACATTCCAGAGCCCTAGCCTAGTACTGGTGGAACCCAGGACATACAGTATGTGAGCTGTTCCTGTGATATGACTGAAATAATGTTGAAAGCTGCGTAAAATACCATTCAACCAATAAATCAGTAACCTAATATATAGGGCACACTGTATAACCTGGCAAAGTCAATTATCAGTATTTTTTACAGTCTGTAAAACCTGCTTCTTTGGTCACCTCTATTACAGATACATCTAATCTTGCTTTTATTTTCTGGAGGCCATCAAAGAAATCACTGTTGTGATGTTTTCGGTTTTTAACCCTTTACCACACAATCCCTTGTTTTAATGACCCTGAAAAAGAAGCCTTTTGATAACATGGTTGGAAAAGGAGAAAATGCTGGTAACCAGCATTTTCTCCTTTTCCCATAATATTTTCTTCCCTTCCGAAAACAAATTTCAATTTTTTCAGTCTCATTTATTTTGTCGTCTGCAAATGCTTTCAATTTGGACTAAGATGAAATGCTGTCGTTTGGTAAAGGGTTAATAAAAGATGTCCAGTATATGTGTTTATCCCTTATACCATTATATCATTAATTCTTAAGCAGCTGTTTACACAGATGACTAAAATGCTGGTAACCAGCATTTTCTCCTTTTCCCACAATGTTTTTTGTTCTTTCAAAGACAAATCCCATAATTTTCACTACATTTAATTTGTCTTTTGCAAGTACTTTGAATTTAGACAAACCAAAAATTGTGTTGTTCATTAAAGAGTTGAATGATAATCTGTAAATGCTTTTAATTTTGACTTATCTAAATTTTTGCCATATGGTAAAGGATTAAATGTTGATTGATTGAATAGTGCTTTACACCACTTTCACTTTATTTCAATCATATCTCGGTGACAGCTCACATGATCATGTATTTGGGTTTCATTAGTACTAGGCTAGGGCTCCTGAAGTATCTTGCCCAAGGACACGGCCACAAAAAGTCTAATGGATCCATTGAGGCTCAAACCAGGGGCCTCCAGGTCAGGAGTCCTACACTTTACCACTGAGCCACACAGGACCCCGGTAAAGGCTTTAAGAAAATGCTCATGACAGTGCACTTTCCTCAGTACTTAACAATTACACATTTTAACTATCCACAAGAACAGGCTTTTAACCCTCTGCCAGACAACAAAATTCTAGCCTTGTCCAAATTGAAAGCATTGGCAGATGACAATTTAAAATGTGGCTGAAATGGTGCAATTTTTTCTTTGATAGGGTAGAAAACATTGTGGGAAAAGGATAAAATGCTGATTACTAGCATTTTCTCCTTTTCCTGTAATATTTTCAAAAGGCTTCTTTCCCAGGTTAGTCAGAAGATGGCATTGTGCGGTAAAGGGTTAAAAACACCATGGGAAAATCAGAAAACATTGCTAACATTCTCCTATTCTCACAACCTTTTTAACCTTTTCACAGATAAATCCTATCATTTGATCCAGATAAAATTTGCAAATGCTTTTGATTAACCCTTTACCAAATGACAAAATTTTAGACAGGTACAAATTGAAAGCATTTGTAGACAACAAAAGAAATGTAACCCAAAAATTAAAATTTGTTCCGGAAAGGTTAGAAAACATTGTGGGAAATGGAGAAAATGCTGGTTACCAGCATTTTCTCCTTTTCCCACAATGTTTTGAAAAGCTTTCTTTTTCAGGGTCGTTAAAAGTCGGAATTGTGTGGTAAAGAGATAAGGCCAACCTTAACCCTTGGGCTGCTTAGCACGACTCACAGACCTTTTGCAGAAAGTGTAGATCAAGATCAGACCGCACAGAACATGCAGTCTGATCTTTGATCTACACTGTCCGATATGGAGACATTTTTCCCCAAAAAATTAACTTTGAAAAAGCAAATTTTGAGTTTTTACTATCAATTTGGAAGTTTTATTCCAGTTAAATGGCAGTATAAGGGTGAATTTCGTCATCTGGTAATTTGTTAAAAAATCAGTTGGTGACAGGCGTTTCCTTCCAAACAAAATTTTTTGCGCCAACCACAAAATAGATAAGTGTTACCATATGCAATTTCCCGTCTCACAAAAAAAAAACTTGTTGCTGTATTTATGATCAGTAACTGTGACGTTTGAAGTATAAGATAAAGGGAGTTAGGGCCATCTTGAGCAATTTATTTTAATTTTTCGTTCTTTTTTTATATATTTCATTTATTTCACTGTAATTGATAGAGATGCTAACAATCTTTGTCATAAAAAAAAACAGCGGGAAAAATAGTGTTGAATTATTTTTGTAGTTTTTTTTTCTTGTGTGTAATACTTTTAAAAGTATTTATTATAAGTGATGAACGACCTGTGTATTGAATGTGTATTGAAATGGGGAAACATTAACTTTTTTGTCCTTACATTTAACCCTTTACCACACAATCCCGACTTTTAATGACCCTGAGAAAGGAGCATTTTGAAAACATTGTGGGAAAAGGAGAAAATGCTGATAACCAGCATTTTCTCCTTTTCCCGCAATGTTTTCTACCCTTCCCAAAACAAATTTCAATTTTAAAGTCACTTTCCTTTGTTGTCTGCAAATGCTTTCAATTTCAACTAGTCTAAAATTTTGTCGTTTGGTAAAGAATTAACACTTTACCAGACAACAAAGAGATATCCAAATTGAACGCATTTGCAGACGAGAAAGTAAATGTGACTCAAAAATAGAAACATTTTCGTGGAAGGCTAGAAAACATTGTGGGAAAAGGAGGAAATGCTGGTTACCAGCATTTTCTCCTTTTCCCACAATGTTTTCAAAAGCCTTTTTTTGTCAGGATTGTCAAAACTTGGGATTGTGTGATAAAAGGTTAACTCTTAACCAGACAACAAAATTTGGACCTTTCGAAAAGTATTTGTAGATAATAAATTAAATGTGTTTAAAATTTTGGGATTTGTCTTTGAAAGGGTAAAAATTATCATGGGAAAAAGAGAAATGCAAATGCTGGTTACCAGTAACCAGCATTTTCTCTTTTTCACACATTGTTCTGATAAAACTGTTTTCTTTCAGGGTCGTTAAAACTGGTGATTGTGTGGGAAAGGGTTTAGATACCAAGAATTTTTTTGCAGGGAATAAAACCAACAGTCTAGACATTTTGCAAAACATCTAAAAAAGGAAATTTCTGTATATTTCTCCTTTACAAAACAGTTCTGAGTTTTAATGACCAAGAGGATGAAGGCTGTGGGAAACGGGGACAATTCCTGTTACCTGAATGCTGTCTACTTTATTCATAGACGGTGTCAATCATTTCGCCATATCTTACCTGCCAAGCCCCAGCAGCAACCAGTAGCATACTGGATTAACCAATTTTCTTCCGAGGATTGATGATATTCATTGGGACGGGATTCATTCCCCTATTACCCCTGATCATTGTTTTGACAAACGTTAAGGGGAAAGCATGGATAGGTGCACTGATACAGTCATATAATAAATTGGTTCTGTTATAACTTGGCAGAGAAAACTGTCTATGTACTCGCAAAAGTTTTTACCTGTATTTATGCTGACATATTAATATTATACTAATTTCTGTCACCAGTTTCCATTTAGAATGCTAAGAGCATTTCCCACATTTTCTACCCTTCCGAAGAAAGATTTCTGTTTTTTAGTCACTTTCAAATGTCTTTCGTAAATGCGTTCAGTTTGGCTAAGTCTAAAATTTTATTGTCTCATAAAGAATTTACAATCACAGTCATTGATACTTATCATGGGTGAAATGAGGTGCAAGTTTTGAAAATGAAGGAAACTTTACTTTTTCCATGCAAAAGTTGCAGCTCTTGTTAACCCCTGTCAATCCAGAGTTTTTACAATCCTAAAAAAGAAGGCTCTTGAAGACATAGTTGGAAAAGGAGAAAATGCTGGTAACCAGCATTTTCTCCTTTTCCCACAATGTTTTCTATCCAATCACAGACAGAAAAGACCACACAATCCCGACATTAAACCACCCTAAGACATAAGGCTTTTGAAAACATTGCGGAAAAACGAGACCAGCATTTTTTTCTTTTTTCCCCACTGTATTTTGTCATCTTCTAATGCTTTAAATTTAGACAAACCTAAAATTTTGTTTTGTGGTCAGGAGTGCAACTACATTCAGTTTGTTGTCTGCAAAAGCTCTCATTTTTGTCCAGTCGAAAATTTTTGCCATTTGGTAGAGTTAACTCAGGTGAACACTACAGGGCCATCATGCACCTCTTGTATGACATTGTTTTAATATTGTAGATTACAGGTAATCCTATTTCACATTAACCCTTATCCAGCTAAATAAGTTAAATGAAACTTTCAAGCCGATAGTAGAAACCCGAATGTTGCTACTTCAAAGTTATTTTTTTGGGAAAATATCTGCTTATCGGACAGTGTAGATCCAAGAACGTGCAGGCTGATCTTGAATCTACACTGTCTGCAAAAGGTAGTGAGTCGTGCTTAGCAGCCAAAGGGTTGATAGCTCTTTCAAAGCCTTTGAAGTTAGAAATTTCAAGGAAAAAAAATGTATTTTGTGGGAATAATAGTGATTGCTTGTTACAAACAATCACTTTCTTATCATGTAATGTTTTTTCACGTAATGTTTTTGGTGTAATATTATTAAAAGAATAATATGTTGTCTGTTTGAACCTTTACCACAAATATAACCCCAGAGTTTTAACAATCCTTTCGAAGAAGGCTCTTGAAAACAACATGGGAAAAGAACATGGGAAAAGAAGAAAATGCTGGTAACCAGCATTTTCTTCTTTCCTCATTCTGTTTTCTACCCCCTTTTAAAGATGATTCATTCCATTGAGACACATCTAAATTGTCTGCTAATTAACCCTTTACCACACAATCCGGAGTTTTAACGATCCTTGGAGAGAAGGATTTTGGAAAAATTGAGGGAAAAGTTGGAAATGCTGGTCACCAGCATTTTCTCCTTTTCCTACATTGTTTTCTACCCCATCAAAGGCAAAACTCATCATTTGAGCTACATTCATGTTTTTGTCTGCAAATGCTTTCAGTTTGGTCTAGTCTAATATTATGATATTATCTCCTTTAATAAAGAGTTAATGCTTTCAGTGTAACCCTTTCCCAAACAAGCCCTGGTTTTCATGTATCTGCAGTACAAGTCTTTTGAAAACACTGTGGGAAAAGGAGAAATTGCTCATAATGAGCAATTTCCCCTTTTCCCACAGTGTTTTCTACCCGTTTTGAGACCTTTCTGCCATTTTCATCAAATTTAAAATTGTTGTCTGCAAACTCTTTCAATTTGGACCGGTCTAAAATTTGTCATTTGGGAAAGGGTTAAAGAAGTGTAAAATTTTGTCATATGGTAAATAATTAATATTGAAAAAGCGTTTTGTTCATTGTCTGTTTTTTTCAAATGCAATATTTGTCTTTAGCTCTGACATTAGCTAGTTTAGTGTGATATGTCTCTACCAAACATCTTACCCTAACAGCAGACACATCAATTGCAAATGGGTATGAAATATGACTTTAAAGCCCCAATAGCGACCAAAAGTAAACAAAGTGGGTGTTAAAATACATTTTCATTTAAATCATACGTTTTTAAAAGTATTGAAATTATTGTAAAGATGACAATCTGTTGTTGTACAGTCGGTCCAAGTGTTATTTGCTGGTATCAAAATGAATTTCAAAATCAGGTAAAATGTAAACCAAAGAGTGACCTGGCAACTTTTGACCTACTTTCAAAATTTATTAGTCTTTAGTAGATTTGATATCATCCTGAGAAAATAATTTTTTACCAGCATTTTCTCTATTTACACTACTTTTTTCAAAAGTTTTATTCCTCAAGGTCATTTTAAGACAGAATTGTATGGCAAAGGGTTCTTTAAAAATCAATGTATGTCTTTTAATCCTCTACCGCACAATTCTGAGTTTTACCAACACTGAGGAAGAAGCCTTTTGAAAACATTGTTGGAAAAGGAGAAAATGCTGGTTACCAGCATTTTCTCCATTTCCAACGATGTTTTTTACTCTTCCAAGACCAATCTCAACATTTGAGTCACATTTAAATTGTCATCTGCAAAATGCTTTCAATTTGGACCAGTCTAAAATTTTGTCATTTGGTAAAAGGTTAATTAATATCTGTCCATTAATATATTTAATGAAAGGACAAAAAAGGAAAAAGACTATCAGGGTTTTATCACTGTATAGAGCTTATTAGCTGTGAAATAAGCCTTTTTCTGTGATAGCGCAAGCTCTTTGGTGTATTATCCCTTTACCACACAATCCTGAGTTTTAACAACCCTGAGAAAGAAGCCTTTTGAAAACACTGTGGGAAAAGGAGAAAATGCTGGTAACCAGCATTTTCTCCTTTTCCCACAATGTTTTCTGTCCTTCTACGGACAAATCTCACCATATGAGCCATATCTAATTTGTTGTCTGAAAATGCTTTCAATTCGGACAAGTGTAAAATTTTGCCAGACAGCATGATTTAGTCTCTTCCAGATTCAAAACATCTGCAGACAACAATTTTAAATTCAGTACAAATGAGCTGAAGTTCTCTGATAGGGTAGAAAACATCATAGGAAAATCCAAAAATGCTGGTTACCAGTATTTTTTTATTTTCCCAAAATGTTTTCAGAAGGCTTCTTTCTTAGGGTCGTTAAAACTCGGGCTTGTGTGTTAAAAGGTTAACTCTTTACCAGACAGTGCTGTGTTTTTACCACCATGAGGAAGAAATCTTTTGAAAATATCGTGGAAAAAGGAGGAAATGCTGGTGACAAGTTTTTTCTCCTTTTCCCATTATGCTTTCAATCCTTCGAAAGATAAATCCGATCATTTAACCAACATTTGAAATGTTGTCTGTTAATGCTTTCATTATAGACGAGTGTAAAATTTCTTCGTCCACTGATGTATTAGACTGTTGCCTTATTAGGCTGTCTTGTACAAGCTTCACGTTATCTTGTCTGGAGACAGCCATACAACAAATCAAGCAGATAACCATCTTGAAGCTTGATTCCTTTGAATAGAAAGAATTGATTTTCTCTTTCAATAGTGCACCCCCCCCCCCTCGCTGTCTGTGTCCCAAGAAATTAACTCTTAACTCTTTCCAAACGACAAAGTTTTCGACTAGTCTAAATTGAAATTAATTGCAGACAATGTCTAGTTTAGCTGAAATGATGGTAGTTTTCTGTGAAAGTGTAGAAAACATTGTGGGTAAAGGAGAAAATGCTGGTTACCAAATCTTAGTTTGGTTTATCCCTTTACCACACTATCCCGACTTTTAATGACCTTAAGAAAGAGGGCTTTTGAAAACATTGTGGGAAAAGGAGAAAATGCTGGTAACCAGCATTTTCTCCTTTTCCCACAATGTTTTTCTATCCTATTGAAAAAAGAAATAATCATTTTGGCAACATTTAATTTGTGGTCTGCTATTGCTTCCATTTTTGGTCCTGTCCAAGATTTTGTCATTTGGAAGAGAGTTATTTTGCACTCAAAGGGTAAGGGCAGGCAACCTTAGTTTCAGAGACTGATTATGAAGCCCATGACTAAACAATGCTGTGACTCTATTGAAGAAGCCTTTGCAAAACAGTGTTGGAAAAGGAGGAAATCTTGACAACAAGCATCTTCTTTTTCAGTAGTGTTTTCTACCCTTTCAACAACATTCTCATTGTTGTGGTTATACATAACTTGTCGTCTGCAAATGCTTCAACGTTTTACCAAAGGATAAAATTTTAGACTAGTCCAAATTGAAAGCATTTGCAGACGACCAAATGTGACTGAAAAATTGAAATTTGTTTTGGGATGGGTAGAAAACATTGTGGGAAAAATGAGAAAATGCTGGTTACCAGCATTTTCTCTTTTTTCCATAATGTTTCCAAAAACCATTTTTCTAAAGATCGTTAAAAGTCGGGATTGTGTAGTAAAGGGTTAATGAATTAATACAAGTCTTGAAATATTTATCTTCTGGTAAAGAGTTAAATAAAGTTTATTTAGAATCTCAAATTTGTCAAATGTTGACATCTTCATGAATAAAATCATCTGGTTTGATACCATGTCATCTCGGTTTGATATCATGTCATCTCGATTTGATATCATGTCATCTCGGGTTGATATCATGTCATCTCGATTTGATATCATGTCATCTCGGTTTGATACCATGTCATCTCGGTTTGATATCATGTCATCTCGATTTGATATAATGTCATCTCGATTTGATATCATGTCATCTCGGTTTGATACCATGTCATCTCGGTTTGATACCATGTCATCTCGGTTTGATATCATGTCATCTCGGTTTGATGTCATGTCATCTCGGTTTGATACCATGTCATCTCGGTTTGATACCATGTCATCTCGGTTTGATACCATGTCATCTCGATTTGATATCATGTCATCTCGATTTGATAACATGTCATCTCGATTTGATATCATGTCATCTCGGTTTGATATAATGTCATCTCGATTTGATATCATGTCATCTCGATTTGATAACATGTCATCTCGATTTGATATCATGTCATCTCGATTTGATATCATGTCATCTCGATTTGATATCATGTCATCTCGATTGAAATCATGATGTACCTTGAAATGTCATGAGCGAGATGTAGTGGTGTTGTTGAGAGATTCATTTTCAAACATTTTCACAGAACTTTTTTACAAGACATCAGTTCACATGTCATAAATCCATCAGACTATTGTAGGTTCAGTGTGTTTTGAAGGGCACTCCAGACCGTCTGTGTAAATATTAATTACATGTTTTCCTGCCATTAGGAGGAAGCAAAGTGTTGATGTAATATTGACATTAGGTGATGCTAAATTGTAAAAGTGGCATGGGAGATCGCTTCTTCAGTTCCTGTTAGATCTACCCCTTGCCAGGAAAAAACAAGTTTAACTTCTTATCAAACAATGAAATTGTGGACTAAACCAAAATGAAAGCATTTGCAGATGTCAAAATAAATGTTGCTGAAAAATTGAGTTTGGTTTTGTAAGAGTAGAAAACATTGTGGGAAAAGGAGAAAATGCTAGTTACCAGCATTTTCTCTTCTTTCCCTATTTTTTTTCCAAAGCCTTTTTTCTCAAGGTCGTTAGAACTCTGGATTGTGTGGTAAAGGATTGATTCTTTGCTGAACAGCAAAATAACATTTTAGTTCAAATTGAGAACATTTGCATACCACAAACTAAATATTACTCAAAAATTGACATTTGTTTTTGGGAGAGTATGCAACAGAGGCAGGTAACCATCAAAATATTTTTGACACAGTTATTCCCCTTTTTGACTCAGAATTTTTACTGAAAATCAATCTACTGTATTTCTAAAAACAACTGCAGCCAAGCACTGGCATGCAATGCTCTTGGTTTCTTTCTCCACAATGTTTTCTGATCCAATGACAAATCTACTCATCTGAGCCACATTCAAGTTGCTGTCTGCAATTGTCTTCAAAATGAACTAAATTTCTAAAATCTTTCAATGTTGCAAAGGGAGAACTCCATACCGAAAGATGAGATGCTAGACTTGTCAGAATTTAAAGCATTTACAGATGACAAATATGGCTTAACCCTTTTCCATACGGTAAAATTTTGGAGTTGGCCAAATTGAAAGCAATTGCAGAACACAATTTAAATGTGGCTGAAATGATGGAATGTATCTTTGATAGGATAGAAAACATTGTTGCCAGCATTTTCTCCTTTTCCCACAATGTTTTCAAAAGGCTTCTTTTTTCAAGGTCGTTAAAACTCGGGATCGTGTGGTAGAGGGTTAAAAAGTTTTGGTTTTGAAAGGGTAGAAAATTTTGTGGGAAAGGAAGAAAAAGCTAGTCACCAGCATTTTCTCCTTTTTTCACAGTGTTTTCAAAAGCCTTCTTTCTCATGGTAATTAAAACTCAGTATCGTTAGATAAAGGTCGAAGAGTCTAGGACGATATTGTACCAATGTTAACCTTGTCTTACATGGGAGTCTGCCATGTTATAGACTCTGACCTATGTTATCCATAGATCACCTTTTTCCACAGTATTTTCAAAAGCCTTCTTTCTCAGGGTCGTTAAACTTGGGAATGTTTGATAAAGGGTGAACAGGTTAAAGAGTCTAGGACGATATTGTACCAATGTTAACCTTGTCTTACATGGGAGTCTGCCATGTTACAGACTCAGACCTGTGACCCTTGTTACTTGTAGTACAAGTTTGGCTGTCTGTTATAGGTTGTTAAGTTGCAGTCAGGAATTTCCCGCTTTGACCTGGGATTGACCATGTTGATTCAATGTCAAGGACACATTTTGTACTGTCTGATTCTGATCTCCATTTTTTGCAGTCTGATTTTCTCTAACTCTACCACATGACAAAATTTCAGCCTGGCTCAAATTGAAAGTATTTGCAGACAACATATTTAATGTAATTCAGTATATAAAATTTGTCTTTCAAAGGATAGAAAACCTTGTGGGAAAAGAAGAAAATGTTGGTTATCAGCATTTTCTTCTTTTCCCACAAGGTTTTGAAGAGGCAGCCCTCCTCAGGAGATTGTGTGGTAAAGGGTTAAACCTAGTGACAGAGGTCAACTTATTTCTACATGAGACCCATCAGTGAATATGAGCCATGCCCTGGCAAAAAGAGACTGACTGCATCTCCATGATTCATTATACAAATCACCACATAATCAGGGATACATATCAAAGTGTTGAAAGCACTGGTGTGGCATTTGTCAAGGGAGCCATTATGTGGAATTAATAAGCTGAAAATTAAACCACAGAAATAGTTTCAAAATATTCGCTTGATTGTCAACCTACTATATAGCAGGCAATGCACAATCCAATAGAGTAGCATGCAATCTTGTTGGATGAACAAGTCCTGGCAAACAAGCCCAGGGATGAATGATCCCAGAAACAAACTGGTTTTGGATGATCAAACACAGAATAGGATGGTCAGGCAACAAAGATTGTGTGTATCATTACACCAATAGGAGACCATAGTGGATCAGGCTATTTTCGATAAAAAAGAAGTATTTCTGTAATCGATGGCCTCATCCAGTTTATTTTAAAACGTCATTTTCATTTTCATATCTAAGTGCAATCAAAACACTTATTTGTCGTAGAAAAATTGAGTTTAATTGGGTTTACTTCCTTCGATTTTGCACAAAATATGATACATGATTTTCAAAATGCCATGTTTAACTCATAGTGGCATTGTCTTGGACATTAATGCCACAAAAATCTATTTTGTTGAACAACTAACTGAATCTGGAGGTAGAGTAGGTCTCTAGAGATGCAGAAAATTCTTAGACATTCAGAAAATTTACAACTAAGAAAAACTTTTGACCTTAGTCAGTCTGCGGGGATTGTGCAGGCTGACATGGGTCCATACTTTTTGCAGATAGTTTCATTAACACTTTCCCAAACTGCAAATTTTAGATTCTATCAAATTCAAAGCATCTGCACACAATAAATCTGGATGTGGTACCAATGAACTGAAGTTCTTTTGACAGGGTAGAAAAGATTGTGGGGAAAGTAGAAAATGCTGGTTACCAGCATTTTCTACTTTTTCCACAATCTTTTCAAAAGGCCTCTCCCACAAGGTCATTAAAACTGGAGATTGTTTGATAAGTGACCTTTTGATAATTAAGTAAACCAGAATTTCATAAATTTTGTCACATAAAAACATGCTGGCAAAAAGAGAAATTGCTTGTGAGAATTTTTTCCATTCGCTACAATGTTGTTAAAAGTTTTTGTGCTGCAAAACACAAAAACGTTGTTAGTTGATGGTAATATTTTAACCCTTTACCAGACTACAAAAATTTAGATTGATCAAAGTTGAAAGCATTTGCAGACAACAAAATGTGGCCTTCGTCCTCGGGTTCGTCAAAACTCGGGCTTGTGTGATAAAGGTTTAACTCTTTACCACATGACAAAATTTTGGACTAGTCCAAATTGAGAGCATTTGCAGATGACAAATTAAATGTGCCTTACATGATAAAATTTGTGACTTAAATGCTGGTAACCAGTATTTTCTCTTTTTCATACGAAGTTTTCAACCCCATCAAGGACAAATTTCATTATATGAGCTGCCTTAAATTTATCTTCAGTAAATGTTTTCAATTTGGACCGGTCTAAAATTTTGTTGTTTGGTAAAGAGGTAACCTAGTCAGCATTGCACACCTCAAACAATGGAAAAGGGGAGACAGAAGGTTAAAATGTGCAGTCGGAAATGCATGTCAGAGACAGACTGTGATTGGTGGAAATAACTTGTAAAGAATGTTAAAAGAGGTTGTTTTTCTATGTTTTAAGTGCATGTTTAAAACTCATTTACATATTACATCAACATTTAATTGGCTTTGTCCTGGGAGACTGGTGGCCCCGTGTCGTGCTGGTATTTGGCAACCCTTGGCTTTGTTTGCAAGATGATCATGTCTGGTTTATGCACATTACATGCATTTCATGTCAGCTTCAAATATGGAAAAAAAAACACTTTTGTAACAAATGAAATAATCATCTACAAAAAAGCACTTTCCTGATTTTTGTCTCTTTTTTTTAGCTTGGCTGTTTTCAAAGAAAACATCTTATTACTGTCATAAGCATGGTGTCGTCTGCATTGTCATGTGAAAACTTTGACATTGTAAAATGTCCGTTATTACTGAAGTTGTTGGCTTCAAACTTGGACAAGTTGTTAATTATCAAAAGGGCAGGTAATAAATAATGTATCGTTGACAGAGTTATGCCCCTTTTGACTTGGAATTTTCTCTGAAAGTCAAGCAGCAGCCGTCAAGTGTTGCCACCTGCATGGGGCGCTCTTGTTCTATGTTAAGATATGGTCAAATTCTTTTTCGTGACCACTTTCATTAAAAACCAACTTGTAATAAGCAAATACTTAAGTGAGTCTCCTAGCCTTCAATTTTAACTTTTAACTACCAAATGACACATTTTTGGACTTGTCCAAATCGAAAACATTTGCAGATGACAGATGTGGTTCAAATGAATGGATTTGCTTTTGGAATAGTAGAAAACATTTTTGGAATGGTAACTAGCATTTTTCTCCTTTTCCCCACAATGTTTTGAAAAAGGTTTCCTTTTTAAGGTCATTAAAACATGAGATTGTTCAGTAATCAGTTGATGTGAAAAATACTTCTGTTAACCCGTTACCAAACAATCCCGTGTTTTCACGTCCCTGAGGAAGAGGCCTTTTGAAAACATTGGGGGAAAAGGAGAAAATGCTGGTAACCAGCATTTTCTCCTTTTCCCACAATGTTTTCTACACTGTCAAAAAAATTAAAGTTCATTTGTACCACTTTCAAAGGTATCGTCTACAGATGTTTTCAATTTAAAAGGGGCCAAAATTTGTGGTTTGGGAAAGGGTTAAACAACCACTTGCCTCAAGGAATCTTTTTAACCCTTTCCCAAGCGACAAATTTGGACTGGTCTAAATTGAAAGAGTTTACAGACGACAATTTTAAATTTTATGAAAATGGCAGAAAGTTATCAAAAAGGGTAGAAAACACTGTGGGAAAAGGAGAAATTGCTCGTTACGAGCAATTTCTCCTTTTCCCACAGTGTTTTCAAAAGACTTGTACTGCAGACACGTGAAAACCAGGGCTTGTTTGGGAAAGGGTTAATGACCCTCTTAACCGTGAATTTGACTGTAAAAAGGACTTATCTTCCGCTAGGTAGCATTTTTTAAATACATACCTATCTGATTTGGGCATTCTGGGTACAGAACTGGACTTCCTTTTCAAGGCGGCAGTCGATGCATCAAATTTCAAAATGAAATAGACGTTTACTCACTAAAACCTACCAGCAAAGTTATCTGCAAAAGTTATCGACAGTTGTAGATTTATTAACCCTTTCCCAAACAACAAATTCGTGACGCTTCCAAACTGAAAATAAATGCACATGACAAATTGAACTCTTTACCACACGACAAAAATGTAGACTGGTCAAAATAGGAAGCATTTTGGACAACAAATTTTGCTCAAATGAATAAACTTCTTTCTGAAAGGTTAGAAAACATTGTAGGGAAAAGGAGGAAAAGCTACTTACCAGCATTTTATCCTTTTCCCTACAATGTTTTCAAAACTTCAATTTCCTGGGGTCGTTAAAACTCTGGAATGTATTGTAATGGGTTAATCCCGGTAGCACAATGTCGCAGCTGTTCTACAGTGAAGACAGATTATAATTATATAGAAGGCTTATATAATTTATGCTTTACCACACAATCCAGACATTTTATGACTCTGAAGGACAAGGCTTTTGAAAACATTGTAGGAAAAGGAGAAAAAAGGAGAAAATGCTGGTAACCAGCATTTTCTACTTTTCCCACAGTGTTTTCCACCCTGTCAAAGACAGAAATCATCATTTTCACTAGATTCAATTTGTCCTCTTCAAATGCTTTCAATTTGGACCAGTCTACAATTTTGTTGTTTGGTTAAGAGTTAAGACTTCATACCAATTCATCTATGGTTTATTACTGCGCCTTAATCCTTCACCAAATGACAAACTTTTAGACTGGTCCATATTGAAAACATTTGCAGGTTCTTTTCCAGCAGTGTTTTCTACTCTATTAGAGAACTTTTGGTCATTGTATCAAATTTGAAATTGTTGTCTGAGACACTCTTGAATTTCTTAAAATTAAATATGGCTCAAAAGAAGACTTGATTTGCAAAAAGTACCAGCCCAGCTCCTGCACAGTCCGGGCAGGCTGACCTTGGTCAAAATTTTTTGTTACTGTTAAATTTTTTACATGTCGAAGGACAATTCTACCTGATGATTCTGTCGGCTGTTAGGCAAAATGGAATTTACGAATCCATGATCATGTGATGAATAATTGCTTGATACTATGCATTAGAGAGATGCATAAACCCCCGTTTGCCAGATTGTGGTTCAAATGTTAGTGTTTGAAGATTCTTTAGCTTCAGGACAGGGTGTAATGGTGTAAGTTACAGTGAAACATTAGTAATATAACGGGAAGGTACTGTGAGACTTTCTACTGCAAGCTGTCAAATCTTGATTTACATTATCAGTGAGAGCAGTAAGCCCCTTTTACAAACAATCCTGTGTTTTCATATTCATGAATAAGATGGCTTCTGAAAACATTGTGGGAAAAAGAGAAAATGTTGGTAACCTGGTAAAAAGTAGACAAAAAATAGAGTGACTTGGTAACATTTTACCTAGTTTTGAAATTAATTTTTCTACCAGCTATACAAGCACACAATAACAGATTGTTATCTTTACAATAATTTCCATACTTTTAGATGGTATGATTTAAATTCAAATGCATTTTGGCTTACATTGCTTACTTTTAGCCATGACTGGGCCTTTCAAACCCTTTTCCAAACAAGCCCTGGTTTTTACGTGTCTGCAGTACAAGTCTTTTGAAAACACTGTGGGAAAAGGAGAAATTGCTCATAACGAGCAATTTCTCCTTTTCCCACAGTGTTTTCTACCCTTTTTGTTTGATAACTTTCTGCCATTTTCATCAAATTTAAAATTGTCGTCTGCAAACTCTTTCAATTTGGACCAGTCCAAAATTTGTCGTTTGGGAAAGGGTTAAACAATATACAGACTGATTGGTGAATATTGCTTTAGGGAAAATGTTGAAAATATGTTCCACATTGGTAGAAATTAGCATTTTGTAATCCTATCATTTCACCCAACAGAGAGAGCACAGCATCTCTATCATCTATGTTGACAAGCAAGATGAGATACAAGGGAAAGGTCATGAAATAAAGGTCAAGCTGTGAAAATTGGGGCATTTAGGGATTTAGCCCTTAACCCTTTCCCAAACAAGCCCCGGTTTTCACGTGTCTGCAGTACAAGTCTCGTAACAAGCAATTCCTCCTTTTTCCACACTGTTTTCTACCCTTTTGGAGAACTTTCTGTCATTTTCATCAAATTTAAAATTGTCGTCTGCAAAGTCTTGCAATTTGGACCAGTCTAAATTTTATCGTTTGGGAAAGGGTTAACTCTTTCACTACTAATGATGACTTGATTACCTTTTGTGGACAGCGTAGTTCAAGATCAAACTGCACAGAACATGCAGTCTGATCTTGATCTACACTGTCCGCTACTCTGTTTGTAAACTAGGGCAAAAGTCATTTTCAATAGAAGTGGAAATCCATTTTTAAAGCTGGGAAAAAAAGTGAAATTTCCGGAGTTAGTAATGAAAGAGTTAAAGCGCCTTTCACGACTACAGTTGCGTTTGTGGCCAGTGTAGATCAAGGTCAGGCTGCACAAAACATGCAGCTTGATCTTTGATCTACACTGTCCGCTTTGCTGAATCACTGTAGACAAAAGCAACCATGACATTGCAATTATTTTGGTTGTATTTCTAGGATGAAAATGTCTGATAGGTTTATTCGTCACTCTAAGGGTTAACCTTTTACCAGACAATTCGTAGTTTAAACGACCCTTGAGAAGTTGTTTGAAAACATTGTTCGAAAAGGAGGAAATGCTGGTAACAATCATTTTTTCCTTTTCCCACAATGTTTTCTACCCTATGAAAGACAGAAATCATCATTTGAGCGAGCTACATTTATTTTGTCGTTTGCGAATGCTTTCAATTTGACCACGTCCAAAATTTTGTCATTTGGTAAAGACAGTTTGATAAAGAGAAGATGCTGGTTAACAGCATTTCCTCCATTTCCAACAATAATTTCTACTCTACTGGAGATAAATCCAATTATTTGGTAAAGAATTAAATGCTCAAAAAATGGATCAGATGAAAGGACTGTCATTTTTAGCTTGGCTGTTTTCGAAGAAACTGTCAGGATATTGTCGTAGCCCTGGGGGTCGTCGAGTTGTGCAAAAACTTTGACAATTAATAATATCTCTATTATCACAGAAGATATTTACCTCAAACTTGGACAAGTTGTTAATTATCAAAAGGGGAACCCATACAACAAGGGCAGATAACCATCACTTTGGCTCGGCTGTTTTCAAAGAAAACATCAGAATATTGCCTTAGCCCTGGGGTCGTCTGCGTTGTGCAAAAACTTCAGTTATCACAGAAGATATTTACCTCAAACTTAGAGTTGTTTATTATCAAAGGGGAAACTCATACAACATGGGCGGATAACCAAAGTATTTTTGACACAGTTATGCCCCTTTTTAAATTGAAATTCTCACTCAAAGCAACTGCAGCAGAATGTTGGCATCTGTGGTGCTCTTGTCTTCTTTTCCCACAATGTTTTCTACCTTTCCAGAGACCAATCCTTTTATTTTAGCAATATTTAACCCTTTACCACACAATCCCAAGTTTTAAGAGAAAGGCCTTTACCACACAATCCCAAGTTGAGAGAAAGGCCTTTTGAAAACATTGTGGGAAAAGGAGAAAATGCTGGTAGCCAGCATTTTCTCCTTTTCCCAAAATGTTTTCTACTCTATCAGAGACAAATTGGATCATTTGACCCACATGTAAAATTTTGCTTGCAAATGCTGTCTGGATGAGTCTACATTTTTGTCGCGTGGTAAAGAGTTAACCCTTTACCACACAATCCCGACTTTTAACGACCCCGAGAAAGAAGCCTTTTGAAAACATTGTGGAAAAAGGAGAAAATGCTGGTAACTAGCATTTTCTCCTTTTCCCACAATGTTTTCTGCCCTTCCCGAAACAAACTCAAATTTTTGAGTCAGGTTTATATTGTTGTCTGCAAATGCTTTCAGTTTAGTCCAGTTTAATTTTTTGTCGTTTGGTAAAGAGTTAATATGTTAGCAATTTGCTTTCAGTTTGGACAATTCTAAAACTTTTGTCATTTGTTAAAAAGTTTAATGCTTAAAAAATAGATCAGACCAAAGCAATGTCACTTTTTTAGTAAAGATTTAGATTACTGCTAGAAGCCCTGCTGCTAGGCAGACATGAGATAATGGGTTTTTTATGTAAAACTTGATGATTGAAATTCTCCCTCCCCCCAAAATAATAATATTTTTATAAATGATATAGTCCAACTGGGATTCAAGCTGTCTACCCCATGCTGGAACTATAATGAGAGTCAGTATTTTATTTTTTCATACAGCTGAAGTTTGTAATTTAACTTATCCAGGCCATCAAATGCCAAGTTTGACATTTTTCCTCATAAGAAGATACATAATATGAGACATACTCTGTGAAAAGGGGGTTTTAATGCATCTGCTAAGAGTATCAACCCAAGTCAGGCTGCGCAGTCCACACAGGCTGACCTAGGTCGAAACATTTTGGTATTTTTGTATCTTTGTGTCTAAGGACCAGTCTACCTCATGATTCAGTTGTGAGACAGAAGGTGTTTTATGGATCCATAATTATGTGCTGACATGCTTGGTATGATTTGTGACGGACAGTGTGATGGAGGTGAATTAAAACCCCTTTTACCAGAGCACAGATCATATTTAATTGATATACTTTTATTATAAACATTAACCTATTAACTCTTTACCACACAATCCCGACTTTTAACGACCCTGAGGAAGAAGTCTGTTGAAAATATTGTGGGAAAAGGAGAAAATACTGGTAACCAGCATTTTCGCATTTTCCCACAATGTTTTCTACCCTTTCCAAAACAAATTTCAATTTTCCAGTCTCATTTATTTTGTCGTCTGCAAATAGTTTGAATTTGGACCAGTCTAAAATTTTGTCGTGTGGTAAAGAGTTAAGAAGCAGTCCATTTTTAGACCTGACATCCACACTTAACCATACGATCCCAAGTTAGTCTTGAGAAAGAAAGCGTTTGAAAACTTTGTTGAAAAATAAGAAAATGCTGGTAGCCAGTGTTTTCACCTTTTACCATGATGTTTTCTATGTATGAAAGGACAAATACTATCATTTGAAAAACACTTGAATTACTGTATGTTAATTCTTTACCAAACGACAAAATTTTAGATGGGTCCAATTTGAAAGCATTTGCAGACGACAAAAAGAAAGTTGATTCAAAAATTGAATTTTCCTTTGGGAAGGGTGGAAAACATTGTGGGAAAAGGAGAAAATACTGGTTACCAGCATTTTCTCCTTTTCCCATAATGTTTTCAAAAGGCTTCTTTCTCAGGGTCGTTAAAAGTCAGGATTGTGTGGTAAAGGGTTAATTCCTTCAATATGGATGAGTCAACAATTTTGCAATATGGTAATGGGTTACATTGATATACTTTATTATAAGAGTAACTCTAATAGGAATCTAACCATTTTTAGACATGACATTCATCTCTTACTATACAATTCCATTGTTTAACCCTTTACCAAACATTCCCGACTTTTAACGACCCTGAAGAAAAAGCCTTTTGAAAACATTGTGGGAAAAGGAGAAAATGCTGGTAACCAGCATTTTCTCCTTTTCCCACAATGTTTTCTACACTTCCCAAAACAAATTTAAATTTTTGAGCCATATTTAATTTGTCGTCTCCAGATGCTTTGCTACTTGGACCAGTCCAAAGTTTTGTGGTTTGGTAAAGGGTTAAATGACCCTAGAGGAAGAAGACTTTTGAAAATATTGTGAGAAAGTAAAAAAATTGTGGTTGCCAGCATTTTCTCCTTTTCCCACAATGTTTTTAGCTCTTTGAAAGACAATTTCCACTTTTTGGGCCATATTTAATATGTTGTCTTCTATTGTTTTGGGTTTGGACATGTCCACAGCTTTGTTCTGTAAGAGTTAACAAAATAACGCAACACAAGAAGAATTGTTTTGGGACAATAATGGGGATTTTAGTTTGTTAGATGATAAATACTGTGGGGAAGGGGCAATTGTTTTCTAACAAATAATTCTTCCTTTAACCCTTTCCCAAACAAGCTCTGGTTTTCATGTGTCTGCAGTACAAGTCTTTTGAAAACACTGTGGGAAAAGGAGAAATTGGTCTTAACGAGCAATTTCTCCTTTTCCCACAGTGTTTTCTACCCTTTTGGAGAACTTTCTGTCATTTTCATCAAATTTAAAATTGTTGTCTACAAACTCTTTGAATTTGGACCAGTCCAAAATTTGTCGTTTGGTAAAGGGTTAACAACAGTGTAATCAAAAGCTGTTTGAGCTGTATAAAGTCAGATCTGAATGGAAGAAAGGTTTTAAAAACCCTTAAGCTACTAAGAGTGACTCACTGACCTCTTGCGGACGGTGTAGATCAAGATCAGACTACACAAAATGTGCAGTCTGATCTTTGATCTGTACTGTCCAATACAGTGTTTTCTTTCAGGTGAAATCAAATATGAAATCGCAATATTTGGTGTTCATGCTATTGCGTGGAAAATTTCATTTCATTTATTTAGCAGTTTAACCCTTTACCACACAATCCTGACTTTTAACAACCCAGAGGAATAAACCTTTTGAAGACATTGTGGGAAAAGGAGAAAATGCTGGAAACAAGCATTTTCTCCTTTTCCGACAATTGTTTCCACCAAATCAGAGAAAAATTCCAGTAATTTTGCAATATTTATCTTGTCGTCTGCAAACGCTTTTGATTTAGAAATGTCTAAAGCTTTGTCGTTTGGTAAATAGTTAAAGGTTAATAACTAATTGTCTAGACCTTGAGGACATAGACAGTTTTAGGTACTTTTAGAGGTCTTTAGTGGCGCAGTGCTTAACTATTCATTAGATGACAAAATGTTAGACTAGTCAAAATTGAAACCATTTGCAGACAACAAAATAAATGTTACCCAAAAATTGAAATTTGTTTTAGGAAGGGTAGAAAACATTGTGGGAAAAGGAGAAAATGCTGATACCAGCATTTTCTCCTTTTTCCACAATGTTTTCAAAAGCTTTCTCTCTCAGGGTCATTAAAAATCGGGATTGTGTGGTAAAGGTTTAAATCTTTACCAAATGACAAAATTCTAGACTGGTCCTAATTAAGGACATTTGCAGATGACAAAATTAAATGACAAATGTGGTGGTGTCTGTGGTTGTGAGGTAGAACATCAGCCTAGTAACCATAAGGTCCTGAGCTCGATACCTGGGAGTGGATGTCAACTTTGGGATTGTTCATTGGCCCAAACATTCAGCATGAGTGCAGGTGTAGTTTCCAGGAAGTAGAATCGAGAGAGATTGGTATGAGTTGCAAAAACTTGTTTCTCAATCGATGTTAAATAAAATTAATGTTTAAAACCAAAACCAAAGACAAATGTGGCTCAAATGACGAAATTTGTCCTTTAAAGGGTAGAAAACATTGTGGGAATAGCATTTTCAGACAACAAATTAAACCTTTCCAAAATGATGATTTCTATCTTTGCCTTTGATAGGGTAGAAAACATTGTGAGAAAAGGAGAAAATGCTGGTTACCAGCATTTGCTCCTTTTCACACAATCTTTTCAAAATTCTTCTCTGTCAGGGTCGTTAGAACTTGAGTTTGTGTGGTTAAGGGTTATGGCATTGAATTTGCACTTTGGAAATCAGGGTCTGTATTCACCAACCACTCTGCATTGCATTCTTTGTCTTGTTCCAAACCTAGAAAGTAACACAATTTTTGATTGGCTAAACCATTTGGTTCAGATAATCAGAAATTGTTTTACTTTGAAATGTAGAAAATTCTTTCAAATTACAGAGGATGCTATTGAAAGTGTTTGGTAGACGTGAGACCAGGATTTGATTTCATCTAGTTGCTGCAGTCACTTTGTTGATGGTGGTATCGTTTGTATGGCTCTTCAGAGAGCTATGGTCCTTTTATTTTGCTTTCAAATTTCTTGCTAGCTGTCATCACATATTAGTGCCCGCTTCTTTTCTTTAGAATCTGAAATAACCGAATGAAGGAGTAATGCATATTTACTGGTTAAAAAGTACAAGTTTTATTAAATTTTGTTTGGCACTACAAAAAATTATCCAGTGAATGTGGTCAACATTTCTCAAATTCAGTGTAATTACCGTACTTTGATTATCAGAGTAATTCTGCCGTAAAATCTTGGATCATTGTAATGCTTTTGAACCAGTTTAAATGACCTTGAGGAAGGAGGTGTTTTTTTTTTTGAAAACCTTGTGGGAAAAGAAAAAAGTGCTGATAACCAGCATTTCTCCTTTTCCCATATTGTTTTCTACCCTTTCAAAGGCAATGTGCACAATTTTAGCCACATTAACCCTTTCCCAAACAAGCCCTGGTTTTCATGTGTCTGCAGTACAAGTCTTTTGAAAACACTGTGGGAAAAGGAGAAATTGCTCGTAACGAGCAATTTCTCCTTTTCCCACAGTGTTTTCTACCCTTTTTGAGAACTTTCTGCCATTTTTATCAAATTTAAAATTGTTGTCTGCAAACTCTTTCAATTTGGACCAGTCCAAAATTTGTCGTTTGGGAAAGGGTTAAATTTATTGTCTGCAAATACTTTTTACTTGAACATTTCCAAAATTTTGTTGACATAAATTTGGTCATCTGGAAAATGTCTTTAAACTTCTGTATGCCTTTAAACTTCTGTATGTCTTTAAACTTCTGTATGCCTTTAAACTTCTGTATGCCTTTAAACTTCTGTATGCCTTTAAACTTCTGTATGCCTTTAAACTTCTGTATGCCTTTAAACTTCTGTATGCCTTTAAACTTCTGTATGCCTTTAAACTACTGTATGTCTTTAAACTTCTGTATGCCTTTAAACTTCTGTATGCCTTTAAACTTCTGTATGCCTTTAAACTTCTGTATGCCTTTAAACTTCTGTATGCCTTTAAACTTCTGTATGCCTTTAAACTTCTGTATGTCTTTAAACTTCTGTATGCCTTTAAACTTCTGTATGCCTTTAAACTTCTGTATGCCTTTAAACTTCTGTATGCCTTTAAACTTCTGTATGCCTTTAAACTTCTGTATGCCTTTAAACTTCTGTATGCCTTTAAACTTCTGTATGCCTTTAAACTTCTGTATGCCTTTAAACTTCTGTATGCCTTTAAACTTCTGTATGCCTTTAAACTTCTGTATGCCTTTAAACTTCTGTATGCCTTTAAACTTCTGTATGCCTTTAAACTTCTGTATGCCTTTAAACTTCTGTATGCCTTTAAACTTCTGGAAAGGTTTTATTACAGCATTTTTAACCCATTACCACGCAATCCTGAATTTTAACAACCCTGAAGGAGATGATTTTTTTCAAAACATTTAAAAACATTGTGGGAAAAGGAGAAAATGCAGGTAACCAGCATGTTTTCTACCCTATCAAAGAAAGCATTCATCTTTCGAGCTACAAATATTTTGTAGTTAAAAATTTAACGAGAAATCATGGGGAAAATAATTTTACCTGCACCAACAGACATTGTCAGTACAATCAAACCTTGAAATTATCATAGAACCTGTCATAGATATCACCTGTATCAAGCAACCCACTGCCTTATGAAACCACTCTTTGATTTGATTCTACATCTCTTCTTTCCTTATCAAGCTTGCTTTCAAAGACTACCTGTTATGTTGGACCACTTTTCTTTCTGCTCGTTTGTGGTCTCTGAAGACAGATTGGACTGTTAGTGTTATTTCACAGTTTGTGGAAGAACATTTCTAGATGGGGGACAACATGGATCTATAAAGAAAATAATTATATGTGCTCAAAATGCATGATTTGTGCAGACTGATCAGCAGTTTCAGTTTTATGTCTATCTAGAGAAAGACTTTTTTTAACCCTTTACCTAACAATCCCAGCTTTTAACGACCCTGTGAAAGAAGCCTTTTGAAAACATTGTGGGAAAAGGAGAAAATGCTGGTAACCAGCATTTTCTCCTTTTTCCAAAATGTTTTCTACCCTTCCCATAACAACTTTTAACTTTTCAGTTACATTTATTTTGTCGTCTGCAAATGTTTTCAATTTGGACTAGTATAAAATTTTGTCGTTTGGTAAAGGGTTAACCCTTTACCTAACAATCCCGGCTTTTAACGACCCTGTGAAAGAAGCCTTTTAAAAAACATTGTAGGAAAAGGAGAAAATGCTGGTTACCAGCATTTTCTCCTTTTCCCACAATGTTTTCTACCCTTTCCAAAACACATTTCAACTTTTTAGGCATGTTCATTTTGTCATCTGTAAATGGTTTGAATTTGGACCAGTCTCAAATTTTGCTCATGTGGTAAAGAATTAAGTAGTATTTTGCCTTTTTATCTTTTTCACCTTTTAGCACACAATCCCTACTTTTAACAATCCTATAGGAGAAGCCTTTTAACAAAAAACCTGTGAAAGAAGGACATGCTGGTAACCAGCATTTTCTCCTTTTTCCACAATGTTTTCTGTGCTTTCTTAGACATAGTCCATTCTTTAAAGCCACATTTAATTTATTGTCTGCAAATGTTCTCAATTTGGAAGACGCTAACATTTTTTTTTATGAACAGTGAAAGAAATTGTAGCCGACAGATTTAAAGAGATCCTTGCCAACAATGGATAATAAATAAGAGCTAAGACTCAATACATTATAACATGTGAAACATTGTAGCTAAAGGATAAGTTGCTTATTAAAACAATTTATCCTTTTGCCACACTGTTTTCAAAAGTAGTCTGCCATACAGCAGCAAAAGTTAAGTCTGTGTGAAGCATTGAGAATAACATGATAGAGCAGTTGGTTTAACCCCATACTACACAATCTCGAGTTTTAACGACCCTGGGGAAGAAGCCTTTTGAAAATACTGTGGGAAAAGGAGAAAATGCTGGTAACCAGCATTTTCTCCTTTTTTCCACAATGTTTTCTATCCTTCCAAAAGCAAATTTTAATTTTTGGGTCACATTTATTTTGTCGTCTGGAAATGCTTTCAATTTGGACTGGTCAAAAATTTTATTGTTTGGTAAAGAATTAACTGTATACAAAAAAAATCAGAGACTTGAGGACCTTGAAGAAAAAAGGCTCTTGTAATCATTTTGAGAAAAGGAGAAAATGCTAGTAACCAGCATTTTCTCCTTTTCCCACAATGTTTTCTACCCTATCAAGGACAGAAATAATCTTTTGAGTTATAGTAAATTTGTCATCTTCAAATGCTTTTAAATTAAACAAGTCTAAAATTCTGTCGTTTGGTAACTCTTTTCACCAAACAATAAATTTAGACTGGTCCAAATTCAAAGTATTTGCAGAAGACAAAATAAATGTGACACAGAAATTTAAAATCATTTTGGGAAGGATAGAAAACATTGGTGGAATAGGAGAAAATGCTGGTTAACAGCATTTTCTCCTTTTCCCACAATGTTTTCAAAAGACTTTTCCTTCAGGGTCGTTAAAACTCATGATTGTGTAATAAGGAGTTAATACTATTAGGTTTCCACTTTGCATAATCCCTTTATGTGGGTGTCAAATATAAAAAAACTAAAATTTGGAGTTATATTTCGAAATGAAAGACTCGCATTTCAAATAGATCCCTTTTCCTATTTGTTCTGCTTCAAGTGTGTGTTTGCATATTTTTTATCATGAAAAGTGGTCTTCACTTTCACCTGTGCTGAGCATCAGTGACTCAGCCAATTTCTTTCCGAGGATTGATGATAGTCATTACAACAGAATTTGTTTCTCTCTCGCCCTTGACCATTGTTTCCACCATAGTTATGTGGGAAAGCAGCCAGTGGCTTGGAAAGAGTATCGTGCGTAGTACTGGTAAAAGAAACTCCAGGAAAGCATGGATAGTTGCACTGGCAGCTGTGATGTAACTGTAATGATGTTGAAAATGGTGTTAAACACCATACAGTCAATCAATTACTTTCACCTTTTTTTGATCCAAAAAATTACCTCCATCTGCAAAAGGTTTGAAAAAGGAAAGAATCATGGCAGATGGAGATATTTCCCAGTTGCTCCGTCTGGTCCATGGTTCTCATTACCTCCAAAAAACAAATTTGAAGCAGATAATTGTAAAAGCATTGTTGTAAAATATGGAAAATAATGTGGCAAAAGAAGACAGAAGAACAAAAAGAAAATATCTGCTTGTAGGTGTGTGTTTATCTATAGAAAAAACCTTTTTAGCTTTACCAAAATTTTAGACTAGTGCAAATTCAAAGCATAATTGCAGAGGACAATTGAAAGGGTAGAAAACATTGGGGGAAAAAAAAAGAAAATGCTGGTTATCAGCATTTTTTTCTTTTTCCCACAATATTTTCAAAAGCTGTTTTACTTAGCATTATTAAAACTTGGGACTATTTGGCAAAGGGTTAACTCTTTACCAAACAGCGAAATGTTGGCCTTGTCTAAATTAAAAGCATTTGCAGACGACAATTAAATGTTACTCAAACCATGAAATCTGACTTCATAGACTAGAAAATATTATGGGAAATGGAGAAAATGCTGGTTACCAGCATTTTCTCATTTTCCCACAATGTTTTCAAAAGGCCTCTTTCCTAAGATTCATTAAAAGTCGAGATTGTATGGTAAAGAGTTTATCCTTTATCACTAAATCCCAAGTTTTAACAACCCTGATGACGAAGGCTTTTGAAAACATTGTAAGTAAAGGAAAAAAATGCTGGTAACCAGTATTTTCTCCTTTTTCCACAATGTTTTCTATTCTTTCATAAATAAATCTCTTAATGTGAGCTACATGTAATTGGTCTGCTGCATATGCTTTCAATATGGACATGTCTAACATTTTGTCTTGTGGTAAAGGGTTAAGTCTTCCTATTTCACTGCATCAGAACTGCTCTGCGTGTCTATGGGGATAAATGAGAAGTTGTATTTTCATCTGTTTCTCCTACCATTATTCACTGTAACTTGCTTTAAAACCTATTTTCCTTTTGAATCACTCGGAAAATCTAGTTTCACAAATGGAATGGTTTTTAGAATGGACAATAATGTCATGAAATAATACAGTATTGTGTGATCCATGCTCTGTGAAAAGGGGGCTTAATGCATCCGCTAAAAGTATCGGCCCAGGTCAGCCTGCGCAGTCCGTGCAAGCTGACCTGAGTCAGAACTTTTTGCTTTTGGTAAATTTATGCAGATCAGTTCATTTGGTTGTTATACAAAATGGTTTTTTGTGGATCCATGATAATGTGATAACTTGCTTGATATCATCCATTAAGGAGATGCACCAACTCTTTACCAGACAGTCCCGAGTTTTAATGACGCAGAAAAAGAAGGCTTTTTCAAGCAGTGTTGGAAAAGGAGAAAATGCTCGTAATCAGCATTTTCTCCTTTTTCCCACAAAGTTTTCTTACACTTTTAGAGAGAAATCCCGCCATTATGGCTGCCTCTAATTTGTTGTTTGTGGATGCTTTCAATTTAGACATGTCTAAAATTTTGTTGTTTGGTAGAGAGTTAACCCTTTACCAAACAATCCCTGGTTTTTACGGCCCTGGGAAAGCAGGCTTTTGAAAACATTGTGGGAAAAGGAGAAAATGCTGGTAACCAGCATTTTCTCCTTTTCCCACAATGTTTTCTACCCTGTCAGAGAGCTTAAACCCATTAGTGCCACTTTGAAATATGTCCTCTGCAGATGTTTTGAATTTGAAAGGCTCTAAAAATTTTTCGTTTGGGAAAGAGTTAAACCCCCTTTTCCCAAGGCATGGCTTATGTATTTTGTCAATACTGCTCCAGGATTTATTGCCATTTATTTAAGTTTTATTGAAAATGTAATGGAAAACCTAATTGTAAATTTGAGCTTGATATATACATGGGATCGAATTTTAGATTTTTGACCTGTTGTGTTTGTCTGATTTGAGTACTGGGTATTTTGTTTTGACTGTAACCTCTTATCTTTCTAATGAGACTTTTTATGCCTCTACAGCAAATGACTTTTTAGAAAAAAAATTGTGGGTTGATTGACTAACTCTTTATGTCTGGTTTTGTTTGTATTGGAGATTAACACCATTTTAATAGCTCAGGTCGTATCATGGCGGTCAGTGACGCACCTATGTATTTCCTGGCTTTCTCACACCATTACTGACACAACTTTCTTTCCAAAGCCACTGACTACTTTTCTCACATGCATCAGAGGTGAGAGGCGAAAAATCACCGGAAAGAAAGTTTGCCTCTACTGGGTATCCAACTCGCAACCACCTGGTCACGAGTCAGATGCGCTAGCCACTGAGCTACCTGAGCGGGCAACTAGCTCTTTACCAAACGACAAAATTCTAGACTGGTCCAAATTGAGAGCATTTGCAGACGACAAATTACATGTGGCTTAAATTGTTGGCTTTGTCTCTGAAAGGTTAGAAAACATTGTGAGAAAAGGGGAAAATTCTGGTTACCAGCATTTTCTCCTTCTCCCACAATGTTTTCAAAAGTCCTCCTCATCAAAGTTGTTAAAAGTCAGGATTGTGTGGTAAAGGGTTGAATGCTTGAATGGTGTTTTATGTCCATTTCAACATCACTTCAGTTATAACATGTCCACAGCTCATAATTAACATGACGGCAGTTCTGGGTTAGGACTTCGAGAAAACATTCCTGGTAAAGGAGGTTTGGTCTGTAGCGGCAATAATAAAGTATTTTCAGGACTTTACTTTCACAACTGTTTCTTTTAACCCTTTACCGTACAATGATGAATTTTAAAGACCCTAAGAAAAAAGCTTTTTGAAAACATTGTGGGGAAAAGGAGAAAATGCTGGTAACTAGCATTTTCTCATTTTCCCACTGTTTTCTTCCCTATCAAAGATAAATTCCATCTTTAGAGCATTAGCCATTAAAGTTAAAACTGTTGTCTGCAAATGCTTTGATTTTGGACAAGCCTATATTGCTTGTATGGTATAGAGGTAACTCTTTACCACACAAACAAAAATATGGACTTGTCCAAATTCAGACAACAAAATTCTAGACTTGCCCAAATTCAAGCCTTGGCAGTCGACAAACTAAATGTGGCTCAAATGATAGATTTGTTTCTGAAAGTATGGAAAACATCAGGGGAAAAGGAGAAAATGCTGGTTACCAGCATTTTCTCCTTTTCCCACGACGTTTTCAAAAGTCTAATTTCCCAGAGGCATTTAAACTCATCATCATTAACTGTTTACCAAACGACAAAATTTTAGACTTGCCCAAACTGAAAGCATTTGCAGACGACAAAATGAATGTGACTAAAAAATTGAAACTTGATTTTGGAAGGGTAAAAAACATTGTGGGAAAAGGAGAAAATGCTGGTTACCAGTATTTTCTCCTTTTCCCACAATGTTTTTCAAAAGGCAGTTTTCCTGAGGGTTGTTAAAACTCTGGATTGTGTGGTAAAGGGTTAAAAAGTCAAGAATAAGTGGTTAACCCTCTACTAGATGACAAGATTTCAGACTTGACGAAAAGGAAAGCATTTTGCAGACAACAAAATAAATGTGGCCCAATTGATTGGCTCTGTATTGTAGAGGATAGAAAACATTAATTGCACAAAATTTTCAAAATCCATATTTTCATTGTTGTAAAAACATTGGATTATTGGGTAATGGTCATCTTCGCAAGCCACTACGTGGATCTTACCCCTTGGCTGATCGAGTCAAAATTTGTTAGCCTCGCGATACGATTAATCATTGGTTGCAGTCAGGACTGAAAGCACCAACCCAATAGTGCGCTACATTTGCTATCCAACAACAGCAGAACGTAAACAAAAATGACCACAGGATAAAGTTATTGGATATGCTGGGAATTAGAACCAACAAAATACAGACGAAAAATATTTTCTTCAACATTCACCGTCACAAATCAATTAAATGAAGTTTTAGGATACATCCCAACACCAGATGATGGACTGTCAAAGTAAGTGTGTGCCTTTTGCTTCGCGAAACTTAAGATTTCGAAAATATATTTTGACTTGATAAATCGTCTGTCAAGTTTGCGATCTGAAAGGCAGTCAATTGTTGGCGAATTACGAAGAAAGCATGCTGAACAAACTATAATGGAACCAAACCTTAGTGGCCAATTGTCAAGGACCCAGGTTAAAACAACACCAAAGCCCTTAACAGATCATAGCCCAACACCTAGAAAGGTAAACAAGTCTTTGGCCAAAAGAGTTATGTTACGTGACGTTTGATTAATTTTCGATGACATAAATCTAGGGGTGATAACAATGAAAATCCAGTAGGTGGCACGTCACAGTGCTAACAAATTTCGACACGATCAGCCAAGGGGTAAGATCCACATAGTGATCGTCACCTTGGCTTGCAAAGATGGTTAATGGTGTGAATATTTTATCGTCATCCATTTCACTTTTTTATTTCCAGATTTTATAGAATAGATGAAAGTCAAGTGCCATATGTGTAAGCAGGGAACCAGTCACAAGTTGTAAGTACATGTTTCTATTTGATTTATTGACAGTGGTTTCCAGCCTAATGAATGAATCACCATGCTTTTCTTGAATTAGAAGTTTTGTTAAATCAAACATTGTGAGCATATAATCATAGGATGAGTCCAAATTCAAAGCATTTGCAGACAACAATTCTAATGTGGCTTAATTGATGGAATTTGTTTTTAATAGGGTAGAAATCTAGTGGAAATAGGAGAAAATGGTGGTTACCAACATTTTCTCCTTTTCCCACAATTTTTTCTAAAGCCTTCCTTTGAGGTTCAATACTGTAAATTTGAACACCAAATAAACCTAATAGATATTTTCAGTCAAGAAATACAACGAGAATATTTGCAATTACAAGGTTGCTTTTTGTACAGAATGTCTATGCAAAGTAGACAGTATAGATCAAAGATCAGACTGCATGTTTTGTGTAGTCTGATCTTGATTTACACTGGCTGCAAAGACAATTAAAGTTGTGAATGGCGCTTTGAGTGTTACTCGACCAAATTGAAAACATTTGTAGATGACAAATCTAGCTCAGATGAGGATTTCTGTCTTTATAGGGTCAAAAACATTTTGGGAAAAGGAGAAAATGCTGGTTATACCAGCATTTTCTCCTTTTCCCAGAATGTTTTCAAAAGACTTCTTCTTCAAGGTGGTTAAAACTCAAGATTGTGGGTTAAATGCATCAAAACCTTGCTTCCAACAGCTTTTATTTGTCTACTTGATGCCATCTTTACCGGTCAAAACATCTAAAATTATCTGTCAGTGGTGGTAAATATTCCCATCTCAAATGTTGAAGTCTGACCCTTTACCACACAATCCAGAATTTAACAACCCTAAAGGGGAGGGCTTTTGAAAACATTATGGAAAAAGGAGAAAATGCTGGTAACCAGCATTTTCTCCTTTTTCCACAATGTTTTCAACTCTTTCATAGAACTTAGGTTAATTTGTACCAATTTTGAATTTGTTTTCTGTGGATATTTTGAATTTGGAAGAGTCTAAAATTTGCTGTATGGGATAGGATGAATGATCCTGAAGAAGAAAGGCCATAAGGTTAAAATGCTGATAATCAGCACTTTCTCCTTTTTCTGCAATGTTTTCCACCCCTTGTAAAGTCAAATAAGAACATTTGAGCCACACATTCTTTGTCTGCAAATGATTTTAATATGGACAAGTCTAAAAGTTTGTTGATTGGTAAAGAGTTAACACGTTACCTTACAGTTTTTGTTGAAACGGTATTATCACAAACTGAAAAAAAATATGACAAAGAAGAAATATTGCAAGAACATGAATATGAATCTTCTTAATGTCATGGAAAACATTGTTGGAAAAGGAGCAATTGCTTTTAACAAGCAATTGCTCCTTTTCCCACAATGTTTTCAAAAGCTGTCTTATTGCAGGGGAAGTTAAAGGAAATGGGATAAGTAAACAGATGTTTTATGTAAGGTATAATGGTAGGAAAGATGGGAGATAGAATGCAGGCTCGCAGTCATGATATTCCATCAACAGGAAATGGTTTTTGACAAGGGAGGAAAACATTGCTGTCCCTTTTCTTTTACTTTCCTTTCACAATAGCTATATTTTTAGCTTGGCTAATTTTTCGGAGAAAACATCGAGGTACTGTCATAGCCCTGGCGCCATCTGTGTCGGATGCAAAAACTTTGACATTTTATAATACGGATTTTATTACTGAAGATATTTACTTCAAACTTGGACGAGTTGTTTACTATCAGAGGGGAACCTTTACAACAAGGGCAGGTAACTATCAAAGTATTTTTGACATGGCTTTGCAATTTTATCAACTTAAAATTTTCACTGTTTTTGTTCTTTTGCTATGTTTTTGTGCTTTGTAAGTGCAGTGTTGATCTCAGTATAGATGTGAAAGGGATGGACAATTGATGCTTTGAAGAACCATGGACACTATAAAAATTTTGGCTTTTTTGACATAAAATTCCTTTTGACAAGGAAGACGACATGGGAACCACACTTTCCTTCCCTTTTCAGCGGCAATTTCTATATTGTTTTCCTATTGTGTTTTATACTTGAACCCTTTTGACGCCCCTGGGAAAGAAGCCTTTTGAAAACATTGAGGGAAAAGGAGAAAATGCTGGTAACCAGCATTTTCTCCTTTTCCCACAATGTTTTCTACCCTATCAAAGAAAATCTGCACCATTTGAGCCACACTGAAATTGTCGTCTGCAAATTCTTTCAATTTGGACAAGGCTAAAATTTTGTCGTCTGGTAAAGGGTTAAGAGTGCATTTGTGATTCTGGTATAAAGGCAAAATAGGAGGATGAATAATTCATAGAAGCACTTTTGTAGCAACATTTTAAAATTTGACCTTTTTGTACAGAAAATTGTTTTTGACAATGAGAAAATAATTATGGGGACTACTTTTTTTTACATGCTTTTCATTGGAAATTACAATATTTCTTCCTATTATGTTTTTTCACCTTTAACTCTGTACCAAACAATCCCGACTTTAAAAGACCCTGGAGAAGACAGCTTTTTAAAACACTGTGGGAAAAGGAGAAAATGCTGGTTACCAGCATTTTCTCCTTTTCCCACAATGTTTTCCACCCTTTCCAAGATGATCTTCATCATTTGAGTCACTTTTTATTTGTTGTTAGCAAATGCTATCAATTTGGATGAGTCAAAAATTTTGTCATTTGGGAAAGAGTTTATTAATGTGGAGTGGTTATTCTGGATATAAATCCATAATAAGTGGATGAACATTTATATTTCAATAGTAAAGAATTTTACGAATTTTTTTGCAGAATGCAAGATCGTCTTTCATAGACATCAGTGTTAAAAATAAATGCCTAGAATGGATTTTAAAGACTGATAAGCCCTATAGAAATACATTAACCCTTAGAGTGATGAATAAACCCAGAAGCCAGTTGAAAAATTAGACCCAAGTAATTGCAATTTCATCTATTTTATCTATAAAGATTTAACAAAGCAGACAGTGTAGATCAAAGAACAGACTGCACATTTTGTGCAGTCTGATCTTGATGTACACTGGCTGCAAAGGCAATTAAAGTTGTGAAAGGCGCTTTAAGAGTTACCTGAAATGTTGAGATTCCATAGTCTGGATCCAATTTTAGATTTTGGCAACAATACGCACATAAAATCTTGCATTAGTCATACTCCAAGAGAGCTGTATGCACTTTATTGCGTGATGGAATGCGCTGTCACTTTCCGGAAAAGGAAGATCATAATTTGGTGAACGAATTCCCTCTTGTAGATAATTTTTTCGCATTGCACCAGACAACTTTTGAGAATAATGTAGTGGAAGGAAAATGTTGATTGCACCAATTCCACATTATATGAGCCATGCTTTGTGAAAGGGGAGCTTAATGCATCTGCAAAAATTGACCAAGGTCAGCTTGTGCAGAGCCCTCAGGCTGACCTGGGCCGAAACTTTTCGCTGTTGGCCATTATTCTACGTGTGAAAGGATCATTGAATATCATGATTTAGTTTGTGGTTAAAAAGTGGCTATTATGGATTCATAATTATGTGATGGCATGATAAAATACATCATGGACATGTATTAAGCCCCTTTGTTACAGAGCATGGCCTTTTTCCTGAAATGATTTCAGAATCTTTATTGCAGCACTAAACCCGATTGTCCAGTCAGCAGCTTACAAACCAAGGTGTGATGGGTTTGAATCCCAAGCTTGGTAAAATTTGTGTCCGAGGTTTGACGATATTCATCGCAACAGTATTCATTCGTCTCTCACCACTGATCATTGTTTCCACGATAATTATGTGGAAAAGCAGCAAGTGGCTTGGGAAGAATATTGTGCGCAGCTCTGATTAAAGAAACTCAAAGATAGTGTAGATGGGTGCACTGGCCATTGCGATATAACTGAAATGATGTTGAAAATGACATTAAACACCATACAAACAAATAAACAAACAGACTTTATTGCAGAGATTTAAAACCTGTGTTTGTCTGCCAATTTCCTAGAGCTAGCAATGTTACATGTGAAACACTCATACCACTGTCATGCCATGTTGAAGTCATTATGTAAATACCAGAAGGTGTATGAGTTTCTGTTTGAAAAGATGTTTTCTACATTCATTCTGTCATAGCTCTTTGACCTTGAAATAAGATGGTATCAGCTCAGCCTGTTTCAAACTGAATGTGTTACAAATCAAGGGCTTGTGGATCTAAATGATTGCTTGGCTTGTCCAAACATCTTTCCCTGGTATGGAGATTGCTATGCCCAGAGCTCCAGATAGAAGGAGTGATTTTGATTTCAAAATCGAAAATATTGATTACCCTCCACAAAACCCTATGTTATGGGTTCTCATTAGAATCGTCTCATCGAGACGATTCAAATGAGTACCCACAACATAGGGTTTGGAAGAGAAATAACGGATTTAGAATACCATCACTTTCTCTTATCTGGAGCTCTGTATGCTGATAATAATAATTGCTTTTCTCAGTTTTGGACTTTGTCTCATAGTTATTGATATATGAAAAAATCCAGTAGCTTGTATAGTTTGTGTTGACGGGTCATAAAACTTCATTCATTCATTCATTCATTGTATAGTTTGTATTGTGCATCAGGTGGATTAACCCCTTACGACACTTTCCTGAGTTTTTAGGTCTCTTCGGCTTTGAAAACATTGTTGGAATAGGAGAAAAAGCTGGTAACCATGGTGTTTTCTAACCTATCAGAAAACTATTGCTCCAATTTTGAATTTGTTGTCTACAGCTACTTTCAACAACTTTTGGTTGGGTAAGAGTTACAGGAAAGCTAGGAATGCATGGATTGGTGCACTGGCATCTGTATAATAAGTGTCTTAGCTTTTTGCACTGAGGTAAATTTAATGGATAACAGTGCCATGAGGACTTGGCCATGAGGCTTTATTGGCCACAGATAAAGAAGAATTTGTCAATTATAGAGAGTAAAGTAAAAAAGATGCTAACATACAATCAATTCCATTCATATGTCACATGCTGTTTATTATGTCTAATTTCTCACCAAGACTTGATATTGTTCCGCTACCTAGCTGTGGCATCTATCAGTACTTGTAAGGATTCCATCTAGTGATGCCAAAATCTTCACTCTTCTAAAGGTAGATTGGTTCAACTTTTACAGTATAAGCAAATGACAGTGATTTATTTTGCAACTAAGTTTAGTTTCTTTTGAGGTGTATACAAGTCAGTGAAAGTTTCTTTTACATTGAATTGTAAGGCACTTAGAATTTGGTTTTCTTTGCAGTTGAAGCCGATGAAAATTTGTTTTACTTCACAGTTGGTTTTACTGTAGTGTGTGTGTGTATAAGCCAGAGAAAGTTTGATTTTGCTTTGCTGTATATAAGCCAATGATAGCTTGGTTTACTTTGATGTATAAGACTAGGACAACTTGCAGTACTTTGCTTTGTAAGCCATTGAAAGTTTGGTTTACTTTGCTGTATAAACCAATGAAAGTTTGGTTTACTTTGCTGTATAAACCAATGAAAGTTTGGTTTACTTTGCTGTATAAGCCATTGAAAGTTTGGTTTACTTTGCTGTATAAACCAATGAAAGTTTGGTTTTCTTTGCTGTATAAACCAATGAAAGTTTGGTGTACTTTGCTGTATAAGCCATTGAAAGTTTGGTTTTCTTTGCTGTATAAACCAATGAAAGTTTGGTTTTCTTTGCTGTATAAACCAATGAAACTTGGTCTTCTCCACCAATGACAGCCTTGTTTGGCATTGCCATTATTCACCAAACAATAAAATTTTAGACTTGTCCAAATTAAAGCATCTGAGGTTGATAAATTACATCGGGCTCGTAAGATGTAATTTACCTTTAAAAGGGTAGAAAGCGTCGTAGGAAATGGAGCAAATGCTGTTCACCATTACAGCTTTATTCCCACATCTTTTTTTAACGGGTAAAGTGCCTTTCATAACAATACATGCCTCTGTGGCCAGTTTTGGGGTCAGTGATGATAAAGATCATACTGCACAAAACATGCAGTCTGATCCTTGATCTACACCGATCACTTTGCTGATTCATGCTAGACAAGAGCAGCCCTGATATTTCAATTATCTGAATCTTTAATATCTGGATTGAAAGCGACTGTTTTCGTTTATTCAGTGTTACCCTAACCTTTTCCACATGTGCCCGACTTTTAACGACCCTCAGGAAAAAGCCTTTTGAAAACATTGTGGGAAAAGGAGAAAATGCTGGTAACCAGCATTTTCTCCTTTTCCCACAATGTTTTCTATCCCTTTTCATACAATTCACTTCATTTGAGGATCATTTTATTTGTCATCTGCAAAGGCTTTGATTTTGAACCAGTCTAAAATTTTGTCGTTTGGTAGAGTTAACCATTTCTCAAACAGCACATTTTCAATCTTTCGAAATGAAGAGCCCCTGCACCCAACAAATTTGAAAGTGGTACAACTGAACTTGAGTTCATTGAAGGGATAGAAAACAGTGTATGAAAAGGAGAAGATACCATCATTTTCTCCTTTTCCCAAAATGTTTAAAAAAAGCCTCTTCCTGAGGGTCATGAAAACATGGGATTGTTTGGTAATGGGTTAATGGTTAAAAGCCTTCTTCCCCATGGAAATTAAAGATTTCTGTCTTTGATAGGATAGAAAACATTATGGGAAAAGGAGAAAATGCTGGTCACCAGCATTTTCTCCTTTTCCCACAAAGTTTTCGAAAGGCTTTTTCCTCAGGGTCATTAAGACTCGGAATTGCATGGTAAATCCTCACTTGAGTTAACACTTAAGCTGCTGAATAAATGAAACGAAAATCTCCACTTAATAGTAGAAGCCCAAACATTGCGTTTTCCAAGTTGATTTCACCGGAAACAAAATAACGTAACGGACAGTGTAGATCAAAGATCAGACTGCACGTTCTGTGCAGTCTGATCTTGATCTGCACTGTCTGCAAAAGGTCAGTGGGTCGCGATAAGCAGCTTAAGGGTTAAATTTATTCTGTCGTCTGTAAGTGCTTTCAATTTGGTGGAGTACAAAAATTTGTTGTTTGGTGAAGAGTTGGAGGACTCTTCGTGACCTTGTTACTGTGAGGTGAGATGGTATATCTCGTTTGTACATGGTGAGTTGGAAGACTTGCTGAGAAACTTATCACTGGTCGATAGCAGAGAGTGACATTAATGGGTATAGGGTGATTTAACAGAACAATATTGTTTCTTTTATTGTCCATGTGAAGGACTTAGTCACCGTCTGATTGCTGAAGTGGGCTGATTTATGCCCTGGGCTGTTGCATGCTTAACCCTAGCAGTGCTAAATAAACAAAATGAACCCTTCCCAGCAGAACTTAACCCTTAAAGCACCTTTGCGGCCAGCATAGATCAAGATCTTTAAATTCAGGTTTAGAACTAGTTGGGTTACTTTTAAAGGGCAGAATTAACACAACAGTCAAGAAATAAGAGCCATAAAACTGCAATCTCAAAGTTGCCCTTTTCTAGAATGTCTCAGCACTGCAGGCAGTGTAGATCATAGATCAGACTGCACATTTTGTGCAGTCTCATCTTGCTTTATGATGGCTGCAAGGGCAAGTTAATTCATGACATGCACCTTAACGTTCAACAAATGGAAAAAGGACATTGAAGTCAATTCAATTTAAACTTACCGTATGTGAAATTTGCTGTCTTGTGTAACCAATTGACTATATCAACTTTTAACCAAGTGAAAAAATTTTAGACTTATCCAAATTGAAAGCATTTGTGGAAGACAATTTAAATATGGCTCAAATTTGTCTTTTGTAGGGTAGAAAACATTGTGGGAAAAGGAGAAAATGCTGGTTACCAGCATTTTCTCCTTTTTCCACAATGTTTTCAAAAAAAAAAAGTTTCTTCCTCAGGGTGGTTAAAACTTAGGATTGTATGGTAAAGGGTTGAGACTGTCCCCATGAAAGTGTTACTCACTGTCTGATTTATACATGTATACATTGTGCAGTACTGTTGCATTCTTATTGTGTTGAAAAAAAAAATGATGAAGTCAAGGCCATTTATAGTGATGTGAAATTGTCACTATATCTCTAGCTCTCTTGTGAGAAACCATTGACTGTATTTTCCCCGTGAAAGTGTTAGTCACTGTCTGGTTGCTGAAGCAGACTGATTTATACATTGCGCAGCGCTGTTGCATTCTTATTGTTTTGGGAAAAAAAATGAAGTCAAGTCCATTTATAGTGGTGTGAAATTGTCACCATATCTTTAGCTCTCTTGTGAGAAACCATGGACTTTGTTTAGATTGTCCCCGTGAAAGTGTTAGTCACTGTCTGATTGCTGAAGCAGGCTGATTTATACATTGCGCAGTGCTGTTGCATACATGTTATTGTGGAAAACAACTATGAAGTCAGTCATGCTCATAAATTATTCTTGTATGTAGTTGTAGCTGGATCCTTACCTCTGCTCTGTGTGTGGATTTTTTTTTTCAACCCTTACCAAACAAAGATGGTTTTTACTGTTGGCTTATACAGTTGTAGTTCTTCTCATTCATGGGGTCCTGCGTGGCTCAGTGGTAGAGTGTGGGACTCGTAACCTGGAGGCTATGGGTTCGAGCCCCATCTGATCCGCTGGGTTTTTCGTGGGTGTGTCCTTGGGCAAGACACTTCAGAGCCCTAGCCTAGTACTGGTTAAACCCAGGAAATACATGAATATGTGACCTGTCACCGTGATATGACTGAAATAATGTTGAAAGCGGCATAAAACACCATTTAATCAATCATCAGTCTTTCCATTTATAATCTGATAGGACTCATGAATATAACATATATATGAGCCGTGCTCAAGGAAAAGTTGGGTTTAACTCTGTGCCATACGACAAAATTTTAGACTAGTCCAAATTGAAAGTATTTGCAGACGACAAAATAAATGTGACTTAAAAACTGAAATATGCTTTTGGAAGGGTAGAAAAACATTGTGGGAAAAGGAGAAAATGCTGGTTACCAGCATTTTCTCCTTTTCCCACAATGTTTTCAAAAGGCTTCTACATCAGGGTCATTAAAAGTCGGGATTGTGTGGTAAAGGGTTAATACATCTCTGATGTATTATAACCCTTTACCACACAATCCCGACTTTTAACCACCCTGATGTAGAAGCCTTTTGAAAACATTGTGGGACAAGGAGAAAATGCTGGCAACCAGCATTTTCTCCTTTTCCCACAATGTTTTTCTACCCTATTAAAGACAAATCGCATCATTTGAGTCGCACCGAAATTGTCGTATGCAAATGCTTTCATTTTGGATGGGTCTAAAATTTTGTCGTGTGGTAGAGTTATACGAAGCAAGTCATCACATAATTATGGATCCATAAAATTGATTTAGTCGTTCAATCGATAGGATCCAGCGGTAGTATGGTCCTTTGACATCCAGAAAATTCACACATAACAAAAACTTTCAACCCATGTCAGCCTGCACGGTCCACACAGGCTGACATGGGTCGATACTTTTTTCAGATGCATTTAGCCCCCATTTCAAAGAGCATGGCTCATATTAATTTGGTTTTTGTGTCAGAAGTCCCTCCTTTATCCACCCTGTATTTTCACTCAACTTTTACAAAGGGCAACATTTTATACTTGTCACTTTACCATAGAATTCCGAGTTTGTAAAACCCTCAGATATAAGGCTTTTTAAAAATGATTTTGTTAACAGCATTTTCTCCTTTTTCCAGAGTGTTTTCAAAAGCCCTTTTACTCAGGATGGTGAAAAATGGGAATATTTGATAAAGGGTAAAGTTTTGATGTCATATGCACTAGGTAATTTTGGTCTGTAATGGCTTCATTCTTTACCACATGACAAAATTCTAGACTTGACCAAACTGAAAGCAACAGCAGACAACAGATTAAATATAGCTCACTTGATGGGTTTTTTGTCTGAAAGGGTAGAAAACATTGTGGGAAAGGGAGAAAATGCTGATTACCAGCATTTTCTCCTTTTCCCACAATGTTTTTAAAAGTTTTCTTATCTGCAGGGTTGATAAAATTCGTGATTGTGTGGTAAAGGGTAAAGGATTAGAAAGCTTTCTTTATTTGGCCATGTTGCACTTAAATTCATGACATGTAAATGCAGTTTTTATCAGCAGACAGGCTAGTTCTGTTGCATACAAACATAGGATTATCCGGGGAAAATTCCCTCATGATTTTATTACGCAGACGCGCACTTAGTTTCTGTAGGAGGAGCAGTCTCACATAGTTTCCAGGATTAGGATTATTTGGGGAAAATTCCCTCATGATTTTGTCTTGGACACTCTCAGTTACCAAGTTTCCATTGGTAGAGTATTCTCACAGTTCCCAGGGTTTGGATACCATGGAAAATTCCCCCATGATTTTATTGCAGACACTCCATAGGAGCATTCTCACTTAGTTTCCAAAGCATGGGAGGCTTCATCAGGGATCTTAACCCTTTCCCAAACGACAAATTTTGGACTGGTCCAAATTGAAAGAGTTTGCAGACGACAATTTTAAATTTGATGAAAATGGCAGAAAGTTCTCAAAAAGGGTAGAAAACACTGTGGGAAAAGGAGAAATTGCTCGTTACGAGCAATTTCTCCTTTTCCCACAGTGTTTTCAAAAGACTTGTACTGCAGACACGTGAAAACCAGGGCTTGTTTGGGAAAGGGTTAAAACAAGGGACTTGACCAGACAACAAAATTTTAGACATGGCTAAATAGCAATTCTGCCGACAACAAATTGAACATTGCTAAAATTATGTGCTGTATTTCTGAAAGGTTAGATAACATTGTGGGAAAAAGAGAAAATGCTGGTTAGTTAAAATTTTCTGCTTTTCCAACAATGTTTTCAAAAGACTTTCTCCTTTAGGTTTGTTAATGACTGGTAAAGGGTTTATAATAGGGCACTGTACCTCAGTATTGCAGAAATATTTCTGGCAAAAAAGAAATCTAACACAATTTATCTGCTTATCAACGATTTATCTGCTTATCAACATGTAGAATGAATAAATGAGTGCACTTGACTCTTTCCCACACTGTCCCGAGTTTAAATGACCCTGAGAAAGACAGATTTGGAAAACATTTTGGGAAAGGGAGAAAATGCTGTTAACCAGCTTTTTCACCTTTTCCCTAAATGTTTTCTTCTCTGTCAAAGGCTTATTCAATTATTTGAGCCGTATTTAACCTTTTATTATGCAATCCAGACTTTTAACGACCCTGAGGAAGGAGCCTTTAGAAAACATTGTGGGAAAAGGAGAAAATGGTGGTAACCAGCACTTTCACCTTTTCCCACAATGTTTTCGAACCTGTCAAATTTAAATTTCAGTTTTTAAGTCACATTTATTTTGTTGTCTGTAAAAGCTTTCAATTTGGACATGTCTAAAATGTTGTCGTTTGGTAAAGAGTTAATTTGTAATCAATAAATGCTTTCAATTCAGATCTGCCTAAAATTTTGTAATATTGTAAATGGTTAACCCTTTACCATACGACAAAATCTTAAACCTGTCCTAATTGAAAGCATTTGCAAATGGCAATTACAGCGTGGCTTAAATGATGGCCTTTTTCTTTGATTGGGTAGAAAACATTGTGGGAAAAGGAGAAAATGCTGGTTACCAGCATTTTCTCCTTTTCCCAAAATGTTTTGAAAAGGCCTTTTCCTCGGGGTTGTTAAGAGTCAGAATAGTGTGGTAAAGGGTTAAGGCACAGTAAGGAGAAGGACCTCTGGTTACTAGCATTTTCTCCCTTTCCCTTGGGGTCATGGAAACTTGGGAGGGGGCTAATGATAAGGACTTTGTACCACAGTATTACAGAAATATTTCTAAAAAAAGAATCTTGAAGGAATCTTACAGTATTCATCTGCTTATGAACATGCAGAATGAATGGCCCTTTAATTCTTTACAAAACGACCAAATTTTAGACTTGAGAGCATTTGCAGATGACAAAATAAATGTTGACTGTAAAAAGTTAAAAATGTTTTGGGAAGGGTAGAAAACATTGTGGGGAAAGGAGAAAAAGGAGAAAAGGCTGGTCACCAGCATTTTGTCTTTTTCACACAATGTTTTCAAAGGGCTTCTTTCTCAGGGTCATTAAAATTTGGGATTCTGTGGTAAAGGGTTAAGAAAAGAAACAGGTAAGGAGATGAAAGATCTCTTTAATTTACATTCTATAAATAATTAAATGCCCATGCCTTTGGCAATTTACTGTCCTCAAAACTAGAGCAGACAAGGTAGCTATTTGTCTCCATTTTCTCATTGTTTTAACTATATAATTAGTCCATTACTCACTAGCGCAAGTTTTTTGGCCCGCAGTTGATGTCTTTTGTTACGAATACTTGATGCCGAGCCCCGGTAGTTCAGTCGGTGGTATAAGGGACTTAAGAGCAGGAGGTCAATTTCTTTCCGAGGACTGATGTTAGTCAATTTTGACACGATTCATTCCATACTCACCGCTGACCACTGTTTGATGATGGCTATATGCGAAAGCAGCCAGTGGCTTGGAAAGAATATTGTGCAGAGTACTGGTAAAAGAAACTCCAGGAAAGCATGGATAGGTGCACTGGCCACCGCGATATAACTGAAATAATGTTGAAAACGGCATTAAACGCCATACAATCAATCAAAGACGGAAATCATCATTTGGGCCTAATTTTATCTTGTTGCCTGGACTAGTTTAGAATTTTGTCATTTGGTGAACAGTTAAATCCTGTGAAAGCCTTGTTTCCTGACTGAAGATTCAACCTTGTAATGGCTAATGCATGATTTTTTTATCATGAGATAATGAAATGTTAACCCTTTACCATTAAATCTCAAGTTTTAACGACCTTGAAGAAGAAAGCTTTTGAAAACATTGTGGGAACAGGAGAAAATGCTGACAAGCAGCATTTTCTCCTTTTCCCACATTGTTTCCTACCATTTAACCCTTTCCCAAACAAGCCGTGGTTTTCACGTGTCTGCAGTACAAGTCTTTTGAAAACACTGTGGGAAAAGGAGAAATTGCTCGTAACGAGCAATTTCTCCTTTTTCCACAGTGTTTTCTACCTTTTTTGATAACTTTCTGCCCTTTTCATCAAATTTAAAATTGTCGTCTGCAAACTGTTTCAATTTGGACCAGTCCAAAATTTGTTGTTTGGGAAAGGGTTGAAAGAGAAGCCCCATCATTTGAGATTCATCTGTCATCTGAGAATGCTTTGAAATTGGACAAGACTAAAGTTTTGACATGTGGCAAAGAGGTAATTCTTTACCAAGTGACAAAATTTTACATCTACCCAATTTGAAAGCATTTGTAGATGACAAATTACATGTGGCTAAAATGATGAAATTTGTGTCTGAAATGGTGGAAAACATTCTGGGAAAAGGAGAAAATGCTGATTTCCAGCATTTTCTCCTTTTCCCACAATGTTTTTGAAAGGCTTCCTTGTTAGGGTTGTTACAACTCAGGATTATGTAGTGAAGAGCTAACTGTTTACGACACAATCCCGACATTCAACGACCCGAGAAAGAAACCTTTTGAAAACATTATGGGAAAAGGATAAAATGCTGTTAACCAGCATTTTCTCCTTTTCTCATAATGTTTTCTACCCTTCCCAAAACAAAGTTCAGTTTTTTCAGTCACATTTATTTTGTCGTCTGCAATTGCTTTAAACTTGGACTGGTCTGAAATTTTGTTGTTTGGTAAAGAGTTAATGAGTGGTTGTCTGGGTTTTATTGCACATGTTTGCACCTTTTGTGTAGCGATGTTGACAGAGAAGAAAACAGATTTTAACTTGTCATGATAAATTCTGTTTTCATTCAAAGCGTCCACAAAATAGACGTTTTTTAGAACAATACCGTCGCTAAGACTACCACACTTTTGCTTGGAGACGGAAGAATTATCCATCCATTACCGCTGATAAGAAATGCTGGCTGGGTCAGTTAAATCCTGTTTGAGTCATAACTTTGCATTTAACTCTTTACCACATAATTCTGACTTTTAATGACCCCCGTTTGAAGAAACCTTTCGAAAATAGTGAGGGAAAAGGAGAAAATGCTGGTAATCAGCATGTTTAATGACCCCCGATTGAAGAAACCTTTCGAAAACAGTGAGGGAAAAGGAGAAAATGCTGGTAATCAGCATTTTCTCCTTTTCCTAAAATGTTTTCTTTCCTCATTTTCTCCTTTTCCCACAATGTTTTCTATCCTGTCATCGACAGAAATCACCATTTGAGCTAAACTTTTTTTTGTCATTTGCAAATGCTTTCATTTTGGTTGAGTCCAAAGTTTTGTTGTTTGGTACAAAGTTAAAACTTTTATCCACAGGACAAACTTTTAGACTTGTCTGTTGTGAAAGCTGTAAGCTGATGACAATAAAATGTGACAGAAATGACTGGATTTGCAATTAAAATTTCAAAAAACATTGTGCAAAAAGCAATGCCCACAATGTTTTCAAAGGCATTTTGCAATGGGTCGTTAAAACTCAGGACTTTGCTGGAGGGTAAATTCTTGTGCAGGAGGCAAAAAGACTTTTAAACCTATACTTTTCATTTTATTTTGCACATAACAAATCTGATGTGGTTCAAATGATAGACCTGTCAGATATATATTAGTGGGATAGAAAACATTGTGGGGAACAAAAATGATCAAGCATTATGTTGGGCACTGTCCAGCTTTCTGTTGTTTCTCACAATATTTTTTACCCTTTCAAAGACAGAAATCATCTTTTGGGCTTGATTTAATTTGTTGTCTGCAAATGCTTTAAATTTGGTCAAGTCTAAAGTTTCGTTGTTTAGTAGAGAATTATTCATGAAGCTTTTTTCACAAAAGCTTATTTTAGACCTACAGAAAAACGAAAACAAATGTGTCGAAGGAGAGACAAAAAATGTTCTTGAATATCATTGAAAGCAGTTTTGGAAAATTAGTGATTGCTTCTTTACAACCACTTACAACTTTTACCAGAAAGCATCATTATAAAGTTGTGCTTTGCTGTGAAAGGTTTAACCCTTGAGTAGATGACAAAGTTTAGACATGTCCAAATTAAAAGCATGTGCAGATGACATGACAAATATAGCTTAAAGATGAATTTTTTTTTGAAAGGGGAGAAAACTGTAAGAGAAAAGGGGAAAATACTTTTCCCACTATGTTTTCAAAAGGACTCTTCCACAAGATTGTTAAGACATAGATTATTTAGTAAAGAGTTAACTCTTTACCAAACAACAAAATTTTAGACTTGTCCAAATTGAAAAGCATTTGCAGACAACAAATTAAACATGGCTGAAAAATTGAAATTTGCTTTTGGAAGAGAAGGAAAAATTGTAGGAAAAGAAGAAAATGCTGGTTACTACCAGCATTTTCTTCTTTTCCCACAATGTTTTCAAAAGGTCTTTTCCCCATGGTCATGAAAACCCAGGACTGTTTGGTAAAGAGTTAATCGGTAGAGTGCAGATATTTCCATTCTAGTCATAAGACCTAGATAAGTGCATTTTCAAGGTTGTTTTTGTATTTAGTGTTTCATTAAAGCAGACAGTGTAGATTAAAGATCAGACTGCACATTTTCTGCAGACTGATCTTTGATATAGTGTGTGAATATGCAAAAAATAGTTGTGAATGGCACTTTTAATGTTAAATTTTTACCAAATGACAAAATTCTAGACTTGTCCAAATTGAAAGCATTTGCAGACGACAAATCAAATGAGGCTCTAATCATGAACTTTTTCTTTGAATGGATAGAAAACATTGTGGGACAAGGAGAAAATGCTGGTTGCCAGCATTTTCTCCTTTTCCCACAATGTTTTCAAAAGCTGTCTTTCCCAGGGTCGTTAAAACTTGAGATTGTGTGGTAAAGGGTTAAAAAATGGAGGAAAACCATGACTGACAATGATTATGATGAATTGACCTGTTATGTTTTGTGGTTGAGACAGGAACTTTTGATAATTTGGTATTTCCTGTAGATGGTTTAACTCATTGCCTGACATACTTATAAACCATTTGAAGACTTTACAAAAGGACAACAACATTTTAGAATTTGTCTGTAATAAACTGTGAAAAGGGGGCTTAACCCTTTGCCAGACAATCACGAGTTTTAACAACCTTGAAATAGAAGTCTTTTGAAAACATTGTGGGAAAAAGAGAAAATGCTGGTAAACAGCATTTTCGCCTTTTTTCACAATGTTTTTTACCCCATCAGAGACAGAAGTCATCATTTGAACAACATTTATTTTGTCATCGACAAATGCTTTCTTTGTGGTCGAGTCCAAAATTTTGTCCTTGCTAAAGAGTTAATGTATCTGCAATGATATCGATTCGGCTCAGCCGGCACATTCTGTGCAGGCTGACCTGTGTTGTTTGCTACAGTGTTTTTTCTGTGTTGTCTTGCAAAAAGTTTGTCATTTTGTACTAATTATCTCTGTTATTACTATAATTACTTCAAACTTGAACAAGTTCTTAACTGTCAAAAGGGAAACCATACAATAGGGGCTGGTAACTATCAGAATATTTTGACACAGTTATCCCCCTTTTTCGAATTTGAATTGTCGCTAAAAAACGATTTATTTCCAAAAGCAACTGCTGGCAAAGTGTTGGCACCCGCATGTGGTGCTCTTGTTAACCCTTTCCCAAACGACAAATTTTGGACTGGTCCAAATTGAAAGAGTTTGCAGACGACAATTTTAAATTTGATGAAAATGACAGAAAGGTCTCAAAAAGGGTAGAAAACACTGTGGAAAAAGGAGAAATTGCTCGTTACGAGCAATTTCTCCTTTTCCCACAGTGTTTTCAAAAGACTTGTACTCCTGACACATGAAAACCAGGGCTTGTTTGGGAAAGGGTTAAATCACTCTAAGGGTTAAGTCTTTATCATACAATCCCAGGTTTTAATGACTTGGAGGTAAAAGCCTTTTGAAAACATTGTGGAAAAAGGAGAAAATGCTGGTAATCAGCATTTTCTCCCTTTTCCACAATGTTTTCTATCCTATCAAAGATAGAAATCAAAATTTTAGCAACATTTATTTTGTCGTCTGCATATGCTTTCAATTTGGTCAAGTCCAAAATGCTGTTGTTTGGTAAAGGGGTTAACTCTTTACAATATTAAAACTTAAGATTTGTCCAAATTGAAAGAATTTTCAGACAACAAATAACAGTTAGCTCAAATGGGGGAATTTGTCTTTAAAAGAGTAGAAAACATCATGGAAAAAGGAGAAAATGTTGGTTGCCAAGGTGAGCTGGTTGCCAGAATTTCCTCCTTTCCCATGACGCTTTTAAAGCTTTCTACCTGAGACACAAGTTTGTTTGTATTAGAATTTAACTCTGTTTTAGCAGCTTAGGTCATGTCACTACAATCATTGCACCTACACATGTCTCCCTGGCTTTCTGACACCAGTACTTACACAACATTTTGTGCAGTCTGATCTTAATCTACACTGCCCACAAAGGCACCTGTAGTTGTGAAAGACACTTTAACCTTTTACTGTACAATGCCGCCTTTTGACACCCCTGGGAAAGAAGCCTTTTGAAAACATTGTGGGAAAAGGAGAAAATGCTGGTTACCAGCATTTTCTCCTTTTCCCACAATGTTTTCTACTCTATTTAGGAAAAGTTGCACTATTTGAGCCACATCAAAATTGTTGTCTGCACATGCTTTGAATTTGGACAAGGCTAAAATTTTGTCATCTGGTAAAGGATTAAGGGTTAAAACTCGGGATTGTATGGTAAAGGGTAAAAGACTGATTAATTGTATGGTGTTTAACAACATTTTCAACACTGTTTCAGTCATACTGCAGCCAGTGCACCTATCCATGCTTCCTAGTTTCTTTTACCAGCACTACGCACAATATTCTTTCCAAGCCTCTGGCTGCTTTCCCACATAACCATAGTTGAAACAGTGGTCAGCGATAAGCGAGGAATGAATCCTGCCGCAATGACTATCGTCAATCCTCAGAAAGAACTTGGCTGAGCCAGGGATCGAACCAGAGACCCCCTGTTCTCAAGCTCAGTACACTACTGACTAAGCTACTGGACTTGGCTATAGGATAAAAGGGTATAGAAACCCCATAGACACTAAAGTGCAGAGGCTGCAGGAGTGTCTCGACTTTTCAAATATCTGGATTAAAAGATTTTAATTAATTTCAGCAAGCAGAGACCACATTGTGTTTTATATAAAAGCTTTCCCCCAAAAAACCTTGACAGATGCTGTTACAGGCTTGTGGTATTCAAATTACTTGGCAAGCCATTTCTACCAGCAGAAATATTGCGGCCATAATTTAAGCCAGTCTGTGAAATCTTTGTCTGAAACTTTTGCATGTGTTAAAAAGTTAACATTTAGGCTGCTTGCTAAGTGTGACTTTCTGGGCGTTTGTGGACAGTGTAGATCCAAGAGCAGACTGCACAGAATGTGCAGTCTGATCTTGGATCTACATTGTCTAATCAGGAGATATATCCCCCACCCCCATGACTTTGAAATACCAATATTTTGGTTTTTACCATCGGCTTGAAAGTTTCATTTAAGTTATATACAGTGATAAAGGTTAACACTTGGGCTGCCAAGTGTAACTTTGTGGGCTTTAGTGGACAGTGTAGATCAAGAACAGACTGCATTAAAGGTGCAGTCTGATCTTAGATCTACACTGTCCATATGGTGCAATTTATCCGAGCAGAATTTGTAAATCATAACCAAACAGTTTTCACGATTGGCTGGAAAACTTCATTTTTTTTTAGCAGCTTAACTCTTTAGCAAACGACAAAATTTTAGGCTCGTCCAAATTGAAAGCATTTGCAGACAACAAAATACAAGTGACTCAAAAATTGAAATTTATTTCTAGATGGGGAGAAAACATTGTTGGACAAAAAGAAAATGCTGGTTACCAGCATTTTCTCCTTTTCCCACTATGTTTTCAGAAGGCCTTTTTCTCAGGGTCGTTGAAATTCAGGATTGTGTGGTAAAGGGTTAAGAAGTAAGGAGTTGTGTAATCAGATTAAGTTTTTTTTTTTCAACTTTGCTTTTTTCTGCATCATCCACACAGAAGAGGTTACTTTTATAAGATTTGAAGCCCATGTTTTTACCTGGAGGATATGATTCAATAAAATAATCCTGTATGCTTGGGTGCATTTTCTTAGGATGAAAGAAAAGTTAACCTTTTACTATACAATCTTCAGTTTTAAAGACACTGCAGGAAGATGCCTTTTGAAAACATTGTGGGAAAAGGAGAAAATGCTGGTTACCAGCATTTCCTCTTTTTCCCACAATGTTTTCTACATTTTCAAAAACGAATTCCATCATTTTAGCCAAAGGTAATTTGTTGTCTTCAACTACATGTACTTTCAATTTGGATTGGTCTAAAATTTTGTGGTCCGATAATAAGTTAAAATACTGATAAATTAAATGACAGTTTTCAACCAATAAACCAAACATGAAGATTTCAGAGTTGTTTTTGCTTAAAAAATCTCACCGTGTCAGAACATAGTAGACTGAAGATTAGGCTACAAGTTCTGTCCAGCGTAATCTTGATCTACACTGGCTGTAAAAGTGGATTGAAATGCGCTTATCAGCCTAAGGGTACAGCCATTGATTACCAATAGCAACATGTGCAGATGTGGCATCAACATTAATCCAGTAACCCTTTACCACACAATCCTGAGTTTTAATGACCCTGATGAAAAAGCCTCCTTATAAAAACATTGTGGAAAAAAGAAAAAATGCCGGTAACCAGCATTTCCTCCTTTTTTCACAATGTTTTCTACCCTATCAAAGCCAGAACTCACCATTTGAGCTGCATTAAATTTGTTGTCTGCAAATGCTTTCAATTTGATCCAGTCCAAAGAGTAATTCTTTATGTCACCACAAAATTTAAACTTGTCCAAATTGATAGCATTTGCAGACGACAAAATAAGTGTACCTCGAATGATGATTACTGTCCTTGAAAGTGTAGAAAACATTGTGGGAAAAGGAGAAAATGCTGGTTACCAGCATTTCCTCCTTTTCCCACATTGTTTTCAAAAGTCAACTTTATCAGAATTACTTGAATACGGAGATTGCGTTGTAAAGGATTAACTCTTTACCAGACATAACGATTTTAGACTTGACCAAATTGAAAGCATTTGCAAATGACAAGTTTGTAGCTTAGATGATGAGATTTATTGAAAAAAAAAAAAAAGGTTGAAAATACTGTTGGAACAGGAGAAAATGGGAAGTACTTCGTCCTTTTCCCACAATGTACTAATAAGCCTTTTTCCATAGGAGAAATTACAGGATGGTTTCATAAGGGGTTGATCTCTGCACTGATACCATTGCTTTGATGTGTGACACATTGCTTATGAGAGTAATGTGAAAAAGTGATCATTGCTTTTAATCAATTCATAGTCTCATAATTATGACAAAATACATTATAAACAAACTGTAAAGCATTTTATTCAGTTTCCATATTCTTGCTCAGGTTTAACAAAGTAATGTCATGTCCTGTCATTGTATGAAAACTTGAATATGTTCTGATAGCTTTGTCATTTTTGAAAATATGTACTTCAAACTTGGGGCCAAGCCCCAGTGGTGCAGTCGGTACCGCATGGGACTTGAGGAGAGGGGGTTGCTGCTTGGAATCCCAAGCTCAGTGAATCTCTATCCAAGGATTTATGATGGCCATTACAAGAGGATTCATTCCTCTCTCACCGCTGATCATTGTTTTGACAATAGTTATACGGGAAAGCAGCCAGTGGCTTGAAAAGAATATTGTGCGAAGTACTGGTAAAAAGAAACTCCAGGAAAGCATGGATGGTTGCATTGGCTTGATATAACTGAAATAATGTTGAAAACTGTGTTCAGGACCATAGAATCAATCATTCAAACTTGGGCTCATAGTTCAATGGGGGACCCACACCAGATGGAGCTGCAAAGCCTGAGCTTCAACATTAGCAGTTAACTCTTTACCACACGGCAATTTTAGACCTGTTCATAGTGAAAGCATTTGCAGAGGACAATTTCACTGTGGCTCATTTTTTTTATACAATTTTTTTCTTTGATAGGGTAGAAAACATTATGGGAAAAGGAGAAAATGCTGGTTACCAGCATTTTCTCCTTTTTCCATAATGTTTTCAAAAGCTTTCTTTCTCAGGGTTGGGATTGTGTGGTAAAGGATTAAAGTGCCAAATAAATGGAATGGGCTTTCTCAATCAAGAAAACAAACAATTCATGTTGAACCCTTTACCACGCAATCCTATATTTTAACAAAGCTGAGGCAGGGGACTTTTTAAAACATCACTGGAAAAGCAGAAAATGGTGGTAACCAGCATTTTCTGCATTTCCCTAAATGTTTTCTTCCCTTTCAAAGACAAATTCTATATTTGACCTACATTCAATTTCTACATCTGTAAATGCTTTCAGTTTGGACAAGTCTTAAATTTTGTAGTTTCATAAAGAGCAGATGTTGTCTTTGCCTGATAATTTTGAAAGAAAACCCAGACACGTATAAATAGGACTGCATGCTCCGTGCAGACTGATCTTGATCTACACTAGTCTGGATTACCTGCCCCTACATTATGGGGTCAGGCAAAGCGCAATAATGGCGGTCTCCATGGTGACTTCAAGCTTAGCACTAAATGCTTTCCTGTTTTTCTTAATTTCATGTGATCCAGTTTGATCAGTGAATAAAATGAGATCAATTTTGTACAAAATATACATTACTGAACCTAAAATGTGCTTTTAGGATATGGTTTAAATATAAATTTGACTATGAATCATTTTAAAAGTAGCCCTGTTTTGGGACTTTATATCGTAGTTTTTCTCGTTAAATAAGAATGACAATTAAAAAAAGCTAACTGCCATTACTTTTTTGCAACCGATCTGTTTTCAGTTCAGTCTCTAGTGGGGTTTGATCAAGTGAAATAACAATAATCCGTTACTTGTGCATATTACAAACAGGGGCCGCCATTATTGCGCTTTGCCTGAAGTACTTTTGAAGTATGGCGGGGTACAAGACTAGATCTACACTGTCTTCAAATAGCAGTACAACCTTGATCTTCATTGTCTAAGAAAAACCACAAAAGTTCTGCCTGGTCTTAAACTCTTTACTGAATGATAAAATTTTGGACTGGACCAAATTGAAAACTTTTGCAGATGACAAATTAAATACAGCTAAAATGATGATTTTAGTCTATGATATGACAGAAAATATTGTGATATAAGAAGAAAATGCTGGTTACCAGCATTTTCTCCTTTACCCACGGTGTTTTCAAAAGTTTTCTTTTACAGGATCATTAACCCTTTACCAGACGACAAAATTTTAGCCTTGTCCAATTCGAAACCATTTGCAGACGACAATTCCAATGTGGCTAAAAAGGTGCAATTTTTCTTTGATAGAGCAGAAAACATTGTGGGAAAAATGATAAAATGCTGGTTAACAGCATTTTCTCCTTTTCCCACAATGTTTTCAAAAGACTTCTGTCCCAGGGTCTTTAAAAGGCGGCATTGTGCAGTAAAGGGTTAACACTTTACCACACCATGCAGACTTTAAACGACACTGAGAAAGAAGGCTTTTGAAAACATTGTGGGAAAGGGAGAAAATGCTGGTTACCAGCATTTTCTCCTTTTCCTACAATGTTTTCTACCATATGAAAGACAAATTTTATTTTTTGAGTAACATTTGTTGTCTGCAAATGCTTTCAATTTGAAGAAGGCTAAAATGTTGTCGTCTGGTAAAGAGCTAACTCTTTACGTAAAGAATTAATTCTTTACCAAACGACAAAATTTTAGTGTAGTCCAAATTCAAAGCATTTACAGATGACAATTTAAATGTGGCTCAAATGATGAAATTCATTTTTAATAGGGTAGAAAACAGTGGTAATAGGAGAAAACGCTGGTTAACAGCATTATCTCCTTTTTCCACAGTGTTTTCAAAAGCCATCTTTTCCAGGGTCATTAAAACCCTGGATTGTGTTGTAAAGGGTGACGTATCAACCCTTAGCCTTCCAAGCGCGACTCAATGACCATTTGCGAACAGTTTTGATCAAGATCAGACTGCACAGAACATGCAGTCTGATCTTGGATATACACTGTCAGATAAGTGGATATCTAACCTTTCCCCAAAGAATACCTTTGAAATAGCATTATATGGATTTTTATCATCAGCTTGAAAGTTTTATTTCACTTATTTAGCAGCATAGAGTTAACATCATGTGTGCTTGAGGAGAAAACCAGTGACAGAAAGCAAGGAAAAAGAGAAGTTTAAAATAAATTGGGTTTCATCTGTACTGTATTCTTGGCTACACTACAGGAGATTGATCTTTTCCCAGTATTGAAACCTCTTCTTCTTCTCTGAAAGATGACATCACCTGTTATCAGATTTAGAATACTTCAATTCAATTTACTTTATCTCTTTGAAAGGTAAATTCAGTCCCGTCAATGTGTCTTCTGTTTATTTTATCAGCTAAAGTAGCACGTAGACGGTGCACAGGTTGACAGACTGTCTTTACACACTCGGGATAAAACCATTTAATCATGGCGGGAGTTTTTAGCCAGTAGCAGACGACATGTTTCATAGTTAACATGTTTAAATGGTCAAAGTCCTTATTACATACTCACTTGTTTGATACAACACTGTCCTGTTTGTTTTTATAAACATCTGCCTTTGCTATGTATGTTTTGTTATCTATTTAACTTGTGTAGACAATATGCAATTCCCCCCAACATCATGTTTTCAGTCAACTGAAACTATTGATGTCAGCCATCTTGAAAATAAAATACATGACCAGTCTATTCCACATGTTAGACTGTGTTTATCTTAGTGAAACAATGACAGTGCTGTAAGACTGGGATTGAATTAATAAGTTTAGTAGAACCATCATGTCTGCAGATTAAACTATGGGGATAATCCGTAGCCAATTTAGCAGGTAAGAAAATTACCTTTATTGACTCTGTAGGTGTAAATGTCCGGGATTACCTGATTAGATTATAGGATTTATCTGTCCCTGTATTTTGGTTTTAAAAAACATTCAGTGCCTGAGTGTGTGTGTACTGTTTTTTTGTATTGAATATTTATGGTATCACCTGAGACTGTGGTTTAACCTTTTTCCCAGATGCCAAAATTTAGACTTGTCCAAATTGAATGCTTTTGTAACTGACAATTTAAGTGTTACTCAAAACATGTAATTTGTCTTTCTTAGGCAAGAAAACATTGTTGGAAAAGGAGAAAATGCTGATCATTGGCATTTTTTCCTTTTCCTACAATGTTTTCAGAAGTCCTTTTCTTTAGGGCAGTTAAAAGTCAGGATTGTGTGGTAAAAGCTTCACATTTTTTACCAGATGCCGAGGTTTTAGACTTGTCCAAATTGAAAGCATTTGCAGACGACAGATAAGATGTAGCTCAAATGAAGATTTCTGTCCTTGATAGGGTAGAAAACATTGTTGGAAAAGGAGAAAATATTGGTTACTGGCATTTTCTCCTCTTCCTACAATGTTTTCAAAAGTCCTTTTCTTCAGGGTGGTTAAAAGTCAGGATTGTGTGGCAAAAGGTTCATATTTTGTACCAGATGCAGAAATTTTAGACTTGTCCAAATTGAAAGCACTTGCAGACAACAAATAGAAATTGTTTCAAATGATGGAACTAATTTGGAGAAACTTGGAAAACATTGTTGGAAAAGGAGAAAATGCTGGTCACCAGCATTTTCTCCTTTGCCCACAATGTTTTTCAAAAGATATCAGGGCTGCTATATCACGTGATTGTCCCGTGTAGCTCGGCGGTTAGCATATCTGACTTGTGACCTGGTGGTTGTGAGTTAGATACCCGGTTGAGGCAAACCTTTTTTGCGGCAATTCTTCACCTCTCACCTCTGATTTATGCGGGAAAAGTAATTAGTGACTTGGAGAGAAAGTTGTGTCTGTACTTGTGTGAGAAAGCCATAAAACACATGCATAGGCGTAATGACAGCCATAATATGACCGAAACTTTTAAAACAGTGTTAAACTTCAACACAGTTTGGATCATCTCTTATAGCGTTAGATAAATAAAATGGACGTTCCTAGTAATAAAAATGTAGATATTTCAATTTCAAAGCTGTCTTTGCCAGAATGTGTGGCAGACAGTGTAGATCCAAGATCAGACTACATGTTCTGTGCAGTCTGATCTTGGTCTTCACTGTACACATATGTAATTAACCCTAAGAGTGCCGAATAAACCTATCAGACATTTTCATCCTAGAAATACGAACCAAATAATTGCAATTTCATGGTTGCTTTTATCTACAGTGTTTCAGTAAAGCGGACGATGTAGATTAAAGATTAGGCTGCACATTTTGTGCTGCCTGATCTTGATTTACACCGGCTGCAATGGCAACAACAGTTGTGAAAGGTGCTTTAAGGGTTAAATCCGAGTTCCCCTCTACATGGGTTTTTAGTCTTCGGTCCACAAAATTTTGCACATGTCCATATGGATAGCATTTACAGACGGACAAATGACACGTGCTTCAATTTCTATATGGAGAAATGTCAAGAAATAGTGAAGGTTCTTCGTAGAAAATGAAACGAAACTAGAACATGAGGCAGTTTTTACCCTTTACCACACAATGCCCGGGTGTTACTGATTCTAATGAGGAAGACTTGAATATGTTGTGAAAAAAGGAGAAAATGCTGGTATCCAGCATTTTCTCCAGTTTTCACAATGTTTTCTAACCTTTCACAGTAAATGTTATGATTTGAAATACAATGAATATGTCGTCTACAAATGCTCTCAATTTGGAGAAGTCTGAAAAAATTGTCATCTGGGGAAGAGTTAATGTTTTGTCTATTGAAATATGAGTCCAAACTATGGTTGCATTCGCCAACTGTGTAGATTAAGATCTGTTCCCAAAAATGTGCTGTCTGATCTTGGATTTACACTGTCTCATATTTTGAGATATTCTGACAAAAAAGCCTTCTTTTTTTTTTCAGCGTAGTTAAAATAGGGATTGTTGGAGAAAGTATAACTCTATAACACATAATCCTGACTTTTAACAACTTAGAAACAGAAGACTCTTGAAAACATTGTGGAAAAGGGAGAAAATGCTGCTAACCAGCATTTTCTCCTTTTCCCGCTATGTTTCCTACCCATCAAGGATAACTGCCACAATCTTAGGCACCTTTGATTTGTCATCTGCGTAATATATGCTTTGAGTTTGGACAAGTCTAGATATTTTGTTGGGTGGCAAAGGGTTAAATTATCTTCCCGCCAGGAGGACAGGTGAGGTATCACACACGTAATTAACCCTTTACAACACAATCCCGATTTTTAAGGACCATGAAGAGAAAGGCTTTTGAAAACACTGGGGGAAACGGAGAAAATGCTGGTTACCAGGATTTTCTCCTTTTCCCACAATGGTTTCTGCCCTTCCCAAAACAAACTTAAATATTTAGGCCAAATTTATTTTGTTGTTTGCAAATGGTTTGAATTTGGACTAGTCTAAATTTTTGTTGACTACTTTCGAAAACATTGTGGAAAAAAGAAAACTCACTTGCAGTTCCCCTTTTGCTACAGTGTTTTTGCATGTATCAACCCTAGAGAATTTTTGTTGTCCCTGTTAACTCTTTACCACACAGTCCCGAGTTTTAACGACCCTGAAAGAGAAGGCTTTCAAAAACATTGTGGGAATAGGAGAAAATGCTGATAACCAGCATTTTCTCCTTTTCCCACAATGCTTTTTACCCTTTCACAAACAAGAACTTTCATTTGATTGACATTAAATTTTTGTCTGCATATGCTTTCAATTTGGACCAGTTCTAAATTTTTGTCTGCATATGCTTTCAATTTGGACCAGTTCAAAATTTTGCTGAGTTAATTCTTTACTGAATAACAAAATTTTGTAGTCGACCAAACTGAAAGCATTTACAGACGAAAAATGAAATGTGGCCCAAATGATAATCTCTGCCTTTGATAAGGTAGAAAACATTGTGGGAAAAAAAGAAAATGCTGGTTACCAGCATTTTCTCCATTTCCCACAATTTTTTCTTAAGACGTCTTCTTCGAGGTCTTTAATTAACCCTTTCCCAAACAAGCCCTGGTTTTCACATGTCTGCAGTACAAGTCTTTTGAAAACACTGTGGGAAAAGGAGAAATTGCTCGTAACGAGCAATTTCTCCTTTTCCCACAGTGTTTTCTACCCTTTTAGAGAACTTTCTGCCATTTTCATCAAATTTAAAATTGTCGTCTGGAAACTCTTTCAATTTGGACCAGTCCAAAATTTGTCGTTTGGGAAAGGGTTAAAAAGTCAGGATTGTGTGGGGAAGGGTTAAAAAAGTACTGTCGCATTTTGTCAGCAACAAATTTGTGCATAGAATATGCAGTTTGATCTTAATTTAGAAATAAAACAAACTGAGTAATCAATATGAACATATCTATGAGCCATGCTCTGGCAAAATGGGGCATAATGCATCTCCGTAATGGATGATACCAAGCAAATCTTCTTGTAATTATGGATCCATAAAATCCATTTTGTCAAACAAGTTTCTAAATCATGAGGTAGACTAGTCCTTTGACATGCAGAAAATTGCAAAATAGTGAAAAGTTTTGGCCCAGGTCAGCCTGCGCGGACTGCGCAGGCTGACCTGGTCGATATGTTTCACAGATGCATTAAGCCCCTTTTTCACAGAACATGGCTCCTATATTAATGTTTTGAAATATTATAGACATACTGGTATGGGTTCAGAATATTAATGTTTTAAAATAATACAAACATATAGATAGAGGTTTAGAATATAACAGAGTGATCGGTAAAACAACTTATTATAAACTTGCCAACAGCAATAGTTGACTTGGATGAATTTGATAAAGATAAATCAATACTGATTGGTAAAAGGCCCAGTACAGTGCTATTTAACTCTTTACCTCACTATTCTGACTTTAATCGACCCTGGGAAAGAAGCCTTTTAAAAACATTGTGGGAAGAGGAGAAAATGCTGGGAACCTTTTCCCACATTGTTTTCTGCTCTTCCCAAAACAGAGTTGCATTTTTTTATAACTTTTATTTTGTCGTCTGCAAATGCTTTCAATTTGGACCAGTCTAAACTTTTGTTGTTTGGTAAGGGGATAGATACTGTATCTGTACCACATGGTAAAATTTTAGACTGCTCCAAATTCAAAGCATTTGTAGACGACAAAATAATTGTGACTCAAAAATTGAAATTTATTTTTGGAAGGTCGGAAAACATTGCTTGAAAAGGAGGAAATGCTGGTTTCACATTGTTTTCAGAAGCTTTCTTTGTCAGGGTCGTTAATACTTAGAACTGGTTTGTAAAGGGTTGCATTCATACAAAACTATATTTTTGATGATTTAACTCTTTACCAAACGACAAAGCTTTAGACTTCCAAATTGAAAGCATTTGCAGATGACAAAATAAAAGTGATTCAAAAATTTAATATGGTTTTGGGTAGGGTAGAAAACATCATGGACAAAGGAGAAAATGCTGTTTACCAGCATTTTCTCCTTTTCTCACAATGTTTTCAGAAGCTTTCTTTCTTGGAATCATCAAAAAGCGGCATTGTATGGTGAAGGATCAAGCATTATGTTTAATGCTTAGCCCTTTACCAAATGATTTCTAGTTTTAACAGCCCTTATTAGGAAGGCTTTTGAAAGCATTATGGGACAAGGAGAAAATGCTGGTAACCACTGCTAAGTTGTGAAATGAGCTAGGTGTAACAACGTTTAACAGCCCTGAGGAAATTGGCTTTTGAAACCATTATGGCAGACGGAAAAAAAATGCAGGTTCTTACTACAGAACTAAAGTTGTACGTTACACTCTTATGAGTTAGAATCCAGTAACAAGACAGTGACTATAGGACTGTGTTATGGAATATTACACTTGACCCAGTTTGGTTAATCAATTTGGAGAGAGAGTGAGTGTTTTATGGTATGGCAAGAATGCAGAAATTCAGACTAAGTAATAGTAGTAATACTAGAATCTTTCTTAGCGCATTACCTATTGTGTACTTTTTAGTTTGGCTGTTGTGGAGGAAAGCATCGAGATGCTGTGGTAGCCCTGTCATGGTTATGTGAAAACTTCAACAAATTTTCTATTATCTTTTTTATTACCAAAGATATTTGCTAGTTGTAAGCTATGTGTATTGGAACCTATACCAGAAGGCCAGGGTCCGTATTCACCAACCATTCCTAAGAATATTCTAAGTCTTATTCTCCAAGATTTTCTACATTAGAAAGTAACACAGCTTATGATTGGCTAAACCATTTGGTTTAGCCAATCAGGAGTTGTGTTACTTTCAAATTCTGGAGAACAAGACAAAGAACGTTCTTAAGAATGGTTGGTGAATACGGACCCAGGTAACCCTTAAAGTAATCTTGATACAGTTATACCCCGTTTTGAATGTATTATTTTCACTGCCAAAGCATTTGCAGCCAAGTGTTAGCATCAGCTTGCAATGTTCTTGTTTTCTCATCTTGTCGGAGATTTGTTACAAACATGTTTTTCTACAATGTTTTCTATCCTTTTTAAAAGAAAGCATTTGATCCACAACCGAGCCCCCATTGCGCAGACTGTAGTGTACATGACTTGAGACCAGGTGGTCGCTGGTTTGAATTCCCAAACATATTTCTTTCCGAGGATTGATGATAATCATTGTGACAGGATTCATTCTTCTCTCGCTGCTAATCATTGTTTTGATGATGGTTATGTGGGAAAGCAGCCAGTGCCTTGGGAAGAATATTGTGCCAAGTACTGGTAAAAGAAACTCCAGAAAAGCAGGATATAACTGAAGTAATGTTCAAAATGGTGTCTACACTATACAGAATAAAAAATAAATATGATCCACGTTTAATTTGTCATCAGCAAATTGCTTTCAAGTTGGAATTGTCTGACAGTTTGTTGTTTGTGAACTCTTTACCACGCAATCCTGAGTTTTAACGACCCTGGGGAAAAAGCCTTTTGAAAACATTGTGGGAAAAGGAGAAAATGCTGGTAACCAGCATTTTCTCCTCTTCCCACAATGTTTTCTAGCCTTGCCAAAAAAAAAAATTCAATTTGTGACTTACATTTATTTTGTTGTCTGCAAATGCTTTCAATTTGGACAAGGCTAAAAATTTGTCTTTTGGTAAAGAGTTAATTTGGACATGTCTGACAATTTGTTGTTTGTTAACCCTTTCCCATATGACAAAATTTAGACTCTTTCAAATTCAAAACATCTGCAGACAACAAATTCAAAGTTGGTACAAATGAGCTTAGGCTCTCTGAACGGGTAGAAAACGTTGTGGGAAAAGGAGAAAATGCTGGTTACCAGTATTTTCTCCTTTTCCCACAATGTTTTCAAAAGTCTTCTTTCCCAGGGTCATGAGAACCAGGGATTGTTTGGTAAAGGGTTAAAGAATTAGACTATGTAATATTCGATGGAGACAAGATATTACATACTTGCCCAACCAGTTTGTTTGATCTGCTGTTTTAATTTTACAAAAAATATTGTAATCTTAACTTTTATCTTGTTTGGATGAACAATTTTGGTGCCTAAGGCAGTTTGTTTTTGTTTTTTTAGCAAGTTTGGCTTAGATCAAGATACACGGTTAGATCATCCTCAATATTAGATATGTTGTTAAAATATTTTGTGTTTCAAAAAGCAGAAATTTGTTCAGTTTTACATGCTTTAAATCCTGTGCTTTAACAATCCAAAGGAAGAAGGCTTTTGAAAGCGTTGTGTGAAAAGCAGTAACCAGCATTTTCTCCATTTCCCACAATGTTTTCTTTACTTCCAAAATATACTTTCACTTTTTGAGTCACACTTAATTTATTGTCTACAAATGCTTTCAATTTAGACAAGTCTAAAATTTTGTAATTATAGTCAATACTTGTATACCAGTTTCTCATATCGAGGGCTCGTCGCAAAACTATTCTAAATCATTTTTTGCCAAAAATAGTTTTTTTTGCATTTGTTGGAATAGAATGTCATGATACACGTTATGTTAAAATATTGCAGCAATATTCAAAGTAGTTTCGGAGATATTAAATTTTTTAAAAGATATTCTATCTCAAAATGATGATCATCTTGGTGCAAAACTATTCCAACTTGAGATAGTATAGTTTTGCACTTAAATTCAGCTTGAAAAGTTGTTATTCAAAGTGCAAGACTATTCTAACTTGATTTTGAAGCAATGAGTGGGTTTTGTTGACATCATAAATCTAGCTTCTAACATCATGAAACTGTTTCTAAACAGTGCAGCAACTGTATCTGACCTTTATTGATGCCTTTGGTAAGGAAGGCGAAACAGTTTGATGGAGAAAATGTGTACACTTTGATACTAATGACTTTGACTTTACTTAAACTAATTGTGCATGGTAGGTGAACTGCGTTACTGTCAAAATAATGGTATGACCATTATCAAGTAAAGATCCTTATCCAGATCTGTTAGACATCTTTTTATTCTCTCTGCTAATCAAGTTTAAAATCTGTGTCAAAAGTTATACTAGTTCCTTCCAACATCAACTAAGGCTTTGAACAATAAGTCCAGCTGCTTAGTTTTACTGTCTATAACCCCAATACCTCTTATTGTAAAGACCACTGCAGTAAGCTGTGCCTGTCTTCATATTTTGTATGAAATATGACCACTGTACAGCAGACACATTACATGTGTCTGAAGGGTGGGAAAACCAAAACACCATCTTAGGTTGTCTAATGTGATTCAAGCAATGAAAAGATGAATATTGGCAAGCCACTCTGCAAGACAAGCTCCACAAAGATGTTAACTCACAGCCAGCAAATCAAGTCTCATAATCATCTTCCCTAAAGCAAAAATCTGATTGTAAGGAATATGTATCTGATCAATTTTGAGCATGGACAGACTAGTCTTACATAGTGGTCTTTGCTTTTCTGCACATGTTGCCAAGCTCATAATGAACTGTACTAGCTGTCATCAGTTCTACAGAGAGTATGCTTAATAAGAAATTAAATTCACAGTTGGCAGAAATTATTCAAATTTTCTTTGGTAGGGTAGAAAACATTGAGGGATAAAAAGAAAATGCTGGTTACCAGCAATGTTTTCAAAAGGCTTCATCCTTAAGGTCATTAAGACTTGGGATTGTGTGGTAAAGTGTTGAACTCCCTTTAAAACATATAACCATTGGGTAGAACCATGTCTATACCCCAAAGACTCAATTTGAACTACTTTTGCAGAGGACCACAAGATTATGCTACAAACAAAATATCAAAACTCAATGTTTTCAAGCTTAAAACAAAAGCATCTTTAAATTTCCCTCTGCGCATCTATACAAAACATTTATTTACCCCAAAAAAAGTTGAATGTCAGCCTATGCTTATCATTGGAAGACTCTTTGTAGTATTAGTAGTACTGACTACCCTAGGGTATGCCTGTTTTTGGAGATGGTTTCTTGGTTGTATTTTAATTTTGCACAATTATGACCACATTCAGTGTCTTTCTTTTCAACCAACTACAGAGGGGACCACATAAAATTTGATCACTGATCTTTGAAACTAAATACAGACAGACAAAAGCCTGTGGGTGGTCATACCAGCCCACTTCAAGCACTTTCTGCTCTGGTAAGCCAGAAACCGTAATTATCTTTTTATAATGGATGTTTCATATTCTTTGTCATATTAACAAAAATAGCCATTAAATTGAAATGTTCATAATGTGGATAAAGAAAAACAAAAGGTATACTAGTTAGAGCTTGACACACTGTGTATAAATCATGAAGATCAAAATAAGTGTTTCACAGTACAGCAATGATGGCTCTGTCTAAAACATAAACTTGGTGCAGTGCCAGAGTATGACCCAATCTTATTGTAAATCCAAAAAGGTACAAATTTAAAACAGCTTGTTGATGATCTGTCACTTATCATTATGGAGAAATATTATAATTAAATATCCCTGTGCAAAACTAGTCATCCAGGTTCAGTCCACCTGGTGTTTTATCATCTTCTTTCTCATCACCAAGAGGACTATGGGACAATTGGACACATCAGGCTAACCAACCGTTACAACACTGCATCTTCAGTTTACAGCTGAAAACATTTAAGTACAGCTATAATTGAAATAAAATCAGACAGAATTTCATACTTGTGTCATCGGTTTATCATGTTTGGAACATACATGGAACCGATCATGATTCCCAAATCTGATTGGCTGAATGGACATAACTAGATATATTAATATTACCATTTACAGAAATTACCTCTACAATTTACTATTATTTAATGTATTTATTTTGCCCATGTCGTAACAGGTTTTTCTGAAACAGTAATCCTTAGAGTGCTTTGACAATCTGTTTTTGCTACTGTATCAAACAGTACATGTATGTAATGTATTCCTGTAGCGAATTTAGCAGATTTTATGGTTTTACAGTAAAGACAATCTCAGAGTACATGAAAGATTATCATATTAGCACAAAAATCTAAATATTGACCTAGGATTCATTTGAAAAGTACTGTAGAAATATTGACACTTTAACATAGAATAGTTTTGCTTTCAGAAATTTTGGTTTTTGGCTTGTTTTTGTATTGCAACACTATTCTAACTTGAGATAGAATAGTCTTGCAAAAGAAATGCATATAGATTTTAATGTTTTCTAGTGCAAAACTATTCTAAGTTGAAAAAAGTGTCATAAAATCAAAATAAAACTATTTTTTCGAAAACTTCTAAGCATTAATTGTGTCCAAAGTACTTCCACATGTGTTGGTGGATAAAAAGGTTCAAAACAGCCAATACGATATGTACAACCAAAAGTGATCTCTTTGCCGCACAATCCTGTGTTTAACTCTTTACCAAATGACAATATTTTGGATGGTTCCAAATTGAAAGCATTTGCAGACGACAAAATAAATGCGACTCAAAAAGTGAAATTTGTTTTGGGAAAGGCTCCTTCCCCAGGGTCGTTAGAAGTTGGGATTGTGTGGTAAAGGGTTAAAACCCCTGAGAAGGAATGCTTTTAAAAACATTGAGTGAAAAGCAGAAAATGCTGGTGATCAGTGTTTTCCTTTTTCCCACACTGTCTTCTACCCTAAAGACAAGTACCATCATTTGAGACACACTTGAAATTGTCATCAGATCTGCAAATGCTATCAATTTGGACAAGTCTACATTTTCGTTGTTTGGGAAAGAATTAACTGTTTAACAAACGACGAAATTATAGAGTTGCCCACATTGAAAGCATTTGCAGGCAATAATTCAAATGTGGCTGAAATGATAGAATTTGTTTTTGACAGGGTAGAAAAGATTGTGGGAAAAGGAGAAAATGCTGGTTTCCAGCATTTTTTGCTTTTCCCACAATCTTTTCAAAAGGCTTCTTCCTTTTAGTTATTAAAACCCTTTACCACACAATCCTGACTTTAAACGACCCTGAGACAGACCCCTTTTGAAAACATTGTGGGAAAAGTAGAAAATGCTGGTAACTAGCATTTTCTCCTTTTCCCACAATGTTTTCTATCCCTCCCAAAATAAATTTCAAGTTTTGAGTCACATTTACTTGGTTGTCTGCAAATGCTTTGAATTTGGACAACTCTAAAATTTTGTCATTTGGTAAAGAATTAAGTTGGTAAAGGAAACATGGTTGACGGCTGATCAACATTTGAAAGGCTTAATTGTGAAACTGTCTGCATGGGTCGATTCACAATCTATCAAAAAAAGTAGCCATATTTAGATTTTTCTTAGGGCATTGAAGAAAAGGTATTGAATTTTTGCTTGATTACCTTACCGCAGTGAACAGGATGAGGTTAGATAATTGGAAATGCAAATTTTTAAGTTTTCTTTTTTCTACGAAGCTTTCAAGGTTGTTTGAAAACTTTCGGTACTGCAAAGTTAACATCCTTATCAAAACAATCCAGTGTTTTCACGACTCTGAGAAAAAAGGCTTTTAAATACATTGTGGAAAAAGGAGAAAATGCTGGTTATCAGCATTTTCTCCTTTGCCCTTAATGTTTTCTACCCTTTCAAAGACAGATTTTTTATGCCACATTTGTAATCTGCCAGTGCTTTGCTGAGCCCTGGTAGCTGAGTCGGTAGTGTACAGGACTTGAGAACAAAGCTAGCTGGTTTGATCCCAAACTCGGCCAATTTCTTTCCAAGGATTGATGATAGTCATTGTGACAGGATTCACACCTCTCTCACTACTGACCATTATTTTGATGATGGTTATGTGGAAAAGCAGCCAGTGGCTCGGAAAGAATATTGTGTGTAGTACTGGTAAAAGAATCTTCTGAACCCTTTACTGCACAAAGCCGACTTTTAATGACCCTGAGAGAGAAGGCTAGAAAAATTTGTCAGAAAAGCGGAAAATGCTGGTAGCGAGCATTTTCCCCTTTTCCCACAATGTTTTCTACCCTATGAAACACAAATTTTATGCTTTGAGTAACATTTAATTTGTTGTCTGCAAATGCTTTCAAGTTTGATGAGGCTAAAATTTTGATGGGGCTAAATGTTATGACAGGATAGAAAACATTGTGGGAAAAGGAGAAAATGCTGGTTACCAGCATTTTCTCTTTTTCCCACAACGTTTTCAAAAGTCTTTCTCCTTGGGGTCGTTAAACCTGGGGATTGTGTGCTAAAGGGTTATGAAAAGTTGGTGAAACCAAACCCAGGATAAACAGCCTGGCAGCTGCTAAGCTTTCCCAGCTCCACCCAATTAGAAATGAAGTGTATAAAGGCAGTGCTCCTGAGGTTTTATGGTCAATATCCTGATTTGAACACAAATAGATCTCAAAAATCAAATATTATCTTAAAATCAAATATTTCGGGTGGTATTATAATTATATTGACCACAACAAGTGCTACCTTGTTAAAATGATCTATTTAATTTACCATAGATCTAATTAACTCTTTACCAAACAACAAGACTTTGGACTGAATCAAATGGAAAGCATTGGTAACTGACAATGATTGATTAATTGATTGATTGTATGGTGTTTAACACTGTTTTCAACATTATTTCAGTTATATCGCGGCGGCCAGTGCACCTATCCATACTTTCCTGGAGTTTCTTTTACCAGTACTCCGCACAGTATTCTTTCCAAGCCACTGGCTGCTTTCCTACAAAACCATCGTCGAAACAATGGTCAGCGGTGAGAGAGGAATGAATCCTGTCGCAATGACTATCATCAATCCTTGGAAAGAAATTGGCCAAGCTGGGGATCGAACCAGCGACCTCCTGTTCTCACGTCCTATACGCTACCGACTGAGCTATGGGGGCTTGGCTTGTAACTGACAAATTAAATCTAGCTCAAAAGATAACTTTTGTCTTTTCTAGGGTAGAAAACATTGTGGGAAAAGGAGAAAAAATGCTGGTTACCAGATTTTCTCCTTTTCGTACGATGCTTTCAGAAGTCCTTTTCCATGCGGTCATTAAAACTGGAGATTCTTTGATAAAGAAATAACCCTATACCGAAAGGTCCTGTGTTTTGATGATGCTGTGGAAGAGGGCTTTTGAAAATATAGTGGAAGAAGGAGAAAATCCTGGTTACCAGCATTTTCTCTTTTTTTCCACAAAGTTTTCAACGTTTTCAAAGACGGAACACATCTTCAAAGCTACATTGAATTTGTTGTCTAAAAAAGCATTTTCAAAGTGATTGAATCGAAGATATAAATATTTGGTAAATATCTAATCCTCAGTGAGCTATAGAAAATGGACCTCTTCCATTACGAAAAAGGCAAAGATTTAGTTTTTTTTTTTCCAGTTTTTCAGTTTTTTTTTTAAATTGCATCGTTTGAGCCACATTGAAACTGTCATCTGCAAATGCTTTCAATTTGGACAAGGCTAAAATTTTGTCATCTGGTAAAGGATTGGTTAAAGCCTCAATAGTGGCCAAAAGTAAACTATCATGGTGTTACCATGCATTTAAATTCAAATCACACCATTTAAAAGTAAGGAAATTAATTGTGAAGATTACAAATCTGACAAATAAAATGTGGCTCAAAATGACAATTTCTGTCTTTGATAGATTAGAAAACATTGTAGGAAAAGGAGAAAAAGCTGGTTATCAGCATATACTCCTTTTCTCACAATTTTTCAAAAGCTTCCTCTTTCAGGGTCCATAGAACTTGGGGATTGTGTGGTAAAAATTGAAGAGTGTACTGAACCGGATGGATAAGCTTTTTTTTTCAGTCATAAAATTTTCGTTGAATAATTTCTCTGTCTGCTTTTATTGGCAGAGCATGCCCATAAAAACCCACATGTATATGATTTTCTATTTGATCAGTTATTTCATACCTGAATTCACAATTTATGGGCTTTGGGTTTTTTTTTTAATGGGCATAAGATGCGTGTCCTAAAATAGATTTTATTTTGAAATCATAAATGAATTTTGAAATTTACGCTTTACCAAATAATCTCGTGGTTTAACCCTTTACCACACAATCCCGACTATAAACGACCCTGAAAGAGAAGGCTTTTGAAAACATTGTGGGAAAAGGAGAAAATGCTTGTCATAAGCATTTTCTCCTTTTCCCACGATGTTTTCTACCCTTCCCAGAACAAATTTCATTTTTCCAGTCACAATCATTTTGTCGTCTGCAAATGCTTTCAATTTGGACAAGTATACATTTTTGTCGTGTGGTTAAGAGTTAAGTCTTGACCAGAAAACAAAATTTTGGACTATGCTAATTGAAAGCATTTACAGACAACAAATCAGAGGAGGCCCACATGACAAAATTTGTCCTTGATAGGAAAGAATGCATTGTGGGAAAAGGAGAAAATACTGGTTATCAACATTTTCTCCTTTTCCCACAATGTTTTCATAGCCTTCTTCTTCAGGGTTGGTAAAAGTCAGGATTGTGTGGTAAAGGGTTCAATTTACACAATGTCAGAATTTTTGAGTTTATAATCCAAGCAGTTGCAGATAACAAATCTGGTTTGAATGATGATGTTTGTCTGAAAGCATAGGAACATTGTGAGAAGGGGAGAAATATTGATCAGGGTCGCTCATTTCTCCTTTTCCTACAATGTTTTCAACCCTATCAAAGAGAGAAATCAATTTTTGATATGTTTTATCTTCTGCAAATGCTTTCAATTTGGTGGAGTCCAGAATTTTATTGTTTGGTAAAGGGTTAGAGCAATTACAATAGGATTTAACCTTTTACAGCACAATGCCGCCTTTTGGCGCCCTGGCAAAGAAGCCTTTTGAAAATATTGTGGGAAAAGGAGAAAATGCTGGTAACCAGCATTTTCTCCTTTTCCCACAATGTTTTCTACCCTATCAAAGAAAAATTGTACCATTTGAGCAACACTGAAATTGTCGTCTGCAAATGCTTTCAATTTGGACGAGGCTAAAATTTTGTCGTCTGGTAAAGGTTTAATCTTAAAGTTATCCATGATTAAAGCAATAATATTCTTTGTTTTATTATGAGAAAAAAATAACAATGGATAGAGTGCGATATTTAGGTCAATACTGCATAGTAATAGAAGTGTATGTATGACATGATAGTCATGACAGGGCACTTGCTGAGAGGAGGATGTCATTGATTGTTGATTGTTTTTTACAAACTTTTGATTGTTCTTGGTTTTTCCTGAAAACTCTCATATTGGGGTCATTTGGCTTATCTAGAAAGCCCAAGAAAACTTCTTAACCCTTTACTGCACAATGCTGACTTTAAATGACCCTGGGAAAGAAGCCTTTTTAAAACATTGAGGGAAAAGGAGAAAATGCTTGTAACCAGCATTTCCTCCTTAACTCTTTACCACACAATCCCGACTTTTAACGACCCTGGAAAAAAAAGCCTTTTGAAAACATTGAGGGAAAAGGAGAAAATGCTTGTAACCAGCATTTTCTTCTTTTCCCACAATGTTTTCTACCCTATCAAAGAAAAATTGCACTGTTTGAGCCACATTGAAACTGTCATCTGCAAATGCTTTCAATTTGGACAAGGCTAGAATTTTGTCATCTTGTAAAGGGTTAACTCTTTACTATTCGTCACAATCGTAGATTTGTGCCAACTGAAAGCATTTACAGACAACAAATATGGCTGCAAATTAAATGTGGTTGAAATGATGGAATTTGTTTTAACATTGGTTACCAGCATTTTCTCCTTTTCCAACAATGTTTTCAAAAAAGCCTTCTTTATCAGGGTTGTTAAAAGTCGGGATTGTGTGGTAAAGGGTTAACCTTTAGGCTGCTGAGTGCAACTCAAACACCTTTTGCCGACAGTGTAGATCAAGATCAGACTGCACAGACTTTTGGACTAATCCTAATTGAAAGTGTTTTGCTGAGGACAAATCATAGGTAGCCCAAATGACCAAAATTTGTCCTTGATAGGATAGAAAACATTGTGGGAAAAGGAGAAAATGACACAGAACGTGCAATCTGATCTTGGATCTACACTGTCTGATACAGAGATATTTTTCCCCGAAATATATGTTTGAAGTAGCAACATTTGGGCTTTCACTAGCGGCCTGAACATTTCATTTCTGTAGCTGGTTACGAGCTAATAGCTTTGTTACCTAGACCAGAGCTCCAGATAGAGGGAGTGATTTTGAATTCAAAATTGAAAATAGTAATTATTCTCCTCTAAACCCTATGTTATGGGTACTCATTAGAATCGTTTCATCAAGACAATTCTAATGAGTACCCACAACATAGGGTTTGGAAATGAAATAATGATTTAGAATATCATCACTCCCTCTTATCTGGAGCTCTGCTAGACTAGCTATGTTGGGGGACAATAATGAGCAGAAACAAGTTTTCCTATACTCACATGGGACAAAATTTTAGATGGCCTTTGTCAGCAAGGTAATTAGAGGGAGGTAATTTATTGGTGAAGACAATTAGCTAATTGAAATACAAATAGCTTAACACTTTACCACACAATCCCGACTTTTAACGACCCTGAAAAAGAAGCCTTTTGAAAACATTGTGGGAAAAGGAGAAAATGCTGGTAACCAGCAGTTTCTCCTTTTGCCACAATGTCTTCTACACTTCCCAAAACAAATTTCTGTTTTTGCGCCACATTTATTTTGTTATCTGCAAATGCTTTCAATTTGGACTGGTCTAGAATATTGTCGTTTGGTAAAGGGTTGATAGGTCTAGCCTAGCCTAGCATGTAAGGCTTTGAAAATGTGAGATGGACTGGTCTTAACTGATGCCATTGTAGTGTTATTAATGTATTGTAGTGTTGAAACAAAAAGGAAAGAAAACAAAAGGTTTTATCCTGTAATATTGATCAGGTATGATGGCTTTTGTATGCAAAGAAAATAGCCTAATGCTTTACCAGACAGCAAATTTTATTTTGAGCCTAATTGAAACCAGTAGCATTTACTACTTTTCTCAATGTTTTTGAAAGTGTTCTCAATTGAGATCATTAAAACTTTGGACTGCATGGTACAGGGTTAAAACCCCACATATTTCAGCTTGAATTTGTCACCTTGATTAAAAAAATTTGATGGATTTATTGATTGTATTTAAAGAATCCTATCAGTATTGTTAAATCTTTACCACATGATGAAATTTTAGACTGTTCCAAATTGAAAGCATATGCAGACGACAATTTCAGTGTGGCTCAAATGGTGTAATTTTTCATTGACAGGGCAGAAAGCATTGATGGAAAAGGAGAAAATGCTGGTTACCAGCATTTTCTCCTTTTCCCACAATGTGTTCAAAAGGCTTCTTTCCAAGGGTTGTTAAAAGGCGGCATTGTGCAGAAAGGGTTGAAAGGCAAATACAGTCAAGTTGTAAGTAACCCTATTGTGTTCAGATTTTATTTACAAAACATCCAGAGGAAGAAGAATTTTGAAAACATTATTGGAAAAGAAGAAAATGCTGGATATTCCAACAATATTTTCTACCCTTTAACGCTTTTACACTCAATCATGCATTTTCAAGACCCTGAAGAAACACACAATCATGCGTTTTAATGGCTCTGAAGAAAAAGCCTTTTGAAAACCAGCATTTTCTCTTTTTCCCACAATGTTTTTTAACCTTCCCAAGACAATTTTCAATTTTTGAGTCACATTTATTTTGTCATCTACAAATTGCTTTCAAATTGGACCAGTCTAAAAGATTGTTGTTTGGTAAAGGTTTAAGGACAAAAGCCTCCTTGTGAGCCAGATTTAAATTGTCATCTGCACAGGCTTTGAAATTGGGAAAGTCTAATATTCTGTGGTTTGGTGAAGGATTAACCCTTTGCACTATAGATTTTATTTAGACCACAAACTATTACAAACTTTACAAAAGGCATTCAGTGTCACTCTTTACTACATAATCCTTAGTTTTAACAACCCTGGAGAGTAAAACTTTTGAAAACATTGTGGGAAAAGGGGAAAATACTGGTAAACCATATCATTTTGTAAGATTCAAATTATTTTGGTCGAATGGCTTAGCCAATCAGAAATTGTTTTACTTTCTATATTCGGAATCTGACTAAAAATGACTTAATGGTGATTTCTAGTATTTGCCACAACCAAACTTTGTCATTGAGGTCAGAAGAAAATAGCCTATCAAATGTACTTTCACAGACTCAGTTTCATATATGAGCCATGCTTTGCGAAAAGGGGCTTAGTGCATCTGCAAAAAGTATCGACCCATGAGAACCTGCACAGTCCGCACAGGCTGACATGAGTTGAAACTGTGATATTGGTTTAACTGTTTACCAAATGACAAAATTTTAGACTTGTCCAAATTGAAAGCATTTGCAGACGACAAAGTAAATGCAGATAAAAACTGAATTTTGTTTTTGGAAGGATAGAAAACATTGTGGGAGAAGGAGAAAATGCTGGTTACCAGCATTTTCTCCTTTTCCCACAATGTTTTCAAAAGCGTTCTTTCTCAGGGTCGTTAAAAGTCAGGATTGTGTGGTAAACGGTGCATAGTTTTCTGTATATTCAAGGACTATTCCACCTCATGATACAATCAGTTGCTAAACAACATTGATTTTGTCAGTCCATAATCATAATGATGACTTGCTAAGTATAATGAATCATGGATATGCAAAAGCCCCCTTTTGCCAGAGCATGGTTCATATACATTTATATATATTTTGCATGTATCATGATATTTTGTACATTTCAAAGAAACACAATTTCTGATTGGTAAAGCCAAATGGCTTAGCCAATCAGCAATTGTGTTACATTTTTGATTCATATTTAGTCTAGGAATGCTATTCATGGCGACGTGTAATGTTTGGCACCACTAAAACTTGTTTGTGAAGTAAGGAGAAACAAGCCTGTCAGAAGTACTTTCGCTGACGGGAAGTTTTATAGATATATTTTGTATGTATCATAGCATGAATCATGTCTGAGGATTTTCTGTAATGAGACTCCGGGTAATCTTGAGAAGGAGAAAATGATGAGGTTTAGAGAAAACAATTTGAGCGAGATCATGTGAACATGAGGCAGGGATAAATGTATCTCCATGATTACTGAAACTGGTCTGGGAAAAGTTATGCTCGTCACAACTTGGCTGGTTCCGTACCTATATATAACTGCATATTTATACTTGTCCCTATTCCGAGTATTTTCAGAGGAGAAAGTATACATGGCTCAAATGATAAGATTTGTTTTTGGAAGGGTAGAAAACATTGTTGGAAAAGGGGAAAATGCTGGTGACCAGCATTTTCTCCTTTTCCCATAATGTTTTCAAAAAACCTTCCTTATCAAGGAGTTTTCCCAAATGGATCGGGGTCCTACGTGGCTCAGTGATAAAGTATAGGACTCGTAACCTGGAGGCCCCGGGTTCGAGCCCCACCTGATCTGCTGGGTTTTTCGTGGGTGTGTCCTTGGGCAAGACACTTCAGTGCCCTTGCCTAGTACTAGTAAAACCCAGGAAATACATGGATATGTGAGCTGTCGCCGTGATATGACTGAAATAATGTTGAAAGCGGCATAAAACACCATTCAATAAAACCAAACTGGATCTCTGTGATTACTGTAATTGGTCTATGATAAGTTGCGCTCGTCACAACTCTGCTGATTCCGTACCCACATCTAATCTTGTCTGTATCAAGGGGATTCCAAAATGTATTATGATTACCGTAATGGTCAGGGTAACCCTAACCTTAGGTTAAGTTACACTCGTCACAACTCGGCCAATTCCGTACCTACATCTAACCTCGCTTGTATCAAGGGGTTTCCATTTTGAAGTACTGCCGGTCACATGATTGTAAACGTGATGGCACCCATTTAACCCTTTCCCAAATGACAAATTTTGGACTGGTCCAAATTGAAAGAGTTTGCAGACGACAATTTTAAATAGGCAGAAAGGTCTCAAAAAGGGTAGAAAACGCTGTGGGAAAAGGAGAAATTGCTCGTTACGAGCAATTTCTCCTTTTCCCCCAGTGTTTTCAAAAGACTTGTACAGCAGACACGTGAAAACCAGGGCTTGTTTGGGAAAGGGTTAAATTGATTAGCAACAGCAAAAACAGCCACGGTGATAAGCAGCCTGTTGCTGTAAATATGTCTAAGGAATTGACAGACCAGGTTAGAAAATAAGTGTACAAACTGTTTATCAAGGGAAATGTTTTTAGAAAGATTCTGACAGAAAACTGTGGCAAGTGTTTTCTTTTTCTAAGTGGAGTATTATTATCGAAGAACGATAAAGCAGTGTTTTTCTGGTGCAGAAATGCACCATGTAGGTGCATATCAAGCTACGTGATACAGCCGAGGGACATGATCAACAGATCACCTGAGGTTTGCAGAATGCGACAAGTTAACGTATACAAATTGTACAAGACAAAGTTTGACTATAAATTATAATTACCACACAATCTGGAATTTTTTTGACCCGGAGAAAGAAGCCTTTCGAAAACATTGTGGTAAATGAAGAAATTGATGGTGTGACCAGCATTTTCTCCTTTTGCTATGTTTTCTACCTTTCCTGAAACAAATTCCAATTTTCAGTTACGTTTGTTTTCTGGTCTGCAAATGCTTTCAGTTTGGACAAGTTTGAAAATTTAATTGTTTGGAAGAGAGTTAAAATAGTAATACTCGAGTGAGGCCGAGCCTGATAGTGCAGTTGGTAGCGTACGGGAATACAGAATGGGGGGTAGCTGGTTCTATTCCCAAGCCCTGCTAGTTTGTTTCTGAAGATTGACGATAGTCATTGCTACTGGGTTCATTTCTGTCTCACCACTGAACATTGTTTCAATGATTGTTATGTGGGAAAGCAGCCAGTGCCTGGGGAAGTATATTATGTTACTGGTAACAGGAAAGCATGGATAGGTGCACTGAAAGCTGCGGCGACATAACTGAAATAATGTTGAAAATGGCGGTAAACACTATACAAGAAAAAACCTTGAGTGATTGAATGATGCTAAAAGCAGCTTTCAACTGAAATTTCAAAACACAGCAACATTAACTGTTCACTTGGCCAGGGTTTCACCAGAAAACCCTTTCAAGGACTAATTTCATCAGTTTAGCAACATCAAATTTGTTGTCTGCATAATCTTTCTACGTCTGCAAGTCTAGAAACTTTTTGTTAGGTAAAGTGTAAATGATTTACTATTTTTCCCAGGCCTGTGATTGAATTTTTAGCTCATACTAGCAGGAGGTGATTTTATTTTTCACCTCAATATGCTTTACATTGAAACAAAAACATATTTTAGACTCATTCATATTAAAAGCATTGCAGATGACACAGTAAATGTAGCTCAAATGATAGAAAATGTCTTTGAAATGGTAGAAAACATTGTGGGAAAAAGGAGAAAATGCTGGTTCAAGCATTTTCTCCTTTTCCCGCAATGTTTTTGAAAGCTTTCCACTTCATGGTGATGAAAACATTGTGATTGTTAGGTAAAAAGTAGAGAGCAAAGATTGCATCTAATGTTGTAGAAAACTTCCACAATTATGCCCATATCTCCCGTAATGAGTTTCTTATCGTGTGCGAGATCAGCGGAGATGCATAGCAGAAAGCAGTATGTGGGGAGAAAAAAAGTTTCCTGTTTATATTTGCAGACATTGAGTTGTTTCCAGAGATTGTTTGCAGAATATGTATTTTCGAAAAAGAAAATTTAACTCCTTCTTTTTGGTTTTGTCATACTTCTTTTCATTATTATGTCACATTGATTCACCAGTTTATCTTTTGTTAAAGCTTTTTGACATATAATTTCAGACCACCAGATAAGAGGGAGTGATCATATTCTAAATCCATTATTTCTCTTCCAAACCCTATATTGTGGGTACTCATTAGAATCCTCTTGATGAGACAATTCTAATGAGTACCCATAACATAGGGTTTAGTGGAGAGTGATTAATATTTTCAACTTTGAAATCAAAATTACTCCTTCTGTCTGGAACTCTGTAATTTGTATAATTTCTCTTACTGCAAAACAAAAAAAATATGTTTGTATGATGTAATGCCTTAGAGGAATGAAGTCATTTTTCAGAAGCCTTCTTCATCAGGGCTGTTTAACTCTACCAAACTACAAAATTTTAGACTGGACCAAAATGGAAGCATTTAAAGACGACAAATTAAATGTGACTCAAAAATTGAAATTTGTTTCGGGAATGGTAGAAAACATTGTGGAAAAGGGAAAAACTGTTGGTTACCAGCATTTTCTCCTTTTCCCACAATGTTTTCAAAAGGCTTCTTCCTCAGGGTCGTTAAAAGTCGGGATTGTGTGGTAAAGGGTTAAACTTGAGATTGTTCTGTACCAAATGACAAAATTTATGGCTTGTCCAAAATGAAAGCATTCACATATGGCAATTTAAATGTGGCTCAAATGATGAAATTTGTTTTTTTTTGTAGGATAGAAAACATTGTAGGAAAAGGAGAAAATGTTGGTTACCAAAAGTTTTTCCCTTTCCCTCAATGTTTTCTACCATTCCCGAAACAAATTTCAATTTTTGAGTCACATTTAATTTGTCGTCTTTAACTGCTTCCATTTTGATCTAGTCTAAGATTTTGTAGTTTGGTAAAGAGTTAACCCTTTAACACACAATCACGGGTTTTAACGACCCTGAATTTCCAAAAGGCTCCTCCCTCAGGGTCGTTAGAATGCTGGGATTTGGTGATAAGTGATTGAAAATAATGCAAATGCAAGTAGCTTCATTAACTGGTTACCAAACGACAATATTTTACACTGGTCCAAATTGAAAGCATTTGCAGACGACAAATTAAATGTGACTCAAATTGTTTAATTTGTTTCTGAAAGGTAAGAAAACATTGTGGGAAAAGGAGAAAATGCTGGTTACCAGCATTTTCTCCTTTTCCCACAATGTTTTCAAAAGGCCTCTTTCTTAGGGTCGTTAAAAGTCGGGATTGTCTGGTAAAGGATTAACCCTTTCCCAAACAAGCCCTGGTTTTCACGTGTCTGGAGTACGAGTCTTTTGAAAACACTGTGGGAAAAGGAGAAATTGCTCATAACGAGCAATTTCTCCTTTTCCAACCGTGTTTTCTACCCTTTTTAAGAAATTTCTGCCATTTTCATCAAATTTAAAATTGTCATCTGCAAACTCTTTCAATTTGGACCAGTCCAAAATTTGTCATTTGGGAAAGGGTTAAGGAAGCAATGGTTATGTGTTTTGTCATGTTGTATTAGGTTGCATAATACATGATGATCAATCAAATCTGTGCTTACACATTGTGATGTTGCATTTTATGCTTCTCAGGTACTTGGCTGTCCTCCTACTGAATAGATGAAATGAAACTTTCCAATCGATAGTAAAAACGCCGAGCCCCGTAGCTCAGTCGGTAGCGTACAGGACTTGAGAACAGGAGGTCGCTGGTTCGATCCCCGGCTAGGCCAATTTCTTTCCAAGGATTGATGATAGTCATTGCGACAGGATTCATTCCTCTCCCACCGCTGACCATTGTTTCGACAATGGCTATGTGGGAAAGCAGCCAGTGGCTTGGAAAGAATATTGTGCGGAGTACTGGTAAAAGAAATTCCAGGAAAGCATGGAGAGGTGTACTGGCTGCAGTGATATAACTGAAATAATGTTGAAAACGGCATTAAACACCAAACAATCAATCAATCAATCGATAGTAAAAACCTAAATGTTGTTATTTCAAATGTATATTTTGGGGAAAAAATATCTCTGTATTGGACAGTGTAGATCCAAAAAATATCTGCATGTTCTGTGAAGGCTGATCTTGATCTGCACTGTCCGCAAAATGTCCATAAGTCACGCTTGGCAGCCTAAGGGTTAACTGTTTGACTACCAAGTAAATAATCTGGGTCCGTATTAAGAACGTTCTTAGACTTATTCTTCAAGATTTTCCAAGTTTGAAAGTAACACAACCAAATGGTTTAGCCAATCAGAAGGTGTGTTACTTTCAAATCTGGAAAATTTTGGAGAACAAGACCAAGAATATTCTTAAGAATGGTTGGTGAATACGGACCCTGTACTTTTTTAATGGCTACAAAAAGAGTTCTGCTACAGGATGAAGAGGCAGTTTAATTATAATCTAGAATAAAAGAGTGGACAGTGTAGATCAGAGATTGAACTGTTCTGTGTAGTCTGATCTTGATCTACACTGTGCATAGATCAGAGATTGAACTGCTCTGTGTAGTCTGATCTTGATCTACACTGTGCATAAAAGCTTCTTATGTTGATAACAGTAGGGAAATACTTCGGCTAAATGTCTTAGCCTCCTAAGGCAAACAAAAACTGCCTGACTTGTCTTGAACAATTTCTCTTTTTGCATCACTGTCTTATGATATATGATCTCCTTCTAGACAGTAAACGATGCAATTTTAGACTTGTCCAAACTGAACGCTTTTGCAGACGACAAATCAAAGGTGGCTCAAAGGATGAAATTTGTCCTTAATAGGATAGAAAACATTGCGGGAAAAAGAGAAAATGCTGATTACCAGCATTTTCTCCTTTTTCCCACAATGTTTTCAAAAGGCTTCTCTTTCTCTGGGTCTTTAGATGTCGGGATTGTATGTTAAGAGTGTGTAAGGGTTACAGTCAGACAGCAGAACAATATGTCAGCAAAGATAGAACTTAGAGATAGAAATTGGTACTGAAACATGAAAGAATTCTCATGATGAATTTACCAGCTTTGTTTTGACCTGAAACTCGATTTCTTCTGGAAGGTTTTTGTAGGCTGAACATAATTTTTTCCCTCATTTGCTGTAGAATTTTTTTTTTTCCAACAAAAAATCTGAAAATTGAGATGCCTTTGCAAAAGATTTGTTTGTCAGATAACAAGAATGCCTTAACCTGCGGAGCAATGAATGAACGCAACAGCCATATTCAGTCTAGAAAATTAATAACCCCAAAATAATGGCAATTTTAACCCTTTACCATACGACGAAATTCTAGCCTTGTCCAAATTGAAACCATTTGCAGACGTCAATTTCAATGTGGCTCAAATGGTGCAACTTTTCTGTGATAGGGTAGAAAACATTGTGGGGGAAAAGGAGAAAATGCTGGTTACCAGCATTTTCTCCTTTTCCCACAATGTTTTCAAAAGGCTTCTTTCCCAGGGGTGTCAAAAGGCGGCATTGTGCGGTAAAGGGTTAAGGTTGCCTTTGCCCAGAATATCTCAATAAAGCATATATTGTAGATAAAGGATCAGACTGCATGTTTAGTGCAGTCTGATCTTGATTTACACTGGCTGCAAAGACAACTGTTGTTGCGAAAGGCACTTTAACTCTTTACCAAACGACAAAATTTTAGACCAGTCCAAATTTAAAGCATTTGGAGACGGCAAAATTAATGTGACTCAGAAATCAAAATTTGTTTTTGGAAAGGTAGAAAACATTGTGGGAAAAGGAGAAAATGCTGGTTACCAGCATTTTCTCCTTTTCCCACAATGTTTTCAAAAGGCTTTTTTCTTAGGGTCGGGATTGTGTGGTAAAGGGTTAAGGGTTACCGTGATTAGGTTTGCCGCTGGTATTATAATTGTAGAAACAGTAATTTACCAACATTTTGCAGGTCCCATCTTCTACAATGCCTTTTGATTTTCTCCCACCTTTACTTTTGTTGTACTTTTTTAGCAAGGATGAAATTGAAATTGGTTTCATCAACTCTAATGGATTCCCACAACATAGGTTTCAGTGAAGAAATAATGTTTTGTATGATTTGATGGAACCTCCAACCCAACCTCATTTTTATCCGAGCTGTGTAGAGGGAAGTACGATTGCTGGATTTACTTTATGAAAGTAGCTATATTTGGATTATTCTTAAAAATGTCAGTTGCCAAATTTATTATCATAAATATCATAACATTTCACCAAAAAAATATAAGAACTTTTCACCGAACAACCCCCAAGAAGGCTTTGAAAACATGTGGGAAAAGGAGAAAATGCTTCTAACCAGCATTTTCTCCTTTTTCCTACAGTGTTTTCAACCCTTTCAGAAACAGGTCCCATAATTTTAGCAACTTGAATTTGAAGACTGCGAAATGAATGTTTTCAATATTGACCTCGCTAATATCTTGTGGTGTGTTAAAAAGTGCACTGTAGATTAATGACTTCTGAGAAGCCTGCATAAAGGTGCAAAGTTGCATTCCCAAAATGCAATTTCCTTGAAATGTTCGAAAGGCATTAGGAATGCTTGAAAAGGCCAGAGGAGTATTTATTCTAGAAGGAAATTGCTTTTAATTAAAGTTTTTGACAGTTACGAAAAACACAGCTTGGAGAATTGATAGTAGAGTTTCAGACTTTTAGCAAATGATTCCCAGGACATACATGTGAGCTGTCGCTGTGATGTAACTGAAATAATGTTGAAAGTGGCGTAAAACACCATTTGACACTTCACCAAACAACAAAATTTTACACTGGTCCAAATTGAAAGCATTTGCAGACAAAAAAATAATTTGATACTCAAATAATTGGGTTTTTATCAGAAAGGGTAGAAAACATTGTGGGAAAAGGACAAAATGCTGGTTACCAGCATTTTCTCCTTTTCCCACAATGTTTTCAAATGTTTTTTATCTCAGGGTCTTTAAACCTCGGGATTGTGTGGTAAAGGATTAACCAGTCAGTCTATGGAAAAGGATTGTGGAATACATTGTGGGAAAAAAAGAAAAAGTTGGTTATCAGCATTTTCTCCTTTTCCCACAATCTTTTCAAAAGGTCTTTTTCTTAGGGTCGTTACAACTCGGAATTGTGTGGTAAAGAATTAAGAAGCTATTAAAAAGGAAACCAGGAGCTAAAAATATAACAAGCGGGAACCAAATGGATTACTTGTTGATGGCTATGGCAGACATATTGATTTCCAATGATGTTTCGTTATCCTCAGGAGAAATTAGAAACATTGATAGCTGTCCCATAAGCATGCATGTTTCTGTCAGCTTGATGGGGCACCTCCCTGTTTAATCAAAGTACTGTAACACTGAGAGTGTGAAATTATTTCAGACATCAAACATTAGGTATTTCACAGGTAAGATGCTGCCATAGGAACTGTTTTATGTCGATTGGTTGATTGAATGGTATTTTACGCTGCTTACAACATTTTTTCAGTCATATCAAAGTGACAGCTCACATATTTACGTATGTCTTGGGTCTCACTATTACTAGGCTAGGGCTCTGAATTGTCTTACCCAAAGGCAAAATTTTAGACTTTTTCATATTCATAGCAGTTACAGATGACAAACTAAATTAAAATCAAATTATGGAATTTGTCTGTGAAAGGGTAGAAAACATTATGGGAAAAGGAGAAAATGCTGGTAACCAGCATTTTCTCCTTTCCCCACAATGTTTTCAAAAGCCTTATGAGTCAGGGTTGTTAAAACTTGAGATTGTGTGGTAAAGGGGTGAATGAGGAGGGGACAAAAGTCTTTGCCTGTGCATTAGGATTGGACAAATCCTATTCATTGGAGCAATGTCCTAGAATCCCCACCCCCTGACAGAACTCAGAAAATACATTAGCCCTGCTCTGGCAAAAGGGGGCTTGATGCATCTTCATGATGCATGATACCCAGCAAGTCATCGCATAATTTAGGGACCCAGAATCTAGTATGTTTAACAACCGACTTTATCATACGGTAGACTGGTCCTTTGACATACAGAAAATTGACCTATAGTGTAAAGTTTCGGCCCAGGTCAGCCTGCGCGGACTGTACAGCCTGACCTGGGTCGATACTTTTTCACAGATGCATTAAGCCCCCATTTCACAGAGCATGACTCAAATGTTCTTGTAAAGATGGCCTTTTGATAAATATATGGACAGAAAATTAGAAAAAAAAAAAGTAAAAAAAGAGATGGGCACTTTTTTTGCAGAATCGTTTTTAATGTTCAGTAAAGTACAAGGCTATAGGTGAAGTCCCAAACAGGATATTGTGGTTTTGCAGTTAAACCCTAGACAAATACCGGTAAAACACAGGTTCCATGCTCTGGCAAAAAGGGGGTTATGTATCTCCATGCTGCATGGTACCCAGCAAGTCATTACATATCTATGAATCCATAAAATCTCGATTGTTTAACCCTTTACCAAACAGTCCCGGGTTTTCATGACCCTGGGAAAGAAGCCTTTTGAAAACCTCGTGTTTTCTTCCCTTCCCAAAACAAATTTCAGTATTTGAGTCGCATTAATTTTGTTGTCTGCAAATGCTTTCAATTTGGACGAGTCTAAAATTTTGTCATGTGGTAAAGAGTTTAACCCATTACCACACAATCCCGACTTTTAACGACCTTGAGGAAGAAGCCTTTTGAAAATATTGTGTCCTTTTCCCACAATATTTGCTACTCTTCCTGAGACAAATTTCGATTTTCGAGTCACATTTACTTTGCCATCAGCAAAAGCTTTCAATTGGGACCGGTTTAAAATTTTGTTGTGTGGTAAAGAGTTAAAATGACTAAATCATTTGGTAAACTGGTCCTTGGACATGTAAAAAATTGGCCAATAACAAAATGTTATGACTGATGGGTTGATACTGTTTGTAGATGCATTTAACTCCCTTTTCTCAGAGCAAGGTTCACATAGTTTGTTTCTCAAGAGGGCTAAAATGTAAAAAAATTAATTCTGCTTTATGCAAGAAAATCTTTCGAAATGGGTGGTAGTCGATAAGACTGCACATTATGCGCAGTAGTGTTATTGTTGTAGCTAAAGTTCATTCAACTTTTTATACCTAACAGACCTTCACACTTTACCAAACGACAAAATTTTAGACTTGTCGAAATTGAACAGATTTTCAGACAACAAATTTGATTTGTCTCGGATGATTAGATTTGTCTTTGGATGGGTAGAAAACGTAATTAAAAGCATTTACAGATGACAATTTCAGTGTGGCTCAAATGGTACGATTTTTCTTTGATAAGGTAGAAAACATTGTTGGAAAAGGAGAAAATGCTGGTAACCAGCATTTTCTCCTTTTCCCACAATGTTTTCTAAAGGCTTCTTTTCTAGGGTCATAAAAGGCGTCATTTTGCAGTAAAGGGTTAAAGAGTAAATTATGGCATTGCCAGTGTTTTAGAATCATGACTCACCCCAAATCATTATAAGAAGGACATTATTCCCGAAAGTGACATAAAGCGTCTTTGACATGTTCACTTTTTTTAAACATTGTGCACTTGCAGATTATGCATAATGGGCGTAACACCCTTGTAAATATTGCTGATGTAATTTTAATGCTGAAATTAGGGGGGGGGGGAATCTGTTGTCGTGTTTTAGTGGCAGCTGCATGTATCATTGTTATTAGCCCTTTACCACACAATCCTGAGTTTTGATAATCCTTACGGAAGAAGACTTGAAAACATTGTGGGAAAAGGAGTAAATGTAGTAACCAGCATTTTCGTCTTTTCCCACAATGCTTTCTTCCCTACCAAAAATAAATTTGTCGTCTGCATAATTATGCTTTTAATTTGGACAAGTCTAAAATTTTGTTGTTTGGTGGAGAGTTAACCCCTTACAAAACAATATTGAGTTTTAGCAACCTTGAGGAATAAGATGTTCAAAACCATTGTGAGAAAAGGAGAAAACGGTTTTCTACACTTAAAAAGCCATGTATCTGATCATTGGAACACAGTTATACTGTATGCAAATGCCTTTAACCCTTTCTCAAACGACAAATTTTAGACTGGTCCAAATTGAAAGAGTTTGCAGAGGACAATTTTAAATTTGATGAAAATGGCAGAAAGTTCTCAAAAAGGGTAGAAAACGCTGTGGGAAAAGACTTGTACTGCAGACACGTGAAAACCAGGGCTTGTTTGGGAAAGGGTTAAACATTGTGCACTTGCAGATTATGCATAATGGGCCTAACACCGTTGTAAATATTGCCGATGTAATTTTAATGCTGAAATTTGTGGGGGGGGAGGGATCTGTTGTCATGTTTTAGTGGCAGCTGCCTGTATTGTTGTTATTAGCCCTTTACCACACAATCCTGAGTTTTGATAATCCTTACGGAAGAAGACTTGAAAACATTGTTGGAAAAGGAGTAAATGTAGTAACCAGCATTTTCGTCTATTCCCACAGTGCTTTCTTCCCTACCAAAATTAAATTTGTCGTCTGCATAATGATGCTTTTAATTTGGACAAGTCTAAAATTTTGTTGTTTGGTGGAGAGTTAACCCCTTACAAAACACTATTGAGTTTTAGCAACCTTGAGGAATAAGATGTTCAAAACCATTGTGAGAAAAGGAGAAAATGGTTTTCTACACTTAAAAAGCCATGTATCTGATCAGTTGAATCACAGTTATACTGTATGCAAATGCCTTTAACCCTTTCCCAAATGACAAATTTTGGACTGGTCCAAATTGAAAGAGTTTGCAGATGACAATTTTAAATTTGATGAAAATGGCAGAAAGGACTCAAAAAGTGTAGAAAACGCTGCAGGAAAAGGAGAAATTGCTTGTTACGAGCGATTTCTCCTTTTCCCTCAGTGTTTTTAAAAGACTTGTACTGCAGACACATGAAAACCAGGGCTTGTTTGGGAAAGGGTTAATTTGCACAAGCTTAAATTTTGTTGTCATTTAACTCTTTGCCAAAAGACAAAATTTTGGACTGGACCAAATTGAAAGCATTTGCAGATGACAAATTAACTGTTGCTAAAACGATGATATCTGTCTTTGATTGGGTAGTAAAAAGTACAGGGTTGTCAAAAGTCGGGACTGTGTGGTAAAGAGTTAACCCTTTACAACACAATCCTGACTTTTACTGACCCTGAGGAAAAATGCCGTAGAAAACATTTTGGGAAAAGGAGAAAAATGCTGGTAACCAGCATTTTCTCCTTTTTCCACAGTATTTTCTAAACACCCCCCCCCCCCCGAAAAAATTTGTCATTTGGTCCACCTTTGATTTGTCGTTTGCTAGTGCTTACAGCTTTGACCAGACTAAAATTTAGTGCTTACAGCTTTGACCAGACTTAAATTTTGTCGTTTAATTTGGTAAAGAGTTAGAAAGTTAAAAGCACAACTTTAGCTTAAAGGGCTCTAACATTGCACAAGAACTGATAAAATTGATCAAAGTGCATATAAATTTACATAACATTTTGAATAATGTTTCTAATTTGTAAATTAATCAGATAACCAACGACAGTGTTCAGTCAAAATTTAATGTAGACAACTTGATAATATCATTTTAATGTCATTGTACGGAAAGATTCAACTTAATTTGGAGGCAGGTCTTTTTTGTACCCTTTTACCAACAATCCAGACTTTCACAATTTGTTCTACCATTTTACAGACAAATTACATCATTTAATCCTTTACTACACAATCCCAAGTTTTAACAACCTGGAAGGGAAGCCTTTTGAAAATACTGTGGGAAAAGGAGAAAATGCTGGTAACCAGCATTTTCTCCTTTTCCCACAATGTTTTCTACCCTTCCTAAAGCAAATTTCAGTTTCTGAGTAACATTTATTTTGTTGTCTGCAAATGCTTTCAATTTCAACTAGTCTAAAATTTTGTCATTTGGTAAATAAAGAGTTAAAGAGTTAATTGACAGCCTAATAACTTGACAGTGTATCATTATAGCTAATTACCTCAAGTCTGCATCTCTGCATGTACTGCTTCTTTGATTATTAATCCTTTACCACACAATCCAGAGTTTTAATGGAGAGCTCTTGAAAACATTATGGAAAAAGGAGAAAATGCTGGTTACCAGCATTTTCTCCCTTTTCCACAATGTTTTCTTTCTCTTCCAAGAAAGAAACCATCTTTTTAGCTACTCTGAGTTGGTCTACAAAATGCTTTCAAGTTGATTGAGTCTAAATACTTTTTTTGTGATTGGTAAAGACTTAACTCTTTACCATGCAGTCCCGACGATGGTTATGTGAGAAAGCAGCCAGTGGCTTGTAGAGAATATTGTGTGGAGTACTGGTAAAAGAAACTCCAGGAAAGCATGGATAGGTGCGATATAACTGAAATAATGTTGAAAACAGTGTTAAACACCATACAATCAATCAAGCGGGGTGCAGTGAGTAGAGGGGACTAGATTTCTAATGCCCCATGGAAACTTGGGCTTCCCATGAAAATCACTCAATTGCTGCACAAAACGAGGAGGAAGTGCAAACTGACAGACTGTTTGAGTCTTATTCAATAAAATAAACAATGTAACACATTGAGTAAATAAATCTAGGTCTTAATCTCACAATATTCCTCCTTAACTCTTTACCAAACGACAAAATTTTAGACTGGTCCAAATTGAAAGCATTTGCTGTAATTGATGTAACCCAAAAATTGAAACTTGTCTTGGGAAGAGTAGAAAACATTGTGGGAAAAGGAGAAAATGCTGGTTACCCACATTTTCTCCTTTTCCCACAATGTTTTCAAAATTTTTTTCTACAGTGTTTTCCCACAGTGTTTTCCCACAATGTTTTCAAAAGCTTTCTTTTTCAGGGTTGTTAAAAGTTTTGATTGTGCGGTAAAGAGTTAGTCTTTACCACACAAACATGAGTTTTTAACATCCCTGAGCAAAAAGCCTTTGGAAAATATTGTGGATAACCAGCATTTTCGTCTTTTCCCACAGTGTTTTCCTATCCTTCTAAGACAAATCCAATGATTTTAGCCAATCTTAATTTGTCATCTGCAAACGCTTTCGATTTGGGCGAGTCTAAAAATTTTGTCATTTGGTAAAGAGTTAACCTGACCATATTCCTTCATACAGTTGATTTGCTAGACTTTGAATGTGTTGGCAATTTTATTCGTTTAGTGGCAAAATTTCTGTGTTGCAGGAACTTAGGTCATGTGATGCAGAAAACGTCTTTTTACCTGACAATCGAGCCCACCTGACAATTGAGCTAAGTGGTAAGCGTATCTGACTCATGACCTGGTGTTTGCGAGTTTGATACCCAGTTGAGGCAAATTTTCTTTCTGGCGACTTTTTGCCTTTAACCTCCGATGAATTTGAGAAAAGTAGTCAGTTGCTTTGGACGGAATGTTATGTCAGTACTGGTGTGAGAAGGCCTGAAAACACATGGGTGTGTCATTGACCGCCATGATGTGACCTTAGCTGTTAAAATGGCATTAAACTTCAATACAACTACCATACAATTCATATTGAAAATGATGATAAGATAAAGATGGGGCAGATATGTCCTTTGTGTAAAAAGTCATCTGCAGGTACAGTTAAATTGACTAGACTGAGTTACCAGAGGTTTAAGCATCTTGTTCAGGCTTTATCTAATGACAAAATTTTACTCTTGTCCATATTTAACTCTTTACCAAACGACAAAATTTAAGAGTCATCCAAATTGAAAGCATTTGCAGACGACAAATTCACTGTAACTCAAAAATTGAAATGTGAGTTGGGAAGGGTAGAAAACTCTGTGGGAAAAGGAGAAAATGCTGGTAACCAGCATTTTCTCCTTTTCCCACAATGTTTACAAAAGGCTTCTTTCTCAGGGTTGTTTAAAGTCGGGATTGTGTGGTAAAGAGTTAACTGTTGACAAAACAGCAAAATTCTGGACTTGTCCAAATTGAAAGCATTTGCAGATGACAAATGTGGCTCAAATCAAACGATTTATTTTTGAAAGGTTCAAAACATTGTTACCAGCATATTCTCCTTTTTCCCACAATGTTTTCAAAAGCCCACTTCCTCAAGGTTGTTAAAACTTGGATTGTATGGAAAAGGGTTAAAGCATTTACAGGCAGCAAAATTCATTGTCTTGTAAGTGAATTCATTGTTTTTTTGAAAGGGTAGAAAACATTTTGGGAAATAGACAAAATACTGTTTTCAGAATCCGTATGTTTTCAACCCTTGTCCTGCTAAGTAAGTGAAATGTAACTTTCAAGCCAATAGTAAAAACCCAAATACTGCTACTTCATATTTATTTTATAGGGGAAAAATATCTCCTTATTGGACAGTGCAGATCAAAGATCATACTGCACACTCTGTGCAGTCTGATCTTGATCTACACTGTCCGCTAAAGGTCATTAGCTGCCAAAGGGTGAAAAACAGGGACTGTGTTGTAAAGGGTGAGTTGACTGATATGAAAACTATTATCTTCTGGTCTTGGGTTAATCTGGCCAAAAGACATCAGTGATAAATCGATCATCCACAAGGTAGACCAGTTTGATTAAATATTTGATTAACTGTTACAGAATTAGAATTGTTCTTGGTGTTTGAATTGGCTGGTGTAGGAAGTGATCAAAATAGAAAATTTCTTGTGGGGAGCAATCATGTTATGGAGCTGGTCTGAATTTTCCTGAGGAATGAATTCCGATTGTTCACCTATATCAAGATAAAAGACATTCAGACTTGTTGGAGGCATTGAAGGAAATTTGTTTTTCAAGAATTGTGCCTTGCTCTGTGAAAAAGGGGTTTAACCCTTTACCGGACAGTTCAAACTTTTAATGACCCTGAGGAAAAAGCTGTTTGAAAACACTGTGGGAAAAGGAACTCGCATTTTCTCCTTTTTCCCGTACAGTGTTTTTTACCCTATTAAAGAAAAATTTCATCATTTGAGCCACATTTAAATTGTTGTCTGCAAATGCTTTTAATTGGATAATTGGGCTATATTTTTGTTGTATGGTAAAGACTTAATGCATTTGCAAAAAGTATCGACCCATGTCAGCCTGCCCAGTCTGCGCAGGCTGACCTCGGTTGAAACTTTTTGATATTGTTAAATTTTCTGCATGTCAAAGGAACATACTACCTCCAGACTCGGTTGTTACACAACCTGGATTGTATGAATCCACAGTTCTGTGTTGACTTGCTTGGTATGATGTATTGGCTTGGGAAGAATGTCATTGGAGCGTACTGGTGAAAAAAATTTTAGGAAAGCATGAATAGGTACACTGGCTGCTGCAATACAACTGAAATAATGCTGAAGATGGCGTTGAATGCCATACAAACAAATCATTGACTTTATGGATACTGTTCAGACATTTTTTGATAGAATCTTGCTCAAGTTTAGACTTGAAATCTGATGATATCTTATTGCTCTTATTGAGTCAAGCGGCCGACTGGGTAGCTCAGTGGTCAGCGTATCTGACTCCTGACCTGGGGGTTGCGAGTTTGATACCCGGTTGAGGCAAAACTTTCTTTGGGTGATTTTTCGCCTCTCATCTCTGATGCATGTGAGAAAAGTAGTCAGTGGCTTTGGAAAGAAATTTGTGTCAGTACTGGTGTGAGAAAGCCAGGAAACACATGGATGCGTCACTGACCGCCATGATATGACCTGGGGTATTAAAAGACGTTAAACTCAAATACAAACCAAACCAATTGAGTCAAGCCTTCACTGCACAATCCTTTGTTTCAACAACCCTGAGGGAGAAGCCCTTTTAAAATCATTGTAGAAAAAAGAAGCAAATGCTGGAAACAAATATGTTCTAGCATATCTGAGACAAACTCCATCAGTTGACCAGAAGTTAATTTTTTGTCTGCCACTGCTTTCATTTTGGACACAGTATACAATTTTGTTGTTTGGTTAACCGTTTCCCACACAATCTGGAGTTTTACCGACCTTGAGAAAGAATCCTTTTGAAAACATCGTGGGAAAAGGAGAAAATGCTGGTAACCAGCATTTTCTCCTTTTCCCACAATGTTTTCTACCCTATCAAAGACAGATATCATCATTTGAGCTATATTTAATTTGTCGTCTGCAATTGCTTTCAATTCGGACCAGTCTGAAATTTTTTCGTTTGGTAGAGTTAAGTAAAAAACCTAAGTAGCCTTTACAGTCGAATACCGGTAATTTTTTTTTTTCAAATGTTGGAAAAAAAAAAGCATTTTGTCCAATCTTTGGATGGTTCAGTAATGGTTGAAAATGATTAATAATGAAACTAGCCTTACATCCTTCGAAAGCTGGATGACGTGGTCATGTATAAAACCTCATATTTAAACAAACCAATGAAAATTTATGTTTAGCTATTTATAATTTCACAATTTATTATGTGACTTGCAGTTATGAGAGTTGTGGGTTACCTTTTCTTTCATTGGCTATGCTTTGACTTTCTGTTACATGTCACCACATATCACATTTTGCCCATGCTGTTTTGGTAACAGTGAAAAGGTAGAATCTTTCCAAAAGCTGTTTTCTTCAAGGTAGTAAAACATCAGGTTGAGGGGTTAAAGGTTAACCCTTTGGCTGCTAAGCGTGACTCACTGACTTTTTGCAGATGGTGTAGATTAAGATCAGACTGCAAATTCTGTGCGGTCTGATCTTAGATCTACACTGTCCGATAATGAGATTATTTCTTTGGGCAGAATAAGGTTGAAATAACATTACATGTGTTTGGGTTTCTAGTCTCTGCTTGAAAGTTTTATTCAATTTATATAGCAGGATAAGGGTTAAATTAAATAAATCTCATGAAAATGTCTGACTTGTGTTCAGCAGACACAACATCAATATTGCCTTTAGGATGCTCCGGCCTTACAGAAAAGCTTAACCCTTTACCACACAATCCCAGCTTTTAATGACCCTGAGAAAGAAAGCTTTTGAAAACATTTTGGGAAAAGGAGAAAATGCTGGTAACCAGCATTTTCTCCTTTTCCCAAAATGTTTTTTACCCTTCTCAAAATAAATTTTAATTTTTGAGTTACCTTTATCTTGTCGTCTGCAAATGCTTTCAATTTGGAATAGTCTATAATTTTGTTGTTTGGTAAAGGTTTTAGCCTTTTAGTGCCTTTTTACATAACAAGTTGCTTTTGCAGACAGTGTAGATCAAGATCAGACTTCACAGAATATGCAGTCTGATCTATGATCCACACTGTGTAAGATATTTTGGTCTGAAAAGCCTTGGTATTTTATCATCATAGTCCTTTCTATGGGCCGAAAAATTCTGTTTGATTTGTTTAGAGCTATTAGAGATAACCGAGCCCCGGTAGCTCAATCAGTAGCGTACAGGACTTGAGAATGGGAGATTGCTGGTTTGATCCTTGGCTCGGCCAATTTCTATCTGAGGATTGATGATAGTCATTGCGACAGGATTCATTCCTCTCCCACCGCTGACCATTGTTTCGATGACGGTTATGTGTGAAAGCAGCCAAAGGCTTGGAAAGAATACTGTGTGGAGTACTGGTAAAATAAACTCCAGGAAAGCATGCATAGGTGCTCTGGCTGCCGCGATATAACTGAAATAATGTTGAAAACGGCATAAAACACCAAACAAACAATCGATCTATGAGATAACTCTGACACATTACAAAATTCTAAACCTCTTTATTTGAAAGTATTGGCAGATGGAAAATTAGATGTGGTCGAAAGGATGGAATTTGTCTGTGAAGGGGTAGAAAATATTGCGGAAAAAAGGAGATAATGCTGCTTACAAGCATTTCCCACAATGATTTCACATATCTTTCTCCTAAGGATCATAAAAACACTGGATTACTTGGTAGAGGGTTCATTAATATTCTTAGCTTGTGTCTGGAGCTGTTTAATATTCTAGCCAAGTATTTCTTCTGTAGGCTGTTCTGAAGGATATGCAGTTAGTCTATTCAAATTTGTTCATTAGTAAAGCTATATAGATGCAAACAAGATTATTTAGGATGTCATGGAGGTGGGGGGGGGGGTGCTAATTTTGGGGTTTGTAAACGGTATCTGAAGAAGCTTGTGCACCTATTCATTGATGAAATGATTAACTCTTAAAGCGCCTTTCACGACTATAATGGCCTTTGCGGCCAGTGTAGATCAAGATCAGGCTGCACAAAAAGTGCAGCCTGATCTTTGATCTACACTGTCCGCTTTGCCAAAACACTGTAGGCAAAAGCAACCATGAAATTGCAATTAATTGGGTCGTATTTGTAGGACGAAAATTTCTGATAGGTGTATTCGATGCTCTAAGGGTTAAAGCATGTCTGTACATGTGGTTAATATGTTAATTCTTTTAAAAAAATATTAGATTGCTATAATATATATTATACAGATGTGTCAAGCTCTTTGAAAAGGTTATTTAATGTATCTGCAAAAAAAGTATCAACTCATGTCAGCCTGTGCAGTCCCCGTAGGCTGACAACGGTCAAAGCTTTTTGTTATTGGTAAATTTTCTGCATGTCAAAGGACCATGTGAAACTGCTTGAACCCTTACCACACAGTCCCGAGTTTTAATGACCCTGAAAGAAAAGGCTTTCGAAAACACTGTGAGAAAAGGAGAAAATGCTAGAAATCAGCATTTTCTCCTTTTCCCACAATGTTTTCTATCCTATGAAAGACATAAATCACAATTTGAGTTACATTTAATGTCTTCTGCAAATGCTTTCAGTTTGGTTGAGTCAAAAATTTTGTTGTTTGGTAAAGAGCTAAATTATCACTACTGTATTTCCATGACCCTGTTCGGTTTTTCGATATTTGCCTCATTTTAAACGGAGTTCAAATGTTTAATGTTTGTATAATAAACTGATCTTGTCACTGTGTCCACGGTGTACAGATAAACTACATGGACACATGGTCCCGAAGTAAACGCCCTATAAAATCGTAAATTTATCGGAGATCTATAAATAGTTCACATGAAACAACTGAATATTCACTAAGTGATATGCAAAAGCCATTTCGTTATATTATACCAAAATTCAGCTAGCTTTTATACGAAAGGATTCAGTCGGTTTTTAGACAAAATAAATCCATATTATGTGACCATTAGCTTGGTATAGCGCATTTCGATTACGCATTAAACCTTGTTTTCCTAGAGTGTCGCCAAGCCCCCGGTAGCTCAGTCGGTAGCATACAGGACTTGAGAACAGGAGGTCGCTGGTTCGATCCCCACCTTGGCCAATTTCTTTCCGAGGATTGATGATAGTCATCGTGACAGGATTCATTCCTCTCTCACCACTGACCATTGTTTCGATGATGGTTATGTGGGAAAGCAGCCAGTGGCTTGGAAAGAATATTGTGTGGAGTACTGGTAAATGAAACTCCAGGAAAGCATAGATAGGTGCACTGGCCGCTGTAATATAACTGAAATAATGTTGAAAACGGCGTTTAACACCATACAATCAATAAATCAATCCTAGAGTGTCGCTGAAATGTTTTAGCTAATCACAAACTGGCAAATCCTAAATATGGCAATTTTTATGGCAGTTTTTGCCACAGTATATATTTTCACTGTGGACAAGTCTTCTTTTGTCATCTAATAAAGAATTAGGAGACAAGTTTCAAGATGTAAGGGAATTATTTAACTTGGGTTTGTTGCAATTCTACAGTTGTAACCAATTGTGACATGATCTTACTCAATTCAAGAATTTGTTTCTGTTCATCCCAGTCTTTTGATGTTCTTTTTTTGGATAAATTGTTAAAAAGGTATTGATTCTGTGTGCAGTTTGATCTTTCCCAATGTAATTGTTTTGTCAATGAGAGCAAATTTATTTTGATATTGAAATGATGAAAAGATAAAATGACGAAGACAAAAGACACGTTTTTTGTTTCGTAACGATCTGGCGGGTACATCTGTGGCTATTGATTTATCCTTTTCATTAACTGGTTAGAGGGTATGGCCGTTTCAAAAGCACAAGTGTACTTTTAACCCTGTACAGCACAATGACACCTTTTAATGACCCTAGGAAAGAAGCCTTCTGAAAACGTTCTGGGAAAAGGAGGAAATGCTTACCAGCATTTTCTCCTTTTTCCAAAATGTTTTCTACCTTACCAGGAATGAATTTTGTCATTTGGGCTACATTTAGTTCGTCATCTGCAAATGCTTTCAATTAGGACCATTCTAGAATGTTGTCGTTTGAAAGGGCTGGTTACCAGCATTTTCTCCTTTTCCCACAATGTTTTCAAAAGGCTTCTTTCTCAGAGTCGTAGTGCAATATCTCTTTGAAATGGTAGAGTTGTGAGAAGATGAGATTGTTTAGTAAAGGGTTAAATAATGATGGGATTAATCTTTGAAAAGGTGAAAAACATTGCGTGAAAAGGGGGAAAAAATGCTGGTTACTCATATTTTCTCCTTTTCCAACAATGTTTTCAAAAGCTGCCTTTTTCTTCTTCAGGGTATTTAAACTCCGGACTTTTGGAAAAGGGTGAGTCAGTTGATCTCATTGAATAGTTTTTTTCCCCTTATCCTGCTAAATAACTTAACCCTTTACCAAACGACAAAAATTTAGACTGGTCCAAATTGAAAGCATTTGCAGACGACAGAATAAATGTGATTGAAAAATTGAAATTTGTTTTGGGAAGGGTAGAAAACATTGTGGGAAAAGGAGAAAATGCTGGTTACCAGCATTTTCTCCTTTTCCCACATTGTTTTCAGAAGGCTTCTTTCTCAGGGTCATTAAAAGTCGGGATTGTGTTGTAAAGAGTTAAATGAAACTTTCAAGCCAAAAGTAAAAACCCGAATAATGCTATTTGAAACTTATGTTTTGGACAAAAATACCTCTTTATCAGACAGTGTAGATTCACTGCACAAAATGTGCAGTCTGATCTTGATCTACACTGTTCACAAAAGGTCTATGAGTCGTGCTAGGGAGCCTAAGAATTAATTCTCAGAAGTTTCCTTTTATCAGTGGATGCACTTCACTGGAGATCAAATGAAGGACATCGTTCTGTAATGGTTCATTTTTTTACAAGTAGCCTGATATCACAGACACTAATTATCCCTTTCTGTAAATGTTTAAAAATATTTGGCCTGAAGACTATGACTAAAATTTTATGAATGAACACCTTTCGAGTATTTTCAAAATAGATATCAGAGTTTGGAAATACTTTTCTTAACTGCTGACCCTTTAATTATAGTGCGAAGAATATGTATCTTGAAGTCCGAGTCACCGACAGGCAGCTTAGATATTAGCTCACTGGTTTTCGAGGTATTGGTATGGCCCTGAGGTCTGCATTGTTGTCGGCACCTTCGTGCAAAGAAATTGACATTTCATCATATCTCTGCAATTACTGAAGATGTTAACTTCAAACTTTGACTAGTTCTTAACTATCAAAAGGGGAACCCATACAAAAAGGACAGATAATCATCAAAGTATGTTTGACACAGTTATGCCCATTTTCTTACTTATAATTTATCTCTTTACCACACAGTAGCAACTTTTAACGACCTCAAGGAGGAAATCTTTTGAAAACAATGTGGGAAAAGGAGAAAATGCTGGTAACCAGCATTTTCTCCTTTTCCCACAATGTTTTCTACCATATCAAGGGAAAAATTCCTCATTTGAGTAAAATTTTAATTGTCGTCTGCAAATGCTTTTGATTTGGACAAGTTTACATTTTGCTAGTTAGGTGAGGAGTAAAGCAAAATCAACCTATTTTTAAAAGCATCTCTGGCTGAGTGTTTGGTGCCCCCATGCGGTCCTCTTGTGTTCTTGGCCCATATTCACCAACCATTCTTAAGAACATTCTTAGTCTAAATTTGAAAGTAACACTACTTCTGATTGGCTAAACCAAATGGTTTAGCAAATCAAAGTTGTATTACTTTCAAATTTAGAAAATATTGCAGAGTAAGACCAAGAATGTTCTTAAGAATGGTTGGTGAATTCGTAAACTGATAAAAAAGCATCAACGTCCTGTTTTATTGCTGAAAAATATTTAGGATTAATTTATTTTGCATTTTAAGCTTTTATCTCACAATTTTAAGTTTTAATGACCCTATGGAAAAGCGCTTTAGAAAATATTGTGAGGAGATAATGCTAGTTACCAGCACCAGCCTTTTCCTTTTCCCATGATGTTTTCTACCATTTCAAAGACAAATTTCATAATATGTGCACCATCAACATTTCATTTGTTGACTGCAAATGCTTTAAATTTGAACCAATCTAAGATTCTGTCTTTTGATAAAGTATTTAAACTGCCGAAGTGCATGCATAGAATAGTTGAGACCTACACAGTCAGATTTTTTTTTGGGGGGGGGGGGGTAACCAGCATTTTTTTCCTTTTCCCAAATGTTTTCTTCCCTTTCAAAGACAGAAATCGTCATTTGAGCTACATTTAATTGTTCTGCAAATGCTTTCCATTGTGTTGAATTCAAAATTTTGTCATTTGGTAAAGACTTAACTCTTTACCACACAATCACAGGTTTTAACGACCCTGAAGAAGAAGCCTTTTGAAAAAATTGTGGAAAAAGGAGAAAATGCTGGTAACCAGCATTTTCTTCTTTTCCCACAATGTTTTCTAACCTTCCAAAATAAATTTCAAATTTTCAGTTACATTTATTTTGTTGTCTGCAAATGCTTTCAATTTGGACAAGTCTAAAATTTTGTCGTTTGGTAAAGACTTAACCCTTTCCCAAACAAGCCCTGGTTTTCACGTGTTTGCAGTACAAGTCTTTTGAAAACACTGTGGGAAAAGGAGAAATTGCTCGTAACGAGCAATTTCTCCTTTTCCCAGTGTTTTCTACCCTGTTTGAGAACTTTCTGCCATTTTCATCAAATTTAAAACTGTTGTCTGCAAACTCTTTCAATTTGGACCAGTCCAAAATCTGTCGTTTGGGAAAGGGTTAATGGAGAATTCCTAATTATGGAACATTTTCAATACAGCAACACATTTTTTTGCACTTTCAGACTTAGTCATTTTTGCATTTTGTTGTCATACAGGAAAGATTTCTATCTAATTACCTCTAGATATAAATTATGAATATGATTTCATCTGAAAACCCTCACACAGTACAATTGCTTTGTGAAAATAGACCATTTTGTATTTCAGTAGACCATTTGGATATTACTGAATTATGAATAGGTAATGAAGACCAGTCTGTGTCGTGATTATGGGCTTCCTATGGGCTTTATTTACTCCTGTTTATGGGCATGATTTATATTTCCTTTTGGCTGATTAACTCTTTACCAAACGACAGAAATGTAGACTGGACCAAATTGAAAGCATTTGCAGATGACAATTGAAATATGAATCAGATGTTGTAAATTGTCTTTGATAGGATAAAAAAAACATTGTGGGAAAAGGAGAAAATTACCTTTTACTATGATCCTGTTAAATGGGCTCTTGAAAACATTGTTGGAGGAGGAGAAAATGTGGTTTTGTACCTATTTCTGTCGATTCAAAGACAAATACCATCATTTTAGCCACATTTAATTTGTTGTCTGCAAATGTTTTCAGTTTGAAAGAGTCAGAAAAAACTGAATTTTAGACTCCTAAATAGTGACTGCTCCTGTGTTTGCACAACTATTTTTGTATAAAACAGTGGATGATTATCCAAATTCATATTTTCATCTCGATGGTAAACAGCATTCTTTCATCTTCTTAAGATATTTTCTGAACATTTTCACAATTATTTTTGCAGAAAACTGTGAACGATTATCCAAATTTATATTTTCACCAGGATGGTTAACAACATTCTTTCACCTTCCAAGATATTTCATCTGCCCAAGATATTGTCTGAACTATCATAGACATATCTGATCATTGTAGCCACATTCAATTTCTTGTCTGCTGTCGCTTTAACCCTTTCCCAAACAAGCCCTGGTTTTCACGTGTCTGCAGTACAAGTCGTTTGAAAACACTGTGGGAAAAGGAGAAATTGCTCGTAACGAGCAATTTCTCCTTTTCCCACAATGTTTTCTACCCTTTTTGATAACTTTCTGCCATTTTCATCAAATTTAGAATTGTCGTCTGCAAACTCTTTCAATTTGGACCAGTCCAAAATTTGTCGTTTGGGAAAGGGTTCAATATGGTAAATCTAAATTTTTGGTGTCTGGTAAAGAGTTTATTTTTTCCCGCTTTTATCAATCATTTACTCTGTATCAAAAAAAGAAATTTTTTACTGGTCCAAATTAAAGGCATTTGTAGACAACAAATTAAAGGTGGCCCAAATGACAGAATTTGTCCTTGATAGATTAGAAAACATTGTGGGAAAAGGAAAAAACGCTGGTTACCAGCATTTTCTCCTTTTCCCACAATGTTTTGAAAAGCTTTCTTTCTCAGGGTGGGTTAGGGTTAGGTTAAAGTCGGGATTGTGTAGTAAAGGGTTATTTACTCTGTATCAAAACAACAAAATTTTAGACTGGTCTAAATTGAAAGTACTTGCAGACGACAAATTATCTGTGACTTAAAAACTGGAATATGCATTTGGAAGGTTAGAAAAAACATTGTGGGTAAAGGAGGAAATGCTGGTTACCAGCATTTTCTCCTTTTCCTGCCTTGTTTTCTAAAGCCCTCTTCCTCAAGTTTGTTTCACGTAGAGATTATCTGTTTGTGATTGTGTGGTAAAGGGTTATACCTTTGTTCTGTGTTATCAATTATTAACCCTTTACCAGACCACAAAATTTTAGCCTTGTCCTAATTGAAAGCATTTGCAGACGACAATTTCAATGTGGTTCAAATGGTGCAATTTTTCTTTGATAGTGTAGAAAACTTTGTGGAAAAAGGAGAAAATGCTGGTTACCAGCATTTTCTCCTTTTCCCACAATGTTTTCAAAAGGCTTCTTTCCCAGGGGCGTCAAAAGGCGGCATTGTGCGGTAAAGGGTTAAGTGGGTAATCAAATTTTATTTTGAAAATTTGAACAAAAGAGGCTGCATTGGTTGAGGTCCAGTGCTTCCAGTAATAACTGGTGATTATTGGATCATTCTTTTCAATTGTTTACCAGAGTCTAAAATTTTGTCAGACCACAAATTAAATGTGACTCAAAGTGTGTTTGGATTTGTCCTTGAAGAGGCAGAAAATGATGTGAAACAAGGAAGAAATGCTGGATACCAGCATTTTCTCCTTTTCCCGCAATGTTTCTTATCCTCCTCCCTCTGAAAGTAAAACCAATAATTTGATCCATATTGAATTTGCTGCTTGCTAATGCTTTCAATTTGCTCAAGCCAGAAATTATTTTCTATCATCTGGTAAGAAAATTAAAGCAGCTTGTAAATCTATTTTTGGCAGTTTTCTAGCCATGGCCTGTCTAACTGTCTAACCCTTACCATACAACATGACAACATAAACCTGTGGATGAAGGCTTTCGAAAACATTGTGTGAAAAGGAGAAAATGCTGGTGACCAGAACATTTTTCCTTTTCCCATAATGTTTTCTGTCCTCCCAACAACAAATTATAATTTTGGAGTCCAAATTATTTTGTCATCTGCAAACACTTTCATTTTGCAGAAGTCTAAAAGTTTGCCATTTGGTAAGGTGAATCCCTTTATGAAAGCCACATTTAACTCTAACTCTTTACCAAACGACAAAATGTTGGCCTTGTCTAAATTGAAAGCATTTGCAGACAACAATTTTACTGTGGATAAAATAATGCAATTTGTCAGTGATAGGATAGAAAACATTGTGAGTGGGAGAAAATGCTTGTTACCAGCATTTTCTCCTTTTACCAGAATGTTTTCAAAAGGCTTCATTCTCAGGGTCATTTAAAAGTTGGGATTATGTGGTAAAGAGTAAACATATTATCTGCAACTGCTTTGAATATTGAAAAGTCGTAAATTTTATAGTCTGATAAAATGTTAAAGGAAAATTCTGTTATTCAGGCTGAAAGAGGGTTAAAAATAATCTTTGAACGGCTGCAGTATTCTCCAATGAATCAATCCCATAAAATGCAATCATAAAAACTTGCGTAAGGATTATTGCTTTACCACACAATCCTAATTTTAATGACTGTAGGAAAAGGAGCCTTTTGAAAACATTGTGGGAAAAGGAGAAAATGCTGGAAACCAGCATTTTCTCCTTTTCCCATGATGTTTTCTAATCTTGCAATTATAAATTTCAGTTTTTGAGCTGCATTTATTTTGTTGTCTGCAAAAGCTTTCAATTTGGAAAAGTCTAAAATTTTGTCGAGTGGTTAAGAGTTATTCAACAAAAGATAGAAAATTATGAAAGAAGAAATCTTTATATCAGGGCTGATATGAACTTTTTACCAGATGAAATACTGGTCCAAAATGAAAGCATTTGCAAATGACAAATCAAAGGTGGCTAAAGTGATGAAACTTTCATTGAAATAGTAGTAAACATTGTGCGGAAAAGAGACAAAGCTGGTAACCAGCATTTTCTCCTTTTCCCACAATGTTCTCAGATGCCTTCATTTCAGGGGTTGTGAAAACATGGGATAGTCTGGTAAAGTGTTATTTTGATCCATGAATGGCTGTTTTAGGTGAGTGAATGCAGTATAAAATGTGCATCTGTATTTGGATTCATCTCTCTTCATTGTAAAGGCATTAACCCTTGACCACACAATCTCGAGTTTTAACAACCCTGAGGAGGAAGCCCTCTGAAAACATTGAGGGAAAAGGAGAAAATGCTGGTAACCAGCATTTTCTCCTTTTCCCACAATGTTTTCTACCCTATCAAAGACAAATTCCATTTGAGCCAAATTTGAATAGTTGTCTGCAACTGCATTCAGTTTGGACAAGTCTACGTATTTCTTGTATTGTGAAGAGCTTCATTTAAGACTTATCCAAATTGAAAGCATTTGCAAAAAAACACCAAAGTAAATGTGAATCAGAAATTGAAATTTGAGTTGGGATGGGTAGAAAACATTGTGGGAAAAGGAGAAAATGCTGTTTACCATCATTTTTTTGTTTTCCTACAATGTTTCCTCATTTTTCAAAAGCACATCCCATCGTTTGAGCCACATTGGTTTGTGGCCTGTACATGCTTTCAATTTGGACAAGTGTAAACATTTGTCATGTGGTAAGTTATTATATAAAATGAACACTCTTAGAATTAACCCTTTACCATACAATCAAGACTTTTTACGCCCTTGAGAAAGATGGCAACCAGCATTTTCTCCTTTTCCCACAATGTTTTCTACCTTATCAAAAACAAATTCTATCATTTGAGCCACATTTGATTTTTCGTCAGCAAATGCTTTGAATTCGGACCAGTCCTAAAGTTTTTGGTTTGGTAAAGAGTTAATTCTTTACCACACGACAGAATTTTAGACTGGTACAAATTGAAAGCAACTGCAGACGACAAATAAAATGTGACTCAAAAATTGAAATTTGTTTTGGAAAAGGTAGAAAACATTGTGGGAAAAGGAGAAAATGCTGGTAACCAGCATTTTCTCCTTTTCCCACAAAGTTTTCAAAAGGCTTCTTTCTCGGGGTCGTTAAAAGTCGGGATTGTGTGGTAAAGGGTAAAAGATGCATATATTACAATTTCAAATCTGTTTTTGAAAGAATACTGTATCTGGTATAAAAGTAGGCAGTGTAGATCTTAGATCATGCTGCATGTTCTGGGCAGTCTGATCTTGATCTGCACTCTTCTCATAAGCAATTAAATCTGGGTTTAGCATAATAGGGTAATAATTTACTATTTACTGAACCCAAATCGATGTGTTAGACAAAACTATAAGTGCCGCCTAGACACTGTAAATGCAAGATCAGGGAGCTCCATGAAGTCTGATCTTAGATTTACACTGTCCATAAATTTGCTGTCTGTTAAGACTTGAGATATCAAGTCACTAAAATTCTGTCATATTCCTGAAATGCTAACCCTGTACAGCACAACAAAATTTTAGACAAGTCCAAATTGAAAGTATTTGCAGACAACAAAATAAACATGGCTCAAAATGTGAAATTTGACTTTGGAAAGGTGGAAAATATTGTAAGGAAAGGAGAAAATGCTGGTTACCTGCATTTTCTCCTTTTTCCACAATGTTTTTAAATTATAGTCTGCAAATGCTGTCATTATGGTAAAGAGTTGCGGTAAGCAACAAAATTTAACGACAAAATTTTACACTGGTCCAAATTGAAAACATTTGCAGATGACATTTTGAATGTAGCTGAAATGATGGTAATTAACTGGGAAAGTGTAGAAAACCTTGTGGGAAAAGGAGAAAATGCTGGTTACCAGCATTGATTGATTGATTGTATGGTGTTTAACACCGTTTTCAACATTATTTCAGTTATATCACGGCGGCCAGTGCACCTATCCATGCTTTCCTGGAATTTGTTGTTCCAGTACTCTGCACAATATTCTTTCCAAGCCACTGGCTGCTTTCCCACATAGCCATTGTTGAAACAATGGTCACCGGTGAGAGAGGAATGAATCCTGTTGCAATGACTCGGAAAGAAATTGGCTGAGCCGGGGATCAAACCAGCAACCTCCTGTTCTCAAGTCCTGTACGCTACCGACTGAGCTCAGCAAGGTTACCAGCATTTTCTCCTTTTCTAACAAAGTTTTCAAAAGGCATGTTTCTTCAGGGTCGTTAAAACTCAGGATTGAGTGGTAAAGTAACGAAGCGTGGGATTGTGTGAAAATACAGAGTATGACTGATGAATACAAAGTCTGAATGTGTAATATACGTTGAATATTCAAATGAGGGGAAATTTGAGACGGAGTGCATGGAGTGACAACAACCTCTTTGGATTTTTTTTTTTTATAAATTATGAGGATTTTATGGATAAACCAGTTTTGTAGTTTTGTTGAATACTGAATTATATGCGTTGCACCGTTTCATGTGGTAGAAAGGAAAAATACTGTGTTTCATGTTTTACAGTGTTCATTTTTATTCCTTTTAAATGATTTGGATTTAAATTTAATGTTGTGGTAGGTTTATTATCCATCTCTGGACTAACATACATATTTCACCTATATGGAAAACTTAAACTTATGTTTACTGAGTTTTTATTTTGGCCTAAACAAAACTTACGTCTCGTAAGTAGCTAGAATTTTTTTTTTTGTCTGTTAGTTCTGGTAAATTAGGGGACAAAAATGATCAAGAGCACAGTGTTTAACTCTTTACCAAATGACAAAATCTTAGACTGGTCCTAATTCAAAGCATTTGCAAACAACAAAATAACTGTGACTCAAAAGTTGAAATTCATTTTTGGAAGGGTAGAAAATATTGTGGGAAAAGGAGAAAATGCTGGTTACCAGCATTTTTTCGTTTTCCCACAATGTTTTCAAAAGGCTTTTTCTTCAAGGCCGTTAAAACTTGGGATTATGTTTTCCAATTTGAAAGAATTTGCAGATGACACGGTAAATGTGGCTTAATTGGTTTGATTTGCTTTTTAAAGGTAGAAAACATTGTGGGAAAAGGAGAAAATGCTGGTTACCAGCATTGTCTCCTTTTTTCACTATGCTTTCAAAAGACCTGTATGGGAAAAGAAGAAAATGCGGGTTTGCTGGGTGAGTGTTTTTCTCCGTTTTCCACATTGTTTTTTTAAAGACTTCTCTGGGGACATAACCAGGAGATTGTCTTGTGATATATTAATCGGATAAATCCACAGATAAATTTGGATTTAAAATCTGTAAAAAAAGCAGTTTCATTTTGTATGTTTTCAAAAGTCTTCATCTTTAGATTCGTTTGAATGTTGGGAATGTCTGGTAAAGATTTAGCTCTTTACCACAGATTATTCCGACTTTTAACGACCCTGAGAAAGAAGCCTTTTGAAAACATTGTGGGAAAAGAAGAAAATGCTGGTAACCAGCATTTTCTCCTTTTCCCACAATGTTTTCTACCCTTCCCAAACAAATTTCAATTTCCAGTCACATTTATTTTGTTGTCTGTAAACATTTTCAATTTAGACAATTCTAAAGTTTTGACGTTTGGTAAAGAGTTAAGTGTCACTGACTAAGTAAGTGGTCAGACAGTGGTCAATCTTATAGATCCTTGGAGATTTCTGCCATCTCTATATTTAGCAGCCCTGTGAACATATTTACAGCACAGGACATTAAACCCACACCACAGTGCTGTTTCAACAACCATTGGCTGGAAGACCTATGAAAACATTGTGAGAAAAAGAGAAAATGCTGGTTGCCACCATTTTCTCATTTTCCCGCAATGTTTTATACCCTTTCAAAGACTGGTCTCATCATTTGAGCAACATAGAATTTGTCATCTGCAAATTTCTTTCAAGATGGACTGGTCTAAAATTTTGTCTGATTGCCAAGAGTTAAAACATCATTGTAGAATAATTATGGATTTTCAACATCAGCCGTGCTGTGGCAAAAGGGGGTTTAACTCTTTACCAAACGAAAAAATTGTAGACTGGTCCAAACTGAAAGCAGTTGCAGACGACAAAACAGATGTGACTGAAAAATTGAAATTTGTTTTGGGAAGGGTAGAAAACATTGTGGGAAAAGGAGAAAATGCTGGTTACCAGCATTTTCTTCTTTTTCTACACTGTTTTCAAAAGGCTTCTTTCTCAGGGTCGTTAAAAGTCGGGGATTGTGTGGTAAAGAGTCAATACATCTTGTTTACGCATTTTACCAAGCAAGACATCACATAATCATGGAGTCATAAAATATACTTTGTCAAACATCCGAATGAATCATGAAGTAAAACGGTCCGTTGACATGCAGAAAATTTAACAATTGCAAACAGCATCAATCCAAGTCGGCCTGCGCAGTCTACACAGGGACATTGGTCGATGCATTAACCCTTAAGCTGCTAATCGCGACCACTGACCTTTTGCGGACAGTGTAGATCAAGATCAGACTGCACAGAACGTGCAGTCTGATCTTTGATCTACACTGTCTGATACGGTATTTTCTTTCCGGTGAAATCAACTTTGAAACCGAAATGTTTGGGCTTTTAGTATTGAGTAGAAATTTGTGTTTCATTTTTTCAGCAGCTTAAGTGTTAAAAACCTCATTTTCACAAAGCATGGCGCATATGTATTTCGGTGAAATGGATGAATACAGAACAACATTGTTGTAGAAGGAAAAAAAAAATGTTATAAGGGATTTCTTCCTTTGCCTAAGTGTTTTTGGAAAGAGATCTGCTGCCCCCAAAAAGAGTTGTTTGCAAGATTTGATATGTGAATTATGGCTACAAGAGGAAATAAATCTTTCTATGGGTTTCATCATTATTTGTCCAAGTTTCACTTTCATCAAGGATTCAGCACAAAATACTTAACCCTTTACTTCACTTTCAACCACCCTGATGGTAACCAGCATTTTCTCCTTTTCCCACAATGTTTTCTAACCTTTCAAATTCAAATTTGAATTTTTGAGTCATGCTTATTTTGTCATTTGCAAAAACTTTCAATTTGGGCAAGCCTTAGATTTTGTTGTTTGGAAGAAAGTTAACTTCCTGTTTCTGTTTTTTTCTGCATCACTAAGAGATGATAAAAGTTACTGGCTATAGAATTTCCTAATATTCAACCCTTTCCTCAAAAATCTGGAGTTTCAATGACCATTTAGGGAAAATGTTTGAAAACATTGTAGGGAAAGGAGGAAATCCTGGTAACAAACAACCCAACGAATAGCTGGTAACTAGCATTGTCTCCTTTTCCCACAGTGTTTTCTGTAATTTAGGAAAAAGTTTCATCATTTGGGTTACCCTTTAACTTGTCCGCAACATTTAACCCTTTACCATACAATGCCACCTTTTAACGACCATGGGAAAGGAGCCTTTTGAAAACATTGTAGGAAAAGGAGAAAATGCTGGTTACAAGCATTTTCTCCTTTTCCCACAATTCTACCCTATCAAAGAAAAGTTGCACCATTTGAGTCACATTGAAATTGTCCTCTGCTAATACTTTCAGTTTGGACAAGGCTAAAGTTTTGTTGTCTGGTAAAGGGTTAATGCTTTCATTTTCAGTTAATTCACCACTCTGTCATAGGGTGAAGAGTCAGATTGTAAAATATGATATTCATTTTATTAACCTTTGACCACACAATCCCCAGTTTTAACGACCCTGAAGAATAAAACTTAAAAACACTGTGGGAAAAGGAGAAAATGCTGGTAACCAGCACTTGTTCTTTTTCCCACCACGTTTTCTACCTTTTCAGACACAGATTCTATGATTTAGACATACTTGATCTGTTGTCTTGAAATGCTTTAAATTTGGACCATTCGAAAGTTTTGTCACTGCAGACTGGACCAAATTGAAAGCTTTTGTGGGCAACAAATGTTACTGAAATGATGATTTCTGTCTTCGATTGGGTAGAAAACATTGCGCAAAGGAGAAAATGCTGGTTACCATTGTGTATACCTTTTCCCACAATGCTTTCAAAGGCCTTCTTCTTTCTTAGGATCATTAAAACTCGAGATTGTATAGCAAAGAGTGAACTCTTTACCACACGATCCTCACTTTTCATGACCCTGAGGAAGAAGTCCTTTGAAATCATTGCGGGGAAAGGAGAAAATGCTGGCAAACAGCGTTTTCTCCTTTTCCCACAATGCTTTCTACCCTATCAAAGAGTAATTCCATCAGCTGAGCCACATTTTAATTGTCGTCTGCATATGCTTTCAGTTTTGAACAAGTCTACATTTTTCTTATTTGGTAAGGGTGAAGTATTTTTGGATGCATCTGTAGTTTGTAAGACTATTAACTTTGAAAGTATGTCTTGATGTATGTAACCACTGCTTTGCTATTAAAAGTATTTCCTGTCTCTTTGCGCCTGTACTTTAACCCTTAAAGTGCCTTTCACTACTATACTTGCCTTTGCGGCCAGTGTAGATCAAGATCAGACTGCACAAAACGTGCAGCCTGATCTTTAATCTAAACTGTCCGCTCTGCTGATTCAGTACAGACAAAAGACAGCCTCGAAAATGCAATTACCTTCGTCTTTTTGTTGAATGAAAATGTCCGTTGGGTTTATTCCGCGCTTTTACCCTTTCCCAAACAAGCCCTGGTTTTCATGTGTCTGCAGTACAAGTCTTTTGAAAACACTGTGGGAAAAGGAGAAATTGCTCGTAACGAGCAATTTCTCCTTTTCCCACAGTGTTTTCTACCCTTTTTGATAACTTTCTGCCATTTTCATAAAATTTTAAAATTGTTGTCTGCAAACTCTTTCAATTTGGACCAGTCCAAAATTTGTCATTTGAGAAAGGGTTAATTAAGGGTTAACTTATTACTGAACAACAAAATTAGAGACTGGTCCAAATTGATAGCATGTGCAGATGACAAAGTAAATTTGACTCAAATCAAATGATTGGATCCGTTTTTGAAAGTGGACAAAACATTGTGGATGGTTACCAGCATTTTCTTCTTTTCCCATAATTTTTTCAAAAGGTATCTTCCGCAAGGTCATTAAATGTTGGGAGTGTGTGGTAAAGGGTTCACATTTTACCAGACGTCAAAATTGTAGACTTGTCCAAACTGAAAGCATTTGCAGACGACAAATTAGAATTTGGCTCAAATGATTTAATTCTTTTTCCAAGGAGTAGAAAACATTGTGGGCAAAAGCAGAAAATGCCAGTATCCAGCACTTTGTTGCTTTTCATACAGTGGTTTCAAATGTCATTCTCCTTTGGATCGTTAAAACTTAAGATTGTATGGTGAAGGATTAAAACACTTTGTTTAACCCTTTCCCAAACGACAAATTTTAGACTGGTCCAAATTGAAAGAGTTTGCAGACGACAATTTTAAATTTGATGAAAATGGCAGAAAGGTCTCAAAACGGGTAGAAAACACTGTGGGAAAAGGAGAAATTGCTCGTTACAAGCAATTTCTCCTTTTCCCACAATGTTTTCAAAAGACTTGTACTGTAGACACGTGAAAACCAGGGCTTGTTTGGGAAAGGGTTAACTCTTTACCACAGAATCCTGAGTTTTAACTACCCTAAGAAATATGAATCTGAAAACATGGTGAAAATAGGATAAAGTTTTCCATCCTTTCAAAGACATTTTGCCTATTTGAACCATATTTAATGCGTCGTTTGCAAATGCTTTCGGTTTGGACAAGTCTAAAATTTTGTAGTTTTGTATAGAGTTAACCCATTTCATATACGCTATTCTTAGAGGTAATCTTACTCACTAAAAATGATACAGAATACTTCAAAGAAAATATTTTTTTTTCTAGATTGAAAAACTGACAAAGATGTTTAAACCCTTTACCACACAATGACGCCTTTTGACGGCCCTGGGAAAGAAGCCTTTTGAAAACATTGTGGGAAAAGGAGAAAATGCTGGTAACCAGCATTTTCTCCTTTTCCCACAATGTTTTCTACCCTATCACAGAAAAATTGCACCATTTTAGCCAAATTGAAATGGTCGTCTGCAAATACTTTCAATTTAGAGAAGGCTAAAATTTTGTCGTCTGGTAAAGGGTTAAGTTTCATATTTACAATAACTACATCTTTTCCTCCAATGTTATCAAAAACCAAATAGATGATAAAAGTTGTTTTAACTTTTGTAGCATTAAAGTTTAATTCTTGCTAAATTTTTTACTCACACCGAATAACAGTATACAGAGAAGCAGCTGTAATGGTATAGATTTCTACAGAAAAAACAAAGTATTTTTTTGCTCATAGCAAAAAGTGAAATTATGGTATCTTTGGAATGAAGAACTAACTAACTGTGGGATAAAACCGAGGAATTTTCTGTTTTTTATCTGACTCCAGAGATTTCTTACATGTGACGTTTTTCTCTCTTTCGCAACTTTGAATGATGAGTCCAAGTGTTGGTGTCAGTTGTGCTTTCGCTTGATCTATGGCAGAGCGGGAAATATAATGCCATGAAAAACGACTAGCTCTTGTAATGGTCTGTTTTTTGTAACCAATTACTGTACCAGCTAATTTTCGATCAACCAAAAACTTATGAATCACGTAACTGATCTTCACATTTTAAAGAAATTAAAAAAGAATTTTCTTTTTTTAAAACCATTGTCAGAAAAAGAGCATTTGGTTATGAAATTTTTAAGCAATTTCTCCGTTTTTATTTCGAAAAGTTGCCAATGTTAGGGGTGTGAAAAGTCATCATTGTATGGTAAAGGGTTAACAGGAAAATGAAGAAATCTCAAGAAATCTCAAGGGTCGATGATGGAAAGATTTTCATGGCATATATTCAGCAATTAACTCTTAACTACACAATCCCGAGGTTAAACAACCCTAAGGAAGAAGCCTTTTGAAAACATAGTGCAAAAAGGAGAAAATGCTGGTAACCAGCATTTTCACCTTTTTGCACAATGTTTTCTATCCAATCAAAGGCAATTGCCATCATTTGAGCCACATTACAACTTGTGGCCTGCAAATACCTGAAATTTTGTCAAGTCTAGAATTTTGTATGGTATAGGGTTAACTTACGACAGAATTTTAGACTAGTCCAATTTGAAAACATTTTCAGGCTAATTTGATAAAGAACGGGTAGAAAACATTTTGGGACAAGGAGAAAAGGTTGGTTTATACAAGCATTTACTCCTTTTACCACATTGTTATCCAAAGCGTTGCCCTCAGGGTTGTTAAAATTTGGAATTGTGGGGTAGATTTTAAAATTTACCGAACAGTCCATGATTTTGGCAGTCCTAATAGAGAGGGCTTTTGAAAACTTTGTCAGAAAAGGAGGAAAAACTTCCTTTCTCTGATGTGTTCTATCTGGTTGAAGATGTTTCCAGTAATTTGAGCCACAAAGACACAAAAAGTACGTCATTAACCCAGTACCAAACACACCAAACTTTTAATGACCCTGATGAAAAGGGCTTTTGAAAACATTGTGGGAAAAGGAGAAAATGCAGATGACCAGCATTTTACTCCTCTTCCTGCATTGTTTTCTACCCTTCTGTAAACAAATTTCAATTTTTAGAGTCACTTTTATTTTGTCGTCTGCAAAATGTTTTCATTGTGGACAAGTCTAAAAATTTTGTAATTTGGTAAAGAGTTAAAAATGGCTATCTCTCTCTGTAATTATTATCTTGTGCTGCTGACTTTTAGGTGGGTAAGAAAATTGGACCCCTATTTTCAATTTGTAAACAAGCCCCACTTTTAGCATTGTCAGTGTACAAAAAAAATGCTTTCGAAATGTCACACAGTTTTGATCAGTGATCAGACTGCATATTCTTCCCTCTGATCTTGATCCAGACATTCATGACAATTGCACCATATGTTGCACTATGCCAGCTAACAGTTAGGATATTTCTAAGGTATTTGACTCCCACATAGCTGTCATGGCAACAGCTGCTCTAGATTTTAACCCTTATACTGATAGGAAATGGAAATCAATATTTCTAAGACCACCAAGAAAACCTGATTTTTTATACTTGAGAGCATACCAAAAGACAAAATTTTGGACTCAACCAAATTGAAAGCATTTGCAGACAAATTATATGTAGCTCAAATGATGATTACTGTCTTTGGTAGGGTAGAAGACATGGTAACCAGCATTCTGTCCTTTTCCTACAATGTTTTCAAAAGCCTGGTCTTTCACGGTTGTTAAAACATGGGATTGTCTGGTAGAGTTGTTTTGATCAGAATATAGATGGAAGATTAAGAAGCACTTTCTAGATGTACTTTGTCCAAATGTTGTTACCAGACAATCACAATTCCGACTGATTCATATCAGAAAACATTTCCAGACAATGAATTCTGTGTGTCTCAATCAATGAAATTTGTCTTTGAAACGAGTAGAAACTTTGAGGGAAAAGGAGAAAATGTTGGTTACCAGCGTTTTTCTCCTTTTCCTAAAATGTTTTTAGCAAAGTTCTTTGCCAGGATCATTGAAACAAAGGACCATTTTGTAAGTGATTAAAAACCTCCCATCCCTACACTACACACGATGTTGATTAATTGATTGATTGAATGTTGTTTTTTGCCGCTTTCAACATTATTTCACTGTTATCATAGTGACAGTTCACATACTTATGTATGTCCTGGCTTTCACCCGTACTAGCTACATGCAATGTTATTTTTATTTAACTCTTTACCACACGACAAAATTTTAGACTGGTCCAAATTCAAAGCATTTGCAGACGACAATTAAATGTGGCTCAAATGATTGAATTTTCTTTCTGAAAAGTTAGAAAACATTGTGGGAAAAGGAGGAAATGCTGGTTACCAGCATTTTCTCCTTTTTCCACAATGTTTTCAAAAGTCTTAATTTCTCAGGGGCGTTAAAACTCGGCATTGTGTGGTAAAGGGTTAACTCTACACACAACAAGAACGTTTTTCATTTGTCGTAACTGAAAGCATTTGCAGAAGACAGATGATTGGATTTGCATGTGAAAGGGTTGAAAACATAGTGGGAAAAGGAGAAAATGCATTGTCTCCTTTTCCCACTATGTTTTCAACCCATATATACATGTACAATTATGCCCAGAATATTTGATTTGTGTCTTATGCCTGAAAGCGCCTTTCACTACAACATTTTTTATTGCTGCCATTGTAGATCAAGATCAGACTGCACAAAATGTGCAGTCTGATCTTTGATCTACACTTCCGTTTTGATGAAACACTATATAGACAAAAGCAACGGTGAATTTACTATTATTTTGGTCTTACTTCGAGATGAAAATGTCTGTTGAATTTATTCGGCACTCTAAGGGTTAACCCTTAAGCTGCTAATCGCGACCCGGTGACCTTTTGCGGATAGTGTAGATCAAGATCAGACTGCACAGAACGTGCAGTCTGATCTTTGATCTACACTGGCCGATACAGTATTTTCTTTCCAGTGAAATCAACTTTGAAACCTCAATGTTTGGGCTTTTAGTATTGAGTAGGGATTTGTGTTTCATTTATTCAGCAGCTTAAGTGTTACAAAAAGTATTGTTTGCTACAGTACTGTTGTCTTGAAAACTATCATTACCAGTAATGACTGTGATATTGCTAGATCAAAGGACTGTTGCTGTAGTTTTGGAGGATTTTTTTCTTTATCCTTATCCTGCGGAGTAAAAAATATGAAACTTTCAAGCAAACAGTAAAAACTCAACATTTCCTATTTTCCTAGGTATTTTTGGAGGAGAGATATCTTCTTATCGGACAGTGTAGATCCAAGATCAGACTGCACATTCTGTGCAGTCTGATCTTGATCTACGCTGTCCGCAAAAGGTCAGCAGGTCGCGCTCAGCAGCCTAAGGGTTAAGAATTCTGACATGAGAAAGGATCAGATAGCTGTTCTAAGAATAATTAGGTGATGATGATTAGACCAAAAAGCATAATCTTGTTAATAAAAACAAATGACACCCACTTGGGGGAGAGAGAAACATTCCAGCCCATGATTCGATGATTCATGGGAAGACGTCTGTCTTATCACCGGAGTATAATGATTTCAGCCATGCTCTGGCAAAAGGGGGTTTAATGCATCTCCTTGATGCATTATACCAAGCAAGTCATCCCATAATTATGGATCCATAAAATCTGTATACCTAACAATGGACAAAACCTGGAGGTAGAATGGTCCTTTCATATACACCATATTTACAAATAGCAACAAATTTTGACCCATGTCAGTCTACAAAGACTGCGCAGGCTGACATGGGTCGATACTTTTTGCAGAAGAACTAAGCCCCCCTTTTCAGAACGTGGCTGAGTTATGGAAAAAATATACAGGGGGAGGTGGTGTTTGAATGATACTATTTGGCAAAAGCAAGGAACAATTAAAGATGGTCTGGTGGAATTCATGCTAGGTATTATGGTTTCGGATGCACAATGGATTCATTAATTACAATATCACCTGCATTTGACGTTTTGTGGTGCAGGAATTCTTTTGAAATTATTTTGATAAATGGAGAAATTATCTAAAACAGATTTCTCCTTTTGTCATAAAATGTTCACATGGATATTTGAGCAGTACTTTGGGAAACTCTCTACCAGACGACAAAATTTAATTTATTACTATAGGACAAAATTTTAGACTTGTCCAAATTAAAAGCACTTGCAGATAACAAAATAGAGCGAATCAAAAATTGAACATTTATTTTAGGAAGGGTAGAAAACATTTTGGAAAAAGGGGGAAAATAATGGTTGCCAGCATTTTCTCCTTTTTTCCACAATGTTTTCAAAGGCCATCTTTCTCAGGGTCTTTTGAAAACTCAAATTTGTGTTGTAAAGGAACAAAACTTGTCAGATTTGAAAACATTTGAAGAAACTATATTACACATGGCTCAAATGATGGAATTGTCACTAAAAGAGTGGAAAAACATGGTGGGAAAGGGAGAAAATTCTGTTGGCCCATAGCAAGTTCAAGAATTTAGTTATTATTTCGTTGACAAGTGGATAATGAGTGTTCATTTCATGCATAATGATAGTTGCTGCTGTAACTGCTTTGTGAAATGTTCAGACTAAAGTCTTGCATGATGATGATTGTAATGAAAGTGTGGCCTCTAAATTAACCCTTTACTAAACGACAAAATTTTAGACTCGTCCAAATTCAAAGCTGTTGCAGATGACAAATGTTGCTAAAATGATGATTTGTGTCTTTGTTAGGGTAGACAACATTGTGGGAAAAGGAGAAAATAATTTCAAAAGGCATCTTTCTCAGGGTCGTTAAAAGTTAGTATTGTGCGGTAAAGGGTTAACCCTTTACCACTAAATACCAACTTTTAACAACGCTGAAGAAAATGCCTTTTGAAAACTTTGTAGGAAAAGGAGAAAATGCTGGTTACCAGCATTTTCTCCTTTTCCCACAATGTTTTCTACCCTTCCCAAATTAAATATCAATTTTTTAGCAACATTTCATTTGTCATCTGCAAATGCTTTCAATTTGGACCAGTCCAAAATTTTGTCGTTTGGTAAAGAGTTATTGTATTTATTGTATTGTATATACAATAGAGGTATTGTAATTAATTAGAGTAAATAATGATTTTATTTTTAATTGAAAAAAAAAGAAGAAATATTTGCTTTTCACTGTTTTCCAAATGACCGAATTTTAGGTTTGTCCTCATTGAAAGCATTTGCAGACGGCAAAATTAAACCTAGCAGCCATTTTCAACCTAGAAATACGACCCAAATAATTGCTATTTCATGGTTCTTTTTGTCTATGGTGATTCAGCAAAGTGGACAGTGTAGATCAAAGATCAGGCTGCATGTCTTGTGCAGTCTGATCTTGATCTACACTGGCCACAAAGGCAACTATAGTAGTGAAAGGTGCTTTAACCCTTTACTACACAATCCCGACTTTTAACGATCCTGAGAAAGAAGCATTTTGAAAACATTGTGGGAAAAGAAGACAATGCTGGTAACCAGCATTTTCTCCTTTTCCCACAATATTTTCTACCTTTCCCAAAACAAATTTCAATTTTTCAGTCACATTTTATTTGTCGTCTGCAATAGCTTTCAATTCGGACCAGTCTAAAATTTTGTCGTTTGGTAAAGAGTTAAGGGTTAATCAAATATTGCTTAAATGATGGTTCCTGTCTTTTATCCAATAGAAAACATTGTGGGAAGAGGAGAAAATGGTGGCTACCTGTGTTTTCTCCTTTTTCTATGATGTCTTCAAAAAGCTTTCCTCTTCCGGGTTGTTAAAACTCGGTATTACATGTTAAAGGGATAAGTTGAGTAACACAATAATTGGTCAATTTTGGAATTTCTGTTTTGATGTGAAACACACGAGGGTGCTTGATGGGCATAATTGTTTGTGGATTTCTTGAGTTTTCAAGAACATGACTTGTGGGCTTGTACATGGGACTGTTAGCTAACTCCAGATACGTGTATCTTGTCCCTTCTTGTATTGAAATTATGTCAGTTTTGCAGAATGTAACACTGAGATCTTTGGCTCTACCCCACCCACATTCTTGAGCTGATGGAATCCTGTAACTATCGCATTGTTGACATGCATGTATTGTTCGGTGAAAGATCGAAATGTTCTGTGAAGCTGACAGTTACTGCTGCACTGCAAGGAAATATCAGTGCTTCAGTACAATAACAGGATACAGTTATTTGATTTGCGGGTAAAAGTACATATTATCCATGCTCTGTGAAAATGGGGCTTCATGCATCTGCAAAAATATCGACCCAGGTCAGCCTGCACAGTCTGTGCAGGCTGACCTGGGCCGAAACTTTTTGCTATTTACCAACTTTCTGTATGTCAAAGGACCAGTCTACCCAATGATTAACCCTTTACCGCACAATCCCGACTTTTGACAACCCTGAGAAAGAAGCCTTTTAAAAACATTGTGGGGAAAAGGAGAAAAGGCTGGTAACCAGCATTTTCTCCTTTTCCCGCAACGTTTTCTATACTTCCCAAAATAAATTTCAATTTTGGAGTCACATTTATTTTGTCGTCTGCAAATGCTTTCAATTTGGACCAGTCTAAACTTTTGTTGTTTGGTAAAGAGTTAAGTCAGTTGTTAAAAAAAGAAGTGGATATTACGGATCTATAACCATTTGACGGCTTGATCGGTATAATGTATCACAGACATGCTTTAAGCCCCCTTTTGCCAGAGGCTGGTTGCTATAAATGCAACTGTAGGAACTTCCATATTTGTCACATCTTTTACTCTGTCTTGGAAAGTACATTTTCTCTTTCTGTACTACACAATCCAGAGTTTTAACCCTTTACCAAATAATCCCAGGTTTTCACGACCCTGGGAAAGAAGCCTTTTGAAAACATTGTGGGAAAAGGAGAAAATGCTGGTAACCAGCATTTTCTTCTTTTCCCACAATGTTTTATGCTGTTCTAGAGACAAAGTTTTGACTGCAAATGCTTTCACTTTGGATGAGTCCAAAACTTGGTGATTGGCATTATCTCCCGCTAGATGGCATTCTACAAATACACATCTATCTAATATGGGCATCCTTGGTACAGAAGCGGAGTAATTTTTCAAAACAACAACCGTGACTTTGAATTTCAAATAAAATAAACGTTTACTCAATAAAACGCTACCTGGTGCCATTCATTCAGCTATGATCGACTAACATGTAACCTATGCACCGACCATTTATTAAAACAGCCCCTACATGCTTTGGTAATAGGCTAATAGCTTCAATGTAAGCCCTACTTTTCCCCGGTATACGGGGGATGGGTGATGCGTCATATAAGACAGGTCGAATCTTCCAAGAATATGACATGCGCAGACAATGGGTCGTTTGGTAAAGAGTTAAACAACCTTGAGGAAATTACCATTCTGAAACCTTGTGATTAAGCCTTAAAGTGCCTATCACAACTATAGTTACCTTTGCGGCCAGTTTAGATCAAGATCAGACTGCACAAAATGTGCAGCCTGATCTTTGATCTTCACTGTCCGCTTTGCTGAAACACTACAGACAAAAGTAACCATGAAATTGCAATTATTTGGGTCGTATTTCTAGGATGAAAATGTCTGATAGGTTTATTTGGAGCTCTAAGGGTGAAGTCCGAGATCAGACTGCACTCTCTGTGCCTTTCCCAAAATCCTGTGTTTTTGAAATATTTAGCCCTTATCCTGCTAAATAGGTGAAATAAAACTTTCAAGCCAATAGTAAAAACCAGAATAATGTTAGTTCAAACGTATCATTTGGAGAAAAATATGTCCTTATCGGACAGTGTAGATCCAAGATCAGACTGCACATTCTATGCAGTCTGATCTTGATCTACACTGTCCGCATAAGGTCAGTGAGTAGCACTTAGCAGCTTAAGAGTTAAGAACAGCAGTCGTTTACTGTAGAGTAAATTCTGAGACTAAGTTGAAGATGATAAAGAACTCGGAAAGTGAACTGAAGATCATAGAATTTTAATGGGTAGGCAGTAAATTGTTAATTGAGTTATTAATTATTAATATTGAAAATATCGGAGCATTCGCCAAACACATGTGTGAGTAATCTTAACACCTCACACGTGTTCTTGCCTTTACAGCCAGTGTATATTAAGATCAGACTGTACCAAATGTGCCCTCTGATCTTTGATTTACACTGTCTGCCTTGCTGTGTAGTACAGATAACTGTCCCCGAAGGCAATGTAGGTTTTTGACTGGTCGTTTACGGTGCACAATTAATGTTCAAGTAAGAAAAGAAGCACCGTAAACGTCTCATTATTGAGACTACCTTGCCGAGATGTTCTGGACAAGAGCAGTCTTGATATTGCAATTATCTTGGTCTTATTTCTAGGCAGAAAATGTTTTTGTAGGTTTATTTAGGATTTTCAATTTCGAAAATGTTAGGAAGTTTGTTAACTTATTGACAAAAATTTTGGACTAGTCCAGATTGAGAGCATTTTGCAGATGAAAAAATAAATGTGACTGAAAAATTGAAGTTTGTTTTTGGGAAGGGTAGGAAACATGGGGTGAAAAAGGAGAAAGTGGTGGGTTATCAGCATTTTCTCCTTTTCCCACATTGCTTTCAAAAGGCTTCTATCTCAGGGTCATTAAAAGTTGAGATTGTGTGGTAAAGGGTTAAACATGTGGAGGAGAAATTTTAATTTGAAACATGAACAGAAGTGTTTTCATGAATGCTGGCAATGATGGCAGGAACTGTAATCTGTTACCATACAATACTGTGTTTAAGATTAACTCTTTACCACCAAGCAAAATTTTAGACCAGTCCAAATACAAAACATTTGCAGACAATAAAATAAAAGTGACTCAAAAATTGAACTTTGTTTTGGGAAGGTTAGAAAACATTGTGGGAGAAAGAGAAAATGCTGGTTACCAGCATTTTCTCTTTTTCCCAAAATGTTTTCAAAAAGGCCTTTTGCTCAGGGTCGTCAAAGCCCATGATTGTGTGGTAAGGAGTTAAGGATCCTGAAGAGGAAGACTTTAGAAAACATTGTGTGAAAAGGGGAAAATGCTGGTAACCATCATTTTCTCTTTTTTCCTCAATGTTTTCTACTTTGTTAAAGACAAAGCCCATTATTTGAGCAATATTTAGTTACTTATTTGCAAATGATTTCAGTTTGAACAAGTCTAAAATTTTGTTGTCTGATAAAGAGGTGAAGTGCTGAATTAATGAATTGGACCCTTCCTTTTGGAAAAATAGCCCAATAATTGCTCAAACAACGTTGTTTTCTTCCTAATGTGGAATTAAATGGCAGACAGTATAGATAGATATAGATCTTATAGATCTTAGACAGTATAGATATTATTTGACTGCATTTCTGTGCAGTCTAATCTTGATCTACTCTGTTGCTAGAAGCAACTCATATCAGTTCTAGCACTTTAAGCCTTTACCACACAACCTTGTGTTTTAGTGACCCTGATGTAAAGGCTTTTGAAAACAGTGTGGGAAAAGGAGAAATGCTGGTTACCAGCATTTTCCAAAATGTTTTCAACCTTTATCAGGACAAGTCCCATTATTTAAGCCAATTTCATTTTGTCGTCTGCAAATGCTTTCAATTTGAACCAGTCTAAGATTTTGTCGTCTGATAAAGAGTTGAGAATTAACACTTTACCAAACGACAAAATTTTGGAGAGGACCAAATTCAAAGCATTTGTAGACGCCAAATTAAAAGGCGCTAGAATGATGATTTCTGTCTATGATAGGGCAGAAACAATGTAGTTACCAGCATTTTCTCCTTTTCCCACAATGTTTTCAAAAACTTTCTTCCCTAGGTTTGTTAAAAGTTGCAATTGTGTAGTGAAGAGTTAAGACATGGGATTCTATAGAATAAACTGTCTGGGTTCTCCCTGACCCACTTTTTTGAATTTAATGAGCCAATTTGGCTTGCCTTCAGACAGTTTTATGGAGATAAAAAATTCCCAAAAATAATAATGCTCTTTATGATTGCTAAATTAAATTAACTAAATGCATTGAATGCATAATGGCCTATCTATGTCTCACAGAATTAATCATTTTCGAAACAGTTTTGTATCTTAACCCTTAGAGCGCTGAATAAACCTGTCTGACATTTTCATCCTAGAAATACTACCCAAATAATTGCAATTTCCTGGTTTCTTTCCTCTACAGTGATTCAGCAAAGCGGACAGTGTAGATCAAAGATCAGGCTGCACATTTTGTGCAGCCTGATCTTGATCTACACTGGCCGCAAACGCAACTATAGTCGTGAAAGGCGCTTTAAGGGTTAACATCCATGAGGAAGAAGAGTTTTGAAAACCTTGTGGTAAAAGACGAAAATGTTGATAAGCAGCAATATTTTCTCCTTTTCACAATGTTTCCTACCCATTTAGATGTACTTACAATTATTTTAGTTACTTTTAATTTGAGCTATGTTCTGTGAAAAGGGGGCGTAATGCATCAGCTAAAAAGCATGGACTCGGGTCAGCATGTGCAGTTTGCCCAGGCTGATCTGGGCCAAAACTTTTTGTTATTGGTCAATTTTCTACATGTCCAAAGATCAGTTTACCTCATGATTCTGTCAGTTGTCAGACAAAAGGGACTTTATGGATCCCTAATAATGTGATGACTTGCTTAGTGTGATGCATCACAGAGAGGTATTATCCCTTTATCACACAATGCCAAGTTTTAATGACCCTGAAAGAAAAGTCTTTTGAAAACATTGTGGAAAAAGGAGAAAATGCTGGTAACCAGCATTTTCTCCTTTTCCCACAATGTTTTCTATCCTATCAAAGAGATATGTTACAATTTGAGTCCCAATTAATATGTCGTCTGCAAATGCTTTCAATTTGGTTGAGTCAAAAATTTTGTTGTTTGGTAAAGAGTTAATTCTTTTCCACATGCTACAAATTTAGACTTATCCAAAGAATTTGGAGACGACAAATTAAAAAAATGGCTCAAATGATCAAATTTTTATATACAGTAAAAGGTTAGAAATTATTGAGGGAAAAAGAAGAAAATGCTGGTCACCAGCATTTTCTTCTTTTATCACAATGTTTTCAAAAGGTGTCTTTCTCAGGGTCGTTAAAACTCGGAATTCTGAGGTAAAGAGTTAAGCCTCCTTTTGCCAGAGCAATGCTCATTTGTTGTCTGCAAATTCTATCAGTTTGCACAAGAGCAGAAGATTTTTTTGTTTGGCAAAATGTAGAATTATAAGTTACCAGGAGACCTATTTTACTTGAACTTTTTGGACTCCCAAGTGAATGCAACAAGTATTTTCATTCTTTGTCAGTTTGTACCAATTTCTAGGCTGGTTTGATCTGAAAGTCTATATGTGATTGGTCAAGTGTAGATCAGTGATCAGACTGCTTGTTTAGTGCAGTTTAATCTTGATCTACTCCTGTCTGGAGAAAAGTCTCCAATATTTCAACATGGTTGAATCTTAAGCTTTGTTGCTATGTTGTTTCTGTAACAAATGACAAATTTCTGGGCTAATCAGAGCATTTGCAGGCAGCGAAATAGATGTAGCAGAAATGATTATTTCTGTCTTTAAACTTCTCCCACAATGCTTTCAAAAGCATTCTTCTTTGGAGTCATTAAAACTCTGGATTGAGTGGTAAAGGTTAGATCTATCAAATGTTAGAATTTCAGACTTTTCCACTCCACTTTGAAAGCGTTTGCAGATCACAAATTAAATGTGACTGAGATAATGCGATTTGTCATTGAAACTATAGAAAACATTGTGGGAAAAGGAGAAAATGCTGGTAACCAGCATTTTCTCCTTTCCCCACAATGTTTTCTCCTTCTTTATCCTTGGCTGTAAAACGTGACTGTTTGATGAAAAGTTTATGCATTATTTTTGTCTCATTTCAGGTACCGTTTGCAGATCTGTGAATGCTAGCGCGAGATTTGGGACCACATGTCTACCGGGCGATTTGGAAGTGGACCACTACGATTGTCTATAAGACGTTTAACGTTAACGCTGTACATACAAGAAGCAGCCGATGTTTTTAGTTGCTAGTTTCTATATCAGTTGGAGTTAGAATCAGTGTCGGACAGGAGTTTGGAGTATTGAAATACCGCTGTTGTGTTCCATTTGTTTTGTTTCTTAGTCCATATTGAAAAAGTCCTTAGTCTTTCATTTATTGTAAAAAATATACTTTCTGTAATGGCCATGGTCAACCCAGCCGTGCTCAGCCTTGCGGCAGCAGGAAACGTGAAAGACTCTCGATGGTTGACACTCGAAGTGTGTCGAGAGTTTCAGCGTAGCAAGTGCACACGTACAGATGCAGAGTGTAAATTTGCACATCCGCCTCCCCATGTGGAAGTTCAGAATGGACGTGTTACTGCTTGCTTCGATTCTATAAAGGTAAGAAGTTTAAGTATGACTATCCCATGCCAAAATTAACAGTTAACCCTTTACCGAATGACAATATTCCGGGCTAGACTAAATTGAAAGCCTCTGCAGATGACAAATGCAACTCGGATATTGATTTGTATCTTTGATAGGGTAGAAAACATTGTAGGAGAAGGAGAAAATGCTGGTTACCAGCATTTTCTCCTTTTCCCATAATGTTTTCAAAAGCCTTTTCTAGGGTCATTAAAACTTGGGATTGTGTGGTAAAGGGTTAAATTGCTACATCCGAATTTAGTTGCTTAATCCTTTACCACACAATCCTGATTTTCAGATTCTGAACAAGAATGCTTTTGAAAACATTTTGGGAAAAGGAAGAAATGCTAAACATTGTTGGAAATTGAGAAAATGTTGATTTGAAGCATTATCTCCATTTCCCACAATGTTTCTTTAAAAGCTGTTTTCTTCATTGTCTTTTAAACCTGGGATTGTGTGGTAAAGAGTTAATTTCTCTTGTAATTAGGTCTATGACCACTAAATACTGGAATTTCTTTTATATGGAGAAAATACAGCCATGTGTTTTGGCAAGAATATTTTGCAAAAATATCAAACAATGTAGCTGCAAATATGTAGTCTGATCTTGATCTGCACTTTCTGCCAAAGCACCTAATGTTGCCCGTATCACTTGCAAGGAATTTACTTTTAAATTCTTAACACAAGCCATGTCTGTGTTGAGCAGTTTAACTCTTTACTACACAATCTTGTTTATAATGACCCTAAGACAAGAACCTTTTGAAAACTTTTTGGGAAAAGGATACTGGTAACTAGCATTTTCTCCTTTTCTCACACAGTTTTCTACCCTTTCACATGCAAATCCCATCATTGAAGCTAAATTTCATTTGTGGTCTGCAAATGCTTTCAATTTGGACAAGTCAAAAATTTTGTCATTTGGGAAAGAGATAAGTCAGAAAGCAAACTTTGTGTATAAAAAGCAAATCTTTATGTCTGACATTGATAAATTGGTTACAGCGTGATCTCTGTGACCTGTTTGTCTAGATTTACTCTCCTTGTATTTTCCCCACATGTCTGCAAGATGTTGGAAATTTGCATAATATATTGTTTGTGACATTTTGAATTGCTTTCCTGCTGCATCATAAGTAGTTATGCATTTTTTTGGGGGGGTGGGGGGGTGGGGCTGCCTGTCTTTGAGTACACAGAATGAGATATAACACAACAAAGAGTGCTTCTCTTAACTCTGTGCCACACAATCTCGAGTTTTAACGACCCGGAGAAAGAAGCCTTTTGAAAACATTGTGGGAAAAGGAGGAAATGCTGGAAACCAGCATTTTCTCCATTTCCCACAATGTTTTCTACCCCTCCCAAAACAAATTTCAATTTTTCAATCACATTTATTTTGTCTTCTGCAAATGCTCTCAATTTGGATGAGTCTATAATTTTGTTGTTTGATAAAGAGTTAAGAGACAGTGGTGTTAGGAGAGAGTGTCCATTTCTTATGTCACTGAGCCTGGTAGCTAAATGGATAGCGTACAAGACTTGAATCTCAAGATAGGCTGGTTTGAATCTCAAGATAGGTGAATTTCTTGCCAAGGATTGTCACTCTGACAGGATTCATGCTGTCTAACCACTGATCAATGTTTCGACAGATGTTTATGTGGGAAAGCAGCCAGTGACCTTGGATAGAACATTGTGTAAAGTAATGGTAAAAGAAACTCCAAGAAAGCACAGATGGGTGCACTGACCTCCATAATTTAGTTGAAGTAATGTTGAAATTGGTGTTAGGTACAACACAATCTAACAAACACACTGTCTCGTAGATTAGAAGTTTCAGGTGAAAATTCAGTGACGAGCAGATTAAGTTTTGGAACCATTCATCTCATGGCCAAAGTACCTGGTGATCTTGCCAGGAACCCTACTATTGTAAGCCCAGAAAAATACCACTGAAACCGACAAACATGACGAATTAGGTCAGCTAGTCCATGCCAGTCTACCATTCTTTTACCGACGGGAATACATTTAAACTCCAAACAGAAAGATTTTGTGTCTTAGAATTAAATCAGGCCACGGCCATAGGCCACATTTAAACATTTTTTTAAAAAGAAGTTTATTGATCATAAAGCAGAAGAATAATTACTGTGAATGATCTTTTCTTAGTTCAAACTTGGTTATTTGACCTTGATAGTGAAACAAGTTCTGCTACTAATATTGGTCACTCTCGATTAGGGTCCACATTCACTAGGCCTTTTGATCCCTTTATCACACAACCCAGAGGAAGAAGCCTTTTGAAAACATTGTAGAAAAAGGAGAAAATGCTAATAACCAGCATTTTCTCCTTTTCTCACAATGTTTTCTACCCTATGGAAGAGAAGTTCCATCAGTTGAGCCACATTTAAATTCATCTACAAATGCTTTCAATTTGGATAAGTCTTTCTTTTTGTTGTGTGGTAAAGACCTGTAGTCCTAGTCTGAAGAATTTTCTAAATTTGAAAGTAACATAACCATTTGGTTTAGCCAATCTGAATTTGTGTTACTTTCCAGATCTAGAATTAGACTGAAATTGAGAATGATTGGTGAATCTGTTACCCAGTATTCTGCTGTGGTGGATGTTGTTCAAAAAGTTGATCTCATCTCATGGCCAAAGTACTGGTGATCTTGCCAGGAACCCTACTATTGCAAGTCCAGAAAAATACCATTGAAACTGACAAACATGACAAGCTAGATCAGCTAGTCCATACAGATCTACCATTCTTTTACTGACAGGAATATATTTAAACTCCAAACAGAAAGATTTTGTGGCTTAGAATTAGAAGTTGGGCCATGGCCATAGGCCAAATTTGAACAAGTTTTAAATTTTGTTCAAGTTGCCGTAATGAACAAAGCAGAAAAATAATTACTGTGAAAAGTATTTCTTTTCTTCTCAGAAAAATTAACTTTTTCTTAAATTTAGCTCTTTACAACACAATCCTGAATTTTAACGACCCTAGGAAAGAAAGCTAAATTGAAAACATTTTGGGAAAAGGAGAAAATAATGTTTTCTACTCTTCTCTAAGCAAGTTTTCATTTTTGAGTCACATTTGTTTTTAAATGCTTAAACTTGTTCTTTTTTACCTCGATATTGGAACAAGTTGTACTTCTATTGGTCACTCTGTATGAGAGTCCATATTCACTAAGCATTCTTAACTCTTTACCAAACGACAAAATATTAGACCAGTCCAGATTGAAAGCTTTTGCAGACTGTAAAATAAATGGGACTCAAAAATTAAAATATGTCTTGGGAACAGCATTTTCTTCTTTTCCCACAATGTGTTCAAAAGGCTTCTCCCGCAGGGTCGTTAAAAGTTGGGATTGTGTGGTAAAGGGTTAAGAACATTAATTTTGTAGTCTTAGTCTTGAGAGTTTTCTAAATTTGAAAGTAACATAACCAAATGGTTTAGCCAATCAGAATTGTGTTACTTTACAGATCTAGAATTAGATTTAAATTAAGAAAGGTTGGTGAATCTGTTACCCAGTATTCTGCTGTGGTGCATGTTGTTCAAAAAGTTGATCTTGCTCATCTTAAGATTCAAACCAGGAACCTTTTATGTGAGGCACCAATACTTTACCACTGCACCTTTGTCTTTCACTGAAGTTGAGCTAGTTTTGTTATGATAACTTTCTGTCTATAGTACAGCTCACAAGGAAGAAAAAATGAAACCGAATTGAGTGATACATTTAACTCTGTACCAGACAACAAAATTTAAGACTTGTCCAAATTGAAAGCATTTTGACAGACTGAATGCCACTCAAAATCTGAAAGTTGTCTTTGGGAGGACAGAAAATATTGTGGGAAAAGGAGAAAATGCTGGTTACCAGCATTTTCTCCTTTTCCCACAATGTTTTCTGACGCCTTCTTTTCTGTAGGATCATTAAATCATTGAATTGTTTGGTAAGAGGGTTAATCTGATAGGAGGGGGGGGAGAAAGCAAGTTTCCCCCTAATTGTTTCAAATTGAGTGTGAACAATAAATGGCCTTTGAATTGCTCTAAAATCCTTCACCTTTACTCCTATTGTCCTCTTGTCAATTGTGTGATAAAAAAATATTCAAAGTATGGTGAGAAATTATGTATATGTTTTTAGCTTTGCTGTTTCAGCAGTTTTCGAAGAAAACTGAAGTATTATGATTGTGCCATCATTTTCTTTGTTGTTACTGTGGGAAAACTTCGACATTTTCATATTTCTGTCATTTATAAAGACATTTACCTGGAATCTTAGATAGTTATCAACCCTTAGGCTGCTTAGCGTGACTCCAGGTGCTTTTGCACTCATTGTAGATCATGATCAGACTGTACAGAATGTGCAGTCTGCTCTGGGTTCCATACTGTCCAACCATGAGATATTTTCCCCCAATTAGAGGCAGAAATCATCATTTGAGCTACATTTATTTTGTTGTCTGCACATACTTTTGATTTGGACAAGTCTAAACTTTTGTCATGTGGTAGAGAGTTAACCCCTTCCCAAACAACAAATTTTAGACTCTTTCAAATTCAGAACAGCATGAGACGACGAATCCAGAATTGGTAGAAATGAGCTTAAGCTCTCTGATAGGACAGAAAACATTGTGGGAAAAGGAGAAAATGCTGGTTACCAGCATTTTCTCCTTTTCCCTCATTGTTTTCTAATGGCTTTTTCCTGAGGGTTGTAAAAAGTCGGGATTGTGTGGTAAAGGGTTGAAGTACATCTTCTATGCAGTTGGACTCTGATTTACATTGTACAGAAAGTAGAATACATGGACTAGCTTTTAAGTCTGTACCACACAGTCTCCAGTTTTAACAACCCTGATAAGAAGGGCTTTTGAAAACATCATGGGACAAGGTTAAAATGCTGGTAACCAGCATTTCCACCTTTTCCCACAATCTTCTCTATCCCTATCAAGGACAAATTTCATTATTTGGGCCACCTTTGGTTTGTCGTCTGCAAATGCTTTCAATTTGGACAAGTCTAAAATTTTGTTGTTTAGTAAAGAGTTAACCATTTACCAACGAACAACATTTTAGACCTGTCCATATTGAAAGCTTTTGCAGTTGACAAAATAATTGTGACTCACAAAAAGAAATTTGTCTTTGAGAGGATGGAATGAATTGTGGGCAAAGGAGAAAATGATGGTTACCAGCATTTTCTCCTTTTCCCAGTATTTTTACAGTCGGCTTTTTTATTAAGGTCATTAAAACTTGGGATTTTGTGGTAAAGGGTTAATTTAATTTGGCTGTAGTGTCCTTTCTATGTTTAGGAAAGAAGTATTTTGACTTGGAATGGACAGAGTTGTAATTTCTTACAATGGATGATGACTAGTTATTGGCTCTTAGAAACAAGGTGAGAAAAGGAGCAGTTGTGAAACAGATGCCTGCCACTTGGTCAAGGCTCAGAGCCCAGTAGTGGGGTAGTTTCCATATATGAAGTATATTCTGTTTAGTCTGATTTTGATCTGTCCAAGATTCTGAAACATCTAAAATGTTGAATTTTTCATCAAAAAGGGTTGCAGATTTTCTAATCAGCTAAAAGCTTAGGAATTACCCATAGATGCATTCCTGGTCTTTATTTCTCTGGCTAATTGTTTTTGAATGATGTTTGGGGTCTAGTTTAAGACCATTTCCTGATGAATTCCTTTCTGCCTGAAACAAACTTGCGGCACATGACATTGGTTTGTTTGTTTGTATTGCAGTTTAATCCTTTACCAGAAGACAAAATTTTAGCCTTGTTCAAATTGAAAGCATTTGCAGACGACAATTTCAGTGTGGCTCAAATGGTGCAATTTTTCTTTGATAGAGTAGAAAACATTGTGGGAAAAGGAGAAAATGCTGGTTACCAGCATTTTCTCCTTTTCCCACAATGTTTTCAAAAGGCTTCTTTTCCAGGGGCGTTAAAAGGCGGCATTGTACAGTAAAGGGTTAATGCTGTTTTTACAGCTAAGTTTATATCATGGCAGTTGGTGCACCTATGCATGTGTTTCCTGGCTTTCTCACATCAGAAGTGAGAGGCAAAAAATCGCCAGAAAGAAAGTTTGCCTCAGCCAGGTATTAAACCCACAACCGCCAGGTTGCGAGTTGGATATGCTAACCACTGAACTACCGAGCCAGGCAGCACATGGCTTTGAAAACTTGGTGGTAAAATATCCTGAAAAAACCTGAATGAAGATTGCTAATGGTTACATTTTCAATTTGAAAAGAGTGATACTCGTGGAACTTGGTCAGAATGCTTATCTTGATGATACCTTGGACAAGTTTGAAATTGGGTCCATTAGGTCAAAAAGGTCATTTGGACAAATCTTAGAAAAACCTTATGTGCACTCTAGAGGCCACATTTTCAGTCTGATACTCATGAAAAGTGATTTGAATCTCCGTCTTAATGATATCTAGTACAAGAACAAAATTGGATCACCTCAGGTCAAAAAGTAGGTCACTGGGACAAATCTTAGGAACACATTGTGTGCACTGTAGAGTCAACATTTTTAGTCTGATACTCATGAAAAGTGATCAGAATATTTGTCTTAATGATTTCTCAGAGAGGTTTAAATTTGGGTCAAGTTTGGTCAAAAAGTAGGTCACTGGGAGGAATCTTGGAAAAACCTTGTGTGCACTATAGAGGGCATGTTTTCAATCTGATACTCATGAAACTTGGTCAGAATGTTTGTCTTGATGACATGTAGGAGAAGTTAAAAAATTAATCATGTTGAGTCAAAATGTAGGTCACTAACATTCATGTGTTACACATTAACACAGCTAGTATCTCTTCAGCTTCATCTTTTCTAAGTGACTGTACTCAGGTGAGTGATTTAGGGCCAATGGCCCTCTTGTTTAACCCTTTCCCAAACGACAAATTCTAGACCCTTCCAAACTGAAAGAGTTTGCAGACGACAATTTTAAATTTGATGAAAATGGCGGAATGTTCTCGAAAAGGGTAGAAAACACTGTGGGAAAAGGAGAAATTGCTCGTTACGAGCAATTTCTCCTTTTCCCACAGTGTTTTCAAAAGACTTGTACTGCAGACACGTGCATACCAGGGCTTGTTTGGGAAAGGGTTAAAGTACAGCTTACATTATGATATGCCTGCACAGGTAGCTCAGTGGTTGGCGTATTTGACTTATGACCTGGTGATTGCAAGTTTGATACCAGGTTGAGGCAAACTTTCTTTCCAGCAATTTTTTGCCTCTAACCTCTAATGCATTTTTGAAAAGTAGTCAGTGGCTTTGGAAAGAAAGTTGTGTCAGTACTGGTGTGAGAAAGCCAGGAAACACATGGGTGCATCACTGACTGCCATGATATGACATAAGCTGTTAAAATGGCGTTAAACTCAATACAAACCAAGCAACCAAACATTACAATGTACTGGAGCATAAAATGAGATTGGAGAAAGCAGCAAAAATTTACACAGTTATAATTTACAGAAGAGAAACATAAGTGGAAAGTGAAATAAAAAAAAAAAGTAATTAAGTGTATGATGTCTTTTTGGGAAGAAGGAAAAAATAAAACAGAAAGCAAAAGTGGTGCTTGAAAGTATCTGTCAGTAGCGGAAATTAAAGTCAAAAGGATTGAAATTTATTTTTGTCATGTGACACGCTTTGACCCTTTACGACACAATTCTTTTAAGGACCCTGAGAAAGAAAGCTTTTGAAAACATAGTGGGAAAAGGAGAAAATGCTGGTTACCAGCATTTTCTCCTTTTCCCACAATGTTTTCTATCCTGTAAGAGACAATCTTACCATTTGATCAACATTTAGTTTTTGGTATGCAAATGCTTTCAATTTGGACCATTTTGAAATTTTGTTATTTGATAACAGACGATAAAATTTTAGACAAGTTCAAATTGAAAGCATTTGCAGACGACAAAACAAAATGTAACTCGGAAATCGAAATTTGTTTTGGAAAAGGAGTAAAATGCTGTTTGCTTTGTTAAAACACTATGACCAAAGCAACCTGGAAATTGAAATTATTTTGTATTTTTTTCAAGACTGAAAATATCTGTTTGGTTTATACAGCACTCTATTTGCTGCAAATGCTTTCAATGTAAATAAGTTTAACCTGTTGCCAAACAAGCCTGTGTTTTATTGACTCTTACAAGGGAGACTTTTGAAAACATTGTGGGAATGCTGGTTACCGGCATTTTCTCCTATTCCCACAATGTTTTCTATCCTTTCAAACATGAATCTCGTTATTTGTGCCTAATTTATTTTGTCGTCTGCAAGTGCTTTCAATATGGATGAGTCTAAAATTGTCATCTGGTAACGTGTTAACATTTTTTCATCATAAAAAGAGTGCAAGTTCGAAATGCACTCTTCAAAAAGAACTTGTGCCACTCCTCGTATCTTCAAGGATAAAGTTTATTTGAGGGGAAGTCTCTTTAAAAAGATTGTTTACATTAGAATCTTGGGTTTTCGGAAAGTGTCTGGTGGAAAGTGTCTGGCGGATGAACTTTTAGTCAAGCACTTCATACTAACCCTTAGTGCACCTAATAAAAAAAAGGGACTTTAACCCTTTCCCAAACGACAATTTTTGGACTGGTCCAAATTGAAAGAGTTTGCAGACGACAATTTTAAATTTGATGAAAATGGCAGAAAGTTCTCAAAAAGGGTAGAAAACACTGTGGGAAAAGGAGAAATTGCTCGTTACGAGCAATTTCTCCTTTTCCCACAGTGTTTTCAAAAGACTTGTACTGCAAACACGTGAAAACCAGGGCTTGTTTGGGAAAGGGCTAAGATAAGGAAAAAGGACTTGGACCATTATGATTTCAAGGCTGCATAATAAAATTGGCTGAAATTTCTAGGATCTATACAGGGGTCCCTGTAAACTTAGAAACGGAACTGAAATGAAATGCAATGGAACGAAACACAACAAAACGGAACGAAATGCAACGAAACAGAATGAAACGAAATAGAACCTAACCCAACAAAATGAAACAGAACAAAATGAAGCAAAATAGGAAGAAATCAAGCAAAGTGACTTTTATTTTATAATTTTTTCTCAATTTATCATATTTCTTTTGTATCATTTCTTATTGCATTTCGTTTTGGTTCCATTTCAAAGTTTATAGGGACCCATCTATACAGTAGGTTTTAGGCACAATACAATACAATGTTTAACACAATATCAAAGATCATGGAGTTGTAAGCACTTTGAGATGCGAAAGTAAAGGTGCTTTAAGTGATGGATGTTTTCTTTAGAATGGTAGAAAATAATCTGGTAGAACGAGAAAATGCTGGATACCATTTTCTGCTTTTCCCGCAGTATTTTCAAAGCCCTCTTTATCAATGTCATTAAACAAGGGATTATTTGGTAAAGGGTCAGGATATAAGAGTGAGTCAAAGTCACTGGCTGCCAGTAGTACATGCAATCACAGGTTGCCTGCATTACCAATGTGATATATTACCCAGCTCTACCATGTGATAAATTACCCAGCAATCCCAGAATGCCTAGGGAGAAGGACAGACTTCCTGTATGGCCAGATAACAATTTTGATATATGAACCATTTCTGTTTTATTATCTGGGCATTAATGTCAGCCTTGTAAGATGTCATTTGCAGAAAATGTAAGACTCCTGTAGTCCATAAATAGAGTTTGGGGAGAAAACAAATATAGGATCTGCTAATTTGTGTGTAACTCAATCTAATCTGTTGTCCAGTAGGCCTGGTGTCTGTGCCTCGCTATCAGTGGCTAGAATATCATTCAACCGTTTTGCAATATAGATGAATTAATCCATATATAAATGATGAAAAAAAAAAATCATTCCATTTCAAGAAAGACTTCAAGGCTGTTTTTGCAGTTATTGCGCAAAATGCTAATAACATAATGTGAACTGATGGATTTCAGGGAGATTTTTTTTTAACCCTTTGCCACACAATCCCAACTTTTAAAGACCTTGAGGGAGAAGCCTTTTGAAAACATTGTGGGAAAAGGAGAAAATGCTGGTTTTCTATCCTTTGAATGACAAATTTGATGTTTTAAGTAACATTTGTCATCTGCACATACTTTCAATTCGGACAAGGCTAAAATTTTGTTGTTTGGTAAGGACTTGAGGGTATCTTAAATATTTGTTTTGAATACTAGTAACAACAAATCACTCTAGGAAAAGGTCTAATTTTTTGTTACAAAAAAATAAGTGCTTTCTAAAAATTTTTTCAAGCCCTTGGAGTACAGGGGCATAGAAAGTTGAGTTATGTTTGCTGATGCGTTTTATACCTGTCAGAGCTTTGCAGTGGACTCTTAAAGTGCTCACTGTTTTGCTTGTGATAATCTAACTTGCACACAATCTTCTCCATTTCTATTTGATTGCCTTGTAAATCAATATTTACTTTCATAATTAGCTAACTTCAAGACATTTTTATAATGAACACTCCCCCAGCGTGAGCTGTGACCTTGTAACTTCCTGTCACAGACTGGTTTATGTTATCTTTGCCCACCTCATTAATCACAGATTTTCAATTTATAAGTCAACAGAAAATATTGATCCAGTCTGGAGAGCTGATTGGTCGGTCAAACAGACTAACCTCACATTTCACACTTTGCATCTAATCTCCTGTTGCCTTGCGTATCCATGTGCATTACTTTGTAACTTCCTGCCTTAACTTCATATCAACAAACTTTTTTCGTCCGGCAGCAGACCAGTTTGAAAACACCTCTGATACAAAAAAAAATTAATAAAAATATTCCATCTTATGACAGGGGATTTGCCTGTACCATTCTGATGTCTTCAAAGAAAGTATTGCCAAGTCCTCATAGCCCTGTAGTTGTCTGCATCAACTGTGTGATGGGTACTTTCACTTATCTCTGTCAATACTGAAGATGTTTACCTCAAACATGGGTTAACTCTTTACCACACAATCCTGAGTTTTAACAACCCTGACAAAGAGGGCTGGGAACCACCATTTTCTCCTTTTCCCACAATGTTTTCAAAAGGTTACTCCCTCACGTCGTAAAAACTTAGGATTGTGTGGTAAAGGGTTAAGTATGAACCATTCTCAGGTAAAAGGGGGTTTTGTACATTTGTGTGATACATTATACCAAGCAAGTCATCACATAATTATGGATCCATAAAATTCATTTAGTCTTGCAATTGACTGGATCTGGAGGTATACTTGTCCTTTCTCATGCAGAAAACTGACTGATAGCAAAAAGTTTCAACTCAGATCAGCCTGCACACATGATGCCCAGGCTGACATGGGTTGATACCATTTGGAGATCCATTAGATCCCCTTTTTACAGAGCGTGGGTCACAAATAAATTCCAGTTGAAATAAACTGTTGGGTCTGTAATACAATACAAGAAATGGCTGGATAGGCAGTAATATGTTTGTAAACCTGAGATTGATAGAAAGTCCATAATTACTCCGCCTTCAAAATACTTCATTATGTCAGTGCCAAAGAAGAAGAGCATGACCCCCTTACCACACAAATATAAGTTTTTTTACCCTCTTTTGGACAGCTTTTAAAAAAAACATTGTGTAGAAAGGAGCAATTACTTGTTCCTTCAAAGTACTTCATATGTCAGTGCCAAAGAAGAAGAGCATGACCCCCTTGCCACACAGAAAGAAAATTTTTAACCCTCTTTTGGACAGCTTTTGAAAAAATTGTGGAGAAAGGAGCAATTGCTTTTTCCTTCAAAATACAGCATTATGTCAGTGCCAAAGAAGAAGAGCATGACTCTCTTACCACACACACAAAAATTTTAGCCCTCTTTTGGACAGCTTTGGAAAACATTGTGGAGAAAGGAGCAATTGTTTGTTCCTTCAAAATACTTCATAATTATGTCACTGCCATAGAAGAAGAGCATGACTCCCTTACCAGACACAAAAAAGTTTGTTTTTTCTTAAACCCTCTTTTGGACTCTTGAAAACATTGTGGAGAAAGGAGCAATTGTTTGTTCCTTCAAAATACTTCATAATTATGTCAAAGAAAAAGAGCATGATTCCCTTATCACTCACAAAAAGTAGTTTTTTTAACCCTCTTTTGGACTGCTTTTTAAAACATTGTGGAGAAAGGTACGATTGCTTTTTCAAGCAACTGCTAACTGCTACTTTCTTCACAATATTTTCTTCATCATTTGTAAATATACTTTTTCTCTGTCTTTATAGGACTGTTTTGTGTGTCATTTATGATGAATAATTGTAGTATAAACCTTAGATGTGATATAAACCTATGGATATTTTCTGTCTAAGACCCAAATAATTGTGATTTAGCCCTTTACCACACAGCTCCGACCTTTAATGACTGTTAGAAAGAAGCCTTTTGAAAACATTATGGGAAAAGGAGAAAATGCTGGTAACCAGCATTTTCTCCTCTTCCCACAATGTTTTCTTCCCTTTCCGAAATAATTTTTTTTTTATTCACATTTATTTTGTTGTCTGCAAATGCTTTCAACTTTGGATCAGTCGAAAATTTTGTTGGTTTGTAAAGAGTTGATGGTTTTTCTTTTGTCCATAATGTTTCAGTAAAGCAGACAGTGTAGATCAAAGATCAAACTAGATGTTTTGTGCAGTTCGATCTTGTTCTACACTGGCTGTAAAGGTAGCAATAGGCCATTGAAGCTTTGCAAAATTGGCCTGTTCGGTATTGGGTTAATGACTATGCTAAACAGGTTATCTTTCATGTAGGGACCTTATTAGGTCTAATTAGTAAACAGAGACAAGTCAGATTCATTGTGGCATTTATTACAGTATCTACCAGGGCAATGACCACAGGAGTTGTGGTCAGTGAAGGTCATTTAAGGATAAATAATGGCCAGTAATTGGCAGAAAGTGTGAACTTTATGTATAGGTGGACAACAGTTACTGCCCTTTAATTTTTGTGAAAAAAGGGGGAGGTTTATGCTTGGATCAGTAAATCCACAGGAAACTGTTTTTTCGGATGTCCATTTGTATTCTCATTTTTAGCTATTCATTGTTGGTTTTATTTTTTGTTAAGTTGTTGTTATACAAAAATTACATCTGAACATACAGGCAAACAAAGTCAGTAGGATTAAAAATGCATGTTAAATCAACACAAAGCATTCTCTCCTTTTCCCAGAATGATTTCAAAATGCTTTCCCACTTAGGGTTGTAAAATTTGTGATTGTGTGGTAATAGGTCAGCACCAAGCATTTTCTCTTTTTCACACACTGATTTCAAAAGGCCTTTTTTGTCAGGGTCATAAAACTTGTGACTGTGTGGTAAAGGGTTTTGAAATCAGAAAGGCAATGCAAGAAGCTGTCATCAAGTTTAGCATATGGAGATAACAGACTCCGGGAACCAACCAGGAAAATAACAATGCACATCTTCATTATCTAAATGGTTGCAAATAAAGGATAATACCTGTTGTTTCATGGATTTTATGTCTAGCAGTAATTCCCCATTGAGCTTGATTCACAGTATTAAACAGTATACTTATCTGAATACTTTACAACACAATCCTGTATTTTGAGAACCGGTAGAAAGAAAGCCTTTACTTTAACCCTTTCCCAAACGACAAATTTTGGACTGGTCCAAATTGAAAGAGTTTGCAGACAACAATTTTAAATTTGATAAAAATGGCAGAAAGTTCTCAAAAAGGGTAGAAAACACTGTGGGAAAAGGAGAAATTGCTCCTAACGAGCAATTTCTCCTTTTCCCACAATGTTTTCAAAAGACTTGTACTGCAGACATGTGAAAACCAGGGCTTGTTTGGGAAAGGGTTAAACAGTATACTTATCTGAACACTTTACAACACAATCCTGTATTTTGAGAACCTTAGAAAGAAAGCCTTTACCTTAAAGATACATTTATACTTGTCACTTGTTTTTAACCCATTCCATCTTTATTTTATCAACCTATAAGCGTTCTTGTAACTTCATGCAAAAGATTGCCACTGATTTGTTTGTTTGCATTTGATTTTAACGCCATTTGAAAAGCTAAGGTCATATCATGGAGGTCAGTGACACACCCATGCGTTTCCTAGCTTTCTCACACCAGTACTAACACAACTTTCTTTCCAAAGCTATGGACTACTTTTCTCACATACATCAGAGGTGAGAGGCGAAGAATTGCTGGAAAGAAAGTTTGCCTCAACTGGGAATCGAACTCACAACAACCAGGTCATGAGTCAGATATGCTAACCACTGAGCTACCTGGGCAGGCTGCTCCTGATGGTTGTAGGGCCACATAGATTAAAACAGAACTATATTTTCATTTTCTGGAGGCCATCAATGAAATCATTATTGTGATCTTTTCAGTTTTAAATACAAAATTTACGATATATGTATTTATCTCTTAAACTATATCTATTGGTAATTTATCTATGTTTACACAACTGACTTAATTCTGAACCATTCTAAAGTCTGTCAAATGTCATCAGTGCTTTTTTTTTCTCTGGCTGTAAGGATGCATCTTTAAGTGTTAAAGACCATGATCAAGAAGTGCTTTTGAAAACAGGGCACAATATTTAGATCCTTTTGGTAATTTTTTTTATCCTTTCTGAGACAAACCCCATCATTTGAGCCACATTTAACATCCTCTTCAGAATGAGCCATGCTCTGTGAAAAGGGGGCTTAGTGCATCTGTCAAAAGTATCTGCCCAACCTGGGCCAAAGCTTTTTCCCATTTATCAATTTTCAGCAAGTCCAAGGATCAGTCTACATCAGGATTAAGTTGGTTGTTAAAAAAAGTGGCTATTATGGCTTGACTGGTATCATGGTTCACAGAGATACCTTAACCCTTTACCAGACGACAGATTTTGGACTGGTCCAAATTGAAAAAGTTTGCAGACGACAATTTTAAATTTGATGAAAATGGCAGGAAGTTCTCAAAAAGGGTAGAAAACACTGTGGGAAAAGGAGAAATTGCTCGTTACGAGCAATTTCTCCTTTTCCCACAGTGTTTTCAAAAGACTTGTACTGCAGACACGTGAAAACCAGGGCTTGTTTGGGAAAGGGTTAACCCTTTACCAGACGACAAAATTTTAGCCTTATCCAAATTGAAAGCATTTGCAGACGACAATTTCGATGTGGCTCAAATGGTGCAACTTTTCTTAGATAGGGTAGAAAACATTGTGGGAAAGGGGGAAAATGCTGGTTTCCCAGGGGCGTCAAAAGGCAGCATTGTACGGTAAAGAGTTAAGCCCCCTTTTGCCATAGCATGGCTCATTAATGCATTTAATACTCCAAACATACCCATTGTTTGTTGTTATTTTTTACTGTACTTTATCATTGGGTATAGATTTGCTACTTTTTATATTCCAAAATGATGTTTTATGCCATGACTAAAATTTTGAATTCCAGGATTAACTCTTCACCAAACAACAAAATTTTTGGCCAGTCCAAATTGAAAGCATTTGCAGACGACAATTTAAGTGTAGCCCAAATGATGATTTCTGTCTTCGAAAGGGTAGAAAACTTTGTGGGAAAAGGAGAAAATGCTGGTTACCAGCATTTTCTCCTTTTCCCACAAAGTTTTCAAAAGGCTTCTTTCTCATGGTCGTTAAAACTCAGGATTGTGTGGTAAAGGGTTAAAGCACATAGACAGAGTGAAAGAAATTTGCATACAAAATCCTAAGAGTGGCTACCGAACATTAGCTATGGGCTCAATACCAAATAATGAAAGTTTAGACCAGGCAAATTTGAGTCAAAGTTGTGTAAAAGGAAGAAAATGATTTTCTACTACATGTCAACAGCAAAGGCTTTGTTAGGATAGCAAATAGAACAGAGTAAAACTGTTGGGAGCCACTTTGATTTTCTTGAAAAACTTGCATAAAGTATTCTGTTGGATCAAGTGGCATTCAGTTTTCTTTTGTAACCTAACTTGTTAGATTTTATGATTGTTATGTATGAATGAGTCATGCTCTGGCAAAAGGGGGCTTAATGCATCTCGGTGATGCATTGTACCGATCAAGTCATCACGTAATTACGGATCCATGATGGCCACTTTTTTTTTTCACAACCGACTGAATCATGAGGTAGACTGATCCTTGGACATACAGAAAATTGACCAACTGCGAAAAGTTTCCGCCCAGGTCAGCCTGCGCGGATTGCGCAGGCTGACCTGGGGGATACTTTTCGCAGATGCATTAAGCCCCCTTTTTCACAGAGCATGGTTCAAATGATTGTAGATGTAAACACAAGATTATAGAAAAAACAAAATCAGGGAAAAACATGGATATTTTTAAAAGGATATTTTTAATGTCTAGACCTCTGAATGATTTCCCGAACAACATGTGGAGGCCTGCTGTCTTCCAAAAGGCGAGATTTTTGCATATAATTTACGACATTTCAGGGCTGAATGAACACAAAATGTGGCTTTTATTAAATTTTGAATTATAAAGCTAAGTGAGATATTATTCAAATTTCATTTCGCCAGTCCCATTAATTTAGAAATGCATTTTTGATTTTCCCTTTTGATAAAAAAGCACTTGTGCACAACATGCAGTCAAGTTTACTTGCAAAATAACTACAGCGTACCTTTAATCCTGTACCACACAATCCCTGCTGTGTACGACCCTATGGAAGAAGGCTATTGAAAACATGGTGGGAAATGGAGAAAATGCTGGTAACCAGCATTTTCTCCTTTTCCCACAATGTTTTCTGCCCAATGATAGAGAGAGATCATCATTTTAGCAACATTTGATTTGTCATCTGCAAATACTTCCAATTTTGGCAAGTTTAAAATTTTGTCGTTTGGAAAAGAGTTAATGGCTTTTTCTATAGAAATTGCCATTTCTACCTTCTTGTACTCATTACGGAAATAGGATGATACAAATTGAAATAAAGTTAGGAATTTTTGGCAGCGGGTGAAACCCGCTGTCATAGTCCCCAGGTATGAGTTACTGATTTTCAACGCTTACGATATTTATCTAGGTCGAGAATTCTTGCATCCGGCAGCTTTTTCCTGGATACGCGAGGTAAACAAAACTTGATTCCTACACTTGACTAAATAGTTCCTCCATGAATACACAAACGATCATGTATAAATACGCGCTACTCGCGCAGACGACACCCTTTCAAAACTGCCTTACACCTTACGAGTTCATCCGTAATGTTACTGTAGAATAGAAACGGAAAGAGGGCGTCGGTATCTACATAGACCGAAAAAGTGCAAAAGAAAATATTTTCAGAGCAAAAGTTTTTATTAGTCGCCGCGCAGAAGCGCGCGACTATATTTTTAATAGTTTTTCGAGTTAGGAAATGGACAATGGGAATTTCTTTTTTTATAGGGGTGTTAAGGTTAACAAGGAATCTTTCTACTTCGCCTTAAAGTGGCTTTTTAATTCATTCTTAAACTACGAAGTATATACAATACGATACTATTTTTGCTCTGTTAATACTTACAACATCAAAAAATCCGCCCAAGTATTACTTTTATTTTCGCTATTCGCGAGAAATGGACTCATCCAAATAAATGCCTTGTTTCCATTGGTCAAGGCTGTACAGGTTTCCAGTCATTTCGTACCTAGTTAATTTCGTACCTAGGTCATTTCGTACCTACCTATACTTTCTATTTTGGTCATTTCGTATCCAGTTGGTCATTTCGTATCCACTTTCGTCATTTCGTACACAGGTTTAATTATCATTTTGATTATTTAGTACCTAGTTTTTCCTACTATTTGTGTTTTTTGTTGAATGACCACTGCTAAAATTGTACATTGCTGAAATTGTGTTAAATTCCGCCGAAGAACGAGTATGATGGTTATGATTGTATCTAACCATTATTGGTTACTTCTTTCTAAGTTTAGTTTTTAAAACAAAGATTGTTTAGAACCCTTTTGTTTATTTCTCACCAAGTTCTAGATAAATTTACAATGTACTTTGTTGGAAAAAATCTGGAGAGAGACCAGTTTTTCGCTGTGTTGTTCATAAATCGCAATGCAAAACCAATATTCTTTATTAACAGCGTTCACCAAACAGTATAGTTTTAGACTTGTTTAAATTGAAAGCATGCCTTGCAAACTTACGTTCTCTTGGATCATACTATCCTAGGACAGCAACATTTTAGTAACTTGGCCCTGTTTTCAACACTTTCCCAAACAAACGCGGGTTATCACGTGCGCTGTCAAATTCTTTTGGAAAAACATGTTGGATAAGGAGAAATTACTCGTTATAAGCAATTTCTTCTTTAACAAATACTTTTCCCCCCACTACTAGCGAATTTTCTACCATTTTTGCAGCTTTTTAAATTGTCGTCTGTCAACTCTTTGAATTTGGAAGAGTCTGATATTTTTCGTTTGGAAAAGAGTTCAGAGAGCGCTATGCGAGGGTATTAGATATTGTAACAGAAGACAACTTTTGATATAGATTCACAGTCACATCAGTTTCATAATGTGTTAAAAAATCTGCTGATGAAAACTGACATTTACTTATTTGCCCTGGCTTTCTTGAAGCATTAAATAAAAAAATTTGCGGCGACTTTGATTCTTTGCATCGACTTTTTCTTGTCGGTGTTTGTTTGCATGATGAATTTTGAGCATAGGGCATCGTAATGGGATTCGTGTAACATCGCCTTTTATCGCCAAAGTCGTACGGATTCGGCTATGACAGGCGATGTTACACGAAAAGTCACCCATTAAGCCTTTGGCAGACGGCAAAATTTCAGCTGTGTTCAAACTGAAAGCATTTGCAGACGACAATTTCATTGTGGCTCAAATGGTACAAGTTTTATTTTATAGGATAGAAAACATTGTGGATAATAGAGAAAATGCTGGTTCCCAGCATTTTCTCCTTTCCCAGACTGTTTTCACAAGGCTTTTTTCTCAAGGTTGTTAGAAGTCGGCATTGAGTGGTAAAGAGTTAAAAGTATTTATAACTGCAAATTATACAAGTTGGCTTCTTTAAAAAAGAAGCCAGGAGAGGTCTGCATCAATGTTTTCAAATAGTTTATTGGCTTTTGATCTCAATATATTTTGGTAGATGTAAACAAACAAATTAGGCATTAATGAATGAGAGAAAACATTTTTTTCAATTTTGCTGGTGTTAAGGCACAAAACAGTACATGTTCCACATTCTTATAATATTCTAGGAATTGTAGGCCATATGCTATTAACATGCTCAGAAATGCATATTTTTTTTTTTCAAAATTCAAGGACACAAAATTGAAGATGATGATCCAATTTTGCTCATTTTCAAAAAGGAACAAACCTCTAATGAATGTTTGTAATGTGTGCTCAGGATAAGCCAAAATATTTCTGGAAAGGAGAAATCGTTCAATTAAAATTTGATACAATATGCTAATTCCACTGAATAGGCAAGAATCTTACCGAATGACAATAAATAAAGGTGGCCTACACATAATACTAGTACCAGACATGTTAAAAATAAATGTAACATTTTTTAATCTTTTAACAAACAGCAATTTTTGCACTGGCCCAAACAGAAAAAGCATGCAGACAGCAATTCAAACTTTGATAATTAATGTGGAAGATGGTGATTTGATGTGATGGAAACCATTGTGACAAAAGGAGAAAATGCAGTGACTAGCAGCTTCTCCTCTTCCCACAATATTTTGAAAAGTTGTCTGCTGCAGACATGTAAAATGAAGAGGTTGTTTGTCTAAACGTTAAAAATTTAAGAAAGTACATGTAGATAAATGAGCCATGCTCTGAGAAAAGGGTGCTTAATGCATCTGCAAAGAAAGTATCGACCCATGTCAGCCTTAGCAATCCGCCCAAAACCAAAGGACCACGGACTCTTTTGAGGTGTGCAGTACGTAGGGCGAGGAGGCACGACTATTTTTCCGCTCATAAGTTGATTTTCGCAGGATTCTCGCAACCCCGCATAATAGAAGCAACTCTGTGTGTTATTTCATCAAATCTATAATAATCATTATAAATCCATAGAAATTTTGTATAAAACTGAGAAAAATGCTAGATTCTACTAGTCTAGTCAGTTTTGAAAAATAAAACTTGAAAAAAAACTGATCAACCTATTTATATCTATTTGTGGGGTACGAGTTCTCCGGAGAACTCGTGCTCTCGAGATTAAGGTACGAGTTCTCCAGGGTACGAATTCTCCTGATAGTATCAAGTCACATGATCTTTTCCCGAGGTGTTCTTTCTCTTTTTTTAACGAAATTTTTTCTCTTTGCTTAGATTTATTTGTTTAATGAAAAATTGCAATTATTGGAGAGATCATTTACAATCAATATAGTATAATAAATCTTTTTGGAAATCCTTCATATAAAAAAAACCGTTTTTTTCCTATTTCAGTTTTTTGATTTCGGTTTCTTTATAAAACCATGACGAAATAGACTGTGTATCTGAACAATTTCGCAAAAACAAATGGATTTAGACAGCGATTTCTGTGGCAGTCTGCCTTTTAAACTCACCACTGTTGGAGAGGTCTGATGACCTCTCCAATTATGCATTTACTTGTACAACACAATCTCAAGTTTTAACGACCCTTAGAACATAACTTTTTACAAACATTGTAGGAATGGGAGAAAATGCTGGTAAGCAGCATTTTCTCCTTTTCCAACAATGTTTTCTACCCTATCAAAGATGTACACTGTTTTTGAGCCATGTTTCAATTTTTGTCTGCAAATGGCTTCTTTCAGTATAATTTATTAGCAGTTAATGAAATTTAAACAGCTTGGGTCATAACAACTGCCAGTGTACCTATGCATGCGTTTCTTGGCTATTTCCTTAAGGTCATGCACTGAATAACAACATGGCATAAATGATAAGTGGATCAGAAAGAAGACCATACTGGAAATTTAAACCAGCGGTACCAACTTCAAGTCTTTGAGCTACAAACTCCTTAAAAGGGATTGGCAAAACTTTTATAAAGCACATTATTTGGCCTACAAGGATTTTGAGGTGTAAAACCTCAAAATTATACTAAGACTGGTTTTCAGTACTTTAAGATACCTTTCAAGAATTTCATAAATGTTATGGATTGATATAATAGAAAACATTGGTTAGAAGGACTTTCTCCATTTCCACAAATATCTTTAAAGGCCTCTTCCACAGGGTCATAAAAACTTGGGATTGTTTTGGAAAGGATTAATATCATTTATTCAAGTCTTGTTTTCTGCCTGTGCTCATGTACTAGATTTTATCTTTATTTTAGCCACAAACAAATGAGCTGTGCTTTGGCAAAAGGGGGCTTCTTGCATCCTCGTGATGGATTATACCAAGCAAGACATAAATAATTATTGATCCATAGACCGACCCTTCGATGTACAGAAAATGGACCAATGGCGAAAAGTTTCAGCCCAGGTCAGCCTGTGAAGACTGCACAGACTGACTGCCTGCACAGGCTGACCTAAGTCTATACTGTTTGCAGATCGATTAAGGCACCTTTTTACTTCAAGTCAAGTATAAAGGAAACCTGTGCAAAGAAAGTAATAAGATCTGTAGCTGGCACAAACCCGCTGCCTTCAGTGTGTCAGCGCTTTGATTATCTTCTTGTACTCATTGTCAAAATAGAACTATAGGAATCGTACTAACATTATGAATTTTTATCTTCTTTAGTTTTAACATGCCATCCTTCCCACAGGCACTTACTTTCTCTTGACCTTGTTTTAATGATGTATGTGTGAGAAAGCTGCCAGTAGCTTGGAAAGAATGTTGTGTAAAGTACTGGTTAAAGAAGATCCAGGAAAGCATAGATAGCTGCTGCTCTGACTGCTCTGATGTAAATTGAGTGACATTAAAAATAGTGTTAACTTTTTGACCACACAGTCACGAGTTTTAATGACCCCGATGAAAAAGCCTTTTGAAAACATTTTGGGAAAAGGTGTTACCCAGCATTTTCTCCTTTTCCCACAATGTTTTCTATCCTGTCAAGGACTGAAAGCATCATTTGAGCTACTTTCGATTTGTCTTCTGCAAATGCTTTCAATTTGGACCAGTCTGAAATTTTGTTGTTTGGTAAAGAGTTAAATAACAAACAAAGAGCCTAACCCCAAGAAACTTGGATCTTTATTTGCTATATTCTGTGATTAAGACTTACAGAACTACACTGAACCTGCCTTAGTGGACACCTGTATTGAGCAAGCAACCTGTATTAAGTCTTTACTAAATGACCAAATTTTGGACTCGGTCAAATTGAAAGCATTTGTAGAGGACAAAATAAATGTAGCTTAAACAATGATTTGTGTCTTAACAGCATGGAAAACATTGTGGGAGAAGGAGAAAATACTGGTTACCATTTACTTCTTTTCCCACAATGTTTTCAAAAGCCATCTTCTTCAGGGTCGTTAAAACGTGGGATTGTATGGTAAAGGGTTAAGCAAGCATATATTGAGTCCAAGAAAAGGCATATTATACTACTCACACTTTGATAGGGACCAGATATATATTGTAGTGAAGGCATGTGAAGGCATTATGTTGAAATATACCTGTCTGAAGCAAGCACCTGTCCTAAGAAAGCACATTCTGAGTGTCCCATATCTGCTTGCTTTTTACAGGTTTGACTGTAAACTCTTTACCAGATAATAGTCCTTCAGACATTTTCATTTTGAAGCATTTGTAAAAGGTAAACTAAATTTGACTCGAGGGATTCATCATTGAAGAAATAGAAAACATTTGGGGGAAAGGAGAAAATGTATGTTACCAGCATTTTCTTATTGTTTACTAATGTTTCTCGAAATCCGTGCCGAGCCCTGTAGCTCAGTTGGTAGTGTACAGGACTTGAGAACAGGAGGTCGCTGGTTCGATCCCTGGCCTGGCCAATTTCTTTCTGAGGATTGATAATAGTCATTGCAACAGGATTTATTCCTCTCTCACCGCTGACTATTGTTTCGACAATGGTTATGTGGGAAAGCAGCCAGTGGCTTGGAAAGAATATTGTGCTGAGTACTGGTAAAAGAAACTCCAGGAAAACATGGATAGGTGTGCTGGTCGCCGCGATATAACTGAAATAATGTTGAAAACGGCGTTAAACACCATACAATCAATGCAATCAATTGAAATCCGTCGCCAACCGGGTAGCTCAGTTGTTAGTGCATCTGACTCGTAACCTGGTGGTTGTGAGTTCAATATCTGGTTGAGGCAAACTTTCTTCCTGGCGATTTTTTGCCTCTCACCTCCAATGCATGTTAGAAAAGTAGTTTGTGTCAGTACTGGTCACCATGATATGACTTGAGCTGTTAAAATGCCATTAAACTCCCAATACAAACCAAACCAATTAAAATCCATCATCCTTTAGGTCCTGGAAACACAGGATTGTTTTGGTAAAGGCTTTAGTTGCAGAAAATGAATTGATAGCCCTAGGATAATGTACAGAATTTTTGTAAAAAGTTTTAACAAAAGAATATTATCAAGAGAAAATTAGCAGACAGCAATATCTGTATCCTGTAAGATGGTTCCCTTTCATTGTGTCCCTAGAGTCTTATTTTCCATTACAATCTCAAAATTAGTTTTCTTGTTACAAGTCTGGACACTTGTCATGCTCAACGCTTTAACACACAATCACAACTTTTGACGACCATGTGAAAGAAAGCCTTTTGAAAACCTTGTGGGAAAAGGAGAAAATGCTGATAACCACCATTTTCTCCTTTTTCCACAGTGTTTTCTGTCCTTTCAAAGAACTTAGCTTCATTTGTACCAATTTGAGATTTGTCACAGTGTTTTCAAAAGGCCTCTTCCTTAGGGTCATGAAAACCCGGAATTGTTTGGTAAGAAGACGGCTTTTGAAAATGTTGGTAAAGAATAAAATGATGGTTACCAACATTTTCTCCTTTCCCCACATTGTTTTCTACCGACAGCCAAATTTCAGCCTTTGAGCCATGTTTAATTTGTCGTCTGCAAATGCTTTCAATTTTGATCTGGCTAAAATTTTGTCATTTGGTATAGAGTTAATGCTTTACTAATCAATACTGTATTTTAACAATCCAAAAGAAGACAGTTTATGAAAGCATACTGAGAAAATGCTGGTTACCAGCATTTTCTTCTTTGCACACAATGTTTTCTATCCTTCAAGAGACTTATCTGAGTGTTGGTGTGGAATTGAATATTTTGTCTGCTTTGAATTTTGAAGAGTCTTTAACTTTTGTCATATGGTATAGAGCAAATGCAACATTAGGCTTATTTTGTCTGCAGCCTTACCACCACTTGCAGATTGGAGGAGGGATATTATTTGGCATTGTCTGTCCATCCATCCAATCGTCTGTCAGTCCCATTCTTCTGTATAATTTTGTTTTTGCTTTAGAAAAGTGTGGCATTATGATGATTTACTTCTTTTACAATCAAAAATATTTTAGACTTGTCCAAACTGAGTGAAAGCTTTTTCAGCCGACATAATAGACTTGACTTTAGTAAACAATCCAGAGTTTCAATGACACTGAAGCTTTTAAAAACATTTTGGATGAAGAAAAAAATGCTGGTTACGAGCATTTTTCCCTTGGACTGTGTTTTCCAAAGTCCTTTCCAACAGGCTTGTTTAACCCTTTACCACACAATCCCGACTTTAACAACCCTGAGAAAGAAGCCTTTTGAAAACATTGTTGGAAAAGGAGAAAATGCTGGTAACCAGCATTTTCTCCTTTTCCCAGAATGTTTTCTACCTTTCCCAAAACAAATTTCAATTTTTGAGTCACATTTTATTTGGCATCTGCAGCCAAGCCCCCGTAGCTCAGTCGGTAGCGCACAGGACTTGAGAACAGGAGGTCGCAGGTTCGATTCCGGGCGTGGCCAATTTCTTTCTGAGGATTGATGATAGTCATTGCTACAGGATTCATTCCTCTCTCACTGCTGACCATTGTTTCGATGATGGTTATGTGGGAAAGCAGCCAGTGGCTTGCAAAGAATATTGTGCGGAGTACTGGTAACAGAAACTCCAGGAAAGCATGGATAGGTGCACTGGCCGCCGTGATATAACTGAAATAATGTTGAAAATGGCATTTAACACCATACAATCAATCAGTCGATTGTCATCTGCAGTTGCTTTCAATTTGGACAAGTCTAAAATTTTGTAGTTTGGTAAGGAGTTAAAGTCAAGATTATGTGGTAATGGGTAAGTGATTGTAATCCATTGTAAACTGGATGTGTTCAGTTGTCATAAAAGATCGGAATTTTCAAATTTCAAAGCAATTGGTCAGAATATCTTAGAAACAATTGGTAACAATTCTGTCTCTGAATGGAAATGCAGAAAAGCTCCTTGCATTGCTTTTGGCACAAATTAAACCAGTCAGCTCTGATGGAGTCATCACTGATCGCCATGGTATGACCTGAGCTGTTAAAATGGCATTAATTCCAACACAATACAATACATCTGTTCCATACAACGAAATTGCAGACTTGTCCAAATTGAAAGGATTTGCAGACGACAAATTAGATGTTGCTCAAATGATTTGTGTTTAAAAGGGTAAAAAGCATTATTGGTTAAAAAAAGAAATGTTCATCTTTTTCCGCAATGTTTTCGAAAGGCTTCTTTGTTAAGGTTTGTCAACTTTGAACAAACAAGAAAATTTTATACTCGACCAAATTGAGAGCATTAATTTTGCAGACGACAAATTGAATTTAGCTTATATGATCATTTACGTCTTTGATATTGTAGAAAACATTGTGGGAAAAGGAGAAAATACTGGTTACCAGCATTCTCTTCTTTTCCTTAAATGTTTTCAAAATTAATACGTCCTTCTTCAGGTTCATTAACTTGTGACTTTGTGGTAAAGGGTTAAAATTCCAGATTGTTTTGTAAAAGAAAGGTTAACTCTTTACCCCACAATCCCGACTTTTAACGACCCTGAGAATGAGGCCTTTTGAAAACATTGTGGGAAAAGGAGAAAATGCTGGTAACCAGCATTTTCTCCTTTTCCCATAATGTTTTCTAGCCTTCCCAAAACAAATTTCATGTTTTTAGTTGCATTTATTTGTCGTCTGCAAAATTCTTTCAATTTGGACTAGTCTAAAAATTTGTGGTTTGGTAAAGAGTTTGTGTTAACTGTACTAATCCCTGTATGGTATGTTTGACTAAGACTATAGACTGCTTGATTCTTGTGTTGCAGTTACATTGACTATATAGAGGCTTTGATAAGGGGGTGGAATGATAAGATTCTTCAATTTTATCACACCTGATTAGAATTTTGTGCTAATGATTTATGGTTGGTATATCTAAGGTTTTGATGACTGTGTAGGTTTGGCAGGGGTGCACTTGTTTGGTGAAATTGGTTGTCACAATAATCCCAAAAGTAAGAGGGAAAAAAATTGGAAATTTTCTGTCTGCAAGAAAAGTGTAATATCGTACTTACAAGCTAATATTGCTGGAATATCCTTTTGTATAGATTGAACAGTGCTAGATTTTTCACAGTGTTTTAATTGTGTAGCTTCAGATTCTTTTCTTTTACCAGATGACAGATTTTAGACCGTCCAAATTGAAAGTATTTGCAGAAAACTAACTCCAGTGGTGGAATTTTTCATTGAAACATTTGAGAATATTGCTGGTTACCAGTTTTTTAGCTTGGCTTCCTTGAAGAAAGGGTCAAGGGATTGTCATAGCCCTTAGGCTAGTCGCTAACTTTCAAAAGGGGAACTGATGATAGGAGGGCATTAACTCTCAGAATAATTAACTCAGTTATGTCCCTTTTTGCTTCAAATTTTCAAAAAGCAGCAGCAGCAGCAGCCCGGGCTTTAGCATGCTGTGCCCTTGTTTTGTTTTCAAATGTTTTTTATCTCAAGTCTTCTTCCTCAGACCTGACAGAGCTAGAAGTGGGGATTGATTGATTGAATTTGGGTTTATTTATCGTCGCCACTGTTCGACCATATGACGCCTCCTGAAGACTGTTAGTTTAGTTAATGGCAATAGTGCAAGATACAGGACAAAACCCATCCCAAGTTACACCTGGTTCTTTAATGTGCTCGGTGTATAGCACTGTCACACAGGACCTCAGTTTAACGTCTCTTCCAAAAGACTATTAGTATTTTCAGATGACCAGTCATGGGGCTGGGATCCACACCCTCAAGTGACCCAAGACTTGGTGTTCACAAGTCCTAAGCTCTACCACCTGAGCTGTTGCAGGCTGGTCAGAAGTGGGGATCAGACCTGACAGCCCATATATATCTTACACCTGTACAACTTACACACCTAGGACGGGCCCCTTCTTGGGTCTCTTCTAATCAGCCAGGTATAGAAAAGTTTCACTTTGACAAAGTCACAGAGTTTGATAATGTCCTCCAACATTGTTTACATTTCTTCATTGCCAAAATGATAAGCCCTAGTGTACCTTGATAACCCTTTACCACACAGTCCCGACTTTTTACGACCCCTGTGAAAGAAACCTTTTGAAAACATTGTGGGAAAAGGAGAAAATGCTGGTAACCAGCATTTTCTCCTTTACCCACAATGTATTCTAACCTTCCCAAAACAATTTTTGAGTCAGATTTGTTTTGTTGTTTGCAAATGCTTTCAATTTGGACTGGTCTAAAATTTTGTCTTTGGTAAAGAGATAAATACTACCCAGTCCAAACTGCCCTTTGTTTACACTATGTATATTACTTTTGCCCTTATTTGGACGCCAACTGACATTTAGTGTGGTCTGTCTTCATTCTGCCAAGTTTTGGACATTTGTAGACCATGTTTTTGTCGATGTGATTTTGTGTAGTTGTGAGTTATTTAGGGAACTTTATGTTGAAATTCTGATCTGTGAGTTTCGGATACTTTTTCTTAGAGCCCAAAGTTACTCTTTTCACTAAAGATATAAAACCCCTAATGCATAGAATATTTTAATAATTGTACATTTTTGGAAAAGCATGTGAATCTATAGTGTGCATCTTTATTGTTACTTGTGAAAGCTAAGATAACAGCTTTGTTTCCAACAAACCTGAATTGTTGGAAAAGTACACAGTAAAGCCGGATTGCCAATATATTGTGCATAACTAACGGTTTCTCACAACATTGTCTGAATACCTTGCCATCATGAATCCAGCACCCCAGGATAACTCCATGAATATGATGGTAAAGTTTTTGTTTTATCATTCCATCAGAATACCTGTTTAGCCCCAGTAGTGCCTTGGGTAGCCTACAGGACTTGAGATATGGAGTTGCTGGTTCCCCAGCTTGGCCATTGCCCTTCTGAGGATTGATGATAGTTATTGTGACAGGATTGTTTCGATGATGATCAGCGGTGAGAGTTATATAGGGAAAGCAGCCAATGGCTTGGGAAGAATATTGTGTGAAGTACTGGTAAAGAAAATCCAGGAAAGCATAGATAGTAGTGATGGGACATCGGTTAGAAATCATAATCGATCATCGGTTGGAATCGGTTGCTGCTACTGATGTGATTCTTCCGATTATAATTGGTTCCTCATAAATTTGCTCTTACATGCATGTTTCATTGTAAACCCTTGTATCATTTATGTATTATGCTGTTGTTTGTGTTGTAGATAGACTTTTTGTAGTTTTACCTTTGCACCTGCTTTCTATACACCTTTTGGTTTTTAACCACCTCTGCTTTGTGCTAGTTGGCTTTGTAACACAGAAGTATTTCGGCTGATTGTTTTTGTTATCGAGGGAGTTGTTATTATCGCGGGAGTGATAAAACCCGGTCAACAGACACCGGTATATAAAATCCGGTACCCGACCGATGGTGCAGACTTCCTGCGGATCATCGATTATGACAAAGTTCAATCGATAATCGAAATCGGGAGCTTCTAACACGCCGCTAATCGATACTTGCCGATTATCGGTACACCACTAATGGATAGGTGCACTGACTGCTCGATATAACTGGAATAACTAGAAATGTTGGGAAAGGATGTTAAACACGATACAGTCAATCAGTCATCAGGATTCTCTATAGCGAAGGTGTCCTTTCATGGCCAATCTTGAGATACAGAACCCAGGTCAGACAGGACAAAATAAACCTCATTATCCCCACAGAATTAGAATTTTTTACAGCATGCCTAAGGTTTTCACTGAGCGTGGCACATGGTTATTAGGCTTAACCCTTTTCCAAACAATCCCATGTTTTTACGCTCCTGAGGAAGAGGCCTTTTGAAAACATTGTGGGAAAAGGAGAAAATGCTGGTACCCAGCATTTTCTCCTTTTCCCACAATGTTTTCTATCTGGTCAAAAAATCTCAAGTTCATTTGTACTACTTTCATATTCGTCGTCTGCAGATGCTTTCAATTTGGACGGGGCTAATATTTGTAGTTTGGGAAAGGCTTAACGAAATAAATGGATGGTATGATTCCAAGATCAGACAGCACAGATCTGGACCTCTCCCATCCACAATAGTTTCTGTTTTCACCAATGGTGCTGCAAAGGTTTAATTTTTTACCAAACGGTGAAATTTCGGACTGGTCCAAATTGAAAGCATGTACAGACAACAAATAAAACATAACTCAAACACTGAAATATGCCTTTGGAAGGGGGAAAAAAAAACATTGTTGGAATAGGAGAAAATGCTGGTTACCACCATTTTTTCCTTTTCCAACAATGTTTTTAACAGGCCTTTTTCCCCCGAGGTTGTTAAAACTCAGGATTGTGTGGTAAAGAGTTAATGACAGGAAGAGCTCAAAATAATCTAATCAAATTATATTTTGCCCAGAAAGGCAACCTTTACATTGTGTAGGGTTCATTTTGTCATGTCAGAGTTTCATAACTCCAGCTGTTGTGGAAAAAAAAAGTCTCTGAATAAAAGTCATCAAGTTTATAGCTGTAACCCTTCACCAAACAATCCCTGACTTTTAATGACCCTGAGAAAGAAAGCTCTTGAAAACATTGTTGATAAAGTAGAAAATTATTGTTACTAGCATTTTCTCCTATTTCAACAATGTTTTCAAACCTTTCAAAGACAATTCCAACATCTAAGCAAGATTTAAGTTGTTGTCTGCAAATGCTTCCACTTTGGACAAGGCTAAAACTTTGTCGGGGTCCGGCGTGGTTTGGTGGTAAAGTGGGACTCGTAACCTGGAGGTCCTTGGTTCGAACCCCACCTGATCTGCTGGGTTTTTCTTGGGAGTGTCTTTGGGCAAGACACTTCAGAGCCCAAGCCTAGTACTGGTGAAACCCAGGAAATACATGAATATGTGAGCTGTCACCATGATATGACTGAAATAATGTTGAAAGCGGCGTAAAACACCATTCAGTCAATCAATCACTAAAACTTTGTCATTAGGTATAGAGTTACCAAAAGACAAAATGTCAGACTTTTACGAACTAAAGCCTTTGTAGACAAAAATTGAATGTGTGTCAATTGATTGAATTTATGTTTAATAGGATAGAAAACATTGTGGGAAAAGGAGAAAATGCTGGTAACCAGCATTTTCTCCTTTTCCCACAATGTTTTCAAAAGCCTTCTTCTTCCGGGTCATTAAAAAACAGAATTATTTGGAAAAGGGCTGAAGGAATTTTCTCAATTTCGTAGAGTCACTGTGAAGCAGAAATGTTGACAGGAAGTCACATGATTGATTGTCATGGCAATAAAGGTTGTCATGACAACTAGATTTTTAATATTTAGAAGCTGGCTTATAATGCACTGTCTATGAGATGATAACATGTTGAATAAGCAGAGTGGGGCCAAAAGTCTTTCAAAAAGTCTACAAAACTGTACACTTGCAAATGAAACTAATTCCAAATGGAGGGCTATACTTTATTTATTTGTTTAACCCTTTCCCAAACGACAAAATTTTGGACTGGTCTAAATTGAAAGGGTTTGCAGACGACAATTTTAAATTTGATGAAAATGGCAGGAAGTTCTCAAAACGGGTAGAAAACACTGTGGGAGAAGGAGAAATTGCTCGTTATGAGCAATTTCTCCTTTTCCCACAGTGTTTTCCAAAGACTTGTACTGCAGACACGTGAAAACCAGGGCTTGTTTGGGAACGGGTTAACCTTTTCCAACACATTCTCGAGTTTCAAAACATTGTGGGAAAGGGGAAAATGCTGGTTACCAGCATTTTCTCCTTTTCCCACTATGGGTTCTAAAGCCTCTTTTTTGGGATTGTGTGGTAAAAGAGTTGATTCTCAGTTTTCTATCCTCATTGACCAAAATATGAAAAGTCTAAGAAATCGAAAGCATCAATTTGATGTGATTTAGTAGGAAGCTGTCTGTCCAATGTAAACTTGTGTGATTGGCTGTTCTGAGACAATAATTTATATTGTAAGCACTGGCTTCCTGCAATTTCCATATAAAGTATGTCTGTCGTTTAAACTTATTACCTGATGGTGAAATTTTGGACCTGTCCATATCGAAAGCACTTGCATACAACAAAATTTTAATTAAATGTGGCTGTAAACCTTTGCCACGCAGTGCCGCCTTTTACAGACCCTGGGAAAGAGGCCTTTTGAAAATATTGTGAGAAAAGAAAATTCCCTAATTAAAAGCACCTGCAGACGACAGATATTGCTAAATTGATGATATCTATCTTTAATAGGGTAGAAAACATTGTGGTTGCTGGTTACTAGCATTTTCTCCTTTTTCCTCAACGTTTTCAAAAGGCCTCTTTCCTAGGGTCGTCAAAACTTGGGATTGTGTGGTACAGGGTTAACTAGACTGGAATGAATGAACAAGACTAGAATAATGGTATTCACAGACTGTTCAAGAGAAGCCAGCCAAGATTTAGATGAAAACATTGTTTATGTGGGGGAAAATGGATTCTTGTCTTCATGTGGGAGAAAATAGACTCTTGTCTGTGTCCAAAACAACTTGTCTGGCATGATGAATGATCGCTAGCCTGTTATCTATACCTTGTAAATTCACTGTGGAGAGGGTTCATCCCTTTTATATGCTGAGCCCGGATTAAGCTGGTGTTTTGGTTTGTGCAGATCAAGATCAGACTGCACAGAAAGCGGATTCTGATGTATGACCTTCACTGTCCACTACTCTGCCAGATACGGTGACAGAAACAGCTTTGAAATTGAAATTTGGTAAAAGGGATAAGATTTGGCCTTGTAACCCTTTATTACAAAATCCAGAGTTTTCACAACCCTGAGAAATAAAGCTTTGAAAACATTGTGGGAAAAGGAGGAAATGCTGGTTACCAGCATTTTCTCATTTTCCCACAATGGTTTCTTACCTTTCATAGAAAAAAATACTTCACCTTTGCTACATTTATTATGTTACCTGTAAATGCGTTCAATTTGGACCAGTCTCAAATTTTGTCATGTGGTAAAAGGCTAATTCTTTACTGACCACAAATTCAATGTGGCTTATAAAATGGCATTTCTCTCTGACAGGACAGAAAACATTGTGGGAAAAGGAGAAAATGCTGGTTACCAGCATTTTCTCCTTTTCCCACATTGTTTTCAAAAGGCCTCTTCCTTGGTGATCAGTAAAACTTGTGATGTTTGGTAAAAGGTTAAGTAACTGATAGAAAACTTTGATACATTGCCTACATGGAAATTTTGGATATAATGAAGTCGCTACAGATCATATGAATCATAGTTCTGTACTAAAGGAAAGTATTAAATTCATAAAATTCTTGTTATAAAGCCCTCTTACATGGTGAGGGGCAACAAATCACTTTTCATCTTATCTGCATATTGAGTTCAGAAACCCTGTTTTCCTTTCTCTGTGTCCGTTATCATTGTGGACCTAACTCTTTACCAAATGACAAAATTTTAGACCCGTCCAAATTCAAAGCATTAGCAGATGACAGTTTAAATGTAAATCAAATGATGGAACTTGTGCTTGATAGGATAGTAAACATTGTGGGAAAAGTAGAAAATGCTGGTAACCCTGAGGAAGAGCACTTTTGAAAACATTGTGGGGAAAAGTAGAAAATGCTGGTAACCAGCATTTTCTACTTTTCCCACAATGTTTTCAAAAGTGTTCTTCCTCGAGGTCATTAAAGCTTATATCCAAATTATTGTAATCAAAGTATTTTCAGATGACGGATGATTATTTTAGTCTTTGAAAGAGTAGGAAATGTTGCATGAAAGGTTTGTGAAAATTTGTTTTTATACTCCTTAATACTGTGATTTTTACATTTCAGCCGATTTACATACTTGATGCAGCAATAAATACATAAAACATGGGCCGTTTATCCCATAGGACAATTATCCCATGGGGCTTTTACCCCATAGGACAATTGTCCTACGAGGCTCTTATCCCATGGGACAATTATCCTATGGGCTTTTATCCCATGGGAGAACTATCATATCGGGGCTTTTGTCCAATAATTATCATATGGGGGCCTTTGTCCTATGGGTCAATTATCCCATGGGGTTTTATCCCACAGGACAATTATATAATTGGGCCTTTATCACATGGGACAATTATCCTGTTGGACTTTTACCCCTCGGGACAATTATCCTATGGGGCAATTATCCCATGAGGCAATTATCGTATGGGGCTTTCGTCATATGGGACTTATGTCCTACATCCCATCTGAAAAGTCTATCGAAGTTGTCTTTGCGAATGAAAGAGTTTAGCCTTCAGCTTATTAACTCTTTACCACACAGTCACCCTGAGAAAGAAGCCTTTTGAAAACATTGTGGGAAATGGAGAAAATGCTGGAAACCAGCATTTTCTCCTTTTCGCACAATGTTTTCTACCCTTCCCAAAACATATTTCAATTTTTCAGCCACATTTATTTTGTCGTCTGCTGATGCTTTCGACTTGGAGTAGTCTAAAATTTTGTAATTTGGTAATGACTTAGAGACAAAAAAGCACATTTTTGCAGGCAGTATAAATGAAGATCAGACATCACAGAACATGTGGTCTGATCAATGATCTCCTCTGTGCTGCAATTGGAGAGAATCTCCTTGTTAACTCTTTACCACTCAACAAAAATTTTAGACTCATCCAAATGGAAAGCATTTGCAGACGACAAAATTAATGTGACTAAAAAGTTGAAATTTGTTTTGGGAAGGGAAGAAAACATTGTGTGAAAAGGAGAAAATGCTGGTTACCAGCCTTTTCTCCTTTTCTGACAATGTTTTCAAAAGACATCTTTCTCAGGGTCGTGAAAACCCGGGATTGTTTGGTAAAGGGTTAAACAGCCTTTGGATTGCTTAACCCTTTACAGCACAATGTGGCCTTTTAACGACCCAGGGAAAGAAGCCTTTTGAAAACATTGTGGAAAAAGGAGAAAATGCTGGTACCCAGCATTTTCTCCCTTTCTCACGATGTGTTCTGCGCTATCAAAGAAAAGTTGCAGCATTTGAGCCACATTGAAATTGTCATCTGCAAATGCTTTCAGTTTAAACAAGGCTAAAATTTTGTCATCTGGTAAAGGGTTACTTAGGATTTTGTCGGTTTTGAACAATTTATTTTATCCCAATAAGAGTGCCTTTATATTTTGTCTGGGATTAGTTTGAATGGCTGAAAAAAGAAAAAATGAAAAATAAAAATCTTGGTATTTTTTTTGTCTGGTGTGAATTAGTTGAATAACATTTCAACACAACTTGTCTGGAACAGGTGGGGAATAAATGGGCGAACAATTACCATGGAAACAGACTCCCAGACTGGTTATTAGTCAAGAAGTTTTGTGTGCAGCAATTATTGGGAGAGACTGGTTAGCACTGTTGAAAGTTTAATTGAATGATCTGTTAAATACAGTTTGATTACCATCTAACAAATCGGTATAAAAACAGGAGTTTCCTTTATTTGGTTTTCAAACTCCAGTGTTTGCTTTGTCTGTATAATGCCATAGCTTCAGATAGAGGGAACGATTTTGACTTCAAAACCAAAAATATTAATCACGCTCCACTAAATCCTATGTGATGGGTACTCAGTAGAATGGTCTCATTGAGACGATTCTAATGAGTACCCACAACATAGGGTTTGGAAGAGAAATAATGGATTTAGAATACTATCACTCCCTTTTATCTGGAGGTCTGTAGTGCTTTTCATTTTATCATCCTATTTGAATGGAATGGTGTTTTAAGCCGCTTTTCAACAGTATTTCAGTCATATCACAGCAACAGCTCACATATTCGTGTATGTCCTGGGTTTCACCAGTACTAGGCTAGGGCTCTTGCCCAAGACCACTCCGCGGAAGCCCAGTGCATCCAGTGAGACTCGATCTCGGGGGCACCAGGTTACGAGTCCTACAAGTTACCATTGAGCAGTGCAGGACTCTTTTATCATCCTATACTTTTTATGAAAGAATTTTAGATTCATCTATATTGACAGCATTTGCAGATAACATTAACTTTTGACTTTACCAAATTGATAGCATTTTTAAACAACAAATTTATTGTAGCTCAAACGATGAATTTTCTTTTATAGGTTATAAAACATAGTGGGAAATGGAGAAAATGCTGGTTACCAGCATTTTCTCTATTTTCTTCAATGTTTTTAAGGCCTTTTCCATCAGGGGTGTTAGAACTCGGGATTGTGCAATAAGGGCTTAAATGTGCCTTAAGTTCCTGAATTTGTGTCTGTTAGGGTAGAAAACATTGTGTTAAAAGGAAAAAGGCTGGTTGTCAGCATTTTCTCCTTGAAATTCACACAGTGTATTCTAAAGGTTTCTTTGTTAGGGTCATATAAACATGGATAAAGGACAAAATGAATGGCTGCATGGAATTATTTATTCTAAACCAAAAGAAATTACATTTAACAAGTTTTATTTCCCTCCAGTTTTTATGCCATGTGCATTCATGTCTGCAGCTGCACCAGATTACAGAAAATGTAAATTGGTCTAAACAAAAGTCTCATAATTCTTTACCAAACGACCAAATTTTAGCCTTGTCCAAATGGAAAGCCTTTGCAGATGCAAAATTAACTGTCGCCCAAAAAGTCGTAATATTGTCTTTCATAGAGTGGAAAACATTGTTGGAAAAGGAGAAAATGCTGGTTACCCACATTTTCTCTTTTTCCCACAATGTTTTCAAAAGGCTTCTTCTTTACGGGTTTTAAAAAGTGAGAATTTTGTGGTGAAGGCATAATCCTTTCAGCCCAAAAGTTTTATTTCATCTCTTTACTGTATGATCTCATGGTTTATAACCCAATGCAAGAAGGCAATTGAAAAATTGTTGGAAAAAGGAGGAAAAAAGTTAACATATTTTCCTTTTCCCACTGTGGTTTTACCTCTTTATTCCTTTACCAAACAATCCTGGGTTTTAACAACCCTGAGAGAGAAAGCTTTTGAAAACATTGTGTATAGAGGAGAAAATGCTTGTAACAAAAAAAATTGTTCTCCTTTTCACACAATGTTTCCTAATCTTTCAGACACAAAGTACATCATTTAAGCCACTTTTGTCACCTGTGAGAGCTTTCAATCAAAAGTAAATCTAAATTTTGGTCATATAGAAAAGGATCAAAGACAAAGCCAATCATTTGGGTCTACACTATCAGAGACAAAGCTCATTATTTGAGGCACAACCCTTTGCCAAACAGTGATCTTGAGTTTTTATGACCCGGAAGAAGAAAGCTTTTGAAAACATTGTTGAAAAAGGAGAAAATGCTGGTAACCAGCATCTTCTTCTTTTCCCACATTGTTTTCCAACCTTTAACTCTTTACCAAACAACAAAATTCAAGACTAGTCCAAATTGAAAGCATTTGCAGACGACAAAATAAATGTGACTCAAAAATTGAAATTTGATTTGGGGTGGAGAGCAAAAATTGTGGTAGAAGGAGAAAATGCTGGTTATCAACATTTTCTCCTTTTCCCACAATGTCTTCGAAAGCTTTCTGCTCGGGGTTGTTAAAAGTCAGGATTGTGTGGTAAAGGGTTGAACCACAAATACAATCATTTGAGCGGAATTCAATTTGCCGACTGCAAATGCTCTCAATTCTGACAAGTACGGCAAAAAAGCATTTGCAGACGATAAAAAGTAAACGTTGCTCATAAATTGAAATTCGTCATAGGATGGGTCAAAAACATTGTGGGAAAAGGAGAAAATGCTGGTTACCAGCATTTTCTCTTTTTTCCACAATGTTTTCAAAAGCCATTTTTTAAAAGTTTCTTTGAAAATGGGGGTTGTTAATTTGTCTGCAAATACTGTCCTGTGGTGGGGTCTAGAATTTTGTTGTCATTTTGGTAAAGATCTGCTTTTTTACATCCGTAGTAATTGAATTATCGGGAGAAAATAATAACCAACTCTAATTACAGAAGTTTTCAACTTCTGAAGAACAGGAACTCTTTACCACATGACAACAATGTAAACTTGTCCAGATTGAAAGTATTTGCAGATGACAATTTAGGTAAAGCTCAAATGATGAAATTTGTCATTGATAGGGTAGAAAACATTGTGGGAAAAGGAGAAAATGCTGGTTGCCAGCATTTTCTCCTTTTCCCACAATGTTTTCAAGAGGCTTCTTCCTCAGGGTCGTTAAGACTCCGGATTGTGTTGTAAAGGCTTAAGAGAAGAAATAACTTTCAGTTTTTATTACCAGCATTTTCTTTGTTTCCCTCAATATTTTGATGCTTTGCCACACCACCCAAGTTTAACCGCCTTCAAGAAGAAGGCTTTTGAAAACATTGTACTTGCAGTACTAGAAACCAACATTTTCCTCTTTTCCACAATGTTCTGTAGCCCCCCCCCCCCCCCCCACAATGTAACCCATCTTAGGAGCCGCTCTTGATTTGAGGTTGTCGTAAAAACTCTGAGGACTGTGTGGTAAAGAACTATGCTTTATAAAGGCCCGCCAAGCCCCGTAGCTCAGTTGGTAGCGTACAGGACTTGAGAACAGGAGGTCGCTGGTTTGATCCCTGGCTTGGCTAATTTCTTTCGGAGGATTGATGATAGTCATTGCGACAGGATTCATTCCTCTTTCAATCATGGTTATGTGGGAAAGCAGCCAGTGGCTTGGAAAGAATATTGTGCGGAGTACTGGTAAAAAGAAACTCCAGGAAAGCATGGATAGGTGCACTGGCTGTCGCAATATAAATGAAATAATGTTGAAAACAGTATTAAACACAATACAATCAACAAACAAATCATTTATATAGGCCCAGCTGATCACAGTTCTACTCCAGTCTTTGATGGTCAATGAACAATGCTTGTAACATGAAGGTCATTCAAGGTCATACCTGGTTGTAGACTGGCATGTTTTGATGAACATGCAAGATAGTGCATATGCCTGTCAGCTTCAGTCTATCAGTCAGAATCCTTGGATTGACCTATTGACCTCTCAGGTTTTAACCTCTTAATTCTACCAAATGACAAAATTTTGTACTTTACCAAAATGAAAGCATTTGCAGACAAAACAATAAAAGTAGCTCAAGTGATTCATACAGTCAATCTAAATCCCTGCATGTGTCGAGGGCTGCCTTGTCTCACTCTGTGACAGGATTTGTTTGTTCTGTACCAATGATTTTCATGTAAATATAAAGGCACCTGTGAAAATAAGAAATAACATGGTTTAACCTCCACTGAACCACCTTGTGTCTTAAAGGAAGAAGGTTTTTGAAAACAAAATGCTGCTGATCAGAATTTTTCCTTTTGCCTTTTGCCACAATGTTTTCTACCGGTTTATAGAAAAATTTCATTATTCGAGCAATAATGGTAATTCTTGGCAGCAAACACTTCCAGTATAGACAAGTCTGAACTTTTGTTGTTTTGTGAAGAGTTAACCCTCTACAGAACTATTCTTTGCATTTATGACCCTGGGAGCTTATGAAAACATTGTGAAAAAGAAGAGAAAATGTTGCTTACAAGCATTTTGTTCTTTTCCAACACTGTTGATGTTTGATGATTTGGGCAGTATTTTATTATGTTTTCTGAAAATGCTTTCAATCTAGGGTAGTATGGTAATATTTTGTTATCGGTTAAGAATTATCCCTTAGACTGCTAAGCATTACTCAAAGACCTTTTGCTGACAGTGTAGATCAAGATCAGTTTGCACAGAAGGTGCAGTCTGATCTTGGATCTGCACTGTCTGATAAGGAGATACCGCCCCTCCCCTTAAAAAAAAATAAAATAGCGATATTTTGGGTTTTCACTGTAAGCTGGAAAGTTTTGTTTGAATTATTTAACAGGTTCAGAATTAACATAAAACAGACCTGGGAAATACAAGATCTTTCACGCTTTTTATAAACAAACAAAACAGGGGAAATGAAAATGAAAAGTTTCCCATTTGTTTTGCCCACGGAAATTACACCGTCATCAGTCCCTTACTATATGATTCAGATTTATAATGACCTTTAGAAGGAAGGCTTTTGAAAACTTATGGTGACCTTGAGAAAGTAGTAAGCTTTTGAAAATTTTGAGGGAATAGGAGAAAATGCTGGTTACAAGTATTTTCTTCCTTTCCATGCTATCTATCCTTTCAAAGGCAATTTTCAACATTATGCCGCACTGATTTGTCTGCAAAAGCTTTAATTTTGAGGAAATTTAAATTTTGTTGTCTGGTAAAGAGTTAAGACATTACCTTGTGTTTAAGCAGCTGTTTTTGTCTTGCAGCAAACAGCTTTTGGTAAATATTGTGAAAAAGGGGGAAATTTCTCAGATCAAGATGGGAAATTTGCTCATAAGGTTTTCACACGAGTCATGTTCTGTGAAAAGGGGGCCTAGTGCATCTGTGAAACGGATCGACCCAGGTCAGCCTCACAGTGCTGATTGGGGTAACTTTTCACTATCAGTCAATTTTCTGTATGTTTAACCCTTTACTGCACAATGCTGCCTTTTGACGCCCCTGGAAAAGAAGCCTTTTGAAAACATTGTGGGAAAAGGAGAAAATGCTGGTAACCAGCATTTTCTCCTTTTCCCACAATGTTTTCTACCCTATCAAAGAAAATTTGCACCATTTGAGCCACATTGAAATTGTCGTCTGCAAATGCTTTGAATTTGGACAAGGCTAAAATTTTGTCGTCTGGTAAAGGGTTAAGGACCAGTCTACTTCATGATAAAGTTGGTTATTAAAAAAAGTGGCTATAATGGATCCAAGTTTGTGTGATGGCTTGATTGGTATTATGCATCAAGGAGATGCATTAAGCCCCATTTTGCCAGAGCATGGCTCATATATTTTAGTACGGAACCTTTGAATTTTGAAGCATGACATGGGGTACAAGAATTGAGTTTCATCAAATGGTAACCTTTTGAATAATATTTGAGTGGCACTCTGGGAAAAGGGGTTTTCAAGCAAGCCATCAAATAACTGTGGATCCTGAACCCTTTCCCAAACGACAAATTTTGGATTGGTCCAAATTGAAAGAGTTTGCAGACGACAATTTTAAATTTGATGAAAATGGCAGAAAGTTCTCAAAAAGGGTAGAAAACACTGTGGGAAAAGGAGAAATTGCTCGATACGAGCAATTTCTCCTTTTCCCACAGTGTTTTCAAAAGACTTGTACTGCAGACACGTGAAAACCAGGGCTTGTTTGGGAAAGGTTTAACATCCGTATCTTCTACCAACCGACTGAATAATGAGAGAGACTGGTCTTGTGACATAAGTATTGACAAATGGCCAAGATTTTCGACCATGGATACCACACTTTTTGTAGATCCTTTACTGTACTTTCTCACAGAGCATGTCTCACTTGAAAACTGAAATTTATTGACAACAGATTACATCACTAGGTGATACTTCCATATAATTGTGCTTGTCCGCCATTTTCTATCAGGATAATGCCTCCTATTTTAATTCTCTTTAAACCTTTACCACACAATCCCGACTTTTAACGACCCTGAGAAAGGAGCCTTTTGAAAACATTGTGGGAAAAGGTAGGAAAAGGAGACAATGCTGGTTACCAGCATTTTCTCCTTTTCCCACAATGTTTTCTACCCATCTCATAACAAATTTCAATTTTTAAGTCACATTCATTTTGTTGTCAGCAAATGCTTTCAATTCGGACAAGTCGGAAATTTTATCATTTGGTAAAGGGTTAACTTTTTACCACAGGAGAAAACTGTGGACCGTCCGAATTAAAAGCATTTGCAAATGACAATATAAATGAGGCTCAAATTATGGAGGTTGTCTTTGAAAGTTTGTCATAGAGGGTAGAAAACATCATGGGAAAAGGAGAAAATGCTGGTTACCAGCATTGTCTCCTTTTCCTACAATAGGATTGTTCTTCAGGGTCTTTCAAACTTGCAGATTGTGTGGTAAACAGTTAAGAACCTTAAATTTTCAAAAGCTGCACACTGCAAGTTAGATTTAAAGGTATTTAACCCTTTCCCAAATGACAAATTTTGGGCTGGTCCAAATTGAAAGAGTTTGCAGACGACAACTTTAAATTTGATGAAAATGGCAGAAAATTATCAAAAAGGGTAGAAAACACTGTGGGACAAGGAGAAATTGCTCGTTACGAGCAATTTCTCCTTTTCCCACAGTGTTTTCAAAAGACGTGTACTGCAGACACGTGAAAACCAGGGCTTGTTTGGGAAAGGGTTAACACCACTTTCAACATTATTAGCTTGGCTGTTTTTGAAGAAAACGTCGAGGTATTGCCATAGCCCTGGTGTTCTCTGCGTCACCATGTGAAAACTTTGACATTTTAAAATTTCTTTATTATTACTGAAGATATTTGCTTGAAACTTGGACAAGTTGTTAATTATCTAAAGAGGAACCAATACAACAAGGCCAGGTAACCATAAGAGTGTTTAGAGTTATGCCCCTTTTTAGACTTAGTATTTTAACTGAGAATCAAGCATTCACAGCCAAGTGCTTGCACAGCAATTGACGCTCTTGTTTTAGTCATGTCACCGTGACAGCTTACTTATTTAAGTAGGTACTTGGTACTTGGTAATAAAAAGTGTCTTGTTCAAGGACACTCCCACAAAATACCCTATGCTTCCCTAACTGCTACATCTTTCCACTAAGCCATACAGGATTTCTTTCCAAGGTGCAAAAATATTTGTTCAATAATGGTTAAATAACAAAGATGAATTCCCAACTGAGCGCAAGTTTCTTTTTGTTAAAGAGGAGAGGAAAACATGAGAGTTTTATCTGACGGAGAATTTGAAGATTCTCAGATAGCAGACGGAAAATTGAGACCCTCAGATCTTCCCTGAAGTTCCATCTTCAAAGAAAAAACAACAAAATTTTATCCTGAAATAATGTCTCTGCTTTTTGAAGTGAATAATGATGAAAAATATTTGCCTCCAAAGTTTTTAGAAGGCTTTTAGGTGCTTTTTAGAAACGTAAATTAATCCAGAAAGCACTGAGTGAATGAATCTTCTTTTTCTTTTTTGCCCTTATGCTGCTAAATGCGACTCACTGACCTTTTATGAACAGCATAGATCTAAGATCAGACTGCACAGAACGTGCAGTCAGATCTTGGATCTATACTGTCCGATATGGAGATAACTTTCGTCAAAAAAAAAAACATTTGAAATAGGAAAATTTCGGCCTTTACTATCAGCTTGAAAGTTCAATTTCCTTTATTTAGCAGGATAAAGTGTAACCCTTATCCTAAAAAATAAGTTAACTCTTTACCAAACGACAAAATTTTAGACTGATCCAAATTCAAGGCATTTGCAGACGACAAAATAAATGTGATTGAACAATTGAAATTTGTTTTGGAAAGGGTAGAAAGCATTGTGTGCAAAGGAGAAAATGCTGGTTACCAGCATTTTCTCCATTTCCCACAATGTTTTCAAAAGGCTTCTTCCTCTGGGTCGTTAAAAGCCGGGATTGTGTGGTAAAGGGTTAAATAGAACTTTCAAGAAGATAGTAAAAACCGGAATAATGTTATTTCAAAGTTATTTTTTGGAGAACAATATCTCAAATTTTAGACTTGTAGAAATTGGGAGCTGAAATTATATATAGCTCATATTTTGGAATTTGTTTCTGAAATGGTAGAAAAAATTTTTGGGTAGAGGAGAAAATGCTGGTTACCAGCATTTTCTCCTTTTTCCGCAATGTTTTTAAATGTTTTCAAAGGGCTTCTTGCAGAGTCACTGAAACTCTGAATTGTGTGGTAAAGGGTTAACTCTTTACAAAATTTAAGACTTGTCAGAATTGAAAGCTTTGCAGATGATGAATTTGTCTCTGAAAGGGTAGAAAATATCTGGGAAAAGGAGAAAATGCTGATCACCAGTGTTTCCTTGATATCCCACAAAATTTTCAAAAGCTTTCTTTCTAAGGGTTGTCACAACTTGGGATTGTGTGGTAAAGAGTCAACTCTTTACTAAGCATTAAAGTTTTGGACAATTCCTAATTGAAAACATTTGCAGACAACAAACCATGTGTGGCTCAAATGATTGGATTTATATTTGATAGGGTAGGAAATATAGTGGGAAAAGGCAAAAATGCTGGTTATCACCATTTTCTCCTTTTCCCACAATGTTTTCAAAGGCTTCTTCCCCAGAATCGTTTCATGAAGGATTAACTCTTTACTAAATGACAAAATATCAGACTCTTCCAAATTCAAAGCATTTACAGACTTCAAAATAACTATGACTCAAAACTGAAATTTGTTTTTTGGAAAGGTAGAAAACATGGTGGGAAAAGGAGGAAATACTGGTTGCCAGCATTTTCTCCTTTTGCCACAATGTTTTTTTTAAAAGTCTCATTTCCCAGGGTTGTTAAAACTCTGGATTCTGTGGTAATGTGTTAGTTGATTGATTCTTATAAGCAGACATTTTTAGATATCCTTCAGACTGGTTCTGTGGTTTCATTGGATTAATTTGAGTGTCAGATGGGTTAGGACAATTAGTCTAGACCCAGTCTGTCTTTTTAAGCAATGATGGACAGTAATTAGGAATATAAAAGATCTTTTTTATTAGATTTAGCCATGGATAGACTTTGATACCTCAGTAAATTGAATTTCCTCACTACAAAATATTACTTCAGATTTTTATTAGAGGTGTTTTGGATGAAGCAATAATTTAGAGTTGTATTTTCTTTGTTTTTGGTGTCATCATGTGAAATTGTCAAAATTGTCGAAATTGTCTCTGTTAACTTGTTACCACATAATCCTGAGTTTTAACAACCCTGAGAAAGAAGCCTTTTGAAAACATTGTGGGAAAAGGAGAAAATGCTGGTTTACCAGCATTTTCTCCTTTTCCCACATTGTTTTCTACCCTATCAATGACAAATTCCATCATTTGAGCTACTCTTAACTTTTCGTCTGCAACTGCTTACAATTTTGACAAAGTCGACATTTTTGTATAGTGGTAAAAAGCTAATACAGATGTTTATGTTGGACTTAGGCTAGTTATTAACTATTAACCCTTTCCCAAACAAGCCCTGGTTTTCACGTGTCTGCAGTACAAGTCTTTTGAAAACACTGTGGGGAAAGGAGAAATTGCTCGTAACGAGCAATTTCTCCTTTTCCCACAGTGTTTTCTACCCTTTTTGATAACTTTCTGCCATTTTCATCAAATTTAAAATTGTCGTCTGCAAACTCTTTCAATTTGGACCAGTCTAAATGTTATCATTTGGGAAAGGGTTAAAAGGAGAACCCATACCAAAAAGGCAGGTTACTCTCAAAGTATTTTGACACAGTTATGCCCCTTTTTCTGGTTAGAAATTTTTACTTAAGAAGCAACAATAGCAGAGCATTTGGCATTAGCATACAATGCTCTTGATTGTCACATACTTTTGACCCCTTATTACACAATTAGGGGTTTAGAGACTGAAAAAGAAGGTTTTTAAAAACACTGTGCAAAAAAGAGAAAATGCTGGTGACCAGCATTTTCTCCTTTTCCCGCAATGTTTTCTATCCCATAAAAGACAGAAATCATCAATTTAGCAATGTTAACTCTTTACCACACAATCTCTACTTTTAACGACCCTGAGAGAGAAGCCTTTTGAAAACAATGTGGGAAAAGGAGAAAATGCTGGTAACTAGCATTTTCTCCTTTTCTCACAATGTTTTCTGTCCTTGGCGTGACAAATTTCAATTTTTCAGTCACATTTATTTTGTCGTCTGCAAATGCTTTCAATTTGGACTGGTCTAAAATTTTATCGTGTGGTAAAGAGTTAAATTTGTCGCCTGGAAATGCTTTCAGTTTGGTCCAGTCCAAAATTCTGTTGTTTGGTAAAGAGTTAACTCTGTGCATTTTACTTTTTATCACGGGGTGAGCCTGGTAGATCAGTTGATAATGTACAGGACTTGTAATCCAGGGGTCCTAGGTATGATACCCAGTATTCATGTTTTATACTTGGTGATCTTAGAATTGAATATTTATGAAATTGTTGGGGTTGAAAAATTGATTAGAACTGTGAAAGTGCATGTTGTTACCTTTGATCCTTATTGTGTGCTTAACTCTTTACCACACAGTCCCGACTTTTAACGACCCTGAAGAAGAAGGTTTTTGAAAACATTGTGGGAAAAGGAGAAAATGCTGGTTACCAGCATTTTCTCCTTTTCCCACAATGTTTTCTAGCTTGTCAAAGACAGAAATCATCACTTGAGCTACATTTATTTGTCGTCTGCAAATGCTTTCAATTTGGTCAAGTACAAAAACTTGTCGTTTGGTAAAGAGTTAAGAAATGAAATGGACCTCAGGAAGCACTGAGTATGTAAATATTGCAATTTCAAAGCTGTTTGTGTTAGAACATCTGGCAAAGAAGGAGACAGTGTAGATCCAAGATCAGACTGAATGTTATGTTAAGTCTGATCTTGATCTACACTGTCTGTGTAAGCAATTAAATCTGGATTCAGCTTAACAAGGCAAGACTTGTGAGCTGTAATGATAACAGAAAGGAATAAATCTGTATTTAATGGAAAGAACATGTCACTCATCACCAGTGATTAGACAAAACACCTGACAGGCTGGATTAACTGTCAGAATTTTATCTTTATCTCCCCATCTTTTCTTAATCCATTACCAAATAACTTTTTTTTTTCATTTGTAAGGGCAGAGCCTTAGAAAGGCAGTAAGTAGCATGCAGGATTTGAAACCAGGGGGTTGCTGATTCGAATCCTCAGCGAGGCTAGCTTCTTTCCGAGGTTTGATAATAGTCATTGAGATGGGATTCATTCCTCTCTCAGGACTGTTCATTTTTTCTACAATGGTTATTTGGGAAAGCAGCTAGTGGCTTGGGAAGAATATTTGTGCAAAATACTGGTAAAAGGAAATTTCAGGAAAGCATGGATAGATGCCTTGGCTGGTGCGATATTACTGAAATAATGGTGAAAACGGCATTAAACACTTACAATGGATCATTTTTAAGGGAGGAATCTTACAACTGATCTTTATAACATTGTAGGTAAAGGAGCAATAATGAAAATTGTTGGTCACAAGCACTCATTTCTCCACTTTCGACTGAATTTTTTCAAAAGCTATTTACTGAAGGGGTTTAAATTTATTCTATACTAAAAGACAAAATCTTACACTTGTCCGAATTGAAAGCATTAGCAGATGATAATTGGAATCTGGCTCAAAAAATGGAAATTGTCATTGAAAGGGTAGAAAACATACTGCTTTCAATTCCGACAAGTCTTAAATTTTGTAAAGAGTTAACCCTTTACCACACAATCCAGAGTTTTATTGACCCCGCAAGAAGCCCTTTAAAAACATTTTAAAACATTGCGGAAAAAGGAGAAAATGCTGGTAACCAGCATTTTCTCCTTTTCCCACAATGTTTTGAAAAGCCTTTTTCTTTCAGAGTCATTACAAGTCTGGATAATGTGGTAAAGGGTTACACAGTTACAAGTAACCTATACTTGGTACAGAGCTATACAGGAAAGTTGAGCTGTAAAGTGTGGAATGTTTGGGAATCGTCTTATCTGAAACTGTAATTCATAATTATATGTTTTTTCACCTAATTAAATATTATATGGGATAAACTCTCTCAAATTTCAGGTTTTATGATAAATTTAGATAATATTATTTACCAAATTAAAGACAAAAACTGTAAAGAAAAAAAAATGTATTCCGTTGGCACATATATTTTGAAAAAGCAGACAGGATTTGACAGTTGCAGGCGCTTGACATAGATTGTATGGTAAAAACAGCATTTACTTTTCTGTTTTATATGTTGTGAAAAATCATGTGGAAAATTTAACCCTTTACCAGACGGCAAAATTTTAGTCTTGTCCAAATTGAAAGCATTTGCAGACAACAATTTCAATGTGACTCAAATGGTGCAATTTTTCTTTGATCGGGTAGAAAACATTGTGGGAAAAGGAGAAAATGCTGGTTACCAGCATTTTCTCCTTTTCCCACAATGTTTTCAAAAGGCTTCTTTTCACGGGCGTCAAAAGGCGGCATTGTGAGGTAAAGGGTTAACCTGACCTTCAGTTATGGAAGAAAATCAGGGCAATTTGTTTGATCCTTGAACTGCTTCACTCTAAAGAACAATTAGAATTTAAGACTTGTCCAAAATGAAAGTATTTGCAGATGATAAAATAAATGTGACTGAAAATTTGAAATTTGTTCTAGCCCCGGTTTGAAATGACCTCAGTCTTGGATGATTTGATGGCATCAATTTGGTAATCCTTTTACCACACAATCCCAAGTTTTAACGACCCTGAAAGAAAAGGCTTTTGAAAACATTGTGGGAAAAGGAGAAAATGCTGGTACACATGAGAGACAGAACTCATCATTTTAGCCACATTTAATGTCTTCTCTTGCAAATGCTTTCAATATGGATGATTCTAAAAATTGTACCATGTGGTAAAAAGTTAACCCTTTCACACAAGATAAAATTTTACATTTGTCGAAATTGAAAGCATTTGCAGGTGACAAATTGGATATGGCTGATAATTATGGTGAGATTTGTCTGTAAAAGGACAGAAAACATTGTGGGAAAAGGAGAAAATGCTGGTTACCAGCATTTTCTCCTTTTCCCACAATGTTTTCCAAAGCCTTCCTTCTCATGGTTGTTAAAAGTCGGAATTGTACGGTAAAGGGTTAAAGATGAACTGATCGGTGTAGGAGCTCTGGTGGTCGAATATACAAGAGAAAAGCTATTTTATTCTTTTCTTACATTTGCATGCAGTCTAGACATAGAAAAGATCGGATTTACATTATTGATTGGCTCGAACCTCGAGGAGTGGATTTTCTGGAATTTTTTCCACTTAGCTGTCTGAATTCGCTATTCCGATTGCGTATTACAGCGGTTATAGCCCGATTGCTATCATGTAAATCAGTTTGTAAGTGGACAATTTTGGAAGTTCATTCTGATACTTTGGCCGCAGTACATAAACCATTAACACATTTTTATCCTAGCATTATTTTTTGTCTTGGGGATGGACAGATTTAGAAAATATTGTGGTAAGGGGAAAATTATCTCATTATCTTCTTTTGCATAAATGTTTTTGAAAAGCAGTCCTCTTGCATGAAAAAAAAAAAGTCATTTGCAGGATTGAATTTGTGATGTGATACAGCTAGACTTTATAAGTACATTAAATCTTTACCAAACGACAAACTAATCCAAATTCAAAACATTTGCAAACGCCAATTTAGATGTGGCTAGAATACTGCTTGTTGGCCGTAAAAGGGTAAAAAAGCATTTTGGTAAAAGGAGAAAATGCTGGTTACCAGCATTATCTCCTTTTTCCACTATGTTTTCAAAAGCTTTCCCTATCGGGGTCGTTAAAACTCAGTATTTTGTGGTAAAGGGTTAATTGTAGATAGGTCCAAATTGAAAGCATTTACAGATGACAAATAGAGAGTGGTCCAAATGATAGAATTTATCAATGAAAGGTTTAAAAAAAAAATGCTGAGGAAAAGGAGAAAATGTTGGTTACCAACATTTTCTCCTTTTTCCACAACGTTTTCAAAAGCCATTTTCCCATCAATGTGGTTAAAAGACAGAATTGTTTGTTGGAGGATTAAATTTCCAATGAAACTGCACCAAACAGCATCAAATCAATCAAATTGGTCCGAAATTGTTTTGCTGACAAAGTGATAAATATTTTTCCTGTTAGGATGTTTTATCTCTTTACAAAACTACAAAATTTGGACTGGCGAAACTGAGGGCATTTGTAGACAACAAATTAAATGTGGCATAATTAACAATTTTTGTCTCTGATAGGGTAAAAAACATTGTGGAAAAAGGAGAAAATGCTGATTACCAGCATTTTCTCCTTTTCCCTCAATATTTTCAAAGGCTGTCTCTTTCAGGGTCATTAAAACTTGAGATTGTGTGGTAAAGGGTTAAATTTATATTTTGTAAGTAAATGAACCCTACAAATGTGATAATGAAAGAGAGATAATATTTTATGTGAGTAATAAAAGCAAAGCTGGTTCTTTTGTAAAAGGCAGCTGTGACCAAATATGGTGCAAGAGAAATAATTAACCCTTTGCCTGTTGATTCTGTATTTTTGTAACCTTCACCTTTTGCCACCCAATCCTGCATTTTAATGACTCTGAGAAAGAAATCCTGTGAAATCATCATGGGAAAAGGAAAAAAAATGCTGATAACCCGCATTTTCTCCTGTCCCACAATGTTTTCTATCTATTCAAGAACAAATACTATCATTTGAAAAATATTTAAATTGTCATCTGTGAATTCCTTCAAGTTTAACTCTTAGGCTGCTAAGTGCAACTAACTGACCTTTTGCAGACAGTGAAGGTTAAGATCAGACTGCACAGGACATGCAGTCTGATCTTGGATCCACACTGTCCGATAAGGAGATATTTTTCTCCAAAAGTAAATTTGAAATAACATTCTTGGGGTTTTCATTATCTGCTTGAAAGTTTTCTTTCAGTTATTTAGCAGGATAAGAGTTAAGATTTTGAATTGTGGTAAAGGGTCAGCGAGAAGGCTATTAACCCTTTACCAGACAACAAAATTTTAGCCTTGTCCAAATTGAATGCATTTGCAGACGACAATTTCATTGTGGCTCAAATGGTGCAATTTTTCTTTGATAGGGTAGAAAACATTGTGGGAAAAGGAGAAAATGCTGGTTACCAGCATTTTCTCCTTTTCCCACAATGTTTTCAAAAAGCTTCTTTCCCAGGGGAGTCAGAAGGCATCATTGTGCGGTAAAGGGTTAAAACATTGTGGGATATGGAGAAAACATTGGTCAGGGTTATCCAATATTTTCTCCCGTTACTGTATTATTTTCTGCTCTTTCAAAGCCATCTCTAATTATTGATACTATATTCATTTGTCGTCGTCTGCAAAGGCTTTCAGGTTAACCCTTTACCGCACAATTCCATGATTTAGCAATCTAGTGTCAAAGATTGCTTTTGAAAGCTTGCCTCTGGAAGGGAGAAAATGCTGTTCTAGTAATGAGCATTTTCTGTGTTTCCCATAATTGTTTGTTCTCTTTCACAGATAAATTCCATCATTTTAGCTGCTTTTTGGTAAGCAAGTCAACTGAAAATGTTACATCAGTTAGATGACAAAGTGTGGATCACATGATGGAATTTGTCTTTTCAAAGATGGAAAATGTTATGGGAAAAGGAGAAAATGCACCAATGTTTTCAAAAGTCTTGTATATCAAGGTTTTTGGAACTCTGAGGATTGCTGGGTAAATGGTTAACAGTTAAGCCTTTACCACACAATCCCCACTTTTAACAACCCTCAGGAAAAAACCTTTTGCAAACATTGTAGGAAAAGGAGAAAATGCTGGTAACCAGCATTTTCTCCTTTTCCCACAATGTTTTCTACTCGTCCCAAAAGGAAAAATAACTTCTGCATCTGGTTTAACCCTTTCCCACACAATCCCGAGTTTTAACGGCCCAAAAGAAATAGCCCTTTTGAAGACAATATAGGAAAAGGAAAAAATGCTGGTAACCAACATTTTCTCCTTTTCCTACAATGTTTTCTGGCTATTCAATGACAAATTATGTCGTTTGAGGTACATGTATATTTGATTTGTCATCTACCAATGCTTTCAGTGTGGACAAGTCTTAAAATTTGTTGTTTTGTAAAGAGTTAAATTGTTGTCTGCAAATGCTTTGAATTTGGACTAGTCTAAAATTTCACCGTTTGGTAAAGGGTTAATGGTATGACTAACATTGCAAGTATGGTAATTCACCAGGTCTTGGAGTAAGAAATGTCAGATGTAGCTGTAATTACTGTGCTAACAGCTTGTCTTCTTAATTCTGTACAAAACAATCCTATTTGTCAACAAATCTGAGGAAAATGATTGATTGATTGAATGGTGTTTTACGCCGCTTTCAACATTAATTTAGTCATATCATGGCGACAGCTCACATATTCATGTATTTCCTGGGTTCCACCAGTACAAGGCTAGGGCTCAGAGGTGTCTTGCCCAGGGACAATCTCATGAAAAACCCAGCAGATCCGGTGGGACTTGAACCCAGGGCCTCCAGATTACGAGTCCCACACTTTACCACTGAGCCATGCAGGACCCCAATCTGAGGAAAAAAGCTATAAAAACATAGTGGGAAAAGGAGAAAATGCTAGTAACCAATCTTTTCTCCTTTTCTCACAATGTTTTTACCCCCCAAAAAAGCAATTTTTGATTTTTTGAGTCCCATTTATTTTGTTGTCTGCACATGCTTTGAATTTGGACATGTCTTCAAATGTTTTCATTTGGTAGAGAGTTAACTGTTTGCCAAACAGTCCCATGTTTAACCTTTTCCCAAACAAGCCCTGGTTTTCACGTGTCTGCAGTACAAGTCTTTTGAAAACACTGTGGGAAAAGGAGAAATTGCTCGTAACGAGCAATTTCTCCGTTTCCCACAGTGTTTTCTACCCTTTTTGAGACCTTTCTGCCATTTTCATCAAATTTAAAATTGTCGTCTGCGAACTGTTTTAATTTAGACCAGTCCAAAATTTGTCATTTGGGAAAGGGTTAAACAACCCTGAGAGAAAAGGCTTTTTAAAACATTGTTGGAAATGGAGAAAATGCTGGTTACCAACATCTTCTCCATTTCCCACAATGTTTTCTATCTTAACAAACACAAATTCCATTATAACCACCACATTTAACTCTTTACCCAATGAAAAAATTTTAGTTCCGTCCAAATTGAAAGCAGTTGCAGACAATAAAATAAATATGACTGAAAAATTGAAATTCGTTTTTGAAAGGGTAGAAAACAATGTGGGAAAGGGAGAAAATGCTGGTTTCCAGCATTTTCTCCTTTTCCCACCATGTTTTCAAAAGGCTTCTTTCTCAGGGTCGTTAAAAGTCCGGATTGTGTGGTAAAAAGTTAATGTATTGTCTGCAAATTTTTTTAATTTTGACAAGTCCAAACTTTTGCCTTCTAGTAAAGGATCAGAGATGGGGAAAAAAATCTTTTCTTTCCAGTATTTTGTAATAAAAGCTCACGGGGCTGGTGAACTGACTTCTGTGTTACAATGAACATCTGATTTGCATAGGAATGTGATAATTATTTGTAGTGACTTTTCTGGAATGCAGAATGCCTGTTGGTCTTGCATTTTTGTGTGACCAAGGTTGAACAACCATTAGAAAAGGCATGACAGGGCAGTTGTGTGACTTGGTGTAATTCTTACAGATGATTACTTCCCTTTAATGTAATAAATCAAAAATATGTAAATGTTTGAAATTAGTTGGAACAGTTAATCATAAATTTATATTGATTTATTTATTGGCTTTCTGCTGTTACTTCCAATAGAAAGGGTAATGTTTTTAACCCTGTAACACACAGTCCTGAGTTTTAGCCACCCTGAAAGAGAAGGCTTTTGAAAACATTGTAGGAATAGAAGAAAAAGCTGGTAACCAGCATTTTCTTCTTTTTCTACAATGTTTACTACCCTATCAAGGACAGAAATCATCATTTAAGCTACATTGGTCTTCTGCACATGCTTTCAATTTGGACCAGTCTTAACTTTTGTCGTTCGGTAAAAGGTTAAATGAATTAACCCTTTACCAGACGACAAAATTTTAGCCTTGTCCAAATTGAAAGCATCTGCAGACGACAATTTCAGTGTGGCTCAAATGGTGCAATTTTTCTTTGATAGGGTAGAAAACATTGTGGGAAAAGGAGAAAATGCTGGTTACCAGCATTTTCTCCATTTCCCACAATGTTTTCAAAAGACTTCTTTCCCAGGAGTGTTAAAAGGCGGCATTGTGCGGGAAAGGGTTAAACCCGAAACCATTACTTTCCAAGCTCCAAAGATTCTATCATACATGTATTGAAAGCATTTGCAGACAATTAATTGAATTTGTTCAGATAATAGGATCTATCTCCAAAGGTTGAAAAACATTTTGGGAAAAGGAAAACATGCTGGTGAAGAGCATGCTGGTAAGCAGCATGTTCTCCTTTTTGCAAAATGTTTTCAAACATCGTCTTCTTTAGGGTTGTTAAAAAAAATGGAATCGTTTTATTATTAACACTGTACCAAACAACAAAATTTTAGACTAAATTGATAAGACTTTGCAGACGACAAATCAAATATGACCCAAACGATGATTTCAGTCTTTGGTAAGGTAGAAAGCATTGTGGGAAAAGGAGTGGTTACCAACATTTTCACGTTTTCCCATAATGTTTTCCCATAATGTTTTCAAATGGCTTTTTTTCTAGGTTCTTTAATACATGGAATCATTTGATTAACCCTTTACCACACAATCCCGACTTTTAATGACCCGAAGAAAGAAGCCTTTTGAAAACATTGTGCGAAAAGGAGAAAATGCTGGTAACCAGCATTTTCTCCTTTCCCCACAATGTTTTCTATCCTTCCAAAAAAAATTTCAATTTTTTCAGTTACATTTATTTTGTTGTCTGCAAATGCTTTCAGTTTGGATCAGTCTAAAATTTTGTCGTTTGGTACAGGGTTAAAGGGTTTAGCTATCAGCCAGGGTTCAGACATGTTGGTGTGAATATAGTAAAAGATAATGAGTTACAATTTCTCTAAATTGTAGTTCAGCTCCTACGAGAATTTTTTTTTTAGAATATTCTCGTCGCTTTGGTTATGGCATCTTTGATTAACTCATTTCCAGACAAGAAATTTTAGACTTGTGGAAATGGAAAGCATTTGCAGATGACAAATTGATAGGATTTGGAACCAGTATTTGTTAGCATTTACCACAATGTTTTCAGACAGTTTTGCCATGTGGGCATTAATTAATCCTTTACCAAATAGTCCCAGGTTTTAACAACCCCGAGAAAGAAACCTTTTGAAAACATTGTGGGAAAAGGAAAAAAATACTGGTCATCAGCATTTTCTCCTTTTTCCCACAATGTTTTCTACCCTATCAAAGACAGATTCTATCATTTTAACCACAGTTGAATCGTCGTCTGCAAATACGTTCAGTTTTGACAAGTCAACATTTTTGTTGTGTGGTAACTTATTAAGACTCACTTGTGACATTCTGTAGGTCTAAGTAACACCAGTTTGTTCATCTAGAATGAATAGAAGTTTTTTTTGCCGCCCATTTGCTAAATGTTTTATGACGAGATCGATAATGACTCATAGAAAAAGGTAACTTTCTTAATATCCTGTAATGTAACATCCTTAACCGCCAGTCGGAAAACCATATTTAAAAAAAAGAAGTGTAGAAATGAAATAAATGCTGGATACCAGCATATTTGCCTCTTTCCCAAAATGCTTTTTACCTTTTCACTGACAAACCTTTATGGGAACCACATTTAACTTCTTACCAGACCAAATTTTAGACCAGTCCATTTCAAAAGCATTTGCAGACAACAAATCAAATATGGCTAAAATGAAATGATTTGTTCTAGAAAGAATAGAAAACATTGTGGGAAAAGGAGAAAATGCTGGGTACCAGCATTTTCTCCATTTCCTACAATGTTTTCAGAAGGCCTCTTCCTAAGAATCTTTGAAACTTTGGTAGAGGTTAAAATTATTGTCTGCAAATTATTCATTATGGAAAAGTCAAGAATTTTGAAATCTGGTAAAAAGAGTTGAGTTGCGATGTTGCTGGATGTTGCTGTCGCTGGTAAACAATCAATACACTGTTCTCTCAGCCGTGAACATTGTTTAATACAGCGTAAAATTTTATATACTTTTAATGAAATGTCACAGCATAATATAAATTGCCCATTGAAAGTGACATATTAATACGCCTCTGCAATTTTGAAAATTTATGGAGACTCATGTACAAACAACTTGTTGTTAAAGTTTTCCTTCTTTGTTGGGTTAACCATTTACTACACAATCACAGGTTTTAAACGACATTGACGTAGAAGGCTTTTGAAAACAATGTTAAAAAAGGAGAAAATGTTGTTGCATTTCCTCCAGTTTTTACATGTTTTCTTCCCTTTTAACCCTGTACCACACAATCCGCAGTTTTAACAGCCGGGAGGAAATAGCCTTTTGATAACCTTGTGGAAAAAGGAGAAACTGCTGGTTACCGGCATTTTCATCTTTTCCCACAAGGTTTTCTACACTCTCACTGACAGTTACCATCATTTCAGCTTAATTTAATATTTTGTCTGCAAATGCTTTGAATTTTGACAAATCTAAAGTTTTGTCGTTTTGTAAAGACTTAACTCTACCAAATGACAAAATTTTGGACTAGACCAAATTGAAAGCATTTGCAGACGACAAATTAAATGTAGCTTAAATGGTGATTTATGTGTTGGGTAGGATATAAAACATTATTGGAAAAGGAGAAAATGCTGGTAACTGGCATTTTCTCCTTTTCCAACTGTTTTCAAAAGCCATCTCTTTCAGGATCGTTAAAACTCAGGATTGTGTGGTAAAGAGTTAACACTTTACCAAACAATCCCGTGTTTTCATGACCCTGGGAAAGAAGCCTTCTGAAAACATTGTGGGAAAAGGAGAAAATAATGGTAACCAGCAGACAACAATGTAAGTAGAGCTTGCAGATTACCAGCATTTTCTCCTATTGCCACAAATGCTTTCAAAGGCCTTCTCTGTCAGGGCTGTTTAACCCTTTACCAGACGATAAAATTTTAGCCTTGTCCAAAATAAAAGCATTTGCAGACGACAATTTCAGTGTGGCTCAAATGGTGCAATTTTCTCTTGATAGGGTAGAAAACATTGTGGGAAAAGGAGAAAATGCTGTTTACCAGCATTTTCTCCTTTTCCCACAAGGTTTTCAAAAGGCTTCTTTCCCAGGGTTGGTAACAGGTGGCATTGTGCGGTAAAGGGTTAAAGTCGGTATTGTGCAATAAAGGGTGATACATATATCATGTACTCTATTATTTATGTTATATTTTTCTGTTTACAGGGTAAATGTCAAAGAAAAGAACCGCCCTGTAAATATCTTCACCCTCCACAACATTTACGAGAACAGCTGTTACAGAATGGCAGAAATAACTTGATATTGCGCAACCTACAAGTACAGGCCGCTCAGCAGGCTGCACTTAACCAGTCCATAGTTTCCGGTGGTTTAATTCCAATTGTAAGTCTATAACACATTACATATGTTCGGTAGTCATATGCTGAAACTATGATATAGCTAAACCTAGCCTTTTGGCATTTCTTACGGACAAAGAGATGTCAGTTTCTTTTTTGAGCCATGCTCTGTGAAAAGGGTTGTTAATGCATTTGCAAGAAGTATCGACCCATGTCAGCCTGCGCAGTCTGCGCAGGCTGACATTGGTTGATAAATTTTGTTATTTGTAAATTTTCTGTATGACGAAGGACCATACTGCCTCTGATTCCAGTCAGTTGTCGGACAAAATGGATTTTATAGATCCATGATCAAATGATGGCTTGTGTGGTATAATACATTTCAGAGATGCATTAAGCTCCCTTTTGTCAGAGCATGGCTCATTTATATAGTAGTGTGTTTGAGTTACGCTAACTTTAAATCTTTCACATGTTGAGAATGGTATGTTGTAAGTAACTGTTATAAGTTTGAGAATTATTTCAATGAAGCAAACTTAATGCTGCTTGTAAACACTTGATGTCTAAATAGTATACTGCTTTAGGCGCCAGAACACGGTTTTCTGCTAAACTTGTGTCGACCGACAACATGCCAAACAGAACTTCTTCAACAAAAGGTCAATAGAACTGGCCTGAAATGACAAAGAGCACTTAAATGCAACAGCATAACCCCAATTCTTTAGATTTCATCAAGAAATCATGTTAAATTTGTGAAATAGTGAAAATGCTGACCAATACAGGCAACTGGCATGGTCGGAAAAAAATTGTCAAGCCATTTTAACCTGTATTCTGAAATTCACAAAATGGAAACCCAGCAAACTAGCCTGAAAATGCCAAGCTAAATTGAAACTCAAAACAGTACATAATTTGGGGATAAAATTTAAAAAATGGCATGTTACCACGCCCTTTTTTTGCAGTATTTCATGCCATTAGCTCACCATTGTTTTTGCGGCTAAAGTTAGTCACTAACTCCATGATGATGACCCCTCAGTTTTGCATTTGGGGTCAAAACTAAAATGGAACAAAGAAGGAAGAGTCATGTCCTCCTGTTTTGAAGACAAACTGAATGCTTCCTTTCAGTAATCTTGCACAGTTCATGGATGTAATAAACACTGTTCTGATAAAAATTGCATTTAAAACCCACCTTTCTCGATTATTTCTAATTTTGACCATGGCCAATTTGAAAAGAACTGTTTACATGTACCACAGAATCATCTTGCAACATGGAGATTGATTTTAAAAAATGATCATACAGAAAATGCTAACAAACAAATAAGCTAATCACTTGACACATAAGCAATGAAATGAAACATACTGGTAATTTTCCTGTGATTTTTCTTCTTAAATTTGAGAGCAATGAAAATAAAATCCTTATAATTGGAATGTTGTAGACCCAATCTGTTGAATCAAAACATGGTAAATGATCTCTAGAATTAAATTTACATTAAAAATCTTTTATCTACAACCTCTTTTACCCTTTACCAAACAACAGAATATTAGATTGACCAAATTGAAAGCAGTTGCAGACGACAATTTTAATGTGGCTCAAATGGAGGAAATTGTCTTAGAAAAAGTAGAAAAGATTGTGGGAAAAGGAGAAAATGCTGGTTACCAGCATTTTCTCCTTTTCCCACAATCTTTTCAAAAGGTATTCTTCTTCAGGGTTGTTAAAACTCGGGATTGTGTGGTAAAAAGTTAAAGTACATGAATCAACCTGTCTGAAATGTTAAGATAGCTAGATTCGCCTCCCTTTACAATTTGACACACAGCTGAAAACCTCAAGCTTTTTGCACAGAACTTCCAGTCTGATCTTGGATCTTTACTGTCCCCTGATTTGGTTAAACATTCTGACATAAAAATCTTTCGCTGTTTTATTGGATTGCATTTTCGACCACAGAAAGAAGTCAAGTACATTTGCAGCAGTGATGGAGTTAAGTTGTTGCTTCATACATACACACACATGCTATAGAGTCAGAACTGGCACCAGTGCTTATTCAATAAGACCTCAATTTGCATTTCTGTGTGATAGAAATGCTTTGTAAAAGATCAGAAAGACAAAAATTTAGAGCAGTTGAGATACAGAATTGATTTTGTAGTAGGCTTTTGTTTTTTTGCAAGTAAAATTTGACATCATTTGCTCTGTCTTGTGGAATAATGTTTTCTATTGATGTATGAGGAAGTTTTACATTCTGTGATAAGGAAAAATGACAAGAGAGTTGATCATTTGTGATAAATCTGTCAATCAAGTCAAGTTACAATTTTGGCATTGCCAAGAATGCTTCAAATTTCCTTTAATTAGTCTCGATCGTCTGGAATTTCTCTTTGTTTCTGCAGCAATCCCTTTCCGTATGTGGAATATTCTTTTTGTGGATTTGCCACTCTGGGTCCATTTTACACACAGGAGTCCTCTGATGCTAAGTACTTAACTCTGTTACCAAACAACAAAGTTTTAGATTTGTCCAAATTGAAAACATTTGCAGACAACAAATTTTCTTTTACTCAAATGATGTTATTTGCCCTTGCAAACCTTTTCCATCAGTGTTTTTGAAAGGTTTCTTTCTAAGGATTGTTAAGATGCCAGGTTGTATGGTGAAGGCTTAACCCTATACCACACAGTCCCGACTTTTAACGACCCTGAGAAAGAAGCCTTTTGAAAACATTGTGGGAAAAGGAGAAAATGCTGGTAACCAGCATTTTCTTCTTTTCCCACAATGTTTTCTACTCTTTCCAAAACAAATTTAAATCTTTTAGCCACATGTATTTTGTCTTCTGCAAATGCTTTGAATTTGGACTGGTCTAAAATTTTGTTGTTTGGTAAAGAGTTAAGACATTGAACTTGTAATCTAGAGGTTCTTGGGTTGATCTTAGCTCAGGGCACTGTTCATTTGGAATTGCCATTAGGCAAGGCATTGCAGAGTGCTTATTACTGATGAAACCTGAGAAGAAAAGAACATAAATGAGCTTTTTCCTTGTTATGACTGTACTACTGATAAAAATGGCATTTAACACAGTTTAGATAGACCTTGTCTCATATACTATATTAACCTTTGCATACTAGGTGCAATAATAGGTTGTGAGAGGTGGACAGTTTTGGTTGAATTGTGTCTCATAAATATTGGACATATTGGTTAAATTGTATCACATAAGTATTTGACAACTTTGGTGGAATTGTGTCTCATAAATACTGGAGAGTTTTGGTTAGATCGTGTCACATAAATACTGGACTATTTTGGTCAGATTGTGTCACATGAATACTGGACAGTTTTGGTTGAATTGTGCCTCATAAATACTGGACAATTTTTGTTAGATTGTGTCACATAAACACTGGACAGTTTTGGTTAGATTGTGTCACATAAATACTGGAGTTTTGGTTAGATTGTGCCTCATAAGTACTGGACAGTTTTGGTTAGATCGAGCCTCATAAATACTGGACAGTTTTGATTAGATTGTGTCACATAAGGACTGGACAGTTTTGGTTAGATTGTGCCTCATAAGTACTGGACAGTTTTGGTTAGATTCTGCCTCATAAGTACTGGACAGTTTTGGTTAGATTGTGCCTCATAAATACTGGACAGTTTTGGTTAGATCGTGCCTCATAAATACTGGACAGTTTTGATTAGATTGTGCCACATAAGTACTGGACAGTTTTGGTCAGATTGTGTCTCATAAATACTGGTTAGATTGTGTCACATAAGTACTGGACTATTTTGGTCACATTGTGCCATATAAGTACTGGACAGTTTTGGTTAGATTGTGTCACATAAATACTGGACTATTTTGGTCAGATTGTGTCACATGAATACTGGACAGTTTTGGTTGAATTGTGCCTCATAAATACTGGACAAGTTTGGTTAGATTGTGTCACATAAACACTGGACAGTTTCGGTTAGATTGTGTCACATAAATACTGGAGTTTTGGTTAGATTGTGCCTCATAAGTACTGAGCAGTTTTGGTTAGATTGTGTCACATAAACACTGGACAGTTTGGGTTAGATTGTGTCACATAAATACTGGACTGTTTCGGTTAGACTGTGTTACATAAATACTGGACTATTTTGGTCAGATTGTGTCACGTGAATACTGGACAGTTTTGGTTGAATTGTGCCTCATACGTACTGGACAATTTTGGTTAGATTGTGTCACTTAAACACTGGACAGTTTTGGTTAGATTGTGTCACATAAACACCGGAGTTTTGGTTAGATTGTGCCTCATAAGTACTGGACAGTTTTGGTTAGATTGTGCCGCATAAGTACTGGACAATTTTGGTTTAGATTGTGCCTCATAAGTACTGGACAGTTTTGGTTAGATTGTGCCTCATAAGTACTGGACAGTTTTGGTTAGATGGTGCCTCAGAAATATTGGATAGCTTTGGTTTTGATTTTCTGTCATAGATACCAGACAGTTTTGTTTAGATTGTCTTTCACATGCACTGGACAGTTTTGTTTGGATTTTCTCTCATAAATACTGGACAACTTTACATTCTCTTCTCTCTGGTTTTGTTTTCTTCTTTGGCAAAATATGCCTTTAATTTGTATTAGCATAATTTGTCTCTCATTGAGAAATAATTCACATAAAAGATACAAGGTTAAATACTTACCAAACAACCAAATTTTAAACTGGTCCAAATTGAAAAAAAAAATGTCAACAACAAATTGATTGTGGCTGAAAAATTGTAATTTGCGACCCGGAAGAGTAGAAAGCATTGAGAGAAAAGCTTTTTCCACGGTGTTTTGAAAAGTCCCCGTCTTTAGGGTTGCTGAAACTTCACATTCTTTGCATCATGATATTCATTTACTTTGTTCCCAAATATACCAACTACTCTAGCAATGAGTGACATTGAAGGATAAAGACTTGGGGTTCAAATGTACTTTCATTTACAAAACTCAAGGGGAAATGTCAAAACTGTCTGAAGAATAAAGCAAACTGTGATTAGTTTACATTGTATTTAGAGCAATGTTGCGCTTAACTGATACATGGATCATTAAGTTAAAGCAATCTGTTTTAGTAATCATGAAAAGACATTATAAACACATTATGTGGTACTTTATGACGCAATTTATCACACTGAAGTAGTTTCGTGCACAGGGAAAAAAACTGAAGCACATTTGTTTGCACTTCATCTGTCATGGTTCCATGGCTTTACTGTAAGCCAGTCCCCTGCATCAGACAGTATTGACCCTTTACCACACAATCCTGAGTTTTAACGACCCTGAGGAAGAAGGCTTTTGAAAACATTGTGGGAAAAGGAGAAAATGCTGGTAACCAGCATTTTCTCCTTTTCCCACAAGGTTTTCTTCCCTTCCCAAAACAGATTTCAATTTTTGAGTCAAATTTATTTTGTTGTCTGCAAATGCTTTCAGTTTGGACAAGTCTAAAATTTCGTCCTTCCGTAAAGAGTTAACCTTTGTCCTGCGAAGTGAATTAAATAAAACTTTCAGACTGATAGTATAAAGCTGAATAATGTCATTTCAAACTTCGTTTGTTGGAGAAAATTATTGCCTTATTGGACAGTGTAGATTCAAGATCAGACTGCACACTCTGTGCAGTCTGATCTTGATTCTACACTGTCTGCAAAAGGTAAGTGCCTCATGCTCAGCAGCTTAAGTGTTAACTGTGTACCACACAACCATGTCTTTTTATGACCCTGAGAAAAATACCTTTTGAAAACATTCCGGAACAAAAAGGAGAAAATGCTGAAAACCAGCATTTTCTCCTTTTCCCACAATGTTTCCTACCCTATCCATGACAGAACCATCATTCGACTTGCATTTATTTTATCATCTGCAATTGCTTCCAATTTGGACTAGTCTAAAATTTTTTTGTTTGGTAAAGAGTTAACTCTATACCAGATGACAAGGTTTTATATTTATCTAAATCGAAAGCATTTGAAGATGACAAATGTGGCTCAAATAATGCAATTTGTCTTTGATAGGGTTGAAAACATTGTGAGAAAAGGGGAAAAATGCTGGTTACCAGCATTTTCTCCTTTTCCCACAATGTTTTCAAAAAGCCTTTTTCCTGGGTAAGTTAAAACTCTAGATTATTTGGTGAAGGATTAATGACTTTTTCTGCATTATGTCATGCAGATTTTATCCTTATCACACATTGAAACCATTTCAAAGATACGCTCTGAACCATGGAGCATTACATGATAAATTCTTGAACATAAATCATTCCGTAAATGCTTAGTTCTGAAACAGGGACATTTCGATGAATTTACCTAACTCTTTACTATACTACAGAATTTTCCAGTTGGCCAAATTGAAAGCTTTTGCAGATGACGATTTCAGTGTGACTCAAAAACTGAAATTTGTTTTCGAAAGAGCAGAAAACATTGTTGGAAAGGGAGAAAATGCTGATTACCAGCATTTTCTCCTTTTCCCACAATGTTTTCAAAAGCGTTCTCCCTATGGGTGGTTGAAGCTCAGGATTTTGTGGTAAAGAGTGAAGGACTCTGAAGATGAAGGCACTTGAAAACAGTGTGGGAAAAGGAGAAAAAAACAGGTACCCAGCATTTTCCCCTTAACCCACAAATTGTTTTCTACCCAATCAGACAGAAATCATCACTTGAGCTACATTTATTTTGTCGTCTGCAAATGCTTTCAATTTGATGGAGTTAGAAATTTTGTAGTGTGATGAAGAGTTAATGTTGACCTGTGCAGATAATGCTGTCTCTTCCAGTTCAAAATAATAATTTTTTTATGTCTGAATAGACGATTCCGGAAACTTTGGCCCTAATTTAAAATGCAGTGGTAGACCATGACATTTTGCCTAAACCACATTTATGTTCTTTAATGTTAAAGTAGCATATAAACACAATCACATTTTGCAATTTTTGGAGAAAACCAAATAATATCTTTTACATCAGCAAACATGGCTTTTAAATTGGATACAGATTGCAAAACATGTTGAAAATACGGGGAATGTCCAATTTTTTTTATATTTTCTTTCTGCAAAATTCTTACTTTTTGTATCACCGGGTAGCTACTATTGCAAAACAAAGGATAAATACCATAACCCCTTACTGCATAATGCTGCCTTTTAGCAACCCTGCCAAAGAAGCCTTTTAAAAACATTGTGGGAAATAGAGAAAATGCTGGTTACCAGTATTTTCTCTTTTTCTCACAATGTTTTCTGCCCTTTCAAAGAAAAATTGCACCATTTGAGCCACATTGAAATTGTCTGCAAATGCTTTCGATTTGGATACAGCAAAAATTTTGTTGTCTTGTTAAGGGTCAAAACACATGCGATAGTAAGTTGCACGGATAGCTCAGTCAGTAGAATTACTGGACTATAGTTTTGAAAAGGCTGGTTTGAATTTCCAGCAATGGCACATGATATCTTGGGTATTTTTGTGGTTTATTTTCCAACAAAGAGTTTAACTGTCTTTGATTTTAAATTATGATATTATGAAAAAAAGAAGTAGGAAATATCACTCAAAATGTATTCAAAGTCTAAACTACTGTGCTGGAGGCATTCTGAGAATGTAGGTTTGATTGAAATGTAATTGCTTATTTTCCTGGTTTCAGAATAATGTTCTTTCTTTTTATAATGGTGCCCCTGCTAGGTAATCTATCTTAGCAATCCATCAGAGTTATTCTGGTTGTAACAGATACCATACTTTGAGTGATTAACTGTTGACAGAAAGACTGGCAGCTCATTTTTCATCCATCTTTGTCTTCTACCCATCTTCAAGTATTTTGGTCAGTGTACACCAACCATTCTAAATTGCATTCTAGTAATATAAATAGAAATAAACACAATTTTCAAAATTTTATATGAGTACAGTTTCTGATTGGCTAGACTAAACAGTTTAACCCTTTAACCACACAATCACGACTTTTAACAACCCTGAAGAAAAAGCCTTTTGAAAACATTGTGTGAAAAGGAGAAAATGCTGGTAACCAGCATTTTCTCTTTTTCCCACAATGTTTTCTTCTCTATCACAGACAAATTCCATCATTTGAGCCACATTGAAATTGTCGTCTGCAAATGCTTTCAATTTGGACTAGTCTGCATTTTTGCCGTTTGGTTAAAGAGTTAACTAATCAGAAATTGTAATCATTTAAAATTTAGAAAAATCTCTGATTGGCTAAACCAAATGGTAATTCATCACCAGTTGTAATAATTTAAAATTTAGAAAAACCTTAGTTATTAGAATTCAATTTCAAAACTTTGGTGAATATAAGGCCTTGAGTCTTCTTGCCATTTGATGGTTCATTAAGTGAAGAAGACAAGTCACAAGTACATTTAAATGTACTGTTTTTATTAAACATTTAAGACCATTGAAGCATCTTAAGCCATTAACTTTAATTTTTTGTTTACACTCACAGTCATAACTAAGAAAAGATGTCTTAACTCTTTACCACACAGTACTGACTTTTAACGACCCTGATAAAGAAGCCTTTTGAACACATTGTGAGGAAAGGAGAAAATGCTGGTAACCAGCATTTTCTCCTTTTCCCACAATGTTTTCTACCCTTCCCCAAACAAATTTCAATTTTTCAATCACATTTATTTTGGCATCTGCAGATGCTTTCAATTTGGACGAGTGTAAAATTTTGTTGTTTGGTAAAGAGTTAAAGAAACTCAAGTTTAGAAATTCTATTTGTTTATATTCAAAAGCTTTTGCCAAACATTTTAGAGAATGCCATTGTTAACAATTTGTATAATTGCAACATACAGTCGCTGCTGCTTTGAGGCTCCGCTGTCTTGAAGTCTGCATTGATGTTTAATCCTTTACCGAATGACAAAATTTTGGACTGGACCAAATTGAAAGCATTTGAAGACGACAGATTAAATGAAGCTCAAATGATGATTTCTGCCTTTGATAGGTTAGAAAAGATTGTAGGTAGAGGAGAAAATGCTGGTTTCCAGCATTGTCTCCTTTTCCTACAAATTTTCAAAAGCCTTCTCTACCAAGGTTGTTAAACTCGGGATTGTGTGGTAATGGGTTAATCCTTTACCAGACAATCCTGTGTTTTAACCCTTTCCCAAACGACAAATTTTAGTCTCTTTCAAATTCAGAACACTTGCAGACGACAAATTCAAAATTGGTACAAATGAGCTTAAGCTCTCTGATAGGGTAGAAAACATTGTGGGAAAAGGAGAAAATGCTGGTTACCAGCATTTTCTCCTTTTCCCACAATGTTTTCAAAAGTCTTCTTTCCCAGAGTCGTGAAAACCAGGGATTGTGTGGTAAAGGGTTAAAGACCCTGAAGAAAAAAGGCCTTTTGAAAACATTGTTGAAATGGGAGAGAATGCTGGTAACCAGTATTTTCTCCTTGTCCAACAATATTTGCTACTCTTTTCAGCACAAATCTCAACATTTTGGTCACATTTGTTGTCTGCAGATGCTTTCAATTTGGACAGGTCTAGAGTTTTTCGTCTGGTAAACAGTTAATCTTTTACCAGACAACAAAATTTTAGACACATCCATATTGAAAGCTTGCACAGACAGCATAATAAATGTGGGTTAAATGAAAGATATTTGCCAAGTGATATGGTAAGAACAAAGTGTAGGAAAAAGAGAAAATGCTGATTACCAGCATTTTCTCCTTTTCCGTAATATTTGAAAAGCCTTTGTAGTAAGATTATAGAAACTAAAAAACAGTTTGGTAAAGGATTGAATGATGACTTGTTGTAACTTATTGCCTTATTCTTTTATCAGTCTTTTTCAGTATCATGTATTGTATGCAAGTCTGCATCAAACTGTAGCATTATGCTGAAGCTTTCTTTCTGTATAGCTTTAGTTGAAACATGACAGCCTGAATGCGCTTGCCTGTCAATGCTTTATAATCGTTGGTCAAAATGTTTTCAATCTTTTGCAGCTTGCCTTTATCTAACCCATTACTGTACAAGCTGTTTTTAGTTTTAGAAATGTTTTTTATTCGTGCATAATTATGCCATGATCGAAGAAAAAATATTTGAGGGGAAAGAAAAATGTTAGTTTTTGATATCATTGAAAACATTGTGGGAAAAGAAGCAAATGCTTGTAGCAAGCAATTGCTTCTTTTCCCACAATGTTTTCAAAAGGTTTTTATAGCAGAGTTGTTAAAACTGTGTTTGTATTGTATAGTTTTAGAGCAAAGAATGATGATTAGGGATGGCTGCATTAAGTTTCAACTTGAAGACATCAATACTGCCCATTTTGTTTATCTTGCAAAAAATGGCAGCTTTTCCTTTAATTTCATATTTGTTTATTTTCATTAAGCAGAGCAGGCCCACTGAGATTGCTGCCCCGTTGAGACAGGTAGGCCCCTAACTGGGAGCTAGAACCAAAACTATAAAACAACCTTAAAACTTACGTTTTGTTTTGGCCAAGCACCAATGGAATGTTTGCTTTTATTCACATTTAGATTTCTTTTCTGATCAGTTTTGTGTTCTGTTTAACCTCTTTCTATCATAAATCATTGCTCATTTTTTTTCCACGTCTAATTTTGAAAGTAGCACATAGGAACAGGATTGTTTTATATCTTGCATGTGATAAGTCGGTGGTTCTAATGTGTGCTATTGTATCGATAGAAGTTGTATGCTGATATATACAGACATAAAACACCATTCAGAGACACTGCTTAACCCTTTCCCAAACAAGCCCTGGTTTTCACGTGTCTGCAGTACAAGTCTATTGAAAACACTGTGGGAAAAGGAGAAATTGCTCGTAACGAGCAATTTCTCCTTTTCCCACAGTGTTTTCTACCCTTTTTAAGAACTTCCTGCAATTTTCATCAAATTTAAAATTGTCGTCTGCAAACTCTTTCAATTTGGACCAGTCCAAAATTTGTCGTTTGGGAAAGGGTTAACTCTTTACCACTTGAATATTTTAGACTAATCAAAATTGAAAGCATTTGCAGATAACAAAATAAATGTGACTCAGAAACTGAAATTTGTTTTGGGAAGGTTACAAAACGTGGTGGGAAAAGGAAAAAATGCTGGGTACCAGCGTTTTCTCCTTTTCCCATAATGTTTCCAAAGGCTTTCTCTCTCAGGATTGTCAGAAGTCGGGATTGTGTGGTAAAGGGTTAACTCTTTACCACAGGACAAAGTTTAAAATTCATCCATGATAGAGAGCTTTAAGTGCTGACCACAGATTAAATGCAGCTAAAATGGTGGTTTTGCCTTTTGATAATGAAAAAAATGTAGAAATGGAAAAAGGGTGAATGCTGGTTACTGGTTACCAGCATTTCCTCCTTTTCATACAATATGCAAAAGCCTTTTTCATCTGGCTTGTTAAAAACTTTGGGATAGTGTGGTAAAGAGTGCAGACAATTTCTGGGCCTTTAACACCAACTAAACTTTATTTTGCCCTCCAAAGAATGATATTTTTTATACTCAGGTGCATGGTTTTAGTTATTGGTACCCATTTAGTATATTTCTATTTTATTGTGTGTTTGGGATACAGTCTTGTAATATAGTGTATAAATGTTGGTAGTAACATCCTAGATTAGTGAAGCTTTGAATTGTCTTTCTTGTTTGTTTTTTTTTGAAAATCATTATTTTTTTATTGTATTAGATTTTACATGTTAAAAATGTTAACTGTTAAATCTTGAATAACCTCATTCTTGCATTTATTCGTTTTACATGGGGTATGATGGGATTTCTGTTTTACATAGGGTATGATGGGATTTCTGTTTTACATAGGGTATGATGGGATTTCTGTTTTACATGGGGTATGATGGGATTTCTGTTTTACATGGGGTATGATGGGATTTCTGTTTTACATAGGGTATGATGGGATTTGTGTTTTACATAGGGTATGATGGGATTTCTGTTTTACATGGGGTATGATGGGATTTCTGTTTTACATGGGGTATGATGGGATTTCTGTTTTACATGGGGTATGATGGGATTTCTGTTTTACCTGGGGTATGATGGGATTTCTGTTTTACATGGGGTATGATGGGATTTGTGTTTTACATGGGGTATGATGGGATTTCTGTTTTACATAGGGTATGATGGGATTTCTGTTTTACATGGGGTATGATGGGATTTCTGTTTTACCTGGGGTATGATGAGATTTCTGTTTTACATAGGGTATGATGGGATTTCTGTTTTACATGGGGTATGATGGGATTTCTGTTTTACATAGGGTATGATGGGATTTCTGTTTTACATGGGGTATGATGGGATTTCTGTTTTACATGGGGTATGATGGGATTTCTGTTTTACATAGGGTATGATGGGATTTCTGTTTTACATGGGGTATGATGAGATTTCTGTTTTACATAGGGTATGATGGGATTTCTGTTTTACATGGGGTATGATGGGATTTCTGTTTTACCTGGGGTATGATGGGATTTCTGTTTTACATAGGGTATGATGGGATTTCTGTTTTACATGGGGTATGATGGGATTTCTGAATTTCACAATCACCTTGTTAGATTGTTATATCTCATGATAGGAGATATTTCATATGACTAAGTCAAATTATGCCTTAATAAAACAGGCTAAACTTCTCATCTAACCATTTCTGAACTTGATTTTTTGTGCCCAAGTATGATATTACCTGCTGGAACAGGAATATACCGGGTCAGATTTATAACACTTATCATCACTTATTCGTCCATGGTGCTGGGTTAGTAACAGATAATTGTTTTTAATCAATGCTTTTACTATTTCCCACATTTTTTGTTAAACCTTTCAACATAAAAAGTTGTCGGCATGGAAATAGGTTAATTCTTCACCAAACAACAAAATTTTTGACTTGTCCAAATTAGAAGTACCTGTATGTGCAATATACAAGTTCATTATGGGTAGAGTAATGACATTTTTTTCCAAAAGAGTAGAAAATGTTATGGTAACCAATATTTTCTCCTAATCCCACAATGTTTTCAAAAGCCTTTCTCTCTGGGGTTCGCTAGAACTTTGGATTGCTTGATAAAGGGTTAATAGGAGCTGGTATAGGAAACAGAAATGCTTTCAGCAGTTAGTGAAATACTGGAGAAAAAAATTCAGGGCAAAATGCGGAAGAATAACAGTAATATTTTGAGTTCATTAGTTGTAGTAAATGGAAAGAAAACAGAACACAAAACATCAGAGAAAGTTTCAAGCTCTGGAACATTATATTCTTGTAGCCCTGATAGATAGAAAACAGTTATATTTATATTGTCAAACCAGAAGTTGTAATCTATAGCATGACACCTAACTATAACTATAATACTCTTTAAAACACTTTCAATTTCTGAAATCTTGTATTTTCAGCTCGGCTGTTTTTGAAGGAAATGTTAAGGTTAATATGGTAGCCCCGATGTCGTTGTCTGGGTCGCCATGCAAAAACTTTGACATTTTATAATATTTCTGTTATTAATGAAGATATTTACTTCAAACATGGACAAGTTCACTATCAAAAGAGGAACATATAAAATAGGGGCAGATAACTATCAAAGTAATTTTGACACAGTTATGTTCCATTTTCCACTTAGAACCTTCGCTGGAAATCAAGCAACTGCAGCTGAGTGTTGGCACTCCCATGCCATGCTCTTGTTAGTTATTGTTGTTAGTTAAAAATAGCTGTTTGTTTGGTCAAGTTTTAACCCTTAAAGCACCTTTCACGACTATAGTTGCCTTTGCGGCCAGTGCAGATCAAGATCAGGCTGCACAAAATGTGCAGCCTGATCTTTGATCTACACTGTCCGCTTTGATGAAACTCTGTAGACAAAGGCAACCATGAAATTGTAATTATTTGGATAGTTTTTCTAGGTTGAAAATATCTGATAGATTTATTTGGTGCTCTAAGTGTTAAGTTGTTAGAGACAAGAATGTTAAGGTTTCATTTTTAATTTTTTTCCTTTGTGACTGGTGCTCTAACTCTGTGCTAAACAACAAAATGTTTAGACTTTGTCATGTTGAAAGTGTTTGCAGACCACCAATTAATGTGGCTCAAGAAATGATCTTTGACTTTTGAAGGGTAGAAAACATTATGGGAAAAAGAGAAAATGTTGGTTACCAGCATTTTCTCTTTTTGCCATGATGTTTTTAAAGAGCCCTCTTCCTCAGGGGCATTAACCCTTTACCACACAATTGCAAGTTTTAACAGAGAAGTCTTATGAAGACATTGTGGAAAAAGGAGAAAATGTCGGTAACCAGCATTTTCTCCTTCTCTGACAACGTTTTCTACCCTTCCGAAAGCCAATTTTTATTCGTGAGTCACAATTATTTTGTCATCTGCAAAAGATTTCATTTTGGGCAAGTCTAAAATTTGGTGGTGTAGTAAAGAGTTAACCCTTAGGCTGCTAAGGGAGACATTGTGTGCTTTTTTTGCCAGTGTAGATCAAGATCAGACTGCACCAAAAGTCTGATCTTGATCTAAGCTGTCCAATAGGGAGATATTTTCCCCCCAAAATAAGTTTGAATTAGCAATATTTGGGTTTTTTATTGGTTGGAAAGTTTCAATTAACCCTTTACCACACAACAAAATTTTAGGCCTGTCCAAATCGAAAGCATTTTCAGACGACAAAATAAATGTGACTCAAAAACTGAAATTTGTTTCCGGAAGGTTAGAAAATATTGTGAGAAAAGGAGAAAATGCTGGTTACCAGCATTTTCTCCTTTTCCCACAATGTTTTCAAAAGGCTTTTTCTTCAGGGTCGTTAAAAGCCGTGATTGTGTGGTAAAGGGTTAAGTAATTTAGCAGGTTAACTCTCATCCTGCCAAATAAAAGAAATGAAACTTTCAAGTCGATAGTAAAACCCCAAATTTTCTTATTTCAAAGGTATTTATGGAGGAGAGATAATCTCCTTATTGGACAGTGTAGATCCAAGATCAGACTGCACGTTCTGTACAGTCTGATCTTGATCTACACTGGCCGCAAAAGGTCAGCAAGTCACGCTTAGCAGCCAAAGAGTTAAGGGGCCAACTGGTAAAGGGTTAGAAAATCCCGAATACTTGTGGTACATAAAAATACCACATGCAATTGCCACTTGGACATAAACTGTGCAAGCAATCGTCTTTAAGTACTCACTAAATTTTTCTACCATAACGCAGTACCATTACAAAATATATCCTTGTTCAGTTAATGTCCTACAGTTCAAGAAAATATTTTTCCTACCCTTTACTGAACAGTTCTGAGTTTTAACAACCCTCAGAAAGAAGCCTTTTGAAAATATTGTGGGGAAAAAAAGAAAACACTGGTAACCGGCACTTTCTCCTTTTCCCCATGTTTTCTGTCCTTGCAAAGGCAAAAAAACTCAGTTTGAGCCACATTTGTTTGTCGTCTGTAAAAACTCTGAATTTGCAGGAGTCCCAAATTTTGTCATTTCGGTAAAGAGTTAAACCAGAATTAAAAGACCTTTTAAATAAAGAAAAAAAAGACCCTAAGATTACATTACAATGGATCTTTTTGCAACATTACCCCGCAAGATAAAGAAAAATGTTAGTCTAAGATCAGACCATATATTCTAGGAAATCATATCTTGATCCACACTTTAAACTCCTGAAAAGTAATAGACCAATGCTCTTTAAAAAGGGGGCTTAATGCACCTGCAAAAGTATTGACCCAGGTCAGCCTGCGCAGTCCGTGCAGACTGACTTGGGCCGAAACATTTTACTATTGGTCAATTTTCTGCATGTTAACCCTTTCCCAAACAAGCCCTGGTTTTCACATGTCTGCAGTACAAGTCTTTTGAAAACACTGTGGGGAAAGGAGAAATTGCTCATAACGAGCAATTTCTCCTTTTCCCACAGTGTTTACTCCCCTTTTTGATAACTTTCTGCCATTTCCATCAAATTTAAAATTGTCGTCTGCAAACTCTTTCAATTTGGACCAGTCCAAAATTTGTCGTTTGGGAAAGGGTTAATTATGATGACTTGTTTAGTATGATACATCACAGAGATGCATTAAGCCCCCTTTTGCCAGGGCATGGCTCAATTGTTGTACTAAGCAGCTCTTTACCAGAAAACAAATTTAAGTCGTGTCCAAATTTAAAGCACTTTGCAGAACATATCTGAAAACGTGGCCTACATCTTGGAATCATTCAGTAGAAGAGAAGAAAACATTGTGGGAAAAGGAGAAAAATGCTTTGGAAGTCTTCCTCAGGGTTGTAAAAATCCATGATTGTTTGGTAATGGTTTCAGAAGTATCTGCATCTGTTTGTAAGAAATTATTTGCTGAATTTCTACATACAGTTTGAATGAGTATAGCAGATGTAAGTTTGGTTAAATCTTTACCAGACAACCAATTGTAGACCCTTGAAAATTTAACCCTTTACCAAACAATGCTGACTTTTAATGACCCTGAGAAAGAAGCCTTTTGAAAAAATTGTGGGAAAAGGAGAAAATGCTGGTTACCAGCATTTTCTCCTTTTCCCCACAATGTTTTTTGTATCATTTTGTAGACAAATCTCACCACATGAGCCATATCTAATTGATCGATAGTCTGCAAATGTTTTCAGTTTGGACAAGTGTAAAATTTTATTGCGTGGTAAAGGATTAAAAGATTTGCAGATGATAAATTGTATGTGGCTCTATAGGAAGAAATTGTCTAGAAAACATTGTGGGAAAAACAGTATGCTGGTTACCAGCATTTTCTCCTTTGAACTTTTGTAGATTAATCTTATTTTTGAAGAGATGTGATGAACTGCAGTGACTTTTAAATATTTCGATCTTTCCATCTCGCATACATAAAGATTCTGTTACTTTTCTGCTAAGCCTGTATATATTTATCTACCAAGGGATTTCGTAACTCTTTAACCGACGACAAAATTTTAGACTGGTTGAAATTGAAAGCATTGGCAGATGACAAAATAAGTGCAACTTTAAAAATCTTACTTTGTGTTGCGAAGGGTAGAAAACATTGTGGTTACCAGCATTTTCTCCTTTTCCCAAAATGTATCCAAAAGGCTCCTTTGTAAGGGTTCTTAAAAGTGGAGATTGTGTCCCATTGGATTAAAAAAAAATAATTTACATCATAATGTACACCAGTTGGGAATTTGTCTGATTCTAAATTTAATAGTTTTGAGTGCTTTTGTCTAGCTTACATATGATCCATTCTCTTTGAAAAGGGAGTTTAAATCTTTTATCACACAATCCAGAAATTTTAACAATCCTGAAAGAGAATGTTTTGAAAACATTGTGGGAAAAGGAGAAAATGCTGGTAACCAGCATTTTCTCTTTTTCCCACAATGTTTTCTACCCTTTCAAGGACAAGTTTCGTCATTTAAGCCACATTTATTTTGGTGTCTGCAATTGCTTTCACTTCAGACAAGTCTAACATTTCATTTTGTGGTAAAGAGGTAAAGCATATGCTGAAAATATAGACCCATATCAGCCTACGCAGTTGCTGCCTGTTCTGAGCAGTCTGATCTCTGATCTACACTGTCCACAAAAGCTTTGTTTGTCATCAATCGTAGGGAAAGATGTAATATTCATAAACCCAGGATTGTCTGTATGCTTTTTTCACATTCATGCATTCATGAGACATTGATTCTCCACCCAAAATTTACAAGAAACCATTACTTCTTTGCTATTATAAATTAGCTTGCAATATGACCTTCTGTTTTGCCATAATGAATAGCTAGAATTCCATTCTTCAGAGTCATTAACATATTTCCTTTTGTGCATCCAAAATATACCAGAAATATCTTGCTGTGATTATGGTAAAATAATTAAACGATAGATGCAAGTATGATGCAAGTATGACTTTGTGGTTTTGGGTTTTTGCAAATGTCTGCCTGCATCTTCTGGTAATTTGAGATAGATTTTTTTTGTCAGCAACCTCGACTTGCAATATTCCAGATTGTCTCCATTCTTTTTTTCATTTATTGAGTCTGACAATTTGTTACAGTATGGTCCGCCTATGTTCCAGTCGCTGGCGGAAAAATGAATTGTAAAACTAGAATTAGATTTGCCATTTTAACTTTTGGCCACAAGTGAGCCTTGTAATGTTTTTCCCATGAAAACAAATGTTTACTCCCAGGTTAGGGTTGATACTTTTAAATAATTTTAACTTTATCCTATATAGATCAGAGGCTAAGTAAAAATACTGATGAACAGGAATTTTAGTTATTGAGAAAAAAATCAGAATTATCTCCCTTTGGTTCAAACTGGCAGCAAATATATTTTCAGATGTCCTGAAAATTGGCAGTAGAATAAACTATTGTTAACTATTAAAGTACCTTTTACTGCTATTGTTGCATATTAGGCTAGTGTAAGTCAAGATCAGACTGCCCAAAACACGCAGTGTAATGTTTGAAACACACATCTCGTGCCGAGACTCTCTGGGCAAGAGCAAGCTTGATATTGCACTCCTAGTTTCTATCAGTAGGGTTTTAATTCTAGACTTTCCCTTAGCTCAGTTGACAGCATACAGGACTTGAGCACAGGGCTCACTGGTTCGATCCCCTTGGTCAATTTCTTTCTGAGGACTCAGCTGGTTCGATCCCCCTGGTCAATTTCTTTCTGAGGACTCAACTGGTTTGATCCCCATGGTCAATTTCTTTCTGAGGTTTGATGTTAGTCATTGCGACAGGATTCATTCCTCTCTCACTGCTGACTGTTGTTATGACGATGGTTATGTGGGAAAGCAGCTAGTGGCTTGGAAAGAATATTGTGTGTAGTACTGGTAAAAGACACTGCAGGAAGGCATGGATAGGTGCACTGGGCTGCCATGATATAACTGAAATAATGTTGAAAATAGCGTTTAACACCATACAATCAATCAATCAACTAGACTGAATTGTGGTTTTATTTGGCATTTTCAAGGTGTACTGGTATCTACTTTAAATATTTACGACAGATCAAAAATATAGACTTGCCCAAATTAAAAGCATTTACCGATTAAATTTAATTGTGACTCAAATGATGGAGTTTATCTTTGAAAGGTCAGAAAACATTGTGGAAAAAGGAGAAAATGCTGGTTACCAGCATTTTCTCCATTTCCCACAATGTTTTCAAAAGGTTTCTTTCTTGGATTGTGTGGTAGAGTTAACTCTTTACCAAACGACAAAATTTTAGACTAGTCGAAATTCAAAGCATTTTGTAGACGACAAAATAAATGGGACTCAAAAATCGAAATTCATTTTGGGATGGGTAGAAAACGTGGGAAAAGGAGAAAATGCTGGTTACCAGCATTTCCCACAATGTTTCCAAAAAGCTTTCTCAGGGTCGTCAAGACTTGGGATTGCGCGATAAAGAATTAAATAGGTTAAGTGCAGCTTAAAGAACTTATTTGGAATAAAAAAAATGCAAACATTAGGCTGCATTCTTTGCCAAAGGAATTGGCGACGTTAGGTAGGATACAAACAGGAATTTATTCATAGACAGACTCAGTAATACAGTTTGCATAATAATGTAACATGCTTGAACTTTTACCGCACAACAAAATTTTATATCAGTCCAAAATTTTAAACATTTGCAGACAATAAACTAAAAGTGACTTAAAACTGAAGTGTGTCTCTGGAAAGGTAGAAAACATTGTGGGAAAAGGAGAAAATGCTGGTTACCAGCATTTTCTCCTTTTCCCACAATGTTTTCAAAAAGCTTCTTTCTCAAGGTCGTTAAGAATCAGGGATTGCGTGGTAGAGTTAACCCTTTATTAAACAACAAAATTTTAGACTGGTTCAGATCAAAAGCATTTGCAGATGACAAATTAAAGGTGGCCCAGATGATGAAATTTGTTCTTGAAATAGTCAAAAACATTGTGAAAAAGGGAGAAAATACTGGTTACTAGCATTTTCTTGGTGTCCAACTATGTTTTCAAAAGCCTTCTGCTTCAAGGTCATTATAACTTGGCATTATGTAGTAAATGGTTAACTCTTTACCCAAATTGTCCCACATTTTTATGACCCTGCATAAGAAAGCTTTTGAAATCTTTGTGAGAAAAAAAAAATGTTGATTACAACGATTTTCTCCTTTCCCCATAATGTTTCTACCCCTTTTTAACAACAGACTTTATCATTTTAGTTTAGCTGAATTTGTTGTCTGCCAATGTCTTCAAATATGGAAGAGTAAAAAATTTGTCTTCTGGTAAAGGAATAATCTTTTCATAGCCATGAACAACATTACTAGCTTTTGTACAGATGGTGTAGGTTGAGATTAGATCACAACTGTAATGTAGTTTGGTAGTGGATTACCATCCCAGAGTTGATTCTGAAACGGATCAAAACATCTCTTCATTTACGATAGACTTGCATGTTAAGGTGTTGGTTTACAACAATATTTTCGAGTTTTAACAACTCTGAAGAAATAGCCCTTTGAAAACCTTGTTTGAAAAGGTCAAAATGCTGGTAACCAGCATTTCCTCCTTTACCCACAAGGTTTTCTTCATTTTCAAAGACATTTACAGTCATTGCAGCGACATTTAAATTGTCGTCTGGAAATGCTTTGTATTTGAACAAGTCCGAATTTTCATTGTTTCGTAATGGGATAACTTATAAGAGGTAATTTGTTTTGAAGGCAAAAGAGTTAACCCTTTACCACACAATCCCGACTTTTAACGACCCTGAGAAAGAGGCCTTTTGAAGGCATTGTAGGAAAAGGAGAAAATGCTGGTAACCAGCATTTTCTCCTTTTCCCACAATGTTTTCTATCCTTCCCAAAACAAATTTCAATTTTTGGGTCGCATTTATTTTGTCGTCTGCAAATGCTTTCAGTTTGGACAAGACTGAAACTTTTGTTGTTTGGTAAAAAGTTAAACTCTAGTTGTTGCGTGATTTCTCTTTAGTCCATATTGATGCTCATGCGCACAATGTAAATTGTCATGTGGTGTCTGCATAGTTCTAAAATTTTCTGTTTTTTAATTCGAAATTTATGTAAAGAGCGGGAAAATTTGCATCGAGCAACCATGAGAAAAAGCCGTATTCTTTGCAACTTTATTGGCATCGTCTGTAATTTATACATAAATCAGAAACACAACACTTCCGAATGTGTTATTTTACGTGCCTGTATGCAAATTCATTCAAATATATATCGTTAAAATCATGACTCTAAGCTGTACTTTACGAGTTTTTTCTTTAGAGTGAATTTTTTTATTACATGCCTGTAAAAAGTTTGGTCGTAACCTGTAATTTTTCGCACTCTTTTTATTTTTATATAGAAAGACAATGTAATATTATAGACATGGTTCTGTTTAGGATATTAACTCTTTCCCAAACAGGCCAAGTCTTTTGAAAACACTGTGGGAAAAGGAGAAATTGCTCGTAACGAGCAATTTTTCCTTTTCCCACAGTGTTTTCTACCCTTTTTGAGACCTTTCTGCCATTTTCATCACATTTAAAATTGTTGTCTGCAAACTCTTTCAGTTTGGACCAGTCCAAAATTTGTCGTTTGGGAAAGGGTTAAATAAGAAATGGAGAGGGGAGAGAAGAATTTGTGTGGATGATATAAAATGCAATTCATAAATTTGATAAATTGATAAAACAGAAGATTTTAGAAAAAAGCTGTACGCATAGCCAGGGGTTCAGATGAGAAGGGATGAAGAAATTCTGATTTTTTTTTTCTCAGTAAAACCTGTGCTGTAGGTTGATGAGACGGTTATTGCGGATGCCTACAATACAGGTTTTAGGCAAAAGTAATGGAATATTCGTTTCTTCAACTCTTTAGCAAACTACAAAATTCTAGACTGTTCCAAATTGAAAGTGTTTCCAGATGAAAAATTGAATATTCCTCATATGTTGAGATTTGACTTCGATAGGATAAAAATCATTGTGGATAAAGAGGAAAATGCTGATCACAAGCATTTTCTCCTTTTCTCTCAGTGTTTTAAAAAGTACTTTTTTCTAGTGTCGTTATAAGTCAGGATTGTGTGGTAAAGTGTTTTAAGACGCTTTACCAAGCAATCTTTTGTTTTCACAACCCTGGCAAAGAAACCATTGAGGGATATTGTGGGAAAAGTGTCAGCTTCCACTTTTTCCACAATGTTTCCAGCCCTTTCAAAGACAAATTATAATAATTTGAGACACATTTTGTCTTCTTCAAATGCTTTCAGTAGGGATATGTCTAAAACTTTTGTTTGTTTGGCAAAGAATTTCACTAAGCAATGAATCAACCCATCTGAGCCTCTGCTTGTAGGTTCATTGCAGCATTGTTTGTCCATTGTGTAGGGGTCATATTATCCAGATATTAACCTTTAATCTGCGAAACGTGAATACTGACCTTTTGCGAACAGTGTAGATCAAGATCAGACTGCACAGAACGTGCAGTCTGATCTTGGATCTGCACTGTCCGATAAGGAGATATTTTTCTCCAAAAAATGAGTTTGAAGTGACATTATTAAGGATTTTACTACTGGCATGAAAGTTTAATTTAAATGTGCCATGCTCTGGCAAAAGGGGGCTTAATGCATCTCCGTTACGCATGGTACCAAGCAAGTCATCACATGATTACGGATCATTAAAAACCATCTTGTCTAACAACCCACTGAACGATGAGGTACACTGGTCCTTGGGCACGCAGAAAATTGACCTATAGCAAAAAGTTTCGGCCCAGGTGAGCCTGCGCAGACTGCGCAGGCTGACCTGGGTCGATACTTTTTGCAGCTGTATTAAGCCCTCTTTTCACTGAGCATGGCTCAAATTATATAGCAGGATGAGGGTTTAGCAAAGTAAGTTTGTAGGTGTTATCATACAAATGTAACTTCTTCTGTTTCTACAGTAAATATTATTCTGGAAAAAAAGCAATGTCTTGTGACAATTGGTTGCTCCAAGTTCTTGAATGTTTTCACTCTTTACCAAACGACAAAATTTTAGACTGGACCAAATTGAAAACACTTGCAGACGACAAAATAAATGTGACTCAAAAATTAAAATTTGTTTTTGGAAGGGTAGAAAACATTGTGGGAAAAGGAGAAAATGCTGGTTACCAGCATTTTCTCCTTTTCTCACAATGTTTTCAAAAGGCTTCTCTTTCAGGGTCGTTAAAAGTCGGGATTGGATTGATTTTAGCCATGCTCTGGCAATAGAGGTTTTAATACGTCTCTGTCATGCATTATACCAAGCAAGTCATCTCATGATTATGGAAGCGTCGAATGTAACAACTGATTGAAACATGAGGTAGACTGGTCCTTTGACATGCAAAAAATTTACTTATAGCAAAAAGTTTCATCTCAGGGCAGCTTGCACAGGTTGAGCTAGGTTGATACTTTTAGCAAATGCATTAAGACCTCTTTCCACAGAGTATGGATCATACATGTTTGCCATTTCACTTGTTTTCATTTTTGTTAGATCAAAAAATAGCTTGTACAGTGAAAGGTTAAGAATGACGTTATGTCTGATTGGATCATTGCAGCTCCTGCAGTGCTTGACTTTGTTAGCTATTTCAAATACTATTGAATTCTTTAATCTTGAAATTCTTATCATATCTATACACATACCACCATTTGGTTTTCAGAACAACAACATTACATACAGTAACAATGTGCCATCCTTCTCTAGACCCAGACCAGAGGTGAATACCAAATTACAACATAACCAGTCCATTTACATTTTTACGTAGCTGTCAGAGTTATCCCCCTTTAATTATTTGCCTTTCAATTCAGGCACAAGTAATCTTTGTACTAATCTAGGAAAGAAATTAGTATAATGAGATGCTATTAACCTTACTAAGCTACTCTTTATTAACCCTTTACCAGATGACAAAATTTTAGCCTTGTCGAAATTGAAAGCATTTGCAGACGACAATTTCAGTGTGGCTCAAATGGTTCAATTTCCTCTTGATAGGGTAGAAAACATTGTGGGAAAAGGAGAAAATGCTGTAACCAGCATTTTCTCCTTTTCTCACAATGTTTTCAAATGGCTTCTTTCCCAGGGGCGTTGAAAGGCAGCATCGTGCGGAAAAGGGTTAATTTCCATACAAGTATGCTATTTTATGAATGATGGTTTTTGAAAATACTGTAGGAAAAGCAGTATTTGTTTTGCAAGAAGCATTCTCACATTGTTTCCACATTATTCTAGGTCACATGCCTTTCCTTAAGATTGTTTACCTATATCTTTTTGCAGTATGACTAATGACAAGGTTTACGGCAGTAGATGGTGTAATGCACCGAACGTTTTCAGGTTTTAATTGAAGGGAGATAACTCTGACAATGTAGATTAAAGCTTATTTGTGTTTGTGTTGCTTTGTGTTGTGTTTTTGTCGCAGATTTATGTAAACTGAAATTCGATGAAAAACTTCTGCTACATCTTGCTAGTATCATTTGTTGTTAGTTCAGGAAAAGTAGCCTTTCTTTTCATGTGGCTGTATATGGATTGTCAAGAGACTAAGTGGCATTAACTTGTGATCACTTTTGCAAGACCTACTGCTCTGCTTGTTACCATACAAAATATAGTGTTAAATAGAACTTATTCAAGGACAGAATTAACCCTTGCATTACGGAATCTGGATGAAACAGCTTTTGTAAACAAGGTAGATCAAGATCAGACTGCACAGAACAGCTGTGAAATTTCAGTATCTGCATCTTCAGTACATATTTTAAGTACCACAAGGGTCAAAGCATGAAAATTACTTATTGCTATATAAAGGTTTCTGCTTTTCTGTTTCAAACATCTTACCATAGGTTTCAGCTAGAAAATGGAGTAATCTGTTAGTTCACTTATAAACACTGACACACATTTTTGCTCCCCAGCTGTATATTGTTTGGAAAACATTGTGACAAATGGGTCTTTTAATCAGTGTAGTTCAAGACCATTCAGATCAACCCTAAGGCTGCTAAACATAACTCTGTGACCATTTGTGGACAGTTGAGATCAAGATCAGACTTCACAGAATGTGCAGTCTGATCTTGGATCTATACTGTCTGATTAGGAGATATTTTTCTCCAAATGAATAAGTTTGAAATAGCAATATTTGTGTCTTTACTATTGGCTTGAAAGTTTCATTTCACATATTAAGCAGGTTAAGTGTTAAGTTGAAGATACTGGCATTTTGCTTGGCTTTTGCTCCAGACTGCTTAGGCATTGCTTCCACCATCGCTTTTGCCACACTTGATAATTTGTGAACACTGAATTTTTACCTATTATTTTCCAAGAAGTATTGGTAAAATGGTGTGGATTTTTTTTTTGATAAGCAATTTCACTTTTTTCTTTTGCAACAATATTCTGACATTTATTTAAGATTTATTCCTTGATTCATACCTTACATGGATATTTTTAAGTTTTGTTCTGCAAACTTGTTACAGGAGGTGATCAGTCTTTAGTCAAATCTATTCCCCAGCTGTAAGGATTAGTAGTTATTTTACAAGCTTTAACCCCTTCTGATTTAGAAGAATGATCAGAGCTCCAGATAAGAGGGAGTGATGGTATTCTAAGTCCATTATTTCTCTTCCAAACCCTATGTTGAGGGTACTCATTAGAATCGTCTTGATGAGACAATTCTGATGAGTACCCATAACATAGGGTTTAGCGGAGAATAATTAATATTTTCAATTTTGAGATAAAAATCACTCCATCTGTCTGTAGCTCTGACGATATTATAATGGACATTTCCAGTTTGGAACACATATCAGAAATAATGTTTTATTAGGTGATTGGAGTCAAAAAAAAAAGGAACACATAGATTAAAATCAGTTAGCATTACTGACAGATCCTGATCTCACTCTAAGTGAGTGTCCCCAAAAGCATCACAAATTGTGACATGGAGGCCACGTTTGAATGGGGTTTTAATTCGTTTGTCAACCCTTAGGGCACCAAATAAAGCTAGCAGACATTTTCAGCCTACAAATTAGACCTAAATAAAAGTTTATTTCATGTTTGCCTTTATCCAGAATGTCTTGGCAAACTGACAGTGTGACAGTCTTGATCAGAAGTCAAACTGCACACTCATTACATACAGTAACAAGTTTACTCTTTACTGAAGACAAAATTTTGTACTTGACCAAATTAAAAGCTTTGCCGACAACGAATAAAATGTAGCTCAAATGATGGTATCTGTCTTTGATAGAAAACATTGTGAGAGAAGAAGAAAATGCGGGTTATAGGCATTTTCTCCTTTTCCCACAATGTTTTCAAAAGGCCTCTTCTACAGGGTCGTGAAAACACGTGATTGTGTGGTAAAGAGTTAAATAAGTGAAATGAAACTTTCAAGCGGATAGTAAAAAGATCCAAATTTTGCTATTTCAAAAGGTATTTTTTTTGGAGGAAAATATCTCCTTAAAGAGTTAAATAAGTGAAATGAAACTTTCAAGCCGATAGTAAAAAAATCCAAATTTTGCTATTTCAAAAGGTATTTTTTTTTGGAGGAAAATATCTCCTTATTGCACAGTGTAGATCCAAGATCAGACTGCATGTTCTGTGCAGTCTGATCTTGATCTATACTGTCCGCTAAAGGTGAGCAAGTCGTGGTTGGAAGCCTCAGGGTTAAGACTATAATTACATTTGGGACTTCATTTTCTATTTGTAAATACATCATGTGTCAGGGTTCTGTTACATGAATCATCTGCCAGAGAGCACATGTTCCTGGTGAAGGCAATGAATGACAATGAAGCTTCTGTATGGGATATAAATCTGTCCCTTTACCACACAATCTTGAGTCTTAATGGCCAGTAGAAAGAAGGCTTTTGAAAGCATTGTGGGTAAAGGAGAAAATGCTGGTAACACCTTCCCACATAATCCCAAGTTTTTAACGACCCCAAGGAAGAATCTTAATGAAAACATTGCAGGAAAAGAAGAAAATGCTGGTAACCAGCATTTTCCCCTTTCCAACAATGTTTTCTACCCCATCAAAGACAGAAATCATCATTTTAGCAAGAATTGGATTCTGCAAAAGCTTTGAATTTGGTCTAGAACAAAAATATATTGTTTTGTAAAGAGTTAATGGAATATAACTCTGTCCCTTTACCTTAAAACATTTTGGGAAAAGGAGAAAGTGCTGGTAACCAGCATTGTCTCCTTCTCCCCTTGGTGTTTTCTAAACCTATCAAAAACAAATCCCACTATTTGAACTGCCTTAAATTTCAATAATTCGTCTGAAAATTATTTGGACATGGAGTTCAAAGTCTTTTAGTAAAGAGCTGTACCAGATGATAGAATTTATAGACTATTCCATATTGAAGCCATTTACAGATGACAAAATAACACGGCTCAAATGATTGAATTTGTGTTAGGTTATAAAATATTATGGAGAAAGGAGAAAATGCTACTTACCATCATTTTCTCCTTTTTCCCTGGTATTTTCAACTGACCTTCAGTCTCAGTGTCACTATTTTAGCGTCACTTGTTGATTTCTTTCTCAGGGTTGCAAGAATGCGGGATTTTTTGTCGAAAGGATGAAAGATCATGTCATGTTGTTTACCTAATCCAAAATGTCAGCGCACATTATTCAAATGACCTAAACTTACTGCCTTAATTTGAATTTTCATAATGATTCATCCCCCAATCTGATATTTACAATTCATTGGGTATCTTCAATATTCATGACTGAGACCTCTCCGTAATTTTTAGACAATTTTGATAGCTTTATAAGTTAACTCTATACCACACAATTCCAACTTTTAACGACCCTGAGGGAGAAGCCTTTTGAAAACATTGTGGGAAAAGGAGAAAATGCTGGTAACCAGCATTTTCTCCTTTTCCCACAAAGTTTTCTACCCTTCCCAAAACAAATTTCATTTTTTAAGTCATATTTATTTTGTCGTCTGGAAATGCTTTCAATTTGACATAGCCTAAAATTTTGTCGTTTGGTAAAGGGTTAACCCTTTACCGCACAATGCCGCGTTTTGACGCCTCTGGGAAAGAAGCCTTTTGAGAACATTGTGGGAAATGGAGGAAATGCTGGTAACCAGCATTTTCTCCTTTTCCCACAATGTTTTCTGCCCTATCAAAGAAAAGTTGCACCATTTGAGCCACCTTGAAATTGTCTGGAAATGCTTTCAGTTTGGACAAGGCTAAAGTTTTGTCGTCTGGTAAAGGGTTAAATAATGATTTTGGAACTATGGTATTACTCGCAAATTTTTACATTAGCTCTTATTTTTGGGTCAAGCAGATCCTAATCTGTTTCCACTATAACAAATACAATGCCTCTTTGCATTATTTCCGGCTTTATATATAAATCTTGTTTTGTGTGTAACTCTTTACCAAATGACAACACTGTAGACTTGCCCAAATTGAAAGCACTTGCAGATGACAATTAAACTCTTTACCAAATGACAAAATTTTACACTGGTTGAAATTGAAAGCATTTGCAGACGACAAAATAAAATTGACTGAAAATTTGAAATTTGTTTTGGGAAGGATAGAAAACATTGTGGGAAAAGGAGAAAATGATGGTCACCAGCATTTTCTCCTTTTCCCACAATGTTTTCAAAAGTCTTCTTCTTCAGGGTCCTTAAACCTCAGGATTGTGTGGTAAAGGGTTAAAGGTGGGTCAAACGATGGAATTAGTCTTTGATAGGGTGAAAACATCGTGGGAAAAGAAGAAAATGCTGGTCACCAGCATTATCACCTTTTCCTACAATGTTTTCAAAAGGCTTCTTTGTCAGGGTCATTTAAACTGGGGATTGTGTGGTGAAGGGTTAATGGCTATTTGTCATTAATTATGTATTTATAAAAGTTGTTTACTGTCTCTTCAGTATTTATACATGTACAAAAATACTTAACATTTTGTTAACATGTAATCAATTATCCCAGATAATAAACATTTCTTTGAGATTTCTTTTGCTCGAAAATAATTGACAGTATTGTACACAGTATTTATAAAATTAAGATATACTTAAGCAGTGTATTATATACAGACCTCTAGATAAGAGGGAGTGAAAGTATTTCAACTCCATTATTTCTCTTCCAAACCCAATGTTGTGGGTACTCATTAGAATTGTCTCAATGAGACGATTCTAATGAGTACCCATAACATAGGCTTTAGAGGAGAGTTAGTAATATTTTCAGTTTTGAAATCAAAATCACTTCCTCTGTCTGGAACTCTGTTGTATAACATATATACACACACCATAAGTTATTTGCCTCAAAGCATAATCGGCCCTAATTTTCAGAAGTTTTTCACAGAATTATATATATGTATATATAAATATGTATGCTATATTACTTTAAAATGTTTACACATAATAAAAAGTTACCGTTCTCCATATGACATATTTCAATAAAAATGGTTGCCTGTTTGGGAAATAACAGGTGTTTTCTTTAAATTTAGCCATCTTTTTTATGTAACATGTCGTGTCGGCATGAAATAAGATCTGTACCCAAATAATAATTGATACATTTGAGCCGTGCTCTGTGAAAAGGGGGTTTAATTAAGCTGCGAAAAGTATTGCCCCATGTCAGCCTGCTCAGTCCGCGCAGACTGACATGGGTCAAAACTTTCTGCTGTTGGTCAATTTTCTGCAAGTCAAAGGACCATTCTACCTCATGATTCAGTCGGTTGTTAGACAAATTGGATTTTATGGATCAATAATTATGTGATGACTTGCTTGTTACTATACATTAACTATATACATTAAACCTTTCCCAAACGACAAATTTTGGACTGGTCCAAATTGAAAGAGCTTGCAGACGACAATTTTAAATCTGATGAAAATGGCAGAAAGTTCTCAAAAAGGGTAGAAAACACTGTGGGAAAAGGAGAAATTGCTCATTATGAGCAATTTCTCCTTTTCCCACAGTGTTTTCAAAAGACTTGTACTGCAGACACGTGAAAACCAGGGCTTGTTTGGGAAAGGGTTAAACCCCTTTTGTCAGAATGTGGTTTATTTTCTTTTTCTATTTTCCCCAACATTATACCGCGATATCCTTTTCCCCCAACATAACATTATTGGGTTATCCTTTCTCAGTTTCCCCAACATAATATTATTACATAATTGTCCTGTCCCAGGACAAAAAATTTTATTATAAACATTAATTTAGTTAATTCATAATAACTGAAACACTTAGTTATCTGTCAAATTAAACATCATACAATATGAATTTAAAATGCATCTTTAGAAGCCAGTGTATTGTCATGTTTTTTTGTTCGTCTGTGTGTGTCTGTGTCATTATTCATTATTTGTCTGTGTTATTATTTGTTATTTCAGTTTATGTTTTTATTTTACTTTTCATGAACAGGTAATTTGCATGTTGCCCTTAATGAAAGTTGGGACACATTTTTTGTGATGACCATTATCAATGTTTGTTGTATTGAATAGCCCCAATTCTATGGTGTCATACCTTCCCAACACTGCATATTTCATATTCAAGTATTATAAACACTTGTGATACTATCTTTCATTTGTTGAAGAAGCCTTCTAAATCATCCTCTATGATTTCTCACTGTTGTATGAAGAACTATTCATGTAGTCCCTGCAATAACAAGTAGGAAACTTTCTGAAAGAGACAAGTGCTCTGTTTTAGGTCAGAGATCATTATGTTAAATCTTGAGGGTACAAAATATTAAAGTATGTTAATGCTTTCTCACACAGCAATTTGTTAGTCTCTTCCAATTTCAAAACATCCCAAGACAACAAATTTAAAATGGGTACAAATGAGCTTGGGATGGAAAACATTGTTGGAAAAGGAGAAAATGTTGGTTACCAGCATTTTCTCCCTTTCCAACCATGTTTTCAAAAGTTTTCTCTGACAGGGTCGTTAAAAAACTTGGGATTATAGGGTGAAAGGTTGAATACTAATTCGGTACTTAGGACCAGGGTTTAACATTGTCCGGGGATTCTTTGTCTGAATATCTCATGAAAAATGACACAATGTGAATTTCAATGTTTTGTACAGCCTGATCTTGATCCACACTAAAATTGAATGCTCCCAGTAGATAATTTGTCATCATCAAGCACCAAGTTTCCATGTAAATCAGTTCGAAAACACTACAGAATCAATGATGTTTCTCCCCTGTCATGTTTCAGTTAGTTGTTTTCAGGGCAATAAAAAAAGAAAAATAAATTTTGTGAAAATTCTATGACAATTGAAAAAAAAAACAGCAGATAAAAAAGTGTTGGTAGGAAAGTTGTTAAATCATGGTAACCAATTTCAATTATATGGCTAAGTGCAATATAAAATTATGTTCTTGACATGCTTGTTGTTTGAAGCTCACCTAAGCAGAACATGCTTGAGTGAGCTTTGTGATTGTCCATTGTCTTGTGTCTGTGTTGTTTTATGGTCTGTCAACAATTCTCATAAACAACTTCCTATTAGAAACTTCAGTTTCATATACAATCGCATGGAGATCTCTGTAAGAAGTTCTCTTCAAATTGTCTTGGTCACATGACCAAAATGGTATCAGTTGCCCTTCATGCCACAGGCCATGATGCTTACAGTCAAAGGTCCATATTCACCAACCATTCATTCTTATTATCAGTTTTAGTCTTATTGTAATGACTTTTCTAAATTTCGAGGTAATGCAATATCTGATTGGCTAAACCAGTTGGCCAAGAAGTTGCGTGACTTTCTAAATCTAGAAAAAGTTTACGAGTGCAATTTACAATCGTATGTAAGAACAGGCCCTGATATTTGGTATGAAGCATCACCTAAATGACCTCTATTTGGATTGTTGACAATATCAGTCGGATGCTAAAATATCCAGTGAGCATGTTGAAGCTAGCCATTGACTATTTTAACTGTTTACCATACAATCTCATATTTGATAATTTCATACAACCCTCAGAAAGGAGGCACTTGAAAACGCTGTTGGGAAAGGTGAAAATGCTGATTACCAGCATTTCGAGTCCTTTTCTCAAAATGTTTTCAATCCTTTCAAAGATCTATCCCACCCTTTAAGCCACTGTTAAGCTGTAGTCTTCACATGCTTTCAATACAGGCAAGTCTGAAATTTAACCCGTATCCTGCTGAATAAGTTAAACAACACCTTCACCCTTTACCAGACGACAGAATTTTAGCTTTGTCCAAATTGAAAGCATTTGCAGACGACAATTTCATTGTGGCTCAAATGGTGCAATTTTTCTTTGATAAGGTAGAAAACATTGTGGGAAAAAGAGAAAATGCTGGTTACCAGCATTTTCTTCTTTTCACACAGTGTTTTCAAAAGGCTTCCTTACCAGGGGCGTTAAAAGGCGGCATTGTGCAGTACAGGGTTAAAGTCAACAGTAAAAACACAATGTTATTTCAAATTTATTTTTTTGAGAAAAATATCTCCTTATCGGACAGTGCAGATCAAAGATCCTTATCGGACAGTGCAGATCAAAGATCAGACTGCACATTTTGTGCAGTCTGATCTTGATCTACACTGTCCGCAAAAGGTAAATGAGTCGCTTAGCAGCTTACGGGTTAATACTGCTTGTTACACAAATGTCTTGATTGAAAGAAACAACTTTTCTGGGATGCCATGAAAATCTGTGTTTGGGCTTTGTATGTAAGAAATAGTTAGTAAATGCATGTGTTATAATTATAGTGTAGATTTGAAGCTGATTGTTTTATGTTACTAAAGACAGAGCCACATTTATGCTGATATGCCTAACTGGTATGACTATATCAGAGCCAAGTTTTACTAGCTATTCTTGTTTCTATGACAATACTGCAAGCACTGGATTGATTTTTTTTTTTCCTGACAAATTCTGCTAACTTTGTTAAAAAAAAAAAATTAGCACTATAAATGTTTTAAGCTTGTCTAAGATAGGTCAGTAATCAAGTGTCCAAGAGGAAAATAGGCATTGTTGTTGTCAGTCTCTAATATGTTCATTTTCTGTCTGATCTATGTTTTCATTAAAGTTTATATGAGTCATACTCTGTGAAAAGGGGTTTAATGCATCTGCAAACAGTATCAGCCCATGGTCTGCCTGTGCAGTCTGTGTAGACTTACATGAATCAGAACTTTGTGCTATTTGTAAATTTTCTGCATGTCCACAGACCATTTTACTTCATAATTTGGTTGGATGTTAGACCTGCTTGGTATAATGCATCATTGAGCTGAACTATACCCTGTTTTACCAGAGAGCCACTCATATTTTTCGGATTAGGGATGCTAGATCTTCATCGTATTAGCCAAGCCTAACAGCTCAGCTGGAATGGTACGAGGCTAGTAATCCAGGGGTTGTAAGATCAAGTCTTGGCTTTGCCAAGCTTTTGTCAGGGATGGATGATTGTTCTTGTGCCAGGATCCATTCCTCTCTCATTGCGAAACATTGTGTTGACAATGTTGTTGCTGCAAAGCAGCCAGTAGCTGGGATGAGTGCTGTGCTAAGTACTGGTGAAAGAAAGTCCAGGAAAGCTTTGATAGGTTTATTGGCTGCTGTGCTATGACATAAATAATGTTTCAAATGGCAGTGTACACCAAGCAGACTTAAATACTATTTCATTCAGCATAAATGAAAATGAACATAGACTGAGTTAGCTGACAAGAAAAGTAAAAGAAAGTGAAAAACTAAAATTTTCAAAGGTGGCTTATGGCCAAGATAAATGCAAAAAGTAGGAAAGTCCATTTGGTTTCTTTTGTACAAGATTTCCTTCATTCAATATTTCATTCAATCATAACATTTACCTCTTTACCACATGATCCCAAGTTTTAACAACCCAGAGGAAATAGCCGTTTGAAAACCTTGTGGGAAAAGGAGAAAGTGCTGGTAACCAGAATTTTCTCCTTTTTCCATAAGGTTTTCTAAAATTTTGCAAACAACTAACACCATTTCAGCTATGCTTAAAATGTTGTCTGCAAGTGTTTTCAATTTGGATAAGTCCAAAATTTTATTGTTTGGTTAAGGGTTAACTCTTGAAATATGAAATCAAACTCTTGGACACTTGGTTTCTGATTGCAAATGGTGCTTGACCAACAGCCATTTTCTGTTCTTTTGTTTTATTTACACTCGGGTTGGAGCCATCTGCAACTCAAGGCAGACTGGCTCTCTCCCAGTCACTGCTCAACAAGTCAGAGGAATGCTACAGTAAAACAATACTAATTGGTTTGCATGTTTTTCTTTATTTTTTTGATGTTTGAGGTTGGAACAAACAAGACAGCTGTGGCACTACCAACCACTGTTATTCCAAGCGGGCAATATCCTCCTATATTGGTTAGTGGTAAAACTTTTCTCTCTCACAGTACAATACAAACAATGACACACATTGCTAAACTCGTTTTGTTTGTCCAACAATCTGGGCCTATATAAACTTCATGGGATTTTTATTTGGCCTTTTTTTTCGGACATTCAACTTTAATCTATAAAAATATAAGTTTAACCCTTTACCACACAACAAAATTTTGGGCTGGACAAAATTGAGAGCATTTGCAGACGACAAATTTAAGGTAGCTGAAATGATGATTTCTGTCTTTGATAGGGTAGAAAACATTGTGGGAAAAGCAGAAAATGCAGGCTACCAGCATTTTCTCTTTTTCCCACAATGCTTTCAGAAGCCTTTTCCTCTAGGGTCATTGAAACCCAGGATTGTTTGGTAAAGAGTTAATGAAAATATGAGTTTAAAAAACAAAAACTGAAAGTTTTTTCTGACAGGATGCCATTATCATGCTATGGTGAGAAAACCTGAAAAGTACATAATGATAATGATTGGAATCAAATAAATGTTCTACATGGAATCCTGTCTATACTGGGATGTGCATAGACCAAAGCTTGGTATAGACTCCCCCATAGATAATGGTATATGATATCAGGTCCACGATATACTTGAGCCATGCTCTGGCAAAAGAGGGTTTAATGTATCTCCATAATGCATTATACTGTACCAGGCAAGTCGTCACGTAATTATGGATCCTTAACCCTTTCCCAAACGATAAATTTTAGACTGGTCCAAATTGTAAGAGTTTGCAGACGACAATTTTAAATTTGATGAAAATGGCAGAAAGTTCTCAAAAAGGGTAGAAAACACTGTGGGAAAAGGAGAAATTGCTCGTTATGAGCAATTTCTCCTTTTCCCACAGTGTTTTCAAAAGACTTGTACTGCAGACACGTGAAAACCAGGGCTTGTTTGGGAAAGTGTTAAAATCCATTTTGTCTAACAAACATAGGAGTCACGAGGGAGACTGTTTCATGGACCTGTAGAAAATTGACCAAAAGCAAAAAGTATTGACCCAGGTCAGCCTTTGTAGTCTGGATAGAAAGATTTTTGCAGATGCATGAAACCTCTTTTTGACAGAGCAAGGCTTATTTCTATATTCTGCATGAATTGCCAAAAGTTTTGGGGGGTAGGGCACCTTTTGAAAGTTAATTTAAAACTCTTGAGTCAAGGTAGGAGATAGTGAAAAAAGGGAACAGTATAAATTTGCAAACTTCATTGCTTTGTTCTGCATCAGAGAAAAATAGAAAAATAAAGAAAAGGGAATCTTTTTATTTTTGGATTGTTGGTCTAGGAATCCGGTCCACAATTCTACATCTGACTTTACTTATAGAGCTCACTTAGCCATGTGTGTTTTGTGTTAGAGCTAGACTGCCTTTTATTACAGTGCATTCAACATTGTAGTGCTTCTACTTAAATGTTTATTTTCTAACACTCTTACTAAACCTTTTAACTCCTTACCAAACGACAAAATTGTAGACTGGTCTAAATTGAAAGCATCTGCAGACGACAAATTAAATGTGGCTCAAATGATGGAATTTGTGTCCGAGGGAGTAGAAAACATTGTGGGAAAAGGAGAAAATGCTGGTTACCAGCATTTTCTCCTTTTCCCACAATGTTTTCAAAAGCCTTCTTTCTACAGGGTGGTTAAAAGTCGGGATTGTTTGGTAAAGGGTTAACTGTTGAATAAATGAAAAAAATTTCCATGCAATAGTGAAAAAAACAAATGTTGCAATTTCAAAGTTGATTTCATTGGAAAGAAAACACCATATCGGACAGTGTAGATCAAAGATCAGACTGCACATTCTGTGCAGTCTGATCTTGATCTACACTGTCCACTAACGGTCATTGAGTTGCGCTTAGCAGCTTAAAGGTTTAAATCATAGAACAAATTACGAAAAAAAGCATGAATATAGATCGTGGACGGTCTGTTGTGTTTGTATAAAGACGGTGTAGAAATCCGTGTGGTGGTTCAGAGCAATGTTTCGATCTTGTCACAATATTTTCCACGCTTTGTGTTGGACAAGTCATTATATCTGCATAAATTTCAAAAGTAAAAAGAATGAAATACCTTAATTCATGAAATATTGAGATACGATTTGGCTCAAAATTGCAAATATAAGAAAGCAACAGAATCTGGTACCCGTGACAATGATTAAAATTGTCACATACAAGGAATGTTCAAATATGAATGCATCTAAGCACCTAAAATTTGATTCTTCATATGTTTCGCTGAAATTTTTATTTTGTTCCCTCAACAGATATACATGCACAAAATTTCAGTCTCCTGATCCAGTTTATGAAGGCATTTTCATAGTCCTTTTTAGGTATGCTATCATTACTATGAAGACACTGGAATATTGCAGAACTGAGGTGTTTGTGCTGAACAAATTTTCAACCTGAAAGGTATTTTTTTTTTAGTTTTGGAAACAAAAGTCACAAGGGGCAAGGTCAGGTGAATATGGAGGGTGGGGGAGCACAATGACTTTTTCCTGTTTCAGAAAGTCTTGCACCTGGTACAAAATGACAGTGACTGGAACTGATGGTTTACACACTTTGAAATAGAGTTGACAGAAAATGAATTCAAGTGTCTTTATAGTATACCTTAAAAAGACTGTGAAAATGTCTTCAAAGATTCGATCTGGAGACTGAAACTTTGTATATCAGTTGGAGGTCAATACTTTGAGGGAACAAAATAAAAATTTCAGTGAAACCTGTAAAGAATCAAATTTTAGGTGCTTACATGCACTCATATATGAACACTCCTCATAAAAATTTTTTTTTTCCTCTTCAACAATTCCATGAGACTTGTGTTGTTACAATTTTGCCAAAAACCGGCACTAATGGAGTGGCATTTAGAAACACTACAGGCTGAATGTACATTTCTAATTCTTTACTCTTTATTGCAACTGTAAAATTGTTAGAAACTTGCTTTGTCTAAGCTGAGGCTATCAAACAAATTAGACTGAATTCTTTAACTCTTTGCCAAATGACAAAATTTTGGACTGGACCAAATTGAATGCATTTTCAGACGACAAAAGTTGTTCAAATCGTGATTTCTATATTTGATAGGGTAGAAAACATTGTGGGGAAAGGAGAAAATGCTGGTTTACCAGAATTTTCTCCTTTTCCCATAATGTTTTCAAATGTTTTCTTTTTCAGGGTTGTTACATAAAACATAGGATTGTGTGGTAGGGAGTTAAGAATGAGCTTTTCAGACATTTTATTGCAATTTTCATTTGTTACATTTTAACTCTTTACCACACAATCCCAATTTTTAACGACCCTGAAGAAAAAGCCTTTTGAAAACATTGTGGGAAAAGGAGAAAATGCTTTCTACCTAATCAATGACAGAAATCCTCATTTGAGATACATTTATTTTGTCGTCTGCAAATGCTTTCAATTTGACCTGGTCCAAAATTTTGTCGTTTGATAGAGTTAACTCTTTACCAGACGACAATATTTTGGACCGGTCCAAATTGAAAGTATTTGCAGATGACAAAATAAATGTGGCTGGAATGATTGCATTTGTTTCTGAAAGGTTAAAAACATTGTGGGAAAAGGAGAAAATGCTGGTTACCAGCATTTTCTCCTTTTCCTACAATGTTTTCAAAAGGCTTCTTTCTCAGGGTCGTTAAAAGTCAGGATTGTGTGGTAAAGGGTTAAATAAAGTAGCATGGAACTGTGCTGTACATTGCTTCCAACAACATGGAAAAGCTCTAGAGTTTAATTGTTATTATGGTGCATTTAGGATGATGCGTTTTCCATGTTTCTAATTTGTTTCTTGGATATTTATATAATTTATTTTGCATTACTGAAAAGGAAAAAAATAAGTAATGAATTTTTTGGATATTTACATAATATATTATGCATTACAGAAAAGGAAAAAAATAAGTAATGAATTCTGTTGACTTTATGTGCAAAAATCTGAAACAAATTAAAACTTAAACTCTTTACCAACCAACAAAATTTTAGACACATCAAGATTGAATGTATTTGCAGACAACAAATCAAATGTGGCTGAAAGTGATGAAATTTGTCGATAAAAGGATAGAAAACATTGTGGGAAAAGCAGAAAATGCTGGTTATCAGCATTTTCTTCTTTTCCCACATTGTTTTTAAAGGCTTCATTCTTACAATCATTAAAACTCGATTGTGTGGCAAATGGTTAAACCTTTACCAGACAATCGTGACTTTTAACAAACCTGGAAAAAAAAGCTTAAGCACATTTTTAATCTTTTCCCATGATGTTTTCTTTCCTGTCAAAGACAGATTTCACCATACGAGCAATATTCAATTTGTTGTTTGCAAAAGCTCTCGATTTAGATCAGTCTAAAATTTTGCTGATTTACCAGAGAGCTAATAAAAAGAAGTCTTAATTTTTGAATTCTCATCTGTGCTTTGATGGTATTTTGCAGAGAATGTGTAAGCAATCACTATTTTGAAAAAAACAGAAATACCAGGGTGTCTGTTTACGTCATAAAATTACCTGCATATGCATGAAAATTGGCTCAGACACAATACCAAAGCTCAGTGCATCCCTGGGACGCAGAAGTAAAACATTAAATAAACCTAACTACATTAAGAACAAAATCAATAACAAAAAATATCTTTAAAAAAAAGATAGATGGCATGAATTGCCAGCAGATAGGCAGAGGCCCTTAGAATAAACATGTCTACATTTTTTTACCACAGGGTCCCTCAGAATAAACATATCTATATTTTCGGCCAGTTACAAATTTCTATTTATTCATTTGTTATCAGTAACAAAAAGTAGGTCAAAAGCCAAGACATTCAGCTACGCCGAAAAAAATACGAAATTAAAATTTGAACTCTTACAACAAAAATTGACCATCAGAATTCCAGATTGTCTAGAAACTTATTTCTACCTGCATGTACACTATGATGTAACCCAAACTATGCGATTGAAGTCCTGTTTAAATCAATGATGTCGCAGTTTTGGAGTGGCTACGTGGGGTAGTGTTATACAGTGATTCCCAGCACACTGATTGTAGGAAAACTATTGCTTAGCCATTTGGCAAACCTCGGGTGATCTGGTGATCAAGTCCCTTGGTTATATCACATAGCTTGGTACGCACCTACACGGTGCATTTCTTTGCTGGAAATACATTGTTTTACCATTCCTAAATCGTAATACTCCACTTAGAAAAGGAAAACATGAGTCGCAGTTTTCTATCGCAATCTTTATTAACACATTTCCATTGACAGTTCGTACATTTATTTTCTTACTTGGTCTGTCAATTCCGAAGGCATTTTTCAGTGACAGCATGCTTCTCAACATAGCTATTGTTGCCATTGCTAACTGACTTACATGGCCGCAGCCATGTTTAAGATCATGTGACCGGGAGTATTTTAAAATGAAAACCCCTTGATACAGACAAGGTTAGATGTAGGTATAGAATCGGCCGAGTTGTGATGAGTGTTGCTTAGCATTTACTGAAGCTGAAGAAGGCTTCCAGAAATCTCTTGTTAAGGCATGTTTCGTTTTTTTTTTCCATATATTTTGTAGATATTTAACCCTTAGGCTGTTAAGCGCGACTTTATGACCTTTTGCGGACAGCATAGATCCAGATCAGACTGCACAGAACATGCAGTCTGATCTTGGATCTACCCTGTCCGACAAGGAGATATATGTCCTCCAAAAATACCTATGACATAAGAAAATTTGGGTTTTTACTATGGGCTTGAAAGTTTCATTTCTGTTATACAGCAGGAAAAGGGTTAACTGATGATTTATACAGATAGAAATAGGACTTAGAAAGAACTTAATGGGACTCAACTTTTTCCATGACACTCAGTCCCATGGACTCAAAAAATCTTTGGCGAAATGAAACACTGAACACCCAGGTCATAACATTTTGAAAAAAAAAAGGTGTTATATTTCCTCATAAAGTCTAAGGTTGCCTTTGCCAACAGCATACATTCAGATCAAACTTTTCAAAATTAAACAGCTCTACCTTTGATCCACAAATCGCCTTAAAATAGAAACAAAAAATTGTCTTCCTTCTGCTCTGCAGTGGCCCACTTTCAAGGGCTCATATCTAACAACCATTCTTTATACTGTTGTCAGTCCAATTCTCAAAAAATATTCCTAAATTTCAAAGTAACGAAATTTCTGATTGGCTTACCCAAATGGTTCAGCCAATCTGAAATTGCTATACTTTTAACATCTAATATAAGACAGGCAATGCCATTTAGAATGGTTGGTGAATGTGGACCCAGCTTATTTGACTTTCAAAAGTTTATTTTACTTTGACTTTACAAACAACAAAAAAATGTCCAAGTAATTAGACATGGAACCTGCATGCACTTTCTAATTCATTTTGTAGCGTCTCACAAATATAAATCAGCATGGCTAACCTGCACAGAACTTTAGATCTATATATGATCTGTATTATTGTATCCTTAATATTAGACAATGTAAATTGAAAATGCTTCTCTTATCATTGTATATCTTTTGTAATGTCTTGGCTATTTGTTGAGAAAAATATTCACAGTGCTTCTTTCCTAATGTGTCATGATGGAATTTGCTTCAGGAAGTATTTTGTAGTGCATTAACTGCCTGGTTTATGTGTCGTGCATTGCTTTTATTATTTGCTGTTGTAACAAAATTAAAAACACAAGTAGATAAAAGTTCCAAACTGAAAACAGGCATTTTCTGAAAAGGGAGAACCGATTATTATATAAGTTTCAGGTTACTAATTTTGCATCCTTTGCAGGCAAATTTGTCCTTACATTTCAGTTAACCTATACTGCACAATGCAGACCCTGAGAAAGAGGTTAGAAAACATTGCAGGAAAAGGAGAAAATGCTGGTCACCAACAAAGTTTTCTACCCTATCAAAGACAATTTTCATTATTTAGTCACATTAAAAATGTCTGCAAGTGATTTTAATTTGGACAAGTCTTGATTTTTCTCATGCATTAAAGAGTTAATAGGTCACGCTTGATTACCTGATCATTTTCAGCTCGGATGTTTCGGAAGAGTATATCGAGGTACTGTCATAGCTCTGTTGTCGTCTGCGTCGTCATGCCAAAACTCTGAGATTTTATTATATCTCTGTCATTACTGAAGACATTTCGGAATAGTTCTTAACTGTCAAAAAGGGAACCCATTCAACAAGAGCAGGTAACCATAAAAATATTTTGACACAGTTACACACCTTTTTTGACCTAGAATTGTCATGCAAAAACTTTGACATTTTATAATATCTCTGTCATTACTGAAGATATTTACTTCAAGCTCAGACTTGTTAACCATTTAACTCTTTACCACACAACAAAATTTTAGACTGGTCCAAGTTGAAAGCATTTGCAGACGACAAAATCAGTGTGAATAAAAAATTGAAATTTTATCTGGGATGGGTAGAAAACCTTGTGGGAAAAGGAGAAAATGCTTGTTACCAGCATTTTCTCCTTTTCCCACAATGTTTTCAAAAGACCTCTTTCTCAGGGTCGTTGAAACTCGGGATTGTGTGGTAAACGGTTAAAGAGGAACCCCCTCTACAAAAAGGGCAGGAAACTCAATAAATTTATTTACAGTTATGTCCCTCTTTCGACTGATAATGATATTTTCAACTAAAAATCAATCTATTTCTATAAGCAACTGCAGCCGAGCGTTGGCACCTACATGTGATGCTCTGTTTTACATTATGATGAGAATGAAAGGGCTGTGATCAGTATTCAGGAAAACATAGAATACCATAGAAAGGCCACCCTACTAGAACCAAGGAATGAAACATATGGCATCAAAATTTACCCACTAAAATTTGTTTTCAAAGCTATAGGTGTTCTTGTAATATCTAGGCATGTGAAAGAACACTGAATTCCTGAAAAGGCCCTCAGTACACTGTATATTTCTCCTTTCATTTCTGTCAGGTAGATTAGGACAATTTATGGGGTTGAAAACAGTGTTTGTTTGAAAGTGTTTTAAAATTGTTCGAAAAACTAGGAGAAAGCTTACTTTCAAACAAGCTGCAATATTATTTGAAAAGTTACATATAAAACTTGTTTCCAAGGACACATGTATGTGAGTTGCTGCCATGATAAGAATAAAAGATCTGTTAAACGTGACATTAAAGTAAACATCATTCAACCATGCAACTTCTTTGAAGTTTTGTTCAACATTTAGAGCTCTGAATTTATGAAATGGACCTTTTCTAATCGGAGAAACATCCAAAATATTGTCATTCAAGATTTTTTCGGTAGTCAGTGACTTGGAAAGAAAGTTGTGTCAGTACTGGTGTAAGAAAGCCAGGAAAAATATACGTAGGTGCACTGACAACAGTGAGATAATCTAAGCTTTTAAAACAGCATTAAACTTCAACACAACACAATACAATACAATACAATACCTGATCTTGACTTCACTGTATGCAAAAACAACTGAAGTTGGTTTCAGCACTTAACTTTTTACCAAACAATCCCGACTTTTAATGACCGTGAGAAAAAAGCCTTTGAAAACATTGCTAGAAAAGGAGAAAATGCTGGTTATCAGCATTTTCTCCTTCTCCCACAATGTTTTCTACCCTATCACAGACAAATTCCATCCTTTGAGACACATCTAAATGGTCCTCTGCAAATGCTTTTCAATTTGGACAAGTCCACATTTTTGTTGTGTGGTAAAGAGTTAATGCATTAATAGGTTGAAGGAGAAGATGAAATGGATGGCGAGTTGTAAACATAAGTGTGCATAAAGCACTTTCTAGGTTGCAATAAAAAGTCATAAAATATAGAAATGGTGCTTCATATCTTGCTGAAGAGTGTGCTTCAGAATTGTTAACCCTTTCCCAAACAAACCCTGGTGTCTGCAGTACAAGTCTTTTGAAAACACTGTGGGAAAAGGAGAAATTGCTCATTATGAGCAATTTCTCCTTTTCCCACAGTGTTTTCTACCCTTTTGGAGAACTTTCTGTCATTTTCATCAAATTTACAATTGTCGTCTGCAAACCCTTTGAATTTGGACCAGTCTAAAATTTGTCGTTTGGTAAAGGGTTAAGATGCATTGTTAATCCATATCCTGCTAGATAAGGTGAGTAAAATGTTCAAGCCGATAGTAAAATCCTGAACAATGTTATTTCAAACTTATTTTTTTAGGGAGAGACAATATCTCACATCAGACAGTGTAGATCCAAGATCAGACCGCATGTTTTGTGCAATCTGATCTTGATCTACACTGTCAGCCGAAGGTCAGTGAGTCCCACTTAGCAGCTCAAGGGTTAAATTTTATAACCTTTGCACAGTTTCTCTTTTATGTAGCAACTTAACCCTTTACCGCACAATGACGCCTTTTAACGCCCCTGGGAAAGAAGCTTTTTGAAAATATTCTGGGAAAAGGAGAAAATGCTGGTAACCAGCATTTTCTCCTTTTCCCACAATGTTTTCTGTCCTATCAAAGGAAAATTGCTCTATTTGAGCCACATTGAAATTGTCTTCTGCAAATGCTTTCAATTTGGACAAGGCTAAAATTTTGTCGTCTGGTAAAGGGTTAAGCATTAGAATGCCATCTATACAAACCTTGGTCTGCTTTTGGAATTACTTTGTCCAATGGTATCTTGAAAGTGACAAAAGTAAATGAGCCATGCTCTGTGAAAAGGGGGTTTAATGTATTTACGAAATGTATTGACCAAGGTCAGCCTGCGCAGTTCACGCAGGCTGACTTTGGCCGAATCTTCTTGCTATTGATCAATTTTCTGAAGCTCAAAGGACTAGTTTAGCTCATGATTCAGTTAGTTGTTAGATAAAATGAATTTTATGAATCAAGAATTATCTGAGGGTTTGCTGGGTATAATCCATAACAGAGATGCATTAACTCTGTACCACACAATCCCGAGTTTTAACAACCCTGAGAAAGAGGCCTTTTAAAAACATGGTGGGAAAAGGAGAAAATGCTGGTAACCAGCATTTTCTCCTTTTCCCACAATGTTTTCAACCCTTCCCATAACAAGTTTTAATTTTTCATTCACATTTATTTGGTCATCTGCAAACGCTTTCAATTGGGACCAGTCTGAAATTTTGTCGTGTGGTAAAGAGTTAAAACTTGTTTGCCAGAGGATGACTCAAACCATTTTTTTAAACCTTTACCAGACAACAAAATTTTAGTCTTGTTCAAATTGAAAGCATTTGCAGACGACAATTTCAGTGTGGCTCAAATAGTGCAATTTTTCTACGGTAAGGTAGAAAACATTGTGGGAAAAGGAGAAAATGCTGGTAACCAGCATTTTCTCCTTTTCCCACAATGTTTTCAAAAGGCTTCTTTCCCAGGGGCGTCAAAAGGCGGCATTATGCGGTAAAGGGTTAAAAAGGCAAAAGAACCTTAGGTTGATTCAAAAGATCTGGTTGTCTCACTGCTAAACATGGTCCTTAGTAGTTTGTTGAGGTCTTGAAAAACTTTGACATCTCATGCAGGATGTGTTTTTGTGCTTTTGAAGACAATATTTCGTCTTCCAAACTAGAGGACCTTGATGGTCCTGTAAAGCTGTCCTCAGTTTGGAGTTAACAAAAAATGAGTTTAGCAGGATAAGTGACAAGTCCCTTTCTTTATTGGAGGTACAATCCTTTTTTTCTAAATTTCTTTTTAAGGATCCTGACTGTTACCAGCCAGTGGCTTGGGAAGAATATTGTGCAAAGTACTGGTAAAAGAAACTCCGGGAAAGCATGAGCCGCGATGATATAACTGAAGTAATGTTCAAAACAGCGTTAAACACCTTACAATCAATTAATCGAATCCCCACCCCACCCAGTTTCTTTCTGAGTATTAATGATAGTCATTGCAAAAGGACTTGTTCTTCTCTAATGGCTGGTCATTGTTTCCATGATGATTATGTGGGAGAGCAGCCAGTTGCTTTGGAAGAACATTCTGCAAACTACTTGTAAAGTTAAAGAAACTCCAGGAAAGAGACACTGACCATTGGTTCAACAATGGTTATGTGGGAAAGCAGCCAGTGGCTTGGGAAGAATATTGTGCGGAGTACAGGTAAAAGAAACTCCAGGTAACCTGGCTACCCCAATATAACTGAAAAAATGTTAAAAATGGCATTAAACACCATACAATCAATCCAGGAAAGCTTGGATAAGTGCACTAGCCATCATGATGCAACTGAAATAATGTTGGAAATACCATTAACCTTTTCCCAAACGACAGATTTTGGACTGGTCCATATTGAAAGAGTTTGCAGACGACAATTTTAAATTGGATGAAAATGGCAGGAAGTTCTAAAAAAGGGTAGAAAACACTGTGGGAAAAGGAGAAATTGCTCGTTACGAGCAATTTCTCCTTTTCCCACAGTGTTTTCAAAAGACTTGTACTGCAGACACGTGAAAACCAGGGCTTGTTTGGGAAAGGGTTAAACACCTTTATTATATAGATACAAACACATAAAAGTACATCTCTACCAATTTTCACCCTTTACCCAACAATCCTGTGTTTTAAACGACCTTGAGGAAGAAGGCTTTTGAGAACATTTTGGGAAAAGAAGAAAATGCAGGTTACCAGCACTTTCTCCATTTCTCCATTTTTTTTTCTACCCTTTCAAAGACAAAGCCTTGTGTTTGACCCATACCTAATTGTTTGTCTATAAATGCTGCTAATTTGGGCCAGTCTGAAATTTTGTCGTTTTGTTAAAGAGTTAACCCTATACCACACAATCCCAAGTTTTAATGACCCTAAAGAAGAACATTTTTGAAAACATTGTGGGATAAGGAGAAAATGCTGGTAACCAGCATTTTCTCCTTTTCCCACAATGTTTTCTACCCTATTAAAGACATATGTCATTATTAAATTTTGTGCTACATTTTATCTGTTGTCTGTAAATGTTTTCAATTTGGACCGATCTGAAACTTTGTTGTTTTGGTTTAGGGTTAAATAAGGACAAAATTGATATATAGATATGCATGACAGTTAGAATGGGCTAATTATCTGAAGTGCATCATAAATATTCATAATCTTCACAGACAAGCCTCCTGTCTGTGTCCTATTTGAACCCTTTGCCAAACAATCTTGTGTTGTTATGACCTGCGGTGAAGGGCCTTGAAAACATTGTGGGAAAAAAGAGAAAATGCTGGTAACCAGCATTTCTCCTTTTCCCACTATGTTAACTTTTCTCTCTATACAAATCAGATTTTTGTAGCTATATTGTATTAGGTGTTGGTAAATATTTTCAAATTGATGAATGTAAAATTTTATTGTCCTTTGAAGAGTCACTCTCCACCCACTTGTCGGCTGATATCAAGGATGACCCTAATATTGAAAGAAGCTATTCTTAGTCAATGCTATTTTTAGTTATCCCCTGTAGACTGCTGGATAAATGACTTGGGTACAAGCAGACTTAAAATTTTAACCCTTTACCAGACAACAAAATTTTAGCCTTATCCAAATTGAAAGCATTTTGCAGACGACAGTTTCAGTGTGGCTCAAATGGTGCAATTTTCTCTTAATAAGGTAGAAAACATTGTGGGAAAAGGGGAAAATGCTGGTTACCAGCATTTTCTCCTCTTCTCACAATGTTTTCAAAAGGCTTTTTTCACAGGGTGGTTAAAAGGTGGCATTGTGCAGTAAAGAATTAAGGATGTTTTAGCAAGAATGTTTTTATAGAAAACTAATTAGTGCTTGTTTAAGACATTTTAGACTGAATATTAGACAGCCCTGCTTTCAGATCAGACAAAGTTTTAAACAGTGTTGATTCAAGATCAGGGTCCACATTCACCAACTACCAATCGCACATTAAAATTGTATCATCGTCATATTAATTTACATATTTTTAAATGGTATGATTAAAATTTAACTTCATATTTACCCCCCACATTGTTTACATTTGGACTTTACTTGGACTTTAACTCTTTCCCAAACGACAAATTTTAGACTGGTCCAAATTGAAAGCATTCGCAGACGACAAAATAAATGTGACTGAAAAGACTGAAATTTTTTGGGGAAAGGGTGGAAAACATTGTGGGAAAAGGAGAAAATGTTACCAGCATTTTCTCTTTTTCCCACAATGTTTTCAAAAGTTTTCTTTCTCAGGGTCATTAAAATTCGGGATTGTGTGGTAAAGAGTCTTATTCTCCAGGTATTTCTAAATTTGAAAGTAACACAACTTCTGATTGGCTAAAGCATTTGGTTTAGCCAATCAGAATGTGTGTAATTTTAAATTTAGAAAATCTTGAAGAATAAGACTGAGAATATTCTTAAGAATGGTTGGTGAATACAGACCCAGACAATTTCAAGGTTGGTTGTGTCTAGAATGTTAGCAGAATTCCTCACTCGTCACAATTCGGCCGATTCCGTAACTACATGTATATCAAACCTTGCCCGTATCTGGAAGGTTTCCATGTTGCAGTACTGTCAGTAATATGATCTTCAACATGGCGGTGCCCATGAAAATCAATTGGCAACAACATCACAGCTTAGGTGAAGTTATTCACATTTATCAGTCTTTCGGTGAAAACTGCCCATGGAATTAAAAGACCATTGTTAAAAATTGTTTGTCAACCGAAATAAATTAACAAAAGTTTCGATAGAAAATTGTGACTAGCTTTTTCTTTTTTTTTTAAGTGGAGCCTTACAACTTCAACTCCTAAGCTGCTAAATAAGGTTACAATTTTAACCCCTAAGCTGCTAAATAAGGTTACAATTTTAACCCCGAAGATGCTAAATAAGGTAAATGAAACTTTCAAACAGATAGTATGCACCCAAAGTTTGCTATTTCAAAGGTATTTTTCTGGGAAAAATATTTCCTTATCGGACAATGTAGATCCAAGATCAGGCTGCACATTCTGTGCAGACTGATCTTGATCTACACTGTCCACAAAAGGTCAGTGAGTCGCGCTTAGTAGCCCAAGGGTTAAGAACGGTAAAGCAGTGTATTTTCAGCAAAGTAATGTATGATGTAGGTACATATCACGCACAGCCAACGGATTTGATCTACAGATCACCCTAGGTTTCCCGAATGCAGAGTCCCTATGCATCTGATGATGATTTAAGACATAGTTTAGCATTAGGTAGCAGACAATGTAGATCCAAGATCAGACTGCACATTCAGTGATCTTGATCTTTGTGGTCTGCAAAAGCTTTGTAATTGGCCATTGGTAGTACAATAGATGAATATGTTCAGTTTGGAACAGAATAATCTACTTGTGTATTGCTGTGTTTTTTGTCTCACAATTACTATTTTGGTAAACTGCTAGTCTGGAATTACTGTTGGTACAATACATATGTAACCAAGCCATGCTGTTTTGTCCAGCAGTAACACTCTACCACCATTTTCTCCTCTCTCTCTAATGTTTTCTAACCTTTCAAAGACAATTTTCATCATTTGAGCCACAATGAATTGAGTCATGCTCTGGCAAAATGGGGCTTAATGTATCTCTGTGATGCATAATACCAGGCAAGTCTGATCACATGACCATGGATCCAAAAAGTCCATTCTGTTTAACAGCCGACTGAATCAGAAGTTAGGCTTGTCTTTTGACATACAGAAAATTGGCCAATAGCGAAAAGTTTCAGCCCAGGTCAGTCTGCGTGGACTGTGCAAGCTGATCTGGATCAATGCTCTTCACAGATGCATTAAGCCACCTTTTTACAAAGCATAGCTCAATTTGTTTTTTTCTAATGCTTTTAAAATGGACAAGTCTAAAATATTTTAGCCTTAGGAGTTGATATTGGCGGCTGGACCAAGAAGAGACATTTTCAGTCAGGAACAACGACTGGAAGCTTATTTATGATAGTATCTCAAAGAGTATTAACTTATGAGTATTTAAGATCGGCCGTCGTTCTGAGCATTCTGATCTTGATGTATGCTTTCCACATCTGAGGGAGTGATTCTGATTTCAAAATTGAAAATATTAATCACTCTCCATTAAACCCTATGTTATGGGTACTCATTAGAATTGTCTCATCGAGACGATTCTAATGAGTACCCACAACATACGGTTTGGAAGAGAAATAATGGATTTTGAATACTATCACTCCCTCTTATCTGGAGGTCTGTAAAAGTATAAGTCAAACTTTGGCATCAAGGGTTTAATGTTAGCTTAGATGGATGCATGGTTGCATGAAAAGATAAAACCAGAAAAAGTAAGTATATCAAAATATTTATGGGCTTTAAAAAACATAGTATTTCCCCATGTTATGTTTTGTATGAGGAGTGGACAGGTGCATAATATGAATGCTTTCCTATTTGTAGGGCCATCCATACCTAGGTGGAGCCCCGACCCCAACGTCGGCCGTAGCGTTTAACCCCTATTTGAACACCAGTATGCCTACAATAGCTGCAGTGAATGGTGGAGCCCAGATGAACGGGGAATCACAGTCTCTTATGTCACAACATCACCCTGGAGTCATTCCAACAGCTGTCAACCCTGCTTCTGCAAAACTGCAGCGCCCAGATAGATTAGAGGTAGGATTTGTTTGGTTGCTATGGTAACGACATTTAGATATTTTCATAGAAATTATAATCAGTCTGGATTTTTTAAAGCTTAAAATGAAAATTCTACCACGTTACTATATTTTCCAAGTGTAAGAAATGCTTTGAATGGATTAGAAGTTACCATGGAAATCAATATAAACAGATAATATTGTATTCTTGATACACAATTTTAGTATCCAAGGACATTATGGTAACTATGGTAACAGGATATAAACAAAAAGATTGCTTCAAACATTACATACTCTTTTGATGCCTTTAAACCACAAATGATTCTAGTAAACAAAATTCTTTGAATAAATGTTACTATAGTTACCATGCTCTTGTCTGCCTACTGTACTTTTATCTCTGCTGGTGACATGACCTGGTTTTGACAGACATTGTGCTAGTCTGTCTTGAGGCTTGACCTAGATCTAGATTATCTTTGACTTATCACTTGAAATTATTTTTGTCATATGTAGTGTAGAACAAAGTAGGCTTTTACAAATGAACAAATGATATTTGACATTTGCACATTCTAAAATAGAATCTGAGAAAGCCGGGGGGGGGGGGGGGGGAAAGTTTAATATACTTGTATATTTGTATATTTGGAGAACCCATTTGGAAAAATTTGTCAAATGGTTGAATTCTTGTGTCCAGAATTTTAGTATGTTTTTTTTTTTAATGTAAAAATTAATACTTCCGTTAGTACTTTCTGTTGTGTTTATTTACATTTGATTTTTCGTGGGAAAATATCCTTATATCTTTGGATGGCATATCGACAATGGATACTATATTGACCCTCTATCAGATGAACATTTTTAGGCCCCCTCCAAATTGAAAGCATTGGCTGACCACAAATCAAAGTAGGGGATTTGCTTTTAAAGGAGTAGAAAACATTGTGGGAAATCGAGAGAAAATGAGGGCTTTTGAAAACACTGTGGGAAAAGATGAAAATGCTGGTTACCAGCATTTTCATCTTTTCCCACAGTGTTTTCCAAAACCCTTTTCCTTGGCTTTGTTATAAGATTGGATTGTACATGGAAGGGTATATATATTTATAGGGTATGAAAAAGTACTGTTCTTTTTGGCCTGTTAAAAGTTAGAGAGCATTTCCTATCTATTTAGAAAGTCAATGTCAAATGTCATTATATCTCGTGGTATTTTTTGCACACTGTATTTAATACAATTATTCCTTTTTTAACAGCTTCTCCTTTCCCTCTCCTCTTCTGTCAACCTCTTTTCTACAGCAATGTCTGTATTTCTCACCTTGTTTTTGGTATTTTTTAGGGAGGGGGACTATTTTTTAGATTTCATATCAAAAGCATTTTTTTACAGCAACCCATCCACCAATTTTTTTGCTCTGAGTGACTGTCAAGGTTATACCATTTGACGGCTTACTTAATTATTTTTACTTATTATCTTTAATTCGGAAAACAACCAAAAATATAATGTATAATTATTATTATTGTTATTTAATACTTCAAGGATCTTTTGGCCAGAATATATTTGTAAGTGGAAGACAGTGTTGATACAAGATCAGACTGCATTTGTTCATGCAGTCTAATCTTGATCTACATTGTCTGCAGAAGCAAGAAAATTTGTGCCTTGTGGTCCAGATAGTTAACTGTTTACTGCACAAGAAAAATGTAGACTTGTACAAATTGAAAACATTTGCTGACAAAAATTCAAATGTGACTCAAATGAAGAAATTTGCCTTTGATAGGGTCAAAAAAACATTGTGGAAAAAGGAGAAAATGCTGGTTACCAGCATTTTCTCCTTTTCCCACAATGTTTTGAAAAGGCTTTTTCTTCAGGGTTGCTAAAACTTGTGATTGTGTGGTAAAGGGTTAATTACGTAGGTGTCTCGTCAACCTCCAGTATACTCAGATTTATGTAGCTTCTAATTGAATTCCAATGTTAAATCTGTTAACCTCTTTAAAGAGTATTTATTCATAACTCTCACAGCATCAGTATGTCAATGATGAAAGGATGCACTTGCAAAGAATTCAGCATGAATACTTCAGATATGCACAAACTCGAAGAACAAGCTACGTCAGAATATCTTATTATGCACACAGAGCCGGCTTTTTCTGTAAAATATTAACACTCGCTAGCTAGATGAAGCTATGTAGAGATAGCTAATACGTTATAATGGGGAAAAATGAAGCATATTTATAAATGCATAATAGCAAGTCGGGTGTTACATTGCTGGAAAATGAATTTTTGGTCGATTGAATAGTTGGGATATTCATTTGAATGAGTGACTGTAGAAATGTCTGAATGAAGAGATTTGAATTACAACAGCAGACTGAAATGAAAAAGAAAGAGCTTAATTCTATGTGAGCCATGCTCTGTGAAAAAGCAGCTTAATGCATCTGCAAAAAGTATTTACCCAGGTAGGCCTGCACAGGCTGGCCTGGTTCAAAACTTTTTGTTATTGTTCAATCTTCTGAATGTCAGATAGGACCAGTCTACCTCATGATTCAGTCAGGGGTTAGACAAAATGGATTTTCAGAAGTTATAACATTAAAATAATGACTTGCTTAGTGTAATGCATCATGGAGATGTGTTAAATCCCCTTTTTCCAGAGAATGGCTCAGTTTTGTTGTTGAAACTGACTTTTTTGTATCCAGCATTGTAAGTTTGCCATGCTATTGGTTTTGTATTACACCTGTTGCTCTCTTCAAGTCATTACCTCTTGCTGACGATTAATTTTGTCTTGCAGTGGACCACTTTCAAAAACAGTGTGGCAAAAGGAGAAATTATTCATGGCAATAAATTTCTCCTTTTTCTCCACAACGTTTTCATATGCATAATTGTATTAACTCTTTACCACACAAGCCGAACTTTTAACGACCCTAAGATAGAAACCTTTTGAAAACTTTGGGGAAGGGAGAAAATTCTGGCAACCAGCATTTTCTCCTTTTCCCACAATGTTTTCTACCTTGTCAGAGAGCTTGAGCTCATTTATACCAATTTTAAATTTGTCGTCTGCAGACATTTTGAATTTGGAGGAGTCCATAACTTTCTGTGTGGGAAAGGGTTAAACCTAAGATCATGTTTGTTATTTATACCCAACCCTTTACAATACATTTCCATTTTCTATTCACCTTGAGGAAAAGGGTTTTTAAAACATCAGACTTGTTTGAATCAAGATTATCTCCTTTTCACACTATGTTTTTTAACCCTTCAGCAACAAATCATGTCATTTGATCCACATGTAATTTGTCATCTGCAAATGCTTACAAAATAGATTTAGACAAGTTATCTTGTATAGGGTTAACCCTTTACCGCACAATGCCGCCTTTTAATGACTCTGGGAAAGAAGCCTTTTGAAAACATTGTGGGAAAAGGAGAAAATGCTGGTAACCACCATTTTCTCCTTTTCCCACAATGTTTTCTACCCTATCAAAGGAAAATTGCACCATTTGAGCTACATAGAAATTGTCGTCTGCATATGCTTTCAATTTGGACAAGGCTAAACTTTTGTCGTCTGGTGTAGGGTTAACAAGGATGTCCATACAAAGTGGTCTGCCGAACATTTGTCTCAGGAGGTAGTGAGTTCAATGCTCCTGTAGTGCTCTTGTATTAATGAACTGCAAAGTAATGCTACAAATTAACCCCAGTGGAACATGATATACAGTCATCATGCCATAAGACCTTGTGCACTTCCTTTTTGCATACTTGTCTCTCCACTGCATAGTTACACTTCTCTTCCTAAACAGTTTCAATGTTAATGTCTGAAGGGAACATGATATACAGTCATTGTGCCATAAGACCTTTTGCACTTCTTTTTTTGCATCCTGGTCTCTCCACCGCACAGTTACGCTTTTTTGCCTAAAGGCTGACAATGTGAATATCTAAAGGGAGCATGGTATACAGTCGTCATGCCATAAGACCTTGTGCACTTTTTTACGTATACTTGTCTCTCCTGCACAGTTACGCTTCTCTTCCTAAACAGTGACAATATGAATGTCTAAGGGAACATGATATACAGTCATTGTGCCATAAGACCTTTTGCACTTCTTTTTTTGCATCCTGGTCTCTCCAATGCACTCCACCGCCTAAACACTGACAATATTAAGTTTCTCATAGGGAAATGTGATATAGAGTTGTCTTGCTGTAAAGCCATAGCACTTCCTTGTTGCATACTGGTCTATCCACTGCACTGTTATGCTTCTCTGTCTAAAGGTAATGATGTGAATGTCCCAAGGGAACATAATACAGTGTCCTTGTGCCTTGTGGCCTTGTGAACTTGTTGTTGCATACTGGTCTATCCACTGCACTGTTACGCTTCTCTGTCTAAAGGTAACAATGTGAATGTCTCAAGGGAACATAATAACAGTTTCCTTGTGCCTTGTGGCCTTGTGAACTTGTTGCATACTGGTCTATCCACTGCACAGTTATGCTTCTACGCCAAGAGGGTAACAATGTGAATGTCTCAAGGGAACATGATACAGGTTCCTTGTGCTATATGGCCTTGTGCAGTTGTTGTTGTATTCTGGTCTATCCACTGCAAGGTAACGCTGAGATACTTAGTTCTTAGAATTAATGATGAATATCTGATGCGGATGGCCACTGCCCAAATACATAAGATTACAAATACATATTCATCCCGTATTCAGTATTGCCATTTTTAACTCTGCTGTTTTCAAATAAAACATTGAGTTATTGTCGTGGCCGAGGTGTTGCCTTTGTTGTTGTGCACTAACTTGGACGTTATCAAAATCTTTGACATTTTATAATACCTCTATCATTTCTGAAGATATTTACTTCAAACTTTAAGAAAAGGGAAGCCAGTAAAACAAGGGCAGGTAACCATTAAAGCATTTTTTGCACAGTTATGCCCCTTTTTCAACTTAGAATTTTCACTTAACCCTTTCCCAAACAAGCCCTGGTTTTCACGTGTCTGCAGTACAAGTCTTTTGAAAACACTGTGGGAAAAGGAGAAATTGCTCGTAACGAGCAATTTCTCCTTTTCCCACAGTGTTTTCTACCCTTTTTGATAACTTTCTGCCATTTTCATCAAATTTAAAATTGTCGTCAGCAAACTCTTTCAATTTGGACCAGTCCAAAATTTGTCATTTGGGAAAGGGTTAAAATCAAGCAACTGCATATGAGTGTTGGCACCCACTTGTGGTGCTCTTGTTGAGTTACTTACAAATATGAACTGGTTTTCAACACTTGAAGAACATGTGACATTTGCAGTCAACAATTATTTCTCTTGATAAAAGATGACAAAAGTACATATTTTTTTTTTCATCGAATTAAAATTTTTAATGTCTACAGCTAACCTAGACTAAGAATTACAGACTTTTAAGATAATTATTGGCAAGCTAATGTCTGCTTCCCATGATGGTAAATCATTTAATACGGGAATTCTGTAATCGTTACATGCCTTCTCATGAATTTTAATGAGCAGACAGGATCCTGATTCAGTCGTGTTCGATTCATTTAAACATTTGAAATAAATCCCAAAGCACACAGTTAAAACACAAAGCGCTTTTTTTTTCTGTTGCAGAAAATGTATCATTAAGGCTTTTCCAAATTACCCTGTTTTTTACAACCCTTAAGAAGCAAAGCTTTCGAAAAAAGGACTGGTAACCAGCATTTTGTTCTTTCCACATGACTGTTCTCTTCCCACTTAACTCTTTACCAAATGGCAAAATTTTAGACAGGTCCAAATTGAAAGCATTTGTAGATGACAAATTAAATGCTGCACAAAATTTTAGTGATGAAATTTGTCTTAGAAGGGTTTGAAAACATTGTGGGAAAAGGAGAAAATGCTGGTTACCAGCATTTTCTCCTTTTCCCACATTGTTTTCAAAAGTCCCTTTTCTTGGGGGTGGTTAAAACCCAGGATTTTGTGGTGAAGAGCTAAAGACAGATTTTATTGTAAGAGCCTCTTTTGAATATTTGGATTGTCTTCTTGTGAATGTTTTCACTGGGAAAACATCTAAAATTTTGTGGTGTGGCAAAGAGTTAATTCTTACCACTTTGAACAAACAAGTGAACATTGTCGGGGGGGGGGGGGGGAAGAAATGTAATTGTCAGTGGGAGAAGAAATGTTCTTTATTGAATTGAACCCAAGTAGCTCAGAAGAATATTTACAGTGTATATCCCAGATCAGACTGTATAATTCTCTTCAGTCTGATCTGGATCTAAACCATCTACAGAAGAGCTATTGCCATTTTTGCAATTTTTAAGGTTATGACATTTTAGGCAAATATTTCAAAGAAATGAATCACAACTGGGTATGTTTCATCTCCACTTAGTCATCATTAAAGGATGACTTCATGCAGGCAATTTTCCTTGCTTTGCAAGAGACAACTTTTGCAAAATATAGTTGCAAGTAATTAATTATTTTTTAAATTCTTTCTCAGTTTCGCATAATACTCATTTCACCACAGTGTTGTACACATATTCATGTATTGAATTTTACTTCTTGTTTGGAAACCCTTTTCTGACAAGGATGTTTTCAATTCAAAGCAGCTGCCAATTTGTTGACAAAACTTAAAAGAGTATTACAGCCTTATGCTTAATAGGTATGACAAAAAAAGGGCGCTTTTTCCTTTCTTTAAATCCCATTACCACAGAATCCCTAGTTTTAACAACTCTGAGGAAGAAAGCCTCCAGCATTTTCTCCTTATCCCGCAATGTTTTGTATTTTTTTCAGAAATGAATTTTATCACTTGAGCGACATTTGATTTGTTGTCTGCAAATGCTTTCATTAATTTTGTGTTAATTTCAAAATTTTGTAGTTTGGTAAAGAGTTAACCCTTTACCTAGCAATCAGACTTTTAACGACCCTGTGAGAGAAGGCTTTTGAAAACATTGTGTGAAAAAAAGAAAATGGACTGGACCAAATTGAAAGAATTTGCAGACGACAAATTCAGTGAAGCTTAAGGGTTGATTTATGCATTGGATAGAGTTAAAAACATTGTTGGAAAAGGAGAAAATGCTGGTTATATCATTTTCTCTTTTTCCCACAATGTTTTCTATCCTTTCAGAGACAAATTTTATCACTTGAAGCAGAGTTGATTTGTCGTCTGCAAATGCTTTCAGTTTGGATTTGTTCAAAGCTTTGTGGTTTGGTAAAGAGTTAATGAGGTCCCATGGGAAATGATTACATGTAATGACTTGACCCTTTACCATATAATGAAATTTGACACTTGACCATTTTTAAAGTAACTTTCTATGGACAAACAAAGTGTGCCAGAAACCTTTACTGGACAATCATGAGTTTTTATGACCTTGAGGAAAAAGACCTTTGAAAACATTGTGGGTAAAGGAGAAAAATGCTGGAAACCAACATTTTCTCCTTTTCCCACAATGTTTTCTACCTTTCCAAAGGCAAATTTCAGTTTTAGAGTCACATTTATCGTCTGCAAATTTGGATCGATCTAAAGCTTTTTTGTTCCAAAGAGTTAAAGGATGGGATTTGTGTTTGAAAGGGTAAAAAACATGGTGGCTAGGCTGGTATTCAGCATTTTCTCTATTTCCCACAATGTTTTTAAAAGTATTTCATTCAGGATGTAAAACCAGGGGATTGTTTGGTAATGACTTCAGAGTGTGTCAAAAGTCATTTGTCACTGATAAGCAAGATGTGAAATGTGAAAACTACAGGGCGAGATAGGAGACATGATGCCATGCTGTCTGTAAGATAAGACACATTAGCACTGAAAAATATCAACAGGGCATCAAACTCTCTCATTAACCCTTTACCACACAATCCCGACTTTTAACGACCCTGAGAAAGAGGCCTTTTGAAAACATTGTGAGAAATGGTAACCAGCATTTTCTCCTTTTCCCACAATGTTTTATACCCAATCAAAGACAGAAATCATTATTTGAGATACTTTTATTTTGTCGTCTGTAAATGCTTTCAATTTGGACTAGTCCAAAATCTTATTGTTTGGTAAAGAGTTAACCCTTTATCAAATGAGTCAAATTTCTAGATTGGCTGTTTTTCAAAAAAAAAATTCAAAGTGTTGTCATAGCCGTGTTGTTGTCTACGTCTCGTGGTTGTTGTCAGGTGAAAATTCGATGTTTTCTTTGTCATAACTGAAGATGTTTACTTTGAACTTACTGTAGTGGTTGATTGGCAAAAGGGGCAGGTAACTCTTAAATATTTTCAAAACAGTAATTCCCATTTTTTGACTTGCAATTTTCACTGAAAAAGCAATTACAGAAGGCTTTTGAAAACATCGTCGGAAAAGGAGAAAGCTGATCATAACATCTAGGAAAGCTGGAAAGTATGTATAGGTGCACAAGCAACAGTTACGTAAATGAAACAATTTTAGAACAGAATTGAACACTAAACAAGCAAAAGGAATGAAGGAATGATAAAAGTATATGACATAGTACAACAAATTACTAAACAAACAACACCTTAATGGCTGCAGGACTAGTTGGAGTCATTTTTGTGCAGATACTATCGAGATTTCACACAGTACCACCCACAAACAATTTTGTTGTCTGTATCTTTGTTGTTGTCATACAGAACTTTAAAGGTTTCTCATACCTCTGTCATTACTTGGGCTAGTTTAACCTTAAAAGTGCCTTTCTCGACTATAGTTTCCTTTGCGGCCAGTGCAGATCAAGATCAGGCTGCACAAAATGTGCAGCCTGATCTTGATCTACACTGTCCGCTCTACTGAAACACTATAGATAAAAGCAACCATGAAATTCTAATTATTTGGGTCATATTTCTTGGATGAAAATGTCTGATAGGGTTATTCAGAGCTCTAAGGGTTAACTATCAAAAGGGAAACCAACACAGTAAGGGCAGGTCACTCTGAAATGTTCTTGACATGGTAGTAGCCCTTTTTGACTTGGAATTTTCACTGAAAAAAGCAACTATGGCTTAGTGTTGGTAACTTCATGCAGTGCTCTCATTACAACCCTTACACAGAAGGCTTTTGAAAAAGTGTGGGAAAAGGAGAAAATACTGGGAATCAACATGTAGGAACTCACTAGTAACATAAATAAAATAATTTGAGAAACAGTGTTTAACACAAGACAAGCAAAAGACATGAAAGTATAATAAAAGTATATGAAACTGTAAAACCAAATATTGAAGAAAAATATCATCCATAATTATCATGAACAAAGACATCATAAGCTGTAATGGTTGTCTTGGAATTCATTTTTGTACAGAGTATGTCAGTTTTAAAACTTAACTACCTACCAACATTTTATTTTCACTTTTGAAAATATTATGGCATTAGGAAAAAATGTTTGTAACAATTAATTTCTGCTTCAGACAATGTTTCCGGTAATATGTGAGCAATGCTCTGTGAAAAGGGGGTTTAGTGTATCTGCAAAAAGTTTCACGTGTCGAAAACATTTACTTTTAGTCAGTTTTTCTGCATCAGAAGGACCATATTACCTCAGAATTCAGCCGGTTGCTAGACAAAACGGATCCATAATTATGTGATGACTTGCTTGGTATAATGCATCACAGAAATGCATTAACCCCTTACCACACAATCCTGAATTTTAATGACCCTCATGGAAAGTACATTTGAAAACAGTGGGAAAAGGAGAAAACGCTGGTAACCAGCATTTTCTCCTTTTTCCGCCATATTTTCTACCCTTTCAAAGAAAAATTACCTTGTTTGTGCAACATTTAATTTGTCATCTGCAAATGCTTTCATTTTGAACAAGTCTGAATTTTTGTGGTGTGGTAAAGCGTTTACCCCCCTTTTGGTAGAGCATGGCACATATTCATGTCTTTGACTTTGATTAACCATATTTCACAAAGACATGTTCCAATTTGCAATTTGCATCTGCAAACTTGCTACAAGAGGTGATAGATGTATAAGCATGGTTTTGAACTTAAGAGATATGAAGGGTGTAGAAAATTTATGGAAATTAGGTTTTTAACTCTTGAGACTGATATATGAATGAGCAGGGCTGTCAGAAAATGGGGTTTAACCCTTTACTATACGACAAAATTTTAGATCCATGTTTAAGGCATTTCGAGACGACAGTTTCAGTGTGGCTGAAATGATGGATTTTTTCTTTGACAGGGTGGAAAACATTGCGGGAAAAGGAGAAAATGCTGGTTACCAGCATTTTCTCCTTTTCCCACAATGTTTTCAAAAGGCTTCTTCCTCAGGGTGGTTTAAAGTTGGCATTGTGTGGTAAAGGGTTAATACATCTTCCTTAATACCCCGTTGGCCATTTCCCCAAGCAAGTCATTACATAGTACAGATGGATTCATTTTATCTAACAGCTGGCAAAGTCATGAGATGGAATGGTCCTTTGACATCCACAAAATTAACTCTTTACCAAACGACAAAATTTTAGACTAGTCCAAATTGAAAGAATTTGCAGATGACAAAATAAATGTGGCTGAAAAATTGAAATTTATCTGTGAAAGGGTAGAAAACATTGTGGGAGAAGGAGAAAATGCTGGTTACCTGCATTTTTTCCTTTTCCCACAATGTTTTCAAAAGGCTTCTTTCTCAGGGTCGTTAAAAGTCGGGATTGTGTGGTAATGGGTTAACCAATAGCAAAAGTTTTGACACATGTCAGCTGGACTGTACAGGCTGATACTGACCGGAACTTTCTTCAGATGCCCGCCCTGGTAGTTTGATACCCATTTAAGGAAAACTTTTTTCCAGTCAATTTTTTTGCCTCTCACCTCTGATACATGTGGGAAAAGTAGTCAGTGACTTGGAAAGAAAGTTGTGTCAGTACTGGCGTGAAAAAACCAGGAAACACATGCATAGGTGCACTGACCACTGTGATATGACCTTAGCGGTTAAAACGTTGTTAAAGTCCAATACAAACAAACAAACTTTCTTCAGATGCATTAAACTCTCTTTTCATAGAGCATGACTAAAATGAATTTGACATTTCAGAATTTTGTGCCAGGTTGACATTTTAAAACCACATTCTAACAATTAAAATTGCTGAACAACAAAATTTAAAGTGTGACTGGTCCATATTCAAAGCATGTGCAGATGACAAAAATTTTAAAGAATTGTAGGTTTAAAAAAAAAGTTGATTTCACTCTGAATGGATAGTAAAGAAGGAAATGCTGGTTATTAGAAATGTATCCTTTTCCCACAATGTTTCCAAAATTCTTTTTGTCCATAGTTGTAAACACATAGGATTGTTTGTTAAAGGGTTTACTCTAAGCATGGTTAAAGCCTTCAAGAGACTTCTGTGGAGATTTTAGATCGAAATGAGACTGTACAGAACATGTCTGATCTTTGATCTACACTGTCTGATATTTTAGAGATACTTTGGTCAAATCAGTGTTATACATTCCTTGAACCCTTTTCTATAGGATCCTGAGTTTCAACAACCCTGACAGAGAAGGCATTTGAAAACATTGTTGGAAAAGGAGAAAATGCTGGTTACCAGCATTTTCTCCTTTTCCCTCAATGTTTTGTACTTTTCATAGACAAATCCCACCATTTGAGTAACATTTCAGTTGTTGTCTGCAAATGCTTTGGATATGGAAAAGTCCAAAATGTTGTTTGGTAATGAGTTAAGTCAGTTATATCAACTGACCGAAAAAATATGTTTCTCTGATATGTTGGTCGAGGGTTAATGATATCTCTTGACTAATGTTTTTTTTTTCTGCAAGACCAGTTTGCTGTGAGACACACACACACTATGATTTATCCCTTTAGCTATCACTGGTTCTGTCTTTGATACTCCTGGTACTTCAGTTTGCTCTTTCCTATTTACCTTCACTCTATCCTTTATTACCCTTTTGTCTTTTCTTTCCTTTTTTTCTATCGTCACAGGTATGTCGTGAGTTTCAGAGGGGCTCCTGCACCCGACAACCTAGTGAGTGTCGGTACGCACATCCGCCCGACAATGTTACAGTCGACACAAGTGAGAATTGTGTCACTGTTTGTATGGATTACATTAAAGGGAAATGTACACGGGATTCGTGTCGATATTTTCACCCTCCACCTCACCTACAAGCGCAAATAAAGGCCTGTCAGCAAAGAGCTAACGCCGCCGCTGCCGCGCAGGCTCAAGCCTTGGTAGGGTATCTGACCACACCATCATGTCATTACCCCACCCATCCTGCTTCTCTTACTTCTCCTATACTCTCTACTCTTCCTGTTAAACTTCTATGTGCACCAACAGATTTATTTTGTTAAAAGAACAGAAAAAATTTAGTTCTTATTTATATCTTTTCAATGCTCTTTAATCTTGAAGAGATTTTGTAGAAAATCTCTTTTGGAAAGGTATTATTTCTCAGCTAATCTGAAATCTGTACCAAAAGGAATCCTGAAACTTTAAAAAAAATGATTATGTTTTGAAATTTAAGATACCAGTAATAGAATTTTGTTGGTGTGTATAGAAACATAATGGCAGTCATCAAGACAGAGACAAAGAAAACCAGAATTAGAAGACAAACATGTCCATACAAATCTTTTCCACAACTGTATTTCTGTTGTAAGTGAGGAATAAACAGCATTTGGTCTTTACTTGAAATTTGAATGAATGCATATAAGTCCTGCTGTGTGAAAGGGGACTTAAAGCATCTCCAAAAAGTATCAACCCAGGTCAGTCTGCGCAATCTGCACAGGCTTACTCGGTCAGAAACTTTTTGCTATAGGTCAATTTTCTGCAAGTCAAAGGAACAGTCGAACTCAGGATTCAATCAGTTGTTAACCCTTTACCACACAATCCCGACTTTTAATGACCTTGGGGAAGAAGCCTTTTGAAAACATTGTGGGAAAAGGAGAAAATGCTGGTAACCAGCATTTTCTCCTTTTCCCACAATGTGTTCTACTCTTCCCAAGACAAATTTTAATTTTTGAGTGACATTTATTTTGTCGTCTGCAAAGGCTTTCAATTTGGATCTGTCCAAAATTTTATCGTTTGGTAAAGAGTTAAGACAAAATGGATTTTATTGATTCATGATCATGTGATGACTTGCTTGGTATCATACATCACAGAGATGCATAAAGCTCCTTTTTACCAGAGCAAAGCTCATATAAAGCATTGAAAGTATTAAAAGGGTGAAAAAAAAAATAGTGCTTGCATGAAGGTCTGGACCTATAGTAAGTTTATCATGATGAAAAAAGAAAAAATGCCAAGCTTGGACACATGGCTTCAGAGGTACAGTTTTTTGTCATTAAAATATTGTGAAGAAAAAGAGCCATAGCTACTTTTTGTAAAATGTTTTCAGATATTTTTTCCTTCGAATTCCTGTTTACAATTTGTTTTACTAAGCTTTAAAAATAACTGTGAATATACTAAGTTAAAATCAATTCTGATAATTGGTGTACCTGAGGCAAAGATTTTAAAGAATCAGACTTGAAGACTGCCATAACAGCTTTCCAAATACAACATTTTGCTTGGAATTGCAGCAATTGCTGTTTAAAAATATTTAGGAAAAAAACTTTATTTTCTTATGATGAAAAAACTTGAAAAACGAAAAATAACCTTTGAAATGAATCCTATCTGCCGTTAGACAATTTAGCACCTGACCATAATTGATAGCTTTCTTATTTAAAGAAGAAGTGTTTCCAGAATGGCCACAGTGCCATTGTTAATGATTATATGTGGCCATAAGGTTATAAATATCAGTTAGATGTGTTATAATAACTCTTACAGACAGAATCACATCTTCATTAGGCTTGTGTTCAACATCCTTTGTAAGTCCCATTTATGTTTGAGAAGATGTCTGAAAACTTGATAGAAATGCTGAAGGTCTAATTGATGTTATTCCTATTATTAGCAACTTCTAACAGGGGACAGCTTGAGATTTAAAGAGCATTCGTATTAAAATTTCTCAATATTTAATTGCTTTAGTTGTTCATTACATGTACTAATTGGAAGGATGGAGCAATAATGCAAAAATTCCAAGCCAGATGTTTTAAGCTTGCTTTCCTTTCACCTCAGAATGCATTTTTGAAGAAAAGATTAAATTTTACCTACATGTAAATAATAGCGTTGATATGGTAACCTTTGACATTATACCTAGAAAGTTTCAAAAGTTCTTTTACGGCTGTGAGGTGTGGGGCCATAAACAAAGTATACATCTACAGAATTAGATCTTGATAAAAAAAAAACTATCTGTGCAAAGCAAGAAACTCTTGTTTATGATTTGTCATTGGTTAAGGAATAGTGCCAAACTTGCCGAAGTCTCCTATGTTTACTTATTTGTTATCTTGAAAGTACCCCTTTATTAAATCACAAAATTTCCACCTTGAAATCTTTTCCGGACGACAAATGTGACTAAAATGATGGGAAACGTATTTGAAATGAAAGCATAGAAAAAATTGCGGGAAAAGGTGAAAATGTTGATTGCCAGCATTTTCTCCTTTTCCTACATTGTTTTTAAAAGGCTTTTTCCTCAGGGCAGTTAAAACTTGTGATTGTATGGTAAAGAGTTAATTTGAACAAGTTAAATTTTTTTGTATTCTGATAATTGGTTTAAGGTTTGCACAGAATTCACTTACTTACTTAAAAGACAAAATGGACAGTTTATAATATTTTTTTTTTTTTCAAAGATGCATTCTTTTTTCATCCATTTCACCTAGATTATTCCCTTTTTCTGCTTTTTAGATTCTTTATTTTTCTTTTGCTTTTATAAACCATAAAAGTAAATCAAAGCAAATTTGATTCACTTTTTAGTAAAATGCAGCAAGAAAGGATCACAGTAACAAAAGTATTTACTGGAATGGGCAAAAAACTTTGCTGAAAGAAGTGTTTTTATGTACTAACCCTTTACACCACAATCCTGAGTTTTAACAATCCTGAAAAAGAATACTTTTTGAAAACTTTGTTGGTAAAGGAGAAAATGCTGGTAACCAGCATACTCTCTTTTTCCCTTAATGTTTTCTACTCTGTCAAAACAAATCTTATCGTTGGGAAGTCACATTGAATTTGTCATCTACAAAATACTTTCTGTTTGGACATATCTAAATTTTTTTTGTGTGGTAAATGGTTAATTCCATAAAGTTTTTGGGCTATCAAACTTACACAGAAGATAAAACAAATTGTGAACTTTGCTGCATTTAAGCTTATTTAGGTTCTTAAATACACTGTAGTGCTTAACTGGGTTATGCAATTTTATTTCCTTGTTTTAAGTTTACCTTCTGTCTTTTAACTTTCGATTTATGTTTGAAAACATTATTTTCTCTTCAATATGTTTTCTATAATTGTCATCAAATTTGTGTAACTTGATTATTTTGTAAATTTTTCCTTGTCAGAGGAAAAAAAGTAACTAAAATTTAGTTGGGGAAAAATATCCTTTGACATCAAACTTCTGCAGTTTTGTACTGATTTTACTGCGTCATTGTTTGTGACATAAAGTATAACACAGTTGCATTTATTTTTCTATCTTTTATGCACAAAGCTTTCTGCTTCACGGCAGCTTAAAGAGGCTGTAGCAGTTAGAGATGTTTTTTTTTTTTAAACTTTTTTGGACCAAGGAATTAATAAATGATTTTATCCACTGCCATAAACCCCCTGTAATCTTACAAGTAATTTATTACTAACAGAATGTAGAAATTTTTGAAAGTAAGGAAATGTTGGAATGTCTGTCTGAAGTTGGAAATCATTGACTCTACCAAACGACAAAAATGTAGACTTTTCCAAAATTGAAAGCAATTGCAGACGACAATTTATATGTGACTCAAATTGTGGTTACCAGCATTTTCTCCTTTTCCCACAATGTTTTCAAAAGGCTTCGTCCTCAGGGTCGTTAAAATCTGGGATTGTGGGACTCTTTACCAGACAATCCCAACTTTTAACGACTCTGTGAAAGAAGCCATTTGAAAACCTTGAAAACCTTTTGAAGCCTTTTGAAAACTTTGTGGGAAAAGGAGAAAATGCTGGTAACCAGCATTTTCTCCTTTTCCCACAATGTTTTCTACCCTTCCCAAAACAAATTTCACTTCTTCCAATCACATTTATTTTGTCGTCTGCAAATGCTTTCAGTTTGGACCTGTCTAAAATTTTGTCGTTTGGTAAAGAGTTAAAAGAAGAGGAGCAATTACTTGTAACAAATTTAATGCTCCTTTTCCACAATGTTTTCAGAAGTTATTTACCTGCAGGGGTGTGAAAAAGTCATATTGATGATCAGAAATGGTAGTGGACAAATGATTTTTATTCCTTTCAAAATTTGCATTCTGATGCATACTGTGCATCATGGGAGCTTTTTCTATAGTATGCCATCTTAGTTGCTGAAAACTCTTTAACAAAGGTGGTGGAAGGTGTTTAGTATAGTACACTATAACCACTGTAGATTTAATACCATGCTTCTTTCTTTTCACCTTATTCTTGTAGTAGAAACGTAGATAGCCCTGTAGATTTTGCCCTTTTGCCTACCCTGTACTTTGACATATTGACATCCGCTTTCCTAATTCGACCCACGAAACACGTGTACATCTGAAACTAGGAGGTGAAGAACCAGGGAAAAATTGAATTGATCCTGGTATACTGTGGTATCTGTTCTATGGTTTAAATCACAGCTGTAATGTTTAGTCCAAGCAGTTGTGTTTTTTTCTTGTTTATGGGATGGGGGCTCCCTAAAGAACAAAATGCAAGATGGTGATCCACAGCATGGTCATGTGACATTTATATTGCAATGTGATTGGTAGATTTGAGATGGACAGCCTAAAGTGACTGTGCTTTATATATTTGTTGAATATCATGTTATATTCTTATTCATATGTTAATTATCATGTATTTCAATCACTATTATATTTGCTTGTATTTTATTCTACTCAGTTTTTGGGAATTTATGCCAGGGAAATATATTTATCACTCAGCACAATCCATTTTTACATTTCCAGAAACTTATCAGAGCTGTTTCCCTTTCTTAATGATTGCAATGTGGCTTTATTGGGTCTATGAACAAACATTCCTTCAAGAAACGTAAATATCACTGTGTTGTTTTCATGATGTGTTGGAGAAAGTGAGAAATCACTAAAATGCTTTGCAAAGTATTGTGTTAAGAGCATAAATGGTACCTGAAAAATAAATTTCCCTGGTATGATTTCTGGTTTTTTATGTCTAAGCTTATGCTTGTCTTAGTTTTCTCCTAGAGATTGCTAATCTTGTATGGAACAGCTTAATATATCTGCAGGGACCTCTCACAAACAGTTAAGTATCTATTCCCTTCACCATTACAACCAGCAAAACCAACAAAACAAAGGCATTCCCACTGATGTGCTTCCTGGATACATGGTGTCATGTGACCAGCAGAGCAGACTAGAGGTTGCCATGATGGATTTAAAACAAATACATACACAAAAAGTTTACTTGCTCACCAAAAGATGACAACACGACTAAACAATTAAAGAATGCTGCTTTATTTCTTTTGCAGGATTTTTTTTTAACATTTTCATTTTTGCAGGTGGAAATACAAAATACAAGATGCTTTTATTGACATTTGTTTAAGGACAAAATTGATCTCCCACTGGCCTTTAAACTTTGGATAGATATCTAAAAATGTCCTTCACAAGATTCTATCACAAAATATAAATTTTTCGCAATATTGCTTATACAGTTCTTTCAGTTAAGAATATTCTTTCAAAAACTTTCTCTCCCTCTCTCTCGGGATGTTGCAGGCTTTTTTTATTGAAACTCTTTTTACCAGAGAACAAATTTTAGACTAGTCCATAATCAGAGCATTTGCAGACAACAGAGTATTTCTGTCTCATTATCGGATTTTTGTATGTATGGGTAGAAAACACTGTTAAAAAAGGAGTAAATACCAGTTACCAGTATTTTCTCCTTTTCCTAACATGGTTTAAAAAGCCTGCTTTGTCAGGGTTTTAAAAACATGGGATTGTTACCAAACAGTTCCGGGTTTTCATGACCCAGAGAAAGCAGCCTTTTGAAAACTTTGTGGGAAAAGGAGAAAATGCTGGTAACCAGCATTTTCTCCTTTTCCCACAATGTTTTCTACCCTTTCCAAAACAGATTTCAATGTTTGGGTCACATTAATTTTGTCGTCTGCAAACACTTTCAATTTGGATGAGTCTAAAATTTTTTTGTTTGGTTGAGAGTTCATATATCCAAAGGACAGCGGCATGTCTCAGTTTTGTCTATAGCTTTTGTTTCTGAAATCATTTGTCCAAGGTCAGCAACAAGCTTAGTTGATGCCCCATGTCTGTTTGTCTGGATTGGTTTTGATTGGTTGGTGTTAACCTTGTACCAGACGACAATATTCTAGACTTGTTCAAATTGAAAGTATTGGCAGACAACAATTTAAATATGGCTCTAATGTTGAAATTTTTCTGTGAAAGGTAAGGAAACATTGTAGGAAAAGGAGAAACTGCTGTTAAAGGTTTCTCCTTTTTTCCTATAAGTTTTCGAAAGCTCTTTCATTAAAACATAGGACTGTTTGGTACAGGGTTTAGAGTGCTGTTAAAAATATGGAGATAACAAAGTTGTGATGTGGAAGTTTGAAGTTTGTTGTTTTCCATGAAGTAATAGTTTCTTCTGAAATAAATTGGGTCAAATGTGAATTGTGGTACCATGCGTGCTCTATATAATTTAGTTTGATTAAACTTACCAGACGACAAAAATGTAGACTTGTCCAAATTGAAAGTATTTGCAAATGACTATTTGAATTGAGCTCAAATGATAGAATAAGTGTTGATAGAGTAGAAAACATTGTGGGAAAAGGAGAAAATGCTGGTTACCAGCATTTTCTCCTTTTCCAACAGTGTTTTCAAAAGCGTTGTTTCTCAGGGTCGTAAAAATGCCATTCAATCAAAAATTCAAAAATACTTATTCTCAAGAAAGCGATTCCAGATTTTTTTCAGGGTTGTTATAAGTCCGGATTGTGTGGTAAAGAGATTTAAAAAAAAAATGGTTGCTATCGTGAAAATCATAATGTACATCCTGATTGTTTACTTTCTCACTGCAAAGCCTAAACCTTGTACTTAGCGTGAAACCCAGGAAATGAGGGTTTAGTTGGTTTAAGCAGTGTGATATAAGTAACTGAATAATCTTTGGTGTAAATATGTCATTCAATCAAAAATTCAAAAATACTTATTCTTGAGACAGCACTTCCAGATTTTTTCCTCGTAGTGTTTTATACAAGTCTGTGCTTTGGCAGTTTAAGGTGAAATGATATTTTTTTTTTATCGTTTTTTTATATTAAAAAATCGATGTGATTTATCATCTGATGATCAGAAGCTAGCATGTAGTAACCAGCTATATTAATTTAACTTTTAAAAATAAAACATGGGGTATCACTAAATATTGTTTGTAAACCTTGACTTTATAGTAGAAGGTAACCAGTAGCCGTGGAAATCCAAAAAAATCGTAAAAAGCTATACTTGACAAGTTTTGGTATACTTGTAAACTTAGTTGAGTTTATGGATGGAAACAATTTATATGCATGTTGGATTGAACATTTTTTACCGATGGTGCTATTTTATTTTATTTTCATCACTACCACTACCCATCATGCCTTGTGCTGTGCTTGCTGTTGTCATGTGCCGCCAATTCCCGCCAATTGCCAACATTACGGCCAATCAAACGTCTCCTCGCCAATGTCGTACATTCGTGCTCTGCTAATTAACAAATTAGCCACAAGTGGTAGAGGTACTGACGGGAAAGAAACGCCCTCGTGATCCAAGCGAGGATTTAGTTCTGGTACTTGTGATATTCAATTTTTTCCAACATTAGACATGTCATAGATCAAGGCTGGAATTCAAATTATACCGACTTGGTTTTGCAAAACATTTTTTGTATGTCTCTGGAGAATATTTTCTTCCAGTCCAAAAAAAAAAATTCAAAACTGCAATACAAAGAGGTAGAAAGGAAATAAGTCTGTTATCTATTCATATTTTCTGCTTTAATCTGTGCTTGCCTTATTATATTTTGTTGATACTCTAACAGTTGAAAAAGGAATTTTAGTATCTTAGTGTCCAGACCTCCAGATAAAAGGGAGTGCTAGTATTCTAAATCCATTATTTCTCTTCCAAACCCTATGTTATGGGTACTCATTAGAATCGTCTCATTGAGACGATTCTAATGAGTACCCATAACATAGGGTTTAGTGCAGAGTGATTGATATTTTCAATTTTGAAATCGGAATCACTCCCTCTGTCTGGAGCTATGGTGTCTATATTCAATTTATGTTCCATTTCCCATGTATCTATCACATGTCTACAACAATAAAATACAAATTTAAAAGATATGAAATAACTTCAAAAACCCATCATGCTTTCCGCATGTAGATGTAGTCTGCTTAACCCTAATGGTGCCAGGGAAATTTTTAGTTGCTTTTCAGACGCTGTTGATCAAGATCAGATTGCAGTTTCTTTGCAGCCTGATCTTGGACTTCATAGTCCAGTGTTTTGTTAGATTCCTGACCCCCCAAAAGCTTTGAAATACTAATATCTGAGTAGCTTTTTATTTCTGAATATATTCATTTCAGTCGTATGGCACTGTATGGGTTAATAATTCAATCCGCTTAAGGAAAGATGATTGCACAGTCACATGACAACAATATTGTGTATAAACGTATTACGCTGTCTTTTTTCTGCTTGTAGATTTATTTCATTCTTTAATACAACACAACTTGTATATTGGTGATATGATTTTTTTAACTCGAAACTCTTGTGAGCAGCTTGGATGAACTGCGGGGTGGCTTAGTGTTAATGTTTTTTAAGTGTATCGTTTGACATCAAAGGCAGTATTCAACATACATTCTGAACCAAATTCAAATTCTGAATTTCATAAAAGGTAGCTTGTTGGCAGAGATGTTCTGTGAATCAGATAACTCTGTAATTTAACCCTTAGGCTGCTAAGCGCGACTCACTGACCTTTTGTGGACAGTGTAGATCAAGATCTTTAATTTTCACAGCCCAATAAGGAGATATCTTTCCTACAAAAGTACATTTGAAATAGGAAAATGTGGGTTTATACTGTTGGTTTGAAAGTTTTCTTTTATTTAGCAGGATAAGGGTTAAATGTTGGCAGTATTCAGATTTTTTGATGAATACAAAACCAGTTGTTGAATGTGTTTTTACATTCTGAAAAAATGTGTTAGTCACCTATATAACCCCGTTTAGACACAGCTACATATTGTACATACGCAAGAGAGTAACTGAGATTTGAACCCTTTACCAGACAACAAAATTTTAGCTTTGTCCAAATTGAAAGCATTTGCAGACGACAATCACAACATGGCTCAAATGGTGCAATTCTTCTTTGATAGGGTAGAAAACATTGTGGGAAAAGGAGAAAATGCTGGTAACCAGCTTTTTCTCCTATTCCCGCAATGTTTTCAAAATTCTTCTTTCCTAGGGTTGTTACAAGGCCACATTGTGCGGTAAAGGGTTAAATAGAAGAACGGTCATATCATATTTCACAAGACAATTATTTCAGAATGATAAAAAAGTTGTCAAAAACTCAATATAATTCTTTTATATAGGGAAGTTGGAGAAACAAAAATGTCATGAAATAATCACAAGGAAGCATTTTAGATACTCAACAATTTGTACAAATAAGTTACAGATAAATTTGCTTTAGTTCGTCTTCTCATTGACTATATTACAATAATTTCCATAAATCTAGGTCTAGTTATAAAATTTCAAGGGAGGCAAAAACTATCTGTTTTTGATGGTTACTTTGCTTGTCCCACCAGCAAAAGGATATTTCACTTAAATCACAAGGTCATATTGTGACAAAATACCATAATGCTGAGGAAAACAACACAAATATTCACATACATGTCCCCTAATTAAGTACCGTTACCTTAAAGAACCAAGATAATGTAACCTATGCAGGGATAATTGTCACGATATCATGCCATAGGTCTGTCTGGATAAACCAAGGTGTTGATCAGCATTGTCTACAAAAGTTGCTAGAATCATGCTGAATGGTCAATCATGGTCTTTATTGTAAACTTTTTTACTTATTTCTTCTTTCATGATTTAATGCAGAGTGTGCTATTGTTCGCAATTAGCCAGAGATTTTCATTTCAGGAATACAATTGTAGCATCCAGACTTGGGGCATTGTGTGCTACCTGCATAATGCCCAGGTATCTCACATAAGAATGCTGCAAGCTAATTATCCTGGGCTGCAAGTTCAAATTCTTGCTCAGGCAAAATGTTAACCTTGGGTTTATAATCATAAAAATCCATGATAGGATTCCTTTCTTACTTGACAAAGAAAATTTTCGCGACTCTGAATTTGTTGAAAAGCTTTTTTTGGCTTTAGCTGTGAACAGTGCTGGTGGACGACGCACTGAAAATGCATGAGCTGATGTGATATGTAGCTGAAATATTGTTAAAAATGGTATAAAACACCAAACATATAAAATCAAATGAATGGAAACATCTTTCCTCAAAAAAGAAACAGTCACTGACGATTGAGTTTCTTGAGGTTTGAATTGGTTATGTAGAGATTTCAAAGGTTATGTAGCGAATTCAAACTGGTAGAATTTTAGGATTAGGAACAGCAAATGTCAAACAGAAATGGATAATTTTCTTTCCTTTTGAATTAAATGTGAAAGTGCATAGCAATTTAGTATGACCCAGTGTTTTATAAAGGACAAACTCTAAATAACATTGTATCTGTATTCATTCTGTATATTTTATACATATATATGAGCCATGCTCTGTGAAAAAGGGGCTTAATGAATCTCCAAAAAGTATCGACCCAGGTCAGCCTGCGCAGATGCCAAAACTTTTTGCTATCGGTCAAATTTCTGGATTTCAAAGGACCAGTCTACCTCATGATTCAGTCGGCTATTAGACAAAGTGGATTTTGTGGATCCATAATTACGTGATGTCTGGCTTTGCACAATGCATTACGGAGATGCATTAAACCCCCCTTTTGCCAGAGCATGGCCTTATAGATTTTCCACCTGCATGCTTCACATGACAAGTTTTCCATGTTACAGATTGGCTCATTTCAAACAGGCACAATCAATAATCAAGATAACATTTTTACGTAGCTAAGCCACCCCTAGTGTTCTTTCCAGCTTCTAGCAGAGTTGCTGCGTGATTTTTAATGTACTCCAAGCAACATCGTGGACAGTTTTCACGCTATAATGCATGTTGGCTGATAACCGTGTAACAGAATAGCTTTTGTAAAACTATTAGAAACTAAGATATTATTATTGTTTTGGGTTTTTACTACAAAACTGCTAGAATTTGCTTGTTTCTTGTCAAAAACTGTACTTTTTAAACCTTTGGTAGCTTTTTCTTGCAGTGTACAAAACTATTTGCAAGTAGAACAATGAAATATTGTCACGTTTCGTTTTTCAGGAGTTACGACAGTTTGTCATGTGGTTATGCAATTGTTTGTATATTTCGGAATTTCAAAGGCTTTGATTTCTAAAACGTGTCTTTGTGATAAAACTGGGGCCTTTTTTTTTTAACAGATTTTTTTTATGCTTTAAGGTTGTGACACCCAAACAGTTGCATTGTCTGAATTCTTATTCTCTCCCATGTGACTTATTGTGAGAACTTTTTAACTTTTTACTGAAAGACAAAATTTTGGACTCAACCAAACTAAAAGCATCTGCATACAAATCAAATGTAGCTCACAAGTTAACTTCTGTCTCTGATAGGGTAGAAAACATGATGATTTCAAATGCATTTTTCTTTTAGCGTCGTTTAAACTCGGGACTGAAGGGTTAATCTGCTCCTGAGATGCTTAGAGTGCTGAATAAACTTGACGGACATTTTTAGGCTAGAAATATGACCCATTTGACTGCAATTTCAAGATTGCTTGTGTGTCCTTAATGTATCCACTGAATTAGAATTTCTTGGTCTACAGAAGTGAAAAAAAAATGTTGTAAATATTCAAATGATTTAGGCTGCTTTTCAAAAAAAAAAAAGAGCAAAAATCATAACGTTTGGGTGTCATTACATCTATTTGATCACTTGGTAAAACATTGCATGAGTGTCCCGATTTCTGGTATTTAGAAATATCAGTATCTCTTCTTGTCCAGCTGGACATTGGCTTCTCTATTATCTCAGAAAAGGGTGCTTTGTTTGTCTGGGGTATGCAACTGTGTACAGGCTTCAACCCTTAAAGTGCCTTTTATGGCTGTAGTTGCCTTTGCAGCTAGTGTAGATCAAGATTAGGCAGCACAAAACATGCAGCCTGATCTTTGATCTACACTGTCTGCTTTGCTGAAACACTGTAGACAAAAGCAGTCATGAAACTGCAATTAGTTGGGTCGTATTTCCAGGTCGAAAAATGTCTGAAGGGTTTTTGTGGCGCTCTTAAGGTTAAAAAGAAAACAGTGTGAAGCCTGAACAACATTAAAAAAAAAAGTCATCTTGTGTGAATTTTATTAGAATTAACACTCAAAATTTACATGATTTGTGGACTCGTATCTCCTATTTTTCTGATTTATGAAATAAGAGCTGCCAAACCGGCTCTAGCAATTTTAATCTCTTACAGAAACCCAGAACTGCAATATGATGAAAATAATGCATTACAATGCCCCAAAGGTGTCTGTCAGTCTTTGGTCATAGTTGTATATCTGCAAGAAAGACATATAAAGACAAGTTGTGTTTGCTTGTTATGGACGGGTTTGCTAAAAGATTAAATTTGTACATAAACTTAGCATTATATGCAGTAGTCGCTTTGACGCTTTCTTTTTTAATTGTAAAGAATGTTTAGTTTGGATTCTAGCAAAGCTAGCCAGGTATTGGGAACAGTCTATGTTGAGTAGACTTGACAGTTACTTCAATCAAAGTTAGTTCACAATTGCCTTTATAGGAAGGTATGATTTCCATGCGACATTGTTTCCAGTTTTATTACAATGAATAACTTCTTTTCCAGCTGTTTGATGGGGCATAACCTCCAAATAACAATGGTCTGGGTGTATTATAATATTCATGTTGAAAACTTTTAAATAGATAAATAGTTCTAGGTAAGATTTGGTGCCTTGCCAACAGTATGGGTTTGAGATCATACTGCACAAAACATGCATATTGATCTTACATCTTCATTTTTAGCTCACCTTAGCACAACGTGCTAAAGGTGAGCTATTGTGATCGCCCGATGTCCGGCGTCCGTCGTCCGTCAACAATTTCTTTAAACATCTTCTTCTCCTAAACCACTGGGCCAATCTTGATGAAACTTGGCAGGGATGTTCTTTGGGTGAAGCTCTACCAAAATTGTTCAAAGAATTGAATTCCACCCACAACTCTGGTTGCCATGGCAACAAAAAGGAAAAAATAGCAAAATCTTTGAAAATCTTCTTCTCTGAAACTAGAAGGCACAGAGCTTTGATATTTGGTATGTAGCATCTCCTAGTGGACCTCTACCAAGTTTGTTCATTTGATGCCCCTGGGGCCAAAACTGGCCCCACCCCGGGGGTCACAAGTTTGAGCATAGTAACAAAGAAGGAAAACTTTAAAAATCTTTTTCTCTGAAATTTGAAGGCGTAGAGCTTTGATATTTGGCATGTAGCATCTCCTAGTGAACCTCTACCAAGTTTGTTCATATGATGCCCCTGGGGTCAAAACTGGCCCCGCCCCGGGGGTCACAATTTCCAACATAGCAACAAAGAAGGAAAACTTTAAAAATCTTCTTCTCTAAAACTAGAAGGCATAGAGCTTTGATATTTGGCATGAAGCATCTCCTAGTGGACCTCTACCAAGTTTGTTCATATGATACCCTTGGGGTCAAAACTAGCCCTGCCCTGGGGGTCACAAGTTCGAACATAGGAACAAAGAGGGAAAACTTTAAAAATCATCTTCTCTGAAACTGGAAGGCGTAGAGCTTTGATATTTAGTATGTAGCATTGCCTAGTAGACCTCTACCAAGTTTGTTCATATGATGCCCCTGGGGTCAAAACTGGCCCCGCCCCGGGGGTCACAAGTTTGAGCATAGTAACAAAGAAGGAAAACTTTAAAAATCTTCTTCTCTGAAACTTGAAGGCATAGAGCTTTGATATTTGGCATGTAGCATCTCCTAGTGGACTTCTACCAAGTTTGTTCATATGATGCCCCTGGAGTCAAAACTGGCCCCGCCCCGGGGGTCACAATTTCCAACATAGGAACAAAGAAGGAAAACTTTAAGAATGATCTTCTCTAAAACTAGAAGGCATAGAGCTTTGATATTTGGCATGAAGCATCTCCTAGTGGACCTCTACCAAGTTTGTTTATATAATGCCCTTGGGGTCAAAACTGGCCCTGCCCCGGGGGTCACAAGTTCAAACATAGGAACAAAGAGGGAAAACTTTAAAAATCATCTTCTCTGAAACTGGAAGGCGTAGAGCTTTGATATTTGGTATGTAGCATTGCCTAGTGGACCTCTACCAAGTTTGTTCATATGATGCCCCTGGGGTCAAAACTGGCCCCACCCCGGGGGTCACAATTTCCAACATAGGAACAAAGAAGGAAAACTTTAAAAATCTTCTTCTCTGAAACAGGAATGCATAGAGCTTTGATATGTAGTATGTAGCATCTTCTAGTAGATCTCTACCAAGTTTGTGCATATGATGCCCTTGGGGCAAAAGTTGGCCCTGCCCCGGGGGTCACAAGTTCGAACATAGGAACAAAGAAGGAAAACTTTAAGAATCATCTTCTCTGAAACTGGAAGGCGTAGAGCTTTGATATTTTGTATGTAGCATCACCTAGAAGACCTCTACTAAGTTTGTTCATATGATGCCTTTGGGGTCAAAACTGGCGCAGCCCCGATGTCAAATGTTTAAAAATAGGAACAAAGTAGGAAAACTTTAATTTTTTTTTTTCTTTTAAATGGGAAGGCATAGAGCTTTGATATTTGGTATGTAGCATCTCCTAGTGGACTTCTACCAAGTTTGTTCCAAGGATGCTGCTTGGGTAAAAACTGGCCCAGCCCATGGGGTCACAATTTCCAACATAGCAACAAAGAAGGAAAACTTTAAAATTCTTCTTTTCTGAAACCGAAAGGTGTGGAGCTTTGATATTTGGTATGTTGCATCTCAGAATGGACCTCTACCAAGTGTGTTCATATGATGCCTCTGGGTCAAAACTGGCCCCGCCCCAGGGGTCACAAGTTCGAACATAGGAACAAAGAAGGAAAACTTTAAATTTCTTTTTCTCTTAAACGGGAAGGTGTAGAGCTTTGATATTTGGTATGTTGCATTTCCTAGTGGACCTCTACCAAGTTTGTTCCAAGGATGCTGCTTGGGTCAAAACTGGCCCAGCCCTGGGTGTCACAAGTTCGAACATAGGAAAAAAGAAGGAAAACTTTAAAATTCTTCTTTTAAAATGGAAGGTGTAGAGCTTTGATATTTGGTATGTAGTGATTCTCTTTTAAGTTTGTTTGCCCATCTAAGCACAACAAGTTCATTGAGTTCAAAATTGGGTCATCTTGGGTCATAAACTAGGTCACTAGGTCAAATTAAAGAAATACCTTGTTGGCACTCTCAAGGCCACATTATTTGCTCAATTGCCATGAAAATTAGTTAGAAAGTTTGTCTTTATAAAGTCTCACATAAGATTAATTTGGGTCAACTTGGGTCATAAACTAGTTCACTGGGTCAAATTAAAGAAATACCTTGTTTGCACTCTGGAGGCCACATTTATTGCTCAAATGACCTGAAATATGGCCAGAATGTTTGTATTGATGAAATACCAGATGAGTTTGGATTTGGGTCACCTGGAACCATAAACTAGGTCACTAGGTCAAATTAAAGAAATTCCTTGTGGGCACTCTAGAGGCCACATTATTTGCTTAATTGCCTTGAAAATTGGTCAGAATGTTTGTCTTTATAAAATCTCACATTAGTCTGAATTTGGGTCAACTGGGGTCATAAACTAGGTCACTTGGTCAAATTAAAGAAATAGCTAGTGGGCACTCTAGAGGCCACATTTATTATTCAGTTGATTTGAAAATTGGTTAAAATGTTTCTTTTGATATAGTCCAAGACCAGTTCAAATTTGGGTCACCTGGGGTCATAATCTAGGTCACTAGGTCAAATTAAAAAGATACCTTTGGGGCACTCGAGGCCACATTTTTTGCTCACTTGACTTGAAAATTGGTCAGAATGTTTGTCTTCATGAAATTTGAGTTTGAAATTGGGTCACCTGCGGTCAAAAACTAGGTCACATGGTCAAATTAAAGAAATACCTTTAAGGCACTCTACTAAGGTGAGCGACCCAGGGCCATCATGGCCCTCTTGTCTGTTATTTTTCCTGAATATCCAATTTTAAAAAAAAAGTGCCAAGTGGCAAAAGGTGTATTTTGGAAATCTTGATGAGAAACTCCAATCTATTCATGGACAATTTCTCCTTTTGCCACATTTTTAACTCGGCTGATTGCAAGGAAAAAGCTGAGATGTTGCTATAGCCCCCTTCTCTACATTATCATAAAACAACTTCGACATTTTCTCATATCTCTTACAGTACTGAAGATATTTCCTTCAATCTGAGCCAGTTGTTAATCATCAAAAGGAGAAGTCATGATACAGCTATGTCCCTTTTTGACAGAGAATTTTCACTGAGAAAGCTGCTACAGCCAAGTATTGGCACCCACATTGTGTCATCTTGTTTCATATGTTCTCATGTTTTTAAATGTAATTTATGCTGAACGTCCATGTTTACAAGTATATTTTAAAGTTACCAGCAACAAAACTTGGTTTGGGAGGTAATGCATTAACTTTCTATGGCCAACAAAGCATCTGTTTGTGCATCTATTTACCATGGGCTGTAGAGTTATTATTGTGCCACTGGAAGTGTTGAAGTAACTGACAAGTATCTGACATGACTGTTGGTGTGTAGCTAGTTGAAGCTGGGTCCTATCTGAACATTCATACCCATACAGTCACCATGTATCACCAGATCTGTCATGTTCTTGTTGATTGGACTACCTCTACCAATGTCCAGTGTAAGGTTATCATATATGTATACTTGTGCTTTTTGCAGTCTCAATTACCCGGTATGGTGAGCCAATACAAACGTCTAGCAGTGCCCGACGCAAAAGGTTTGCCAACTGTCTATCAACCGATCTCGAATATATCGTACCAGCAAGCGCTCATGCAAATGCAGCCGCAGCAGTACATACCGGTGTCGTGTAAGTATGGAGACCGACTTCTCAGTCTTGTTTCTACTGTCATATGATTGGAATATTTTTGACCTTCCAGAGTTGTTACTACTGTTATGTAAAAAGGAGAACTGGAGGTATCAGTGGAGCCAGGGAAATATCTCTGGTACAGACACATAAAGGTTTGATTTAAACTCTTTACCAAACAACAAAAGTTGTAGACTTGTCCAAATTGAAAGCATTTGCAGATGAATGAGACTCAAAAACTGAATTTTGTCTTAGGAAGGTTAGAAAACTTTGTGGAAAAAGGAGAAAATGCTGGTTACCAGCATTTTCTCTTTTTAACACAATGTTTTTAAAAGCCTTCTTTCTTGGGGTTGTTAAAGTTTGGGATTGTGTGGTAAAGAGTTAATGAAGAGGTAACCAAGGAAATACTATGAAACTTAGAGGCTTTCTTCTTTGTGTTACAATGTTTTCAAGTATAACTTGCTGCATATAAATCAAAATGTACAGTATGTACACAAAGTCTAAAGTCAGTTCAGAAGTTCGTGGCATGACAATCATTGTCAATGTATGTTGAGTTTAAGTTTTGATCGTATTATGGACATCTGAAAAGGAATGTAGGTGTGGGGTAGGTAGCTGTCTTTATAGGATGGCAGGGTAACAGTTTGTCTTTTGTTGGCTGTTGCTCTGTTTCATCACACCTGTGTTTGCTGGTGTACTGTAGCCAAAAGCAACCATGAAATTGCAATTATTTGGGTCATATTTCTAGGACGAAAATGTCTAGCATGTTTATTCTCCACTCTGAGGGTTAATTGTTTTTTTGTTGGCTGTTGCTGTATTTCATCACATCTATATTTGGAATCAAATTCATTGCTGATTCTACTTGTTTCTAGGGCCCCTTTCTGGAATGCTTGGAAAAGGTGATAAGTTTTTTAAAAGGGTTTTCACTATTTCTTAAAAACCACATCTTTAAAGTCTGATTGCATTATTGGAAACCTTAAGTAGGTTGCTTGGAGTAGACAGACTGTTCCAGCAATTACATCTTGAGGGAACCCTTGATTTAAATGGTGTGCATGTTTGAGAACAAGTTTGAAAATGTCCTGAAATTGGTTTCAAGAGTTTCTTGTCATTTAAAACTACTTAGCTGCAAGAATGGTTCCATTTTCTTTCTACAGATGCATTTGGTTAATAGAAATTTATGGGAGGATCATTATTGTGAAGAAGGTGCCACCTTTGGGTAATGCATGCTTTGAGGGCTTCCCAAAGTGTGGAGCCTGTTTCTAGGAATATGGCATTAGTATCAATAAAGGTTTTGAAATATTGATGGCTTACGATGTCTTAATGGCTAGTGACATGAAAAGATCCGAGCCGTGCACAGTGAAAAGGGGGTCTAATGCATATGCGAAAAGTATCAACCCATGTCAGCCTGCGCAGTCCTCGCAGGCTGACATGGGCCAAAACTTTTCGCTATCTTTGAATTTTCTGCATGTCAAGGGATTATTCTGCCTCATGATTTATTTGGTTATTTGACAAAATGGATTTTATGGATCCATGATTAGGTGATGTCTTGCTTGGTGTAATGTATTATGGAGATGCATTAACCCCCCTTTCGCTAGAGCATGGATCATCCATTTTTCAATATCAATAGGAACAAAGAATGGCTATGCTGGAGGCGAAATGTTTCATGTGTGTAGAGCCACGTACAAGAATTACTTCGTTCTTGCTTTTTTGAGTAATAAGGCTGTGTCATGAAATGTCTGTTCATTAAAAATATCCAAGGCAATTAGTTTAATTTGCATTTACTTCCTGTCGTGATATTGTTGACATGCCAGACTGTGGAACTCGGAACATTATTAATAGTTTAATATTGTATTATCTAGGCTAGGATGGTCTTCTTTATAAGCCCGCCGGGGTAGCTCAGTGGTTTGCATATCGACTTGTGAATGGTGGTTGTGAGTTTGATACCTAGTTCAGGCAAACTTTCTTTCTGAGATTTTTTACCTCTCACCTCTGATTCATGTGGGAAAAGTAGTTAGTGGCTTGGAAAGAAAGTTGTGTGAGTACTGGAATTAGAAGGTCCAGAAACACGTGCATCGGTGCACTGACTGCTATGATATAACCTAAGCGGTTGAAATGGTGTTACACCCCAATACAAACAGACAAATCTTCTTTATAAACCTGCACTGTTTTGGCATAATATTATATGGTTACATGTTCAAGCGGTTGTTTTAACCCTTTACCGCACAATGACTCCTTTTGACGCCCCAGGGAAAGAAGCCTTTTGAAAACATTGTGGGAAAAGGAGAAAATGCTGGTAACCAGCATTTTCTCCTTTTCCCACAATATTTTCTACCCTATCAAAAAAAAGTTGCACCAATTGAGCCACACTGAAATTGTCGCTTGCAAATGCTTTTAATTTGGACAAGGCTAAAATTTTGTCGTCTGGTAAAGGGTTAACCATTCCGATCGAATTTGTGGTTGTTAGTTCAAACAGTATGTTGGCAATAGTCTGGTTTTAGGGGTTTTTTGACAAGGTTTTTTGACAAGGATGGCTCAGGGCTAATGGTCTTTTATTAGGGAAGATTAGGGCATGTGGAAATTGTTGTCTTTAGTTCCAGCCTGGGAGTATTCCAGTGTTTGCACATGTCTTAACCCTTTCCCAAACAATCCCTGGTTTTCACGTGTCTGCAGGACAAGTCTTTTGAAAACACTGTTGGAAAAGGAGAAATTGCTCGTAACGAGCAATTTCTCCTTTTCCCACAGTGTTTTCTACCCTTTTTGAGAACTTTCTGCCATTTTCATCAATTTTGAAATTGTCGTCTGCAAACTCTTTCAATTTGGACCAGTCCAAAATTTGTCATATGGGAAAGGGTTAATAATACAATTTAGTTGAATAATGTAAAACTTCAATGTCCCTCTTCTGTTAAGTTTCTGCTTACAATAACATTGCAGATAACCAAGTAAACATGCATATGTATACTGACTGTAAATTTGTTACGGTTTTTAAGTCTTTACCAAACAACAACATTTTAGATTTGATGAAATTGAAAGCATTTGCAGACGAGAAAATAGATGTGACTCAGAAATTGAAATTCATTTTGGGAAGGGTAGAAAAAAGTGTGGGAAAAAGAAGAAAATGCTGGTTACCAGCATTTTCTCCTTTTCCCACAATGTTTTCAAAAGCTTTCTCAGGGTTGTTTAAACACAGGATTGTGTGGTAAAGGGTTAACTAATCATTGTATAACCTTAGTTTTGGCATACAAAAAAAGAACAAGTAACACAAAGGAGAAACGGTTCAAGGAAAACAAATTTCTTTTTTCTAACCATTTTGGGAAATTGGTCAATTCTCACAGTGTTTTCAAAAGCTCAAGTAAAGATGGCAAAAAGTTGTATTTGTGCAGTAGTTGCTTAGATGTACATGTTACTGCACACAAAATTTGGTATATCTGTATCCCTATTCGTTAATGTTGTGGTCATTTTTGTGTTCTGATTTTTTGTTCAACCTACATTCCACAGTGCCAACACAACTGTCCCTTGGTATTGCCAACAGTGTGAATCCAAAGATCTGCACAGAATGTGTAGTCTGGTCCATGGATATATACTATCTGTTATGTTGAGACTATTGTCCAAAAGCATTGCTTGGCCAATTTTTGGACTGGAAATGTCAATTTTGGTGTTTTTTGGCACTTGAAAGGTTCGGAAGCTGTTTGATTTAAACTTGTCCTATACACCCTTTTAGTTATTAACATTTTATTTGCACTATTAGCTGTCATTTCTCATTAACATTGACTAATGAAATATTAGTTGTTATTGGTTTTAATATAAGTACTCATAACTTACCATTATAACAACTTTATTACTATGGGCTCCCTAGTAATACTTGGATTCTCAAAAAGTTGGACAAGTAGAATACAAAATGTAATTATTAACCCTTTCCCAAACAAGCCCTGGTTTTCATGTGTCTGCAGTACAAGTCTTTTGAAAACACTGTGGGAAAAGGAGAAATTGCTCGTAACGAGCAATTTCTCCTTTTCCCACAGTGTTTTCTACCCTTTTTGATAACTTTCTGCCATTTTCATAAAATTTAAAATTGTCGTCTGCAAACTCTTTCAATTTGGACCAGTCCAAAATTTGTCGTTTGGGAGAGGGTTAACTTGCTAAATTAACACTTTTCCAATTCGAGAGCACTTGCAGATGACAAATGAAATGTGGCTGAATTGACCAAAATTGTCTTTGAAAGTGTAGAAAACATTGTGGGAAAAGGAGAAAATGCTGGTAACCAGCATTTTCTCCTTTCCGCACAATGTTTTCAAAAGGCATTTTCCTCAGGGTCATGTAAACTCTGGATTGTTTGGTAAAAAGTTTAGAGGAAATATACTGGTAAGCTAAGAGTTACTCAGATGCAGAGCTGTATGAAAGCACTTTATAGCTACTGATCAAGATACTAATGATAGCTGTTATATTCACTTGAAAAAAAAAAAATTTTCTTTTTTGCTATTAACGTTTTTTTAGTTTCACTGCATTGACCCTGATGGGTTGTACAGAAGCATTGGATTGGGGATATTTAAAAATGACCAAAATTTATAAATTTCCAGTAAATAATTACTGCAACCTCCTTTTAGTATCTCTCTCTTTTAAGTCTTTACCAAACGACAAACTTTTAAACTGGTCCAAAATTGAAAGCATTTGCAGACGACAAAATAAATGTGACTGAAAAATTGAAATTTGTTTTAGGAAGGGTAGAAAACATTATGGGAAAAGGAGAAAATGCTGGTTACCAGCATTTTCTCCTTTTCCCATGATGTTTTCAAAAGCCTTATTCCTCAGGGTCGTAAAAAGTCGGGATTGTTTACCGTACAATGCCGCCTTTTAACGACCCTTGGAAAGAAGCCTTTTGAAAACATTGTGGGAAAAGGAGAAAATGCTGGTAACCAGCATTTTCTCGTTTTCCCAAAATGTTTTCTACCCTATCAAAGAAAAATTGCACCATTTGAGCCACAGTGAAATTGTCGTCTACAAATGCTTTTAATTTGAACAAAACTTTGTCGCCTGGTACAGGGTTAAATGCATAGGTATAAAGATGTTTGGATACACATACATTCAAAAAATCATGGATAAGTTTACTATCTATTTATTTTATACAAACCTCAGCTTCTGTCAAAGATGATCACAAGGACAATGCAGTGTTATTTGTATCACCATGACGATAGAGACATCTTGCAACAGATTCTTTTTTATTATTTGATATACTGTATGTAGTTTTACATATTCAAACAGTTGAATTAGACGTGGATCAGGTCAATTGACAATATTCAACAAGCACAAACATGGTGATTATTACCCTACAAAATTAAATTACTTACTCTATTTGCCAAGAAAAAAACCCAAAAGTTTGTTGTTACAATGTTGCAACTTTCAAGGATAAAGATCGGACTCCACAGATTATGTGGGGAAGGAAGAAATTGATGGTTACCAGCTTTTTCTTTTATTTCAACAATGTTTTCTAAAGCTTTCTTTCTCAGAGGAGTTGGTGGTAAAGAGTTTAGCTTTTTTTCCAGGTTTGTTAGCCATTATGCTGCTAAGTCCGACTCACTGACCTTCTGTGGACAGTGTTCAAGTGCACAGAACGTGCAGTCTGATCTTGGACCTACACTGTTAGATAAGGAGATATCTTTCCAAAAAAAAATATATATATACCATTGAAATAGGAAAATTTGGGTTTTTACTATTGGCTTGAAAGTTTCATTTCTTTTATTTAGCAGGCTAACGGTTAAAACAAAAAAATCATACCATGAAGAGATAATTTATACAGCTTTATAAAAACGGAAAAGTAGATGTTGCAAGATGTCCTATATAGGTTTTATTTATTTTTGCGAAATTAACCTTATTGCTTTTGTTTTTAGACTTTCACCCTTGTAACTTAAAGCTCTTTACTTCTGCTAATATTTCTTCCTTCTGCTAGAGCTTAAACATTTACCAGACGACAAAATTTTAGTCTTTTCCAAATTAAAAGCATTTGCAGACAACAATTTCATTGTGGCTGAAATGATGCAATTTTTCTTTAATAGGGTAGAAAACTTTGTGGGAAAAGGAGAAAATGCTGGTTACTAGCATTTTCTCCTTTTCCAGCAATGTTTTCAAAAGGTTTCAAAGGGGTTGTTAGAAGTCGGCATGGTGCCAGGGTTAAACATTTTTGTTCATACAGGGATTGAACAGTGAGAGTTACTTCCCTTTCTTACAGAAACTATTACCTGCTATGTAAAGTTTCTTCATCAGTAGAGTATCAGCCAGAGGCAGAAGTTGCTTCTTCAGAAGTGCCCATGAATGATCTTGCATTAAGTTTCTACATTTTACAACTGAATCAAAAGTAGTCTGTCTTTCTTGACCAACAATGAGCATTGTAAAAAGCATTTTATATTGGATTGCTGAACTTCAGAGCATTTAATGGGAATAAGTAAGGAATTAGTGTTTTTAAAGAAAGTGATTACAGGTAGATGAAAGTTAGAACTAACGACTTCAAAAAGTCAGTAGATAATATCAATCTATAATACTGATGTTATTTCACAGTAAAATCACCAAAGCCAATAAATAAAGGGTGCAAACCTTTGGACAGTAATTTAGTAAAGTTATTTCACAGATTTAGGCCAAGCCCTGTAGTTCAGTCACTAGCGAACAGGACTTGAGAACAGGAGGTCACTGGTTCAATCCCCGGCTTGGCCAATTTCTTTCCAAGGATTGATGATAGTCATAGCGACAGGATTCATTCCTCTCTCGCCGCTGACCATTGTTTTGACGATGGTTATGTGGGAAAGAAGCCAGTGGCTTGGAAAGAATATTGTGTGGAGTACTGGTAAAAGAAACTCCAGGAAAGCATGGATAGGTGCTCTTGCCGCCGTGATACAACTGAAATAATGTTGAAAACGGCGTTAAACACCATACAATCAATCAATCACTGATTTAGATATGTAAATACCCATGAAATGCCAAAAGATATTGTAATTATGTGTGGAAAGGATGATCCTAGTAATTACGTGTGGAAAGGATGATCCTAGTAATTACATGTGGAAAGGATGATCCTAGTAATTATGTGTGGAAAGGATGATCCTAGTAATTACGTGTGGAAAGGATGATCCTAGTAATTACATGTGGAAAGGATGATCATAGCAATTACATGTGGAAAGGATGATCCTAGTAATTACGTGTGGAAAGGATGATCCTAGTAATTACATGTGGAAAGGATGATCCTAGTAATTACGTGTGGAAAGGATGATCCTAGTCTATCTCATCATACTCTGCCATGATATTTGCTCACGTAGAAATTTTATCTTCGAGTCAGTTAGTCCCTGACTGCCAATTATTTTTTCAACAGTAATTTTGTGAAAGAGCAACTAGCTGCTTGGATACAGTGTTGTATGTGGTACTGGTATAGAAACTCCAGGAATGTGTAGATAGCTGCACTGGCTGTAATGATATAAAATAATGAAGTACCTTTGACAACAACTCAAAATGCCCAGCACAAACATCTTGAAGGTCAGTTTCGTGAGATTTGGTAGATTGCTCTTCACATCTTCAAAGACATGATGGTTTAATTTTTATGACATTTAGAGCCCAAAATGAAGGAAATTGTATGCATTCAAACTTCAGTTAAAGAAATTAAATATTGTAACTTTAAGATTGGTTGATCTATCCGAAAAAAAAAAACCAACAACGAAATGGTGTAAACCCAAAATCTTCATCTGTATTGTGTCTAAAGGTGCCTGGAGCTGTGCTTGACATTCCAAGGGATAAAGCGCCATGATTGTAAAGATGACATAAAAAAAAAAATTATTATCACTGCTGTAGATATGAGTAATCATTAAAAAATGGTAGGTAATATCACACCATGGATCATCATTAGACAAATTGAAAATCATTCTGTGGAAAATGCTAAGCAACATATCCATGACTTTTGATGTGATGTAGGAACTAAAGCAGAAGTGGAGAGCTTTGTGATGCTGTATAGGGGTGAAGGTCACATTAGCTAACAACGTTCATTTATTACTCTATTTTCATGCTCGTACACCTGTGCCTCTGTTCGTGTGCTTATTAATGCTTCCAACACCTTAAATCACCTGCATGTGGTCATTTTTGCTTCTTGGTACATACGTAATGCACATATGTTGAAACAAATCATCCTCTCTCCCCCGAATGATCATCGCTATGATGATAAACCATCGTCATGGCAACAGTGCCGATGGTTGTTGCGCCGGAGATGGCTGCGCCGACGCTGGTGACGGCCCCACCTCAGCCTGGAAGTCTGGTACCAAACAATGCATATAGTGTAAATTACTTTGATGAGAATAAACAGGTAGATTTTAAATCATTCCATTTTTTTTTTTAAATTTTTGATTTTTTTTTTTAGAATTTTAGTTTAACCCTTTACCGCACAATGCCACCTTTTTACAACCCTAGGAAAGAAGCCCTTTGAAAACATTGTGGGAAAAGGAGAAAATGCTGGTAACCAGCATTTTCTCCTTTCCCCACAATGTTTTCTACCCTATCAAAGAAAAATTGCACCACATGACAAAAAGTTTGGTTTGTCCAAATCGAAAGCATTTGCAGATGATGAAGTAAAAGTGACTCAAAGAAGAAAATGTCTTTTTGGAAATGTAGAAAACATTGTGGGAAAAGGAGAAAATACTGGTTATCAGCATTTTCTCCTTTTGCAACAATGTTTTCCAAAGCCCTGTTCTTGAAGGTTGTTAAAACTCAGGATTGTGTGGAGAAGAGTCGATGAACCGAGAAAATTTGTTACAACAAACAAAAATTGAAATTTCTGTATTTTGAGAGAAATGGACTCCATACTTTTTCAAAAAAGAGGATAATTATTTTATTTCTTCATTTACACAACTATGTTATTCTTTTTAGTTGTTTAACTTTAGGTGTATTAATTATGATTTGACTGCTTCGGTATTATTTCACGCTATTATCAGTCTGTAGATATTATAACACAGTATCATCTTGCATGGCAAAAACTCCTGTAGAAAAAGGCAAGCTAGTAAACTTGGTGCAAAGGTTCTCTCTTCTTGAGACCACAAAATATTTAGATCTGTTATTTACCTGAAAAATTTTCTAGTTCTGATACATGCCTTGCATACGGATAAAATATCACACATGACGAAAAAAAATCTGTATTCACACAGTGTCAAATACAGTTCCAAATTTTGTATCATGACTTAAACTCGCGCGCAGAAAATGTACATATTGATTCACAATTTGATTGGTCAAAATTTATGCTATAGTATTTATCCGTAATAAAATACGAAGTTTCTAGCCACTACACCATTGTTTTTTTTACTTTGTTTACCAATTTGCGAATAAAAAGTAAATAACTGCAAAATTTGGTTGTTGAAAGTTGTAGGTATAAAATAAAAGGAATATTACATTGTAGTAACCTTGTTGATGGTTGTAAAGTTTTTGTCATCTGTTACAGTGTTGAAGGTTGTTGGTAATCTGTAGCATCACCCAGTGCAATGAAAGATTTTTTTTTTTAATGTCACCTGCTTTCCCTCGAGTTATTTGCAAATGATATTTATTTATGAGCCATGCTTTGCTGTGAAAAAGGGGCTTAATGTATCTGCATAAAGTATCAACCCAGGTCAGCCTGCGCAGTCTGCACAGGCAGACCTTTGCCAAAACTTTTTGCTTTCGGTCAAATTTCTGCATGTCAAAGGACCATTCTACCTCATGATTCATCCAGTTGTTACACAAGGTGAATTTTATGGTTTCCTTATGTGATGTCTTGCTTGGTACAGTGCATTGCAGAGATACATTAAACCCCCTTTTTGCCAGGGCATGACTCATATTACTTTGTTTTTATAACCAACCTTGCACCAAGCTTACATATAGCCAATTTAAACCTAGTACTCAAGTAAAACCTGTGCATTTTGGACTGAAGTGTTAATCCAAATGAAATGCTAGCAACTGTATTTACAAATTCTATCCAAGGTTTAATCACTCCAAAAGGGGAAATAACTACCCTCCTTACTACTATTATTTTACTGTCCTAGTGATCTCCCTTTGTTTTAGGGGAACCTGAAGCTAGCTAGCTTAATTTTCTAAAGCCATTAATCCTTTATTTGGCCATGCTTTGCAAAGCAAGTTGCACACACTAACCTCTATTACATTTTTAGACAGGATATGAAGTGTTTGTTCGTACTAACATAGCATTTAGCCCGCGTACAGTATGAGAAACATTGCACTAACAAGACAAGTAAAGATTTACCTGTGTTGTACAACTGTTGTAACATGGATGTTGTTTGCTTGTGACTGCACCATAACAACCATTGTTTGTGGAAATTCGTGGTTGAACCAGATATTTAACCCCTTAAACTGCTAGATAAGTTGAATGAAGCTTTCTTGCAGATTATAAAAACCCAAATGTTACTATATCAAAGTTATTTAGTGGGGTAGGGGGAATATCCCCTTATCAGACAGTGTAGATCCAAGATCAGACTGCATGTTCTGTGCAGTCTGATCTTGATCTGCACTGTCTGCAGAAGGTCCTTGAGTTGCACTTAGCAGGCTAAGGGTTAAGATAATAGAATTCTGTCTCCCTGAGTTCTCTTAATGACCTTGAGCCTCTTATTGACCTTGACCTTTTACAGTTGCTGGACACCCTCCCAGTGTGCAAAGATTTTAAGTTAGGTCTTTGTCAAAGACCAACCTGCAAGTACATTCATGTGCTAGAGGGTAAGTAAGACAGGAGCTGTGCTCCATGAAAAGGGGGCTTAGTGCATCTGCAAAACACATTGACCCATGTCAGCCTGTGCTGTCTGCCCAAGCTGACCTGGATCTAAACTTTATGCTATTTGTCAAAGGACCAGTCTACCTCATAGTTTTACTGTAATTGGTAGCTAGACAAACTAAATTGTATGGATGTGAAATTTATGCGATGACTTGCTTGGTATAATGCATTGTGGAGATGCATTTAGCCCCCTTTTTACCAGAGTGCCACTTAATCATTTTAACCCTTTACCACACAATCCTGACTTTTAATGACCCTGAGAAAGACGCCTTTTGAAAACATTGTGGGAAAAGGAGAAAATGCTGGTAACCAGCATTTTCTCCTTTTCCCACAATGTTTTCTACCCTTCCCAAAACAGATTTCAATTTTTCAGTCACATTTATTTTGTCATCTGCAAATGCTTTCAATTTTGATGGGTCTAAAATTTTGTCGTGTGGTAAAGGGTTAATTAATTTAACTTTGTACCTCATAATTTTTGTCAGACGAGCTTCAAAATATCCAGTAAACTTTTTATGAGGTGACAAAATTTTAACCTTGATCAAATTGAAAGCATTTTCAGACAACAAAATGACTGTGTCTCAAAAATTGAAGTTCCTTTATTGTAGGGTAGAAAACATTGTGGGATAATGAAATGCTGCTTGCCAGCATTATTTCCTTTTCCCACAATGTTCCTTAAAGTCTTCTTCTGTATGAAGGTGAAGTTGGGATTGTGTCAAAAAGGGTCAAATTTCAGGCAACAATGACCTTCAACCCTTATTAACCAACCTGGTGATGGAATGACCATGAAGAAAAATTCTGAAAACATTCTGGGAAAAGGAGAAATTATTGATGACCAGCATTTTCTCCTTTTCCCACCTTGTTTTCTGCCCTTTCATAATTTTAACCACACTACAATAAATGTCTTTACTTGGAACAAGTCTAAAATTTTGTCATCTGGTAAAGAGTTCACATTTAGCTAGCAAACAAGGTTAACTCTTTACCAAATGACAACATTTTGGACGATTTCAAATTGAAAGCATTTGCAGATGACAAAATAAATGTGACTCAGAAACTGAAATTTGTATTGGGAAGGGTAGAAAACATTGTGGAAAAAGGAGAAAATGCTGGTTACCAGCATTTTCTCCTTTTCCCACAATGTTTTCAAAAGGCTTGTTCCCCAGGGTCGTTCAAAGTTGGGATTGTGTGGGAAAGGGTTAAATAATTGTCAGGCCGGGTAAGAACTTGGGTTCACAGTGTCTGAGCTGTTGTCAGAAGTTCTTGTGAAAACAGTAAATTTACAGCATTGTTTTTGTCTGTTTCACTGTCATAAAGTGTCCATTTCATTTCATGTTTGAAAGTTTTATCTAATTTCATGGTTCACCAGAACTGTTGGACATGAGTTGGTGAACAGTTGCTGTTATGATATAACTGAAGAACTGTTGAAAGCAGTATACACCCCTCTGCAAACCAAAAAACAATCATGAGGGCTTACCAGTGAAACAATTGCTCTGTAGTTTACAATTTGATTTGTATGTATTTTCAAGTCCTTAACCCTTTACCACACAATCCTGTGTTTTGACGACCCTATGAAAGAAGCCTTTTGAAAACATGTTTTGTACCCAAAATAGAAATCATCATTTGAGCTACATTTCATTTGTCATCTACAAATCCTTTCAACTTGGACCAGTCTAAAATTTTGTTGTTTGGTAAAGAGTTAAAGAAAGCAGTTTCTTAAAAACATTGTAGGAAAACAGTGCTTATATCTATCATTTTCTCCTTTTCTCACAGTAAGTTGTACTTTTTTACAGACATATTACATTATTAGCTACACTGGCCGAAGGCCAGCGGGCTTATGTCATGGCCCGGTGTCCGTCGTGCGTCCATGCGTGCGTCTGTGCGTGCGTCCGTGCGTGCGTCCGTCTGTCCGTCTGTCTGTCCGTCCGTGCGTTAACTTTTATTTCAAACATCTTCTTCTCCGAAACTACCCATCCAATTTTCATGAAACTTCACAGAAATGATCCTGCCATGGTCCTGTTCAGAAGTTCTTGAAAGAATTTGATTCCTTCAAAAACTCTGGTTGCCATGGCAACAAAACTGAAAAATATTGGAAATCTTTAAAAATCTTTTTGTCTGAAACCATAAGGCATAGGGCTACCAAATTTGGCATGTAGCTTTATGTAGTAGACCTCTATCAAGTTTCTTCAAATTATAGCCCTGGGGTCAAAATTGGCTCTGCCCCAGGGGTCACAAGTTTTACATAGGCTTATATAGAGAAAACTTTAAAAATCTTCCTGTACCTAGCCATAAGGCCTAGAGCTACCAAATTTTGCATGTAGCTATATCTAGTGGGCCTCTACCAAGCGGGCCAAAATTTTAGCCCTGGGGTCAAAATTGGCCTCGCCACAGGGGTCACAAGTTTTACATGGGCTTACATAGTGACAACTTAAGAAATCTTCCTGTTTTGATTTTTTTTTTTGAAATTAGCCTTGCATCAGGGGTCTTATGTTTTACAGAGCCTCATATTGACAAAACTTGAAAATCACCATATTTATAGCCATACAGCATAGACTTGTATTATTTTGGTATGTTGCTTTATCTTGTGGACTTCTACCAGGGTTCAAGTAATTATAGCTCTGGGATCAAAAAATGGCTTTGCCCTGCGGGTCTCAACTTTCACATGGGCTTTTACAAAGAAAACTTTGTAAGTCTTCATTTTGAAACCATTTGGCTCAGAATTGAAATGTTTAGTATTTATGGTTTATGTTCATAAGCCAGTGGAGCAATACAGGGCCATCATGGCCCTCTTGTATAAGCCATATTTGATTATTTAGTCTGAACATGCACCCAATATGTACAAGTCTAGTATTTTATCCCCTGGTAGAGAGTGAATGTGTTGTCTTGGTTAGATCCCTGTTGGTACTTTTTGTTGGCACTCAGCTGTGAAATACTTAATCCTTTACCACACAATTATGACTTTTAACCCTTTACTGCACAATGCCGCCTTTTGACGCCCCTAGGAAAGAAGCCTTTTGAAAACATTGTGGGAAAAGGAGAAAATGCTGGTAACCAGCATTTTCTCCTTTTCCCACAATGTTTTCTACCCTTCCCAATACAAATTTCAATTTTTCAGCCACATTTATTTTGTTGTCTGCAAATGCTTTCAATTTGGACAAGGTTAAAACTTTGTCATCTGGTAAAGGGTTAAAAACGCCGTGAAAGCAGCCTTATGAAAACATTGTGGGAAAAGCCAGGTTTGTTAAATCTTTGGATTGTGTAGTAGAAGGTGAATAATACTTGTATTTCGTATTTCAGATTATGTTGAAGTAAATGATGGGCGAGTTACTGTTTGTAGGGACGGAGTTCGGGGAAAGTGTTCTCGACCAACGTGCAAGTACTATCATATACCTATACCACTTCCGAATTCGGAATGAAAATACTGAAGAAGAGGAGGAAAAATTGTATACTATTAATTTTGTAATTGGAAACTACTTTGATTTTTTCCTCTGTCTCTCTTTCTTTAATGAGATACTATATTTTGGTATTTCTTTTTTTAAGTATTTGTAGATTCGAACTATTTCTAAGTGCCATCTTTGAGAAATTAGCTGTAAATGAGAGGGAAAATTTTGGAGTAAACTACAAGAAGAGAGTGGTGGAGATGTTTAGATAGTGCATGCACTGTTACCATGGTTACCATTAAAGCAAGCCAATAAGTGGAGGAACTTTGGAGCCAGTTTTCTACAACAAGCAAAATACACAAAGACTGGATTTTGGAGAAAGTGTGAATATTGTGATACTTAAAGACATTACTAAAATATTGGTTCAAAACCAGAACTGTTCAATTGCCATGCATGTTGACTGTGGTAGAAGTTAAAGGGAACTAGCATATTTGATATGGAAACCACTTGCCTCTGATTGCTACCATAGCAACAACATGTTATCAAATAAAATGTGATATCTCCGATAATTATCAGAGTACAAAGAAACCAACTATTTTTATAAAAGTGAATGCTGTATGGCGCGCTTCCCAGAATGCAACACGCAAAGCTGATGTCCTTGTATCCATGCTTTATGAATAGCAAATCGAGGTTTCAGAGCAATCAGTCTTTAGTGACCTTCACAGATGAGTCTTGAGTGACCTTTACAGATAAGTCTTGAGTGACCTTTACAGATAAGTCTTGAGTGACCTTTACAGATAAGTCTTGAGTGACCTTCACAGATAAGTCTTGAGTGACGTTCACAAATCTCTGTCATGCTTTTTCCTCCAAAACAAACTTAATGGCATTATTTTTGGAATTCTTACCAAGCAACAAAACTTGAGGAGACTTGTCCAAATTCAAAGCATTTGCAGACAACAAATTGAATGTGGGTCAAGTAATGGTATCTTTATTCAAAATGCTAGAAACATTGTGGGAAAAGGAGAAAATGCTTTTTCTAAATGTTTGGTAAAGACTTACATGTAAATCTGGTTGCAAAGTGGTTGATGGAAAAAGAACTGTGTTTCACAACGTTTGGCTATGTGTAACTGGAAATACTAACACGCTGATGCTAAAACTTTGCAAGTGCCTGGACTTATATATAATTGTCACATTACATTTCTGTGATGGCCACTTGGACTATTGCCTTGCCTGTTGCATATGTTCACTTCTAGCTTGTTGTACGACCTAAGACAACTTATAACACAGACGGTGTGAGGCTTTGCTTTTATCGAAACTTTCTATTTTACAACAATATTGTACCCTTGAACGCTTTATGTAGCAACCGTAATTTTTGATGTTTGTGACAATATTAGTTTTATTCTAAAGGAAATTCAATTGCTACTAAACTTGGGTAATGCTACTGCTCTTTACTTTAAAGAAATACCTGCACTACCATATTTAGCAGTGCAGGTTCTTAATTCTCTCACTGACAGAAAACTTAAAAGGTAAAATTGAAGTTGGAACAGGACAGAATTTTTAAATAACTAGTATATTAGAGTATCATGGGGTACATTTCTTGTAAAAAATAGCTTGTAAAGTTCCCTGGTGTATTTATACATTTTTTGCCCTTCATTGTATCAAGTGGTATTAGCTGAATAAGAGCCAAAACTAAAAAAAGTAGTTCCTGTCAGAATACTGTTCAAGCATTCCTGTTGAAGATATTTTGGCTATATTTCTACGTGCTTCAAGTCTAGATCATTGTGCCCCCCTGACCGTTGATGAAAACCTTCAGTTTGTCATGTAAACGCCATTAAATGGTTGTTTGGATGAATTCAGCTAACCTTCAGTGATGACTATTTTCTTGTGACTATAGATCTGTTCCAAATAGAGCATTTGATACAATGATAGTTGATAATAGTCGCAAAGATTTTAAATGTGGTTTGATTCAGAAATATACACATAGGGCAAGATTGGTAACTCAAAACACAGAGACATAGAATTAGTGTATGATATTGTTAGCTTAGCTCAAAGATGAGTAATTTTGTGTCTAAGTCCATCTTAATTTACTTTATCATTCTCCTTAATAGCATTTTATTACGATTTCTTTTTTGTGAAAATACGATGCCATATTAAGAAATTTTGATAAAATGTTTGTTACATGAGGTCTTTAAAGCATTTTAAATTGTTTCTATTATTATTATTGTAAACTTATATTTTACTATTGAAAAAATGGTGCAATTTTTTTTTTTTTAAGTAGGAAAAAAGGTGCACAGATTTTGTTGACTTGATACCATGGTTACTGTATCTCATATCCTGTGCCATATGCCATTGTTTTGTTTGAAATTTTGTAATAAAACCAACTTTTTAAATCATTCACAACACTCAATGTGTTTTTAAGCAAAGAAAATTCAGATTGTAGTGTTTTGTTTTGGTTTTTCTTTCAGGATTTAGTTATGGTAACTGCAGAAAATTAAAGAAAATAATTGACACTTGCCATTTTTAGATGGTTTGAACACTTAAGTATTACAATTTACACTGTTGGAAAAGGAGAAAATTTTCAAAATGGTTCCGGATGTTTTGGCTTTAAGGTTGAACTGCTTGCCAAACAATAACACTTTTTAATGGTCCTAAAAAAGTAGGTGTTTGAAAACATCGTGGGAAAAGCAGAAAAGCTCAAATACCTGAAGTCCTTGTTTCTTTGCCAAAGAAAAGCAATCTGAATCTGGTCATTTTGTTTTTGTAATGAAATTTTGTAACTTTTTTTTCTCTTACTGATCAGTCCTGAACTTGACACTTTAAGACTGACAAATATAGCTGTTACTTGCAGTTTTTGGATAGGAAAACACTTCCAAGTATGATATTTTGAAAAGCAAACAAACTCTAGCCTTTTTCTGTAAATAATCTATATACAAAACATGTTTCAAACAATTATGATTCAAATATTTATGTAGAGAATTGCCAAGTTCTTGTAAAGGACTAAATAGTCATTGTATCTCATGTCATTTATATTGGTAAGTTGTCAATCTGTATGCATTTAATACATGTGTTTTTGTTTTGTGAAAAGTGCAGTATTGAATAAAACAAAAATTGATAATATCATGGAAATATTTTTCCACCAAAGAGATAAAGATAGTGTAGGTCAAAATCAAAGTGCACATAGTTGCAGTGAAAAAAGAAAGAAAACATCTTGGCAGAAGTTACATGTATTTAGTTGTAACTCAGTACCAGAAAAGTGATGGAGGTTATCAGCCATTTGTTCATGTGATCATCATATTTTGTTCAAAACCATTTAAAACAAGTGCCATGCTAAACTGAAATATCTACAGGTTTAAAAGAAAAATGACTTTGGTTTTTGTATGATATATATATATTGAATTTTGAATTGTTAAATGTACAAGCATGTCACTTGAGAAACCTTTTACATATGTATATTGGATACTTTATCCCTGTTGTTGTTTATTTTTTTTTTGATGACATCATTTTACAGAAACTCTGGTTGCCATATTAACCCTTTCCCAAACAAGCCCTGGTTTTCATGTGCCTGCAGTACAAGTCTTTTGAAAACACTGTGGGAAAAAGAGAAATTGCTCGTAACGAGCAATTTCTCCTTTTCCCACAGTGTTTTCTACCCTTTTTGAGACCTTTTTGCCATTTTCATCAAATTTAAGAGTGCTGTCTGCAAACTCTTTCAATTTGGACCAGTCCAAAATTTGTCATTTGGGAAAGGGTTAAGGAATAGTTTCTACTTTATCCAGTATTGAACTGATTTTCGAAATATCCCATGTTGATCTAAGAATAAATAGGCAGATATTTCTATGGTTATTGGTAATTCAATCCATTTGCAAGAAATGTGAACGCTGTAGTAAAAATCAATGGTATCTTACTGCTAATAGCTTCAAGAAATTTTATTGTCCCGATTTTTTCTGACTGGAATACTTCTAGTTTACAGTTGTGGCACTTAACTCCATACCAGACTACAAAATTTTGACTGGTCCAAATTGAAAGCATTTGCAGACGACAAAATAAATGTGTTTTAAAAATTGAAATTTGTATTGGGAAGGGTAGAAAACGTGGAAAAAAGAGAAAATGCTGGTTACCAGCATTATCTCCTTTTCCCACATTGTTTTGAAAGGCTTTCTTTCCCAAGTTTGTTAAAAGTTGAGATTGTGTGGTAAAGGGTTAAAGAGAATTTCAAGGATAAAAATTTGAAATGGTTCCTTAAATGGTAATATTTCTGTAGAGGGAAAACCAGTCTCAATCATGTTGATTATTAATTAATGATATATAAATGTTCACTCTTCTTGTATTAAGTGCTAAGGAAATAACTTTGGATATTCCTGGCAGTGATTGTATGTTACTTTGTAGATGTTAATTTTGATTGGTGCATGAGATGATCACATGGTTTTGTTTCTAGCCAATGAGAATCTCTAATATGATAAGAAAACATTGAAGTCAATGTCTCAGTTGTTGTAGTGTAAATCACTTTTTTTTCCGTGGAAAAGATAGAACTTTAAGCCTAGTTTGCTTTATCTTGAACATTTTTTATGTAGTAAGAGGGTTTGGTGAAACAGAATACTAGTGAGTTGACCTCAGTTTTTACTCAATGGTTGAATTTTATTATCCAGGAAGATATTGTTTAGACATGATTCATGTCTGCTTTAAGGTTGAGTTTTGTCTATTTCTATTCATTGAGAGATAAAACACTGTTAAGAACAATAAAAGGTTGTCAAGTTTTGTAGAGAAATGTTCCTTTACTTAAGGTTGATAGACAGTTTTTTGTTAACTATTACCATGTGCATAAGTTGTTACTTTGATATTTTCTAGTTTTATTACGAGTTTTACTTTTACTGCAAACTGGAAAAGATTTTGGAAGCATTTCCTTTGTAAATTTCAACAAAAAAGGTTATTCTTCTTTTTAATATTGGTTGAAAGAATCTGTCAGAGAAATAAGTTTCAAAAAAATTATTAAAAATATTTGTAACCATCATTTTTAGAACTGATTTTAGATCAAGGTTCCAGGCTAGTTATGGTTTCTTTGAATAAGTACATATCAACCTTTTACCACACAATCCCAGGTTTTAATGACCCATAAAAAGTTAGCTTTGGAAAACATTGTTGGAAAAGGAGAAAATGCTGCTTACCGGCATTTTCTCCTTTTCCAACAATGTTTTCTTACTACTCAAAAACAACCCCAACTGTTTGAACCACATGTAATATGTCGTCTTTAAATGCTTGTAATTTGGACAAGTCTAGAATTATGTCGTCTGATAAAGAGTTTAGATATGCGTTAGATTTGACATGGCTATGGTCTTTTTTTAAAGATTTCCATGAAGTTTTTTTTTTCAAAGAAGTAAAATATAAACTACAAAGAAAGCATGTAGAATGACTGTATTATCAGTTTTCTCATGTTAGAAAATCCGGTGATGTTGTAGGGTACTTGTTATATATAAATATTTCTATCAAACCATTCATAGTCTTTTCTCATTACCATAATAAGGTGAATTTTTGTTTCCTACAGAAGGCTTTGTCAGAAAATATGGAAACTGGAGTAATTAATTGTTGCAGCCATTTATTTCTTTTTCCAATTTTTTCCCAGAACTTTTAAACCTGTGAAAATAAAATCATAGTACATGTATGTGTAATTTGAAGTAGTTTTTGTTGGTCTAAAAATAGCTTGTAATATACTGAATAAGTAGCTTTTTTTTTTTTCCAAAATCATTAAACCCTTTACCACATAGTCCCGACTTTTAACGACTCTGAAAAAAAAGCCTTTTGAAAACATTGTGGGAAAAGGAGAAAATGCTGGTAACCATGTTTTCTATCTTACCAAAGTAGAATCACATTATTTGAGCCACATTGAAAATGTCGTCTGCAAATGCTTTCAATTTGGACGGGTCTAAAATTTTGTCGTGTGCTAAAGCATCAGAGCTTTTAATCATATTTTATCATATTTTGGTCTCTTCATTTTATGTTCACTCATTTAAAAGATGAAAGTACGAGAATTTTTTCCTTTCCCCTTTTTAAATTTTTGCCTTCTATAAGAAAAAAAATAAGTACAGTGTATTTTTCAAAGAATGCATTTGTTTGATAGGACATGAAAAAAAAAAAAAATCATGCTAGGGAAATTTTGCAAAATTTCTTTTTTTTTTATATTTTGTTTTCTTTGAAACCATTTGATACCAAAATATGAGGGAAGGGGTGATTCCATTTTTTTTTTTTTAAGTCAATATACATCAGCATTATCACAATGAGTGGATTGATATTAGTATTGGAAAGCCAAGGAGAAAATGAGTTTTCTATCCTTTTTTTTTTTAGTTTTATTTTTGAAAGTCCATAAAACATTCCATGTATTTTTTGCCTAGACTCTTGATAAACAAGTAGAAAGTAAGTAAACAACTTCAGAGTAACTCAAATCCATCATTTTTTGAAGTATCCATTATGGTGTAGTGATGTTCTATTATGGTGTATAGGTAACAGTTTTGTTGGGTTTATTTTGTACATCAGAGTTCAGGTACCATCTTCTGAGTACTTCCTAGCTGAACAAGGATAAAGCGAATTTGCAAATTCCAAGTTTGGTCTGATTAACTCTTTACAGATTGATAAAATGTTTGACTTGTCCAATCGAAAGCATCTGCAGATGGCATATTAAATGTGGCTCAAATGATTGAATTTACCTCTAAAAGGTGGAAAACATTGTGGGAAAAGGGGAAAATGCTGGTTACCAGCATTTTCTGCTTTTCCCACAATGTTTTCAAAAGCTGTGTCATTAAAATTTGTGATTGTGTGGTTAAGGGTTAATTAATTTGAAATTAATCTACAGTATTTCCTTTCTTTTCTTCTCTTTAACAAATATTTTCTGACATTTTCCACAATGTGAAATGAAGAAATTCATTGCAAAAGCAGTTTTCAACAAGAAAACACTGCACAAACCTTATTTTTCAATATGGGAGATCAGAGCTCTGTCAGTGGCTTAGAGAGAAATTTGTGATAAGCATTGGAAAGGAAATACGTGTAGATTGAGACATTGGCCATCATTTGAGCCAAAACAATCTCAAAAAAAAATTTAATATAGTTATAGTAACATAAAGTGTTTTTCTGACAATGGAGATCAAGATCAGACCACACCGAAATTGAGGTCTGATTTGGATCAGTCGAAATGTCCAATTTCAGTTACATAAATTGGAGAAAACAAATTTTGAAATTTTTAAAATTAAATTTTTTTTTTTTCCCCATAAGCTGACAGTATTCATTTCATAAACATGTATAATTATCATGTTAAGAAGTTTACAGCTTTGGAAGTATTCACAAAATGGTATTTGGACGGGATGATTAGTCTATTGTTAGTGTGATCTTATGCTGTTATGTACTTCGGTTCATGGTGGAATGTTTCTAATCTTGCATAGAACTGTCCAAAGGAAATTACTGGTGCTGGTTTTATTTTTGGATTTTTGTCTTTTCTAGATTACAAAAAAGAAATTTAGACATGACTATATTAAGAGCATTATGCTGCAACAAAGTCAGCATAGCTCAAATAAAATAAAATTGTAGCAACATATTAGTTTATCTTGAAAATTTGATTGGAAAGGATTGAGTACATTCATACAATTTCTTGAGAAATTTAAGTGACAATAATAAAGCACTCTATCAAGTATGATATTTTTAGACATCACTTATCATGAAGACTATTTTTAGACATACCAGTATCATGCAGGCTATTTTTAGACATACCAATGTCATACAGGTTATTTTTAGACATTCCTTCAACTTCATGTATGTGGCACTATAGGAAAGTCGTTTGAAGGAAAAGATATTGCTTGTATTGAATGATAAGGGAATTTTGAAAAAAAAATACCCTTTTGAACACAAAGGTGTCAAATCTGTTGGATACTTTTGGGGCACAAAAATCATAGAATAATTGGGCCTGATTCTTTGTGTGGACAGATCACCATGAGCTTAAATATGTAACAGAAATTTTTGTACATACTATCTAGTGTCTCTCTCTTTAATGTTAAACATTGGATGAGTTGACATTTTTTATTGGCATGAAAGTTGTTACCATGGTGATTTTTTGAACTGACAATGTTTATTTTTGAGTCAGTCCTTTTTTTTAAAACCCCTATGCTGCTAAGTGTGACTCACTGACTTTTTTAAGACAATGTAGATCAAGATTAGACTGCACAGAATGTGCATCTGATCTTGGATCTACACTGTCCGATAAGGAGATATTTTTCTCCAAAAAATAAGTTTGAAATAAAATTATTTGTGTTTTTACTATCGGCTTGAAAGTTTTTTTTAACCCTTTACTACACAGTCCCGACTTTTAACGACCCTGAAGAAAAAGCCTTTTGAAAACATTGTGGGAAAAGGAGAAAATGCTGGTAACCAGCATTTTCTCCTTTATCACAATGTTTTCTACTCTATCCAAAAAAAACATTGCACCATTTGAGCCACATTGAAATTTTCGTCTGCAAATGCTTTCAATTTGGACAAGGCTAAAATTTTTTCGTCTGGTAAAGAATTAAATCATTTAGCAGGATAGGGGTCAAGGTATGTTATGGATTGGAACATGAAATGTTCCTGGGAGACTGAGAGTGGATATAGGTTTTTCTTCTTATGTTTAAGATATTGTCTATGTCTATTTGTGGAAACATGACTTATATGCATTGACTTTTCTTTGTTTTAATGGCCCTTATTGTATTTACTTGACAGAAATATTAGATTTCCGGTTTCAATTTTGTTTGAAAATATTCCTCACAGAAACTTCAGCGAAGTAACTGAAAATTTGGCTGAAGTGAAACGTGTACAAAATCTATCAAAATGACTGTGCCCTTTGTCTGTATTCACCAACCATTTTTAAGAAAATTCTTAGTCTTTTTCCTTAAGAATTTTCTAAATTCAAAAGTAACACAACTTCTGATTGGCTAAACCAAATGGTTAAGCCAATCAGAAGTTGCATTACGTTCAATGCCTAGAATTTGACCAAGAATGTTCCTCAGAATGGTTGGTGAATACGGACCCCGAATTATGAATTTTGTAAATACAAGAAGTGCATTTAATAATATTAAAGGTATGGTGGATACAGTAAGGGCCATTTTTAAGATGACTTGAAGTGATAGTAGGAATTATCCACATAAACTAGTACTATCTTTGTTAACAAATTTTGTAAATGTAGATATACCTTCTGCTTCTTGTTGGCATGGAGACTGTATGACAGTCATTGCTACTAGCCAATCGCGAAATGATTGCCGGTCATGACTGGTTTTATGTTGATCACTTTATTATGTAGGCTAATTCTGTATTAATGCTATGTTTCATTGTATAATCTTTCTTTTAACCTTCGCCTTGTAAAACTGCATAGATTATGTATTGCAAACTTCTTTCGTATAAGTGAGGTATTCTGGCGTAGCCTCGAGACTTCTTCCGTAACTCTTTACCGCACAATCCCATCTTTTAACAACCCCAAGAAAGAAGCCCTTTGAAAACATTGTGGGAAAAGGAGAAAATGCTGGTAACCAGCATTTTCTCCATTTCCCACAGTGTTTTCTACTCTATCAAATACAGAAATTATCATTTTAAGATAGATTTAATTTGTCATCTGCAAATGCCTTCAATTTGGTCCAGTTCATTTTCTCCTTTTGCCAGTGTTTTCAAGTTTTCTTCTTCAAGGTCGTTAAACTGAGGATTGTATTGTAAAGAGTTGTAGACATTCCTGCACCAGACAAGTTTTGAAAACATTATGGAAAATGAAGGAATCGGTGGTAACAATTTATATCAGTAATGACTTGTGCCTGTACAGATTTGATAGATTTAATGAAAATTTACCCTTTAAAACTAGAATTACTATTGAACACTTGTATTTGCGTTAGGGTACAGCATAATTATATTGGCTAACTCCCACATGGTATTTGTCTGCTGGTAGAAACCACATGTTTTAGACCCAGCCTTAAAAATCTCTTGCTGAATGTTCATTGTTAGCCCTTTACCATACAATCCCGAGTTTTAACAATCCGGACAGTGAAGGCTTTTGAAAACATTGTAGGAAAAGGAGAAAATGCTGGTAACCAGCATTTTCTCCTTTTCCGACAATGTTTTCTACCCTAGTGAAGACAAATTTCTTCATTTGGGTCCCCTTTAATTTGTTATCTGCAATTGCTTTCAATTTCGACCAGTCTAAAATTTTGTTGTTTGGTAAAGAGTTAAAAAACTCTGGCTGAATATTCTTTGTTAAACATAATTTAGGATATGATTACTTTAGGAACAGTTTCAAGATAAAGTCTATAGTTTTCTAGACTTTACAGTCTTATTTCAACATTTTTGGTGACTTGTGTTGTACATATTTATACGTATCTATAAGTAGTGTGAGAATGATACCGTAGTACGAGTCGGATGGTTTGTACAAAGATCCATCTAGTTTACGCTCTACATCAATGTTATGGGATACACATAACTGTACAAAGTTATATTTGTCGTCTGCAAATGCTTTCAATTTGGTCTGATCCAAAATTTTGTTGTATGGTAACATGTTAAAAGCAATTGATTGTGACCAATCAGATGTGGCATTTCTGTCTTCATTGGGGTGGAAAACATTGTGGGGGAAAAAGGAGAAAATGCTGGTTACCAGCATTTTCTCCTTTTCCCACAATAATTTTAAAAGTCTTATATTCCAGTGTAATAAATATTCGGGATTGTGTGGAAATTGGTTAAGGGCAGCAAACTAGATGGGTTTTGGTGAACTATCATCATCTTGTCCTATTAAATTTTTCGTATATAACCTGAAGACACAAATTTGATGATAACAATGTCATTTGTCTATTGGACTGTTTGCTGTAGCCTTTTAATCTTGTTACCAGGCAACATGAAAAAAAAAACGACTTTTTACTTGTGCCATCACCATTTGTATAGATTGTTGAAATGCCATTTACTTTGTCAAATTTTCACTGCTGAATATTTTTTGTGACAAATGATAAAAACAAATATGTATCTACATTTACATAGCAGTGTGTTCTCCACAGGGTTTCTATGGCAACACAGGGTGGTTTGAAAATATTTTGGTAAACTTGGAACAACCCTGATGATGTTTTATTATTATGCATTAAGTGGCAAATTTTCAAGAGATTTGTGCCTGCAAGGAGCACTGAATACTGGCTTTGATCATACCGAATAAGAAGAAAGAAAGATAGTGCCATATTTTTTATGTAACCATGCATTTTTCCCTCAAAGATGTCTTCTAGGATTTGTTTGCCAGGGATAGTGCTGCATGTTATTTTGATGTTTCAGGAGAAGAAGGCATAATTTGGAAAGACTTTTCGTTAACTTTGCCCTGCAATCTCATTTAATGACACTGAGGACTCTCTTACTACTCTTTGGCTCAAATTTTGGGATTTTTCTGTGAAAGGGCTCAAATTTTGGGATTTTTCTGTGAAAGGGTAAAAAACATCTTGGAAAAGAGAGAAAATACTGGAGACCAGCATTTTCTCGCTTTTCCACAATGTTTTCAGAAGTTCCTCCTAATGCTCAGTAAAGCTTGAGAATTGTACGGTAAAGCTTTCCATGTAAGATCTATTTGATTCTACGTTAAAGCTACCCAATTCTGGCAGAGCGGTTAATAATGATGACAAGAAAGACTGGTGGTTTGTGTTTTTATCTTTAATGTGCTTACCTAATGTGCCATAAGTTATATCTGAATTGAAGTGTGAGAAATTACGTTATATATATATATTCAGTGGGTTTTAAGAACTAAAACAATGATCCATCTGGTTGTTATCAAAATGGTTGCTATGGAAACCTTGTAGAACAACTAGATTGTTTTCTGTGTAGACATGAGCTTCTACTTTGGCAGTTGTTTAAGATTAGTGCTTTTTTTTTTTCATTCTTTTAGGAAATAAATTAACCCATTTTTGTCTTATTCTTAAAGTTGTATATTGTTAATTAACAATTTAGATTGTTTAAAGTCAAGTAGCCAATTTAGAAAATATTGAAATATCTTACCAAAATTATAGTTTTAAGGTATTTCTGTTCATGAAAATTTATTTTAGAAAATTTATTGGTAATATTGCTAAAGTACATCTTTTTATTGACATTGATGGGTTAATTGTTTCCTTTTCTAGTTGAATTTTTTTATGCTTATTGCTTTTTGCTAGATGGGTTACACTTTTTGGGAAACTTATTTCAACACTCATTGTACAAGATGGTCCACAGGGTGTAGTTGAAGTCTTCAGAGAATTTTTATCTGCTTATTTCTTGATAACAAAATCAAAATAAAAGAGTATTCAAAAAAATCATAAAAACTTTTTTTTCCAAATTTTAAGCTGCTACAATAAATAAAATGGACATTCAAAATTTTGAAGCTCTTCAGGTAGTCTGCTCTTGACCTGCTTGTTTCAGAAAGCACCCAAGTTTACTCGTAAGGTGGTAAGAAACAAATTCGGAACTGATATCTATGTATTTCTTAAAGACAGAAAGCTAGTCTTTAGAGCTGGTTTGTGAATAACAAGAAATATCTTTAAAAAAGATAGCGTAAAGTTGCAAGCAAATAGGCAGGGGTCCTTAAAATAAACATCTCTGCCTATCACAAATTTCTATTCTTTCACTTGTTACCAGTACCAAGAAGGTAGGTCTAAAGCCACTACATTCAGCTATGCTGAAAAAACTTGACATAAAGATTTACCCAGTTGAGACGTGAAACCAAACAAACTTGCATATTAACGCTTTACCACACAATCCCGACTTTTCACGACCCTGAGGAAGAAACCTTTTGAAAACATTGTGGGAAAAGGAGAAAATGCTGGTAACCAGCATTTTCTCCTTTTCCCACAATGTTTTCTACCCTTTCAAATTCCAATTCCAGACTTTGAGTAACATTTATTTTGTCGTCTGCAATAGCTTTCAATTTGGACGAGTCTTAAATTTTGTCGTTTGGTAAAGTGTTAAATCAGAATTATCAGGTATAACTGAAAGTAACGAACCATTAAAGGACTGGAACAAACATCAGTTGTTATTGTGGACAATGTAGACCTTGATTAGAATGTGCAGTCTGCACAGAATGAGTAGTCTGATCTTACACCTACTCTGCAAGGTACATTTTTACATATTGTGGCATAAACAGTGTGGAAATAGCAATTTTTGGGCATTTTTTTTTCTGAATTGAAAAGGTCTCAATTCAATTATTCAGCCCTTATAAGGTGTTGGCCTTTCGGCTGTCTACAGATGAAAGCTTGAGGACCATCTTGTACTGTGGGTGATATTTACTGGCTTTACATGTTTGGTGTTTGTCTGCTATATGTTAACTCTTAAAGAGATGCTTAATAAATGCAGAAACTTGCGTAATCCATAGAAAAAGAGATCATTTAAAGAAACAACTTGTGTCCTGCTTTTTTATTTCTTGCATGACCTTTGCTCACCCCTACAGCAGCCTTGACATTGATATGACCTCTGACCTTTGTAAACCTTAACTTTGTCCATAAATTTATACTTTACTTGTTTTGCATTTTAACAATCTGGATAAATGTCAAGAAATTTCTTGAATGTATCTTTATCAAATGACAACATTTTCAACTTGCCCAATTCAAAGGCATTTGCAGATGTGAAATTAAATGTGACTTAAATGATTGGATTTGTCTTTAAAGGGTAGAAAATGCTGTGGGAAAAGGAGATAATACTGGTAACAAGCAATTTTTTCCTTTGCCCATAATTCGCTTTTCCCTCTTTAATAAAAACATCGGATTGTTTGTTCTTCCCCTCGGAAATAACAACATTGGATCATTTGGTAAAGAATTAAATCCATAATTATACTTTTCATTTCGTGGTTGGATCTTGATTTACACACTTTACTCTTTTCCAAACAATCCCAAGTTTTAACTACGCTTACGAAGAAGGTTTTTGAAAACACCGGGGAAAAAGGAGTGAATGCTGACCAAAGCATTTTCTGTTTTTCTCACGTTTTCTACTCTTTCAAAGGTAAATCCTACAATGTGAACCATGTTTATGTTGTTTTCTGTAAATGTTTTAGATTTGGACAAGTGAAAAATGGTGACATTTGATGAAGAGCTATAGCAAATAAATATGAGCCATGCTGTAGTAAATAAGGGGCTTAATGCATCTCTGTGACGCATTGTACCAATCTAGCCATCATATAATTATGGATCCATATTTTTAACAACCAACCAAATCATGAAGTAGAATAGTCCTTGGACATACACTTAATTGACCAATAGCAAAAAAGTTAAGACCCAGGTCAGCCTGCGCGGATTGCGCAGGCTGACCTGGGTTGATTATTTTTGCAGATGCATTAAGCCTCTTTTTCACAGAGCATGGTTCATGATAAGATATGTCTTGTATTTGTAAGGTTACGATAAAGTGAAAGGTTTACAAAACACCCTCTTCTGTACATTAGTTGCTATCTACAGTAGCCATCTTGAAATAGTTTATTCTAGTGATACAAGTGGAAACAAACAATGCACATAACAGATAAGCTTTTTATACTAACCAGGAGTCACCTCTGTACCTTTCCTTGATAGATTCTGTATTATCTCTGATCCACTAGAATATAGGGAAGGAACAGGCACATTCAGAATTATCCCTTTGCATTTCATTGGCAAATGCCTCTGTTCAGTTGGTTTGGGTACCTTGATGTTGAGTTTCTGATGCTAATTGAGGAAAAGAAGAAAATGCAGGTAACCAGCATTATCTCCTTTTTAAACAATGTTTTCTACCCTTTCAAGGACAGATATTGTTACTTAAGTCACATCTACTTTGTCATCTACTAATTTTTTCAAATTGGACAAGTCTAAAATTTATTGTCTGGTAAAGAGATAAATTATAGGATTAAATCTGAGACATGCTCTATGGAAGGGGGGCTTAACCCTTTCCCAAACGACAAATTTTGGACTGGTCCAAATTGAAAGAGTTTGCAGACGGCAATTTTAAATTTGATGAAAATGGCAGAAAGGTCTCAAAAAGGGTAGAAAACACTGTGGGAAAAGGAGAAATTGCTCGTTACGAGCAATTTCTCCTTTTCCCCCAGTGTTTTCAAAAGAATTGTACTGCAGATATGTGAAAACCAGGGCTTGTTTGGGAAAGGGTTAATGCATTTGCCAACAGTATTGAGGCAGGTCAGCCTGCAAAGTCAGTGCAGGCTGACCTGGGTCAAAACTTCATGCTATTTGTAAATTTCCTGCTTGTCCAAAGATCATTGTACCCGTTGGTTTAGTAAGTTGTGAGACAGAATGGACTTTTTGGATCCATGATTCTGTGATGTCTTGGATAAATAAGGTATAAAACATCACTGAGATGCACTGAAGCCCCCTTTTGCTAGAGCACTGCTTAGTTAATTTTTACATACATGGATCTTTACATACACTGGTTTTCTATGAAAGTGAAATACCCAGTCAAGAGCTATCAAGAGGAGGTGCCTTGTTTCTACCTTCTATACATATATTTCTGATCAGTCTTCAACAGCCTGCTGATAGATGAATGGACCAAAAAGAGCACCAAGGTTAGAGAATACCATGACAAGAGAAAGTTTTGTATTACCGATACATACAACACCAACAAATATAAAATGTTTATTCAGTGACTCTAAAAGTACACCTTACTCTAAAAGTACACCTATCTTGTAGAATGATAACTTGGTCAAATCGCAATTCAGTCATTTAAAGTTTTAACTCTTGCTAAATACACTAAATTTTAATGACCCTGAGAAAAGTGGCTTTTGGAAACAAGGTGGCAAATGGAGAAAATTCTGGTTCCAGACCCATTGAAGGCAAATACCATTAATTGAGCTACATTTTACCCTTTACTAAACGACAAAATTTTGGACTTGTCAAAATTGAAAGCAGTTGCAGATAACATATCAAATGCATCTCCAATGATGAAATTTGTCGCTGAAAGTATAGAAAACAATGTTGGAAAAAGAGAAAATGCTGGCAACCAACATTTTCTCCTTTTCCCACCATATTTTCAAAAGGCTTCTTACCCAGGGTCCTTAAAAGTCTGCATTGTGTGGTAAAGGGTTAATGTATTATCTGGTCATGCTTTCAGTTTTTAAATGTCTAAAATTTTGTTGTTTGTTTATAAATTAATATCACAATATTGTGAAGTCACAAGTCCTTAAACTACAGGTATCATATCTAATAGAATGAAGGGCAATTCAGGTCCAAAATCAGACTTTATGCAGCATGATCTTATTTTGCAGTGTCCACAAAAGTGCTCAGGTTATCCTCCACTGGTTGAGGGACAATCTGAGTTGGCATTACAGAATTGTATCTGATTAAAGCAGCTAGTTGTTACACCAGTACCAAGCTACTGCAACATTTCAGAGCAAGGAGACAAATATTTTTCATTCCTGACATGCACTAAAAAGTCACATCTTCAATCCAGTTTAACCCTTTACCACACAGTCCTGAGTTTTATTTACCCTGAGGAAGAAGCCTTTTGAAAACTTTGTGGGTAAAGGAGAAAATGCTGGTTAACAGCATTTTCTCCTTTTCCCACAATGTTTTCTACCCCATCAAAGAGTAATTCCATCATTTGAGCCACACTGAAATTGTCATCTGCAAATGCTTTCAGTTTGGATGACAGTATATTTTGCTCACGCGGTAAAGAGTTTAACAAAAACATTGAGTGCATGTGCTTGATTTGTAACCGCCTTGTAGGTCTAGAATACATGTACATAGGTAAATATAGGTAACTGTTTGATGGAAAGCCAACAGAAACTCCTTTAGTCATTATACAATAATATACATGTACTAATATTTCAGCAAAGTCTAATATAGATGTTTTGACCTTTTCAGAGGAAACACTGAAACATCAGTTCTTAAATTAAATCGCACATGATCCTAAATAGAAAACAAATACAGTGTAATTCTAGAAAAATTACCAATAGGTTTGTTGACATGGAAGTGTTCAAACAGATATCGTCCATTTATATTGCAGAAATATAGGGACCAAATTTGGCTATCTTTTTAAAGGGATCATTTAAAAGTTTATCAATTTGGCAAGACAGAAATAGGATTATAAATTTAAAAATAGTATCCTTTCATAGGTTACAAGCCAAAAAGATCACAATTTTTAACCCTTTACCAAACAATCCATCGGTTTATCGACCCTGAGAAAGATATCTGTTGAAAATAGTAGCCAGCATTTTCTCCTTTGCTACAATGTTTTCTACCCTTTTAAATACAAATCTTAATTCTTGAGCCACATTTACTTTGTTATCTGCAAATGCTTTGCATTTGGATGAGTCTAAAATTTAGTCGTTTGGTGAAAGGATGTGCAGACGACAAAATAAATGTGACTGAAAAATTGAAATTTGCCTTGGGAAGGATAGAAAACATTATGGGAAAAGGAGAAAATGCTGGTTACCAGCATTTCCTCCTTTTCCCACAATGTTTTCAAAAGGTTTCTTTCTCAGGGTCGTTAAAAGTCAGGATTGTGTGGTAAAGGTTAAGGGAGGGTGAAATAATCACAGAATATGCAAACATTTCATATGAGAAATCAGTTATTAGCTGTAATCTAAGTTCGGAATTTTCATGAAACTTACTGTTATTGTGTTAATGAACATGGATCTACATACATAAAAAATTATTTGTTCAAATAATGGCTAGTGACTGGGTATAAATATTTTATTTGTACCCTGCTATATGACTAAAATAAACCTTCCAAGTCAATAGTAAAAAACCCAGATATTGCTATTTCTAAATTATTTTGGGGGAAAAAATGTTTCTTTATTGAACAGGGTAGATCTAAGATCAGACTGCACATCTGTGCAATCTGATCTTGATCTACAGTGTCCACCAAAGGTCCTTCAGTTGCACTCAGCAGCCTAAGGGGTTAACTTAACTGCCACTGAAATAAAATATGATTAAGTTTTCCAAAATGTTTTATGATTTTGAAATTTTGAATGTTTTACCGGTGAATAATATATATCTTGGATAAACAAATGCGCGCGAGACCAAGCGTCTACTACTTTGTAAGGAAATCATTGTGCAGTTAACTCACCTATACATTTAAATGATAGTTCTAATTTTAATTCGATCTAGAGAATTGTGTTTGGCATATTTAACCCTTATCCTGCTGAATAAACATTTTTTCAAGCCCAAAACCTGAATAATGTTAATTCAAACTTCTTTTTTGGAGAAAAATATCTCTCGGACAGTGTAGATCCAAGATCAGACTGCACGTTCTGTGCAATCTGATCTTGATTTACACTGTCCACAAAAGGTTGGTGAGTTGCACTTGACAGCTTAAAGGTTACTAAGCATTTGCACATCCGTGTTAACCCGTAAAACAGTTACTGCTAAAATATGACTTGATGCGTCCCAACAGAAAATGGCTTGTAGAAATAATGTTGGAAAAAGAGCAATTGTTTGTAAAAAGCAATTTATCCTTTTTCCCTGATACTTTCCATTTTTATGTACAAAAGACATATCTTGCTTTCTTTTTAATATTTCTACTTTGAGCTGTTAGTCCTTAAGTTTTTTTTTTATGTCTGAAAATAGCTCATACACAGTAATGTTTAAAAATATTAACAATTGGCTCCACAGCTCAAATGAGTCATGTTTCTGTTACTGGTGTGCTAACCACTGTAGATCTAGGTCCATATTCACCAGCCATTCTTAACCCTTAGAGTGCCAAATAAAACCAACAACCAATTTCTGTTTAATAGTAAGACCCAAATAAGTTTCAAGGTAACTCTGGTCCAGAATGTCTCATGAATGCGGCACAGTGTAGATCAAGATCAGGCTGCACATTTTGTGCAGTCTGATCTTGATCTACACTGGCAGCAAAAGCATGTATAGTTGTGAAAGGCGATCTTACGGTTAATTTCATTCTGTTTTTATTCTAGATTTAGAAAGTAACATCATTTTTGATTGGCCAGATCTAAACCAAATGGTTCAGCCAATCAGATATTGTGTTACTTTGAAATTTAGAACGTTTATGGGACCTAGACTTACAATGTAATGTAGAATGGTTGGTGAACACTGGGCCTGTTTACCTGATGCCTTTTTATGCTTTATCTAAAGCTAAGCTTCTTGTTGCACATATAACTAGAGTCAAAAGCTGACTATAAACTGTGAGCTACTCTGAACAAGTTCTGCTTATACTTATGCTGGGTTTGGATTTAAAAAATATTGTTTTGGACGCAGATGATTTCTCACTATATCTGCATGCGGAGGTGACTGGTAGCATTTTTATATAAATTTGGCCATTTTATCCATTCTTTCACAGAGTCGTATATAGTCAAGCATCTATTCCCATTGCCTTTTTTCTAAAAGCAACAGTTTTAGCTAAACAGTTTTCATACAGATTACATTGTATCTCCTAGACTTGACAAGAACAGCAACAAAACTTAGCAGGATTAGTTTCATTCCTTTTCCGTAACAAGTTTTGTTGCATTTTGTAAACAGTGTACAGCCAAGATCAGACGCAGGTTTTAAACTGTCAGAACTTTATATACATTGATCCAAAAGGCAAGTTGCATTATTGCTCAGCTCTCTCAGGGTTAGCACCCTTTAATTGTCTTGTACATTTACACAAATCTTAATAAGAATAGTTCAAATTATTCCACTTTTAAGCGTGACTGAGCACAAAATTACTTCATGGGAGCTATAGTGGTGGGCAAGATGTATCCATTTTGTGACATGAAGTTATATTTCTACCTAAGAAGCAGTTTGAAAGAAACTATTCAGGGTAAATCTTGCGTATGTCATTAAGGAATGTATCATAGCATTTCTTTAAAATGGGTCCCAAGGCCAAAAAAAAAACCAGTACAGGCCCGCCTGTGGTATGTATTGAAACAATCTCTCTATGGTCTAAGGGAGAGTAATCTAAATTTAAAAATAAAACCTTTTTATACGAGTTATTTCCCTTGGATAAAATTTGAATACTCTTCAGTTAAAAAGTCAAAAAATTCTTAGTGAAATGTCGGGAGCAGACGAAACAAGACCGCAAAAGTGTCTTCTTTCTTATTTCTCATAAAAGAATATGGCAACATGTTTGTAAAACTCATGTATGACCCAGGACCCCGGGTTTCGACGAACCTGTAAGTAGAATTATCTTTTTTTGACCCTTGTGCAAAAAAAAAAAAAAAATGTATCTCTATGCAGGGATTATTTACACTGCTTGCCGATACTGGATCTGTATGAAAACGTGGATAAAATGGCCAAAAAAATATTTCGTAAGCTGCAATATAGGATTGAACTGAAATGTTTGATCCGTTTTAAAATGATCTCAAGACAATAATTAGGGGGGAAGGTAAAGACTAATGAATGCATGAATGATGTTTTGTATTGACAGCGAAGGTCATTTAGTGCACTCTTAAGACTACTTAAATTACATGTACTCAACCTGTGTTAATATTTTATACACCTATCAAGTTATAAAATGTGATGAAAATATAACCCGAGTAAATTTTTTAACCCTTAGAGTGCTGGATAAACTTATCAGACATTTTTATATGAGAAACATGACTCGGATAATTGCAGTTTCATGGCTGCTTTTGTCTACAGTGTTTCAGCAAAGCCAACAGTGTAGATCAAAGATCAGGCTGCACTTTTTGTGCAGCCTGATCTTGATCTACACTGGCCGCAGAAGCAACTTTAGTTGTGAAAGGTGCTTTAAGGGTTAATTGTTGGACTTGACAAAATTTAGAATGGAAAATTACGCAAGTCTAAATTAGTTAAACAGAAATTGACACATGTATGAATCATATACATGTATCTACATCTCCAACAGTTTTATCGTTTAAAAGTTACAAATAAAGATAAAGTTTAAGTTTTGTTTTCCATGCTCACATGATTGAAAGAGTCATAATGGTGGAATTTCATTCATTGTTTGGATCTTTGATGAAAAAAATCTTCAACGATTGGATTATATTGGTCACTTAACCCTTTACCACACAATCCTGAGTTTTAACCACCCTGTGGAAGAAGTTTTTGAAAACATTGTGGGAAAAGGAGAAAATGCTGGTAACTTTTCCCACAATGTTTTCTACCCTTCCCAAAACAAGTTTCAATTTTTCAATCACATTTATTTTGTTGTCTGCAAATGCTTTCAATTTGGACCAGTCTAAAAGTTTTTTGGTTGGTAAAGAGTTAGATATTAAAGCATTTAATGCAATATCAGGACTGGATGATATTAACCCTTAACTCTTTACCAAACGAAAAAATTGTGGACAGGACCAAACTGAAAGTATTTGCAGACGACAAATTATATGTTGCTTACATTGTAATTTCTTTATTGGACAGGGTAGAAAACATGGGAAAAGGAGAAAATGCTGGTTACCAACATTTTCTTCTTTTCCCACAATGTTTTCAAAAGCCTTCTCTTTCAGGGTCGTTTAAACTCGGGATTGTGTGGTAAAGAGTTAGAGTGCCAAATAAACTCAATGGACATTTTTATTCTAGAATACGACCCAGATAATTTCAATTTCATGGTTGTCATTTGTCGGTAGTATTACAGCACAGCTGACAATGTAGATTTAAAGATCAGACTGCATATTTTGTGCAGTCTGATCTTGATCTGCTATGGACACAAAGGCAACTATAGTTATGAAAGGCGCTTTAAGAGTTTAAAAAAAATATCAGATAGAGTAGACACAAAATCTTTATTGCATTCTGACTTTGAACTGGTCAGAATGCAAGAGAAAATTTAGATGTCTATGGATACCAAAGTGAAATAAGATGTCCATGGTAACAAAGTTGTAAATTTTATTCAGCATTTTATTGTCAGACATATCATCTGTAGCCATCTTGATATACATATATATTTACTTCATGGTTTAAACAGACATTTTGTCCTGTAAGATATCAGAACTATCTGTGACAAAAAATGTTTGAGAAAAAGAAGTCCCGTAACCCTGCATTGAGAAATCACTCAAAGATTATGATGGGAAAGCCCACCATGCAACAAAATATAAGATCTTAGTTGCATGAATAAAACCCTAAAGAAACAATCCTATGATTTAATGACACTGAAGAAAAATACTTTGGAAAACATTGTTGGAAAAGAAGATAATGCTGGTACCAGCAGTAACCAGCTTTTTCGTTTTCTTCAACAATGTTTTCGCAAGTCATCTTTTTGGGGTTGTAAACAATCTAGATTGTTTGTTAAAGGGTTCATCAAGGATTAGACTCATTCTAATCTAGATTCTGTAAACAAACAAAGAGTTGTCTGAATAATGACAACAAAAATACGCGTCAAAGTTCTGTGGGAGGAAGGTACACAAGTCTTTCTAGTTATTTTCTGTTGTTGTAATTATTATTATTTTTTTTTAAATCCTTTCCGTGATGGACACTTTCCTTTTGTCTGATCAACTCTGTCTTGTTTTTATACAGCAAGAAAGTATGAGGAGAATTTGGTAAAATAAAACTTCGTTTCAAAGAAAATGCAAGGTAATAACCCTGTCATTGTCTGAGCCGACTTAGTGAGAAAACTTACACATTTTCACATATCAAAGCCATTACGGAAGATATGCACTTCAAACTTGGGCTATTTGCCAACTGTCAAAAGGGGAACCCACAAGACAAGGGCAAGTAACCCTGAAAATTTCCTGACACGGTTATCCCCCATTTTCATCTAAAGGCAACTGCAGCCGAGTATTGGCATCTTCATGAGATACTATTGTTCGTTCAAGCTCTTTTGTTCAATTTGTCAGATACTGACCGGCAGATGACAGAGGATAGACCGTGATCAGACACAAAACAGTCTTATCTTGGATTTACAGAAGCAGCTGCTTTTTGATTTGGGACTGTGACCTAATGGTCTGTATTAGCCATTGAAGTGTGCTTTCATCTGCCACAAAAAGTCAAATCTGTGTATTAAAAAGTGTAAGACTACAAATGTTTTACTAAAAACTTAAAAGAGTTTATCAGAATTTCTCCAGGGATGATTTATTAAAACAGACTGTCCCACACAAAAAGTGTCAAGTGTCACGGAAAGGATTGAACCTGAAAAATGGTGCTAAAGTTAGTATGAAAGAAATTGATGGTTTCAGAAACATTAAATGTCTTTGTGTATACTATATTGTATGTGTGTGTTAGTTTTAAAAACATTAAACTTTTGTTTCTCCACAAGCCTTGTTGAGAGGAATTTCTACACCAATGTCTCCCAATGGTAGAGAGCTAGCCTCTCGTATAAAAGGTCCTGGGTTGGAATCCCCTTATCAGTGGGGTCAACCCTTGGATCTACCCACATTATAACACTTATACTGGTTTAACCCTTTACCAGACAATCCTGCCTTTTAATGACCCCTGATAAAGATAGGCTTCTGAAAACAATGTTGGAAAAAAGAGAAATGGTAACCAGTATTTTCTCCTTTTCCTACAATGTTTTCTACCCTATCAAAGACTATTTTGTCAAGAGGGCCACCTTTAACTTGTTGTCTGCAAATGCTTTCAATTTGAACCAGTCTAACATTTTGTTGTATGGTAAAGAGTTAATAGGAAGCAATCAGCGAGCTTGATTATCGTAAGTTGTCAGAACTATCAACATAAAATAAATTAGTCTAAACTAAAAGGCGAATTCCTGGCTCTTTTTAGTTTATTATGGAAATAGTCCCAAATACAGAGGGACGTGACAAATGGGTTTGAGCCTCCCTTGAGGCACTGGGTTTTTCGTGAGAGTGTGCTTCGGTAAGACACTTCAGAGCCGAGGACTAGTAGTGATGAAACCCAAGATGTACATGAATATGTTGGCTGCCATCGTGATATGACTGAAATAATATTGAAAGCTGTGTAAAGCACCATTTGTTCCCAAAATACAGACAAATTCAACTTGATGCCCCCAGTTTAGTTCCTAGTAGCCCCACTAGAAATCCTTGCTGATACGCAGAATGACATAAACATATTCCAATTATACCTACACAAAAAACATATTCCAATTATACCTACACAAAAAACATATTCCAATTATACCTACACAAAAAACATATTCCAATTATACCTACACAATAGTACAGAAGTAGTAAAGTGTGTAGCGTCCATTTCGCTGTATACACTTCTGCTTGTAAAAAAAATGTGACAAAGTTGTAAATCACAATATCATACACATATACAGATTTATCTCTAGATCTGTTGGCCTCTTCAAACTAAATAGACGGGTAATATTAATTAACTCTTTACCACACAGTCCCATGTTTTAACGACCCTGAAAAAGTAGGCTTTTGAAAACATTGTGGGAAAAGGAGAAAATGCTGGTAACCGGCATTTTCTCCTTTTCCCACAATGTTTTCTATCCTATGACAAAGAAATCACAACATTTCATCAATGTTTGGTATGTCTTCTGCAAATGCTTCCAATTTGGACCAGTCCAAAACTATGTCATTTGGTGAAAAGTTAAACAGACAAAATCCCACCAACGGGAGGGGCACATCTATGGGTACTTCATATAAATATTTTAATCCTGGCTACACCTATGCTTTGAATCCCATTATACCCCCTGGCAGATGACTTTTGCATTATTGCAGATATTTATGGTAAGTGGAGTTAAGGGGAGATAAACCCTGTACAGAACAATCCTGTGTTTAACCCTTTCCCAAACGACAAATTCTGGACTGGTCCAAATTGAAAGAGTTTGCAGACGACAATTTTAAGTTTGATGAAAATGGCAGAAAGTTCTCAAAAAGGGTAGAAAACACTGTGGGAAAAGGAGAAATTGCTCGTTATGAGCAATTTCTCCTTTTCCCACAGTGTTTTCAAAAGACTTGTACTGCAGACGCATGAAAACCAGGGCTTGACTGGGAAAGGGTTAAACGATCCCGAAGTAGTCAGCTATTGAAAACATTGTAGGAAGGGAAGAAAATTCTGGTAACCAGCATTTTCTCCTTTTCCAACAATGTTTTGTAATCTTTCAAAGCTGAATCCTGTCATTTGAGTTACATTTATTTTGTTGTCTGCAAATGCTTTAAATTGGGACAAGTCTAGAATTTTGTTTTCTGGTGAAGAGTTAACTCTCTTTGCCACACAATCCTGGGAAGTAGGACTTTTGAAAACATTGTGAGTAAAGGAGAAAATGCTGGTTGCCAGAATTTTCTGCTTATCACACAATGTTTCCTACCCTTTCAAATACAAATCCTATCATTTTAGACACACTTTGTTGTCTGCAAATAAACATACTTTCTATTTTGACAAGTCTAAATTAACCCTAAAGGGTTATCCCTTCACCAAACAGTCCCAGCTTAGAACAGTCAAAAGTAGCACATTTGAAAAAGTTGTGGATGAAGGAGAAAATGCTAGTAACCAAGTCCAATTTTTTTTGCCTGGTAAAGAGTTGATAGCAATAAGCAACTATTTTTGTTGCATCATTTCCATGCTTTTCATAAATACATGTACATTGTAATTCAAGACGGGTTTAACTCTTTACCAAACAACAAAGTTTTGGACTCTATTAAACTGAAAGCACCTGCAGATGACAAAATATAGGTAGCTCAAGTGATGGTTTCTGTCTTTGATAGGGTAGAAAACATTGTGGGAAAAGGAGAAAATGCTGGTTACCAGCATTTTCTCCTTTTCCCACAGTGTTTTCAAAAGTTCTCTTCTTCAAATGCAGACGACAAAATATAGGTAGCTCAAGGGATGGTTTCTGTCTTTGATAGGGTAGAAAACATTGTGGGAAAAGGAGAAAACGCTGGTTACCAGCATTTTCTCCTTTTCCCACAGTGTTTTCAAAAGTCCTCTTCTTCAGGGTTGTTAAAACTCAGGATTGTGCGGTAAAGGGTTAAAAACACATTTTAAAGTTTTAGTATTTTTGGGAGTCACATAATGAGTTTAGATATGATCGAGGCCTTTTGAAGCGATGCCAGGGGATATCTGAGCCCAGCCACGGTAGCTTAGTCGGTAGCGTACAAGACTTGAGAACAGGAGGTCGCTGGTTCAATCCCCGGCTCAGCCAATTTCTTTCCAAGGATTGATGATAGTCATTGCAACAGGATTCACTCCTCTCTCACCGCTGACCATTGTTTTGACTATGGTTGTGTGGGAAAGCAACCAGTGGCTTCGAAAGAATGTTGTGCGGAATACTGGTAAAAGAAACTCCAGGAAAGCATGGATAGGTGCACTGGTCGCCGTTATATAACTGAAATAATGTTGAAAACGGCGTTAAACACCAGACAATGAATCAATCAAGCAAGTGGATATTTATGTTATCCATCTTTCTGGAATGCCCGCTGACCATTGTTTCGACGATGGTTATGTGGGAAAGCAGCCAGTGGTTTGGAAAGAATATTGTGCGGAGTACTGGTAAAAGAAACTCCAGGAAAGCATGGATATGTGCACTGGCCGCTGCGATATAACTGAAATAATGTTGAAAACGGCGTTAAACACCATACAATCAATCAATCAATTTCTGGAATGCTTGACTTATGAGGGCACATACTGCTATGACATCACAGAATTGTGTGTAAGATCAGGAAGTTCACAATGGCTACCTCACATTGAAAACAAAGGAATTCAAATTGAGAGCATTTGCAGACAACACAATAAATGTGACTCAAAAATTGAAATTCATTTTAGGAAGAGTAGAAAACATTGTGGGAAAAGGAGAAAATACTGGTTACCAGTATTTTCTCCCTTTCCAAAAGTGTTTTCAAAATCTTCCTTCCTCAGGGTCATTAAAAGTCCAGATTGTGTGGTAAAGGGTCAATTGATAAATGGATATCTCATTATTGAGAAAGTTGCTGGAAAAAACAAAATGTCTTACATGACAACATTTAATGGTTTATTCTTATAAAAGGATTCATTAAAAAATAAATACTGAGGACTTTCTAAGAAAAAATTGTAAAAACCAAGAAGCAGGGATCCACTCTTGTAAAGGTAATACTGGTACAATGGTACTCCTGTACCAGAAGACGAAATGTTAGACATGTCAAAATTTAACCGTTTACCACACAATCCCGACTTTTAATGACCCTGAGAAAGAAGCCTTTTTAAAAAACTGTGGGAAAAGGAGAAAATGCTGGTTACCACAGCGTTTTCTACCCTTTCCAGAAAAAAAATTGATTTTTCAGTCACATTTATTTTGTCGTCTGCATATGCTTTCAATTTGGACTAGTCTAAAATATTGTCATTTGGTAAAGAGTTAAAGTATTTGGAGATGACAAACTGAATGTGCCAAAAATTCATGGAATATGCCTTTGAAACAGTTGAAACGTGGTAGGAAAAGGAGAAAATGCTGGTTACCAGCATTTTCTCTCCTTCCTACAAGGATTTCAGCTTCTTTCTTCTTCAGGTTCATTAAAACTCTGAATTGTGTGGTAAAGGGTTTAGTTGGTCGGTGTGTCTATCTATGATTGCTTTATAATGATCCACCCAGTTGTCCTGGGGGTCTGGCTCTGGTTCCCCGACTGCAGCAAGTCCTTTTATAATATCCAGAAGTCCTTTTTCGAATGAAGGTTTTGAGCATCCGGGAACACGCAGTTTACGAACTCTTTGTGATCCTACAGAAGAAAATGAAACCTGTTGGGAAAATGGGTTCATTAAAACTTTACCACACAACTTTTAAGTTTTAACACCCTGATAGAGAAGACTTTTGAAAACATGGTGGGAAAAAGAGAAAATGCTGGTAACAAGAATTTTCTCCTTTTTCCACAATGTATTCTACCTTCAACAGACAAATCCAATAATTTTAGCCAAATTTAAAATGTCTACAAATTAATGCTCTGAATTAGGACTGGCCTACAGTTTAATTGTTTGGTAAAGAGTTAAAGTCAAAAACAAAATCAAGTTGGAAAGCACTAGATGAAGTTAAAATTTGCTAAAAAATATTTAGATTTTCAACTATTTCTTTCACAGAGAAATTTGCTTCATTAGAACCGTATAGATATGTAAATTTCATGTGTAAAGAGTATGACAAGGGATTCGGCCACTCTGACAATGGCATCTTTTTTCACACCCGGCTGGGTAGCTCAGTGGTTAGGTAATCTGACTCATGACCTGGTGGTTGCAGGTTCGATTTGTGGCAAACTTTCTTTCTGGCAATTTTTCACCTCTCACCACTGATGCATGTCAGAAAAGTAGTCATGGGCTTGGACAGAAAGTTGTGTCAGTACTGGTGTGAGAAAGCAAGGAAACACATGCGTAGGTGCTCTGACCACCATGATATGACCTAAGCTGTGATACCGGCATTAAATTCCAATACAAACAAAACCTTTTTTCACAGTGTAATTTGAAAGTATCACCATGATAGAGCACATATGTAACATTGCCCTATCATAAGGCCTTTGAAAGCTGAATGGTTCCTACCTATGATTGGTTATAATCTTAACCCTGTACCACACAATGTTGAGTTTTAACTACCCTGCGGAAGGAGACTTTTGAAAACATTGTGGGAAAAAGAGAAAATGCTGGTAACCAGCATTTTCTCTTTTTTCCACAATTTTTTCTGCCCAGTCAAAGACACACCCCATCATTTTAGCTAAACCAAATTTGTTGTCTGCAGTTGCTTTCAATTTGGATGTGGCTAAAATTTTGTCACTGGGTAAAGAGGTACTGGTAAATAATGAAGGATTCACCCTAAATCAAGGTCTCAGCTACATGTAACTCTCTATCAGACAACCTTTTTCAGACTTGTCCAAATTGAAAGCATTTGCAGACAACAAATTAAATGTGACCCATATTTTGAAATTTGTCTTGAAAAGGTAGACAACACTGTGGTTAAAGGAGAAAATGCTGGTCAACAGCTTTTCCTCCTTTTTCCAGTGTTTTCAGAAGTCATCTTGGTCAGGGTAAATGAAACTCAACATTGTGTGGTAAAGGGTTAATGACCCTCAAATAACAAAGACTCCTGATTCTCGGTATGGAGAATGCCTCCGTTTTCTAATCATAGGAGTGTAGCTCTGCCTGTATGCAAAAACTTAGTGGTGTACACTTTGCAAAAAAAAAAACCTTTGCCAAAATATATCACCAGAGGTCACCGAATAGCTTCTATAATTAAAAAATTATCTAGGGGAGGCCATTGAGACCCTCCTTGGAAATCCCCTTCTCCCCTCCCAGCACTTTGCATCTGGGATAATACTTTCAGTATTGCTTTTGCGTACACTTCATTTTGAGCTAGCTATGCCCCTAATTCAGTACAAGGTTGCATGCATGATGGTTTACATCTTTGCAAGCCAAGATGACAATCACTGCGTGTATCTTACCCCTCGGCTGATCGAGTCGAAATTTGTTAGCATGGTAATGAGCCACCTACTGGATTTTGCTTGTTATCACCCCTAGATTTACATCATCGAAAACCAATCAAATGTAGCGTAACATAACTCTTTCATTACTTCGTTAAATATGACCAACAGCATTTTTACCTTTCTAGGTGGCTATGATCTATTAAGCACTTCGGTGTTGTTGTTTTAACGGGGATCCTTGACAATTGGCCACTAAGGTTGGGTCCAATGATAGTTTGTTCAGCATGCTTTCTCCGTAATTTGCGAACAATTGACTGTTTTTCAGATCGCAAACTTGACAGACGATTTATCAAGTCAAAATATATTTTCGAAATCTTAAGTTTCGCGAAGCAAAAGGCACACACTTACTTTGACAGTCCATCGTCTGGTGTTGGGATGTATCCTAAAATTTCATTTAATTGATCTGTGACAGTAAATGTTGAAAAAAAATATTTGTCATTTCTCCTGTGGTTGCCATTTTTATTTATGCTCTGCTGATGTTGGGTAGCAAACGTAACATGATATTTGATTGGTGCTTTCAGTCCTGACTGCAACCAATGATTACACATATTGCGAGGCTAACAAATTTTGACTCGATCAACCAAGGGGTAAGATCCACGCAGTAGTCGTCACCTTGGCTTGTGAACATGAATGGTTTAAAAATCCATACCTTTATATTCGTCGATGAAAAACCCACCATACCCTTCGCCCTCATTCAAGGCAGTGTATTCTGTTGGTAAATTAGCTGCGATGAACTGATATGCCTGACTTGGGCTGAGAATTATCCACTTCGGATTGGGGAGTCCAGAGAACAAAAACATTGTCACATGATATGATGATGGATCTGTTTGTGCTGCAAGGGAATAAAGTACAGAAAAAATAAACAGTAGATATTTGTAACCTTTATCTTGCTAAATAAGTAAAATGATACTTCCAAGCCTGTGGTAAAAACCCAAAGTTTGCTATTTCAAAGGTATTTTTGGGGGAAAGATACCTCCTGATCGGACAGTGTAGATCCAACATCAGATTGTGCAGTCTGATCTTGATCTACACAGTCTGCAAAAGGTCCTTGAATCTCACTTGGCAGCCTAAGGGATGAGATATTCTCTGGGTTGGATATACCTTGGGGGGTAACAAACGGTGTAAGGGCACTCTTGATCATGTAAATAAGTTATCAAAACTGCTCACCCATTTTTTGTCTTCTTGTTAAATGAAAATGCCATGAACTGTTACATAAGACTAATGATGACATGAATACAGTGTGTACTTGATGAGGTACAGTGCACTTACTTATTTTTGCTCTATGAAGACAGAATAATTTTCTCCAAAAGTTGGATGACATTATCACTTCGTTTTCTTATATCTGCAAGAATAATGTGAAAGACAATTTAGGAGAAGTAAAATATGGATGGGGGAAGGAAAGTAAATTTGCCCACCCCCTCATCCACTCCCTCCCCAAATACTTGAGCTACAGGTATTTTTATTCTCAGTGCATGTGAAAAGATTTCTAGAAATAACATTCTGCAGTTTTTACTGTTGTTAGCAAAAAAAACATTGCAAAACAAGACCAACGGATGCAGATGCCAATGCTTGACTTCAAGTGTTTGATTTTCAGTTAAAATTATAAGTCAAAAAAGGGGTATTACAGTGTCAAAAAGATGTTGATGGTTACCAACCCCTGTTTTATGAGTACCCCCTCTGATAGTTAACAACTTGTCCAAGTCTGATGTAAATATCTCCAGTAATAACAGATATTACAGCATGTCAAAGTTTTTGCATGATGCAGACCGCACTAGGGCTCTGACGATAACTCGTCATTTTCTTCGAAAACAGCCAAGCTAAAAATTAATGTTTTGACACAAACTAAAAACATCACATTGTAATTTTATACTAAACATTAAAATTTTGACTTATCCATGATAATAGCATTTGAAATGTGGATCGTATGATGGAATTGTCTATATAGATGGAAACATTATAGGAAAAGAAGAAAATGCAGGTAACCAGTATGTTTGGCAAAGGCCCTTTTTCTCAATAGATCTATATAAAAAAAATGTAGACCTAAGATCAGACTGCATATAATTAAATCACAAACCTGTGTATAAGTCTGAGGAAAGCTTGACAAATATCCAATAATACGAAATTTTGTGTGGTTTGCTGATTCCCTATCGAGCTCTACAGCAGAAAAAATTGAGAAAACAGAGAAAGTAGAGCAGCTGATAAATCAATACTTGTTACGGATGTGTTAACTCTTTCTCTATCATTGACAACACAAGAAGCTCTTGTGGACAGTGTAGATTTATATCAGACTGCACAGAACATGCAGTCTGATCTCTTATCTACACTTTCCACTACTGTATTCTGGAGTATTGCCAAACTGTCTCTTCATCTTGCAGTGGAAAACAGGGGGTGTAAGCCTGAGTATGCTGAGCCCTAGTGGTTCAGCTGTGTGATATAGCTAGTTGCAAGTTCAAATAGAACAGTTCTTTGAAGCCCAGCTATGTAATACAGGAGCTGTAAGGTCAAATATACTGACCCCCAGTAGCTCAGCTATGTAATACAGGAATGTAAGGTCAAATATACTGACCCCTGGTAGCTCAGCTATGTAATACAGGAATGTAAGGTCTACTAAACTGACCCCCGGTAGCTCAGCTATGTAATACAGGAATGTAAGGTCAAATATACTGACCCCCGGTAGCTCAGCTATGTAATACAGGAATGTAAGGTCTACTATACTGACCCCCGGTAGCTCAGCTATGTAATACAGGAATGTAAGGTCAAATATACTGACCCCTGGTAGCTCAGCTATGTAATACAGAGGTTGTAAAGTCAAATATACTGACTCCTGATAGCTCACCTATTTAATACAGGAGCTGTAAGGTCAAATATACTGACCCCTGATAGTTCAGCTATTTAATACAAGGGTTGTAAAGTCAAATATACTGACATGACTCAGCTATTTAATACAGGAGTTTTAAGGTCAAATATCCTGACCACCTGATAGCTCACCTATTTAATACAAGAGCTGTAAGGTCAAATATACTGACCCCTGGTAGCCCAGCTATGTAATACACGGGTTGCAAGGTCAAATATACTGACATAACTCGGCTATTTAATACAGGAGTTTTAAGGTCAAAAATTCTGACCCCCGATAGTTCAGCTATGTAATACAAGAGCTGTAAGGTCAAATACACTGACCCCTGTTGGTTCAGCTATGTAATACTGGGGTTGTAAGGTAAAATATTCTGACCCCTGATAGTTCAGCTATTTAATACAAGGTCAAATATACTAACCCCTGATAGTTCAGCTGTTTAATACAGGACTTGTAAGGTCAAATATACTGACCCCCGTTAGCTCAGCTATGTAATACAGAATTGTAAGGTCAAATATACTGACTGACCCCCTGGTAGCTCAGCTATGTAATACAGGAGTAGTAAGGTCAAATATACTGACTGACCCCCTGGTAGCTAAGCTATTTAATACAGGAGTAGTAAGGTCAAATATACTGACCCCTGGTAGCTCAGCTATGTAATACAGGGATTGTAAGGTCAAATATACTGACCCTCAGAGGCTCAGCTATGTAATACAGGGGTTGTAAGGTCAAATATACTGACCCCTGATAGCTCAGCTATTTGATATAGGGGTTGTAAGGTGAAATATACCAGCCCCTGATAGCTCAGCTATTTAATACAGGAGCTGTAAGGTCAAATATACTGACCCCTGGTAACTCAATTATATGTAATACAGGGGTTGTAAGGTCAAATATACTGTCCCCTGGTGACTCAGCTATGTAATACAGGGGTTGCAAGGTCAAATATACTGACGGACCCCTGGTAGCTCAACTATGTAATACAGGAGCTGTAAGATCAAATATACTGACCCCCAGTGGCTCAGCTATGTAATACAGGGGTTGTAAGGTCAAATATACTGACCCCTGATAGCTCAGCTATATAATATAGGGGTTGTAAGGTCAAATATACCAGCCCCTGATAGCTCACCTATTTAATACAGGAGCTGTAAGGTCAAATATACAGACCCCTGGTAGCGCAGCTATTTAATACAGGAGCTGTAAGGTAAAATATACAGACCCCTGGTAGCGCAGCTATTTAATACAGGAGCTGTAAGGTCAAATATACAGACCCCTGGTAGCGCAGCTATGTAATACAGGAGCTGTAAGGTCAACTATACTGACCCCCAGTAGCTCAGCTATGTAATACAGGGGTTGTAAGGTCAAATATACCAGCCCCTGATAGCTCACCTATTTAATACAGGAGCTGTAAGGTCAAATATACAGACCCCTGGTAGCTCAGCTATTTAATACAGGAACTGTAAGGTCAAATATACTGACCCCTGGTAGCGCAGCTTTGTAATACAGGAATGTAAGGTCAACTATACTGACCCCCGGTAGCTCAGGTATGTAATACAGGGGTTGTAAGGTCAAATATACTGACCCCTGGTAGCACAGCTATGTAATACAGGAGCTATAAGGTCAAATATACAGACCCCTAGTAACGCAGCTATTTAATACAGGAGCAGTAAGGTCAAATATACTGACCCCTGGTAGCTCAGCTATGTAATACAGGGGTAGTAAGTTCAACTATACTGACTCCTGGTAGCACAGCTATGTAACACAGGAATGTAAGGTCAACTATACAGACCCCTGGTAGCTCAGCTATGTAATACAGGGGTTGCAAGGTGAAATAAACTGATCCCTGGTAGCTCAGTTTTGTAATACAGGGGTAGTAAGTTCTAATATAATGACCCTGGTAACCTAGCTTTGTAATTTAGGGGTTGCAAGGTCAAATACACTGACCCTTGGTAGCTCAATTATATAATAGAAACTAATACAGGAGTTGTAAGGTCAATATACTGAACCCTTGTAGATAAGCTATGTAATACAGGGGCTATAAGGTAAAATATACTGACCCTTTGTTTCTTAGCTATGTAAACAGGGGTTGCAAGGTCAAATGTACTGAGCCCTTGCAGCTCAAATATGTATAACAGGGGTTGTGAGAGGTTATGTATTACAGGGGTTGTAAGGTCAAATACACAAACCCCTGGCAACTAAGCTATGTAATGCAGGGGTTTTGAGGTTAAATATACTGACCCCTGGTAGCTCAGCATAGTAATAACAGGAATTGCAAGGGCTTATAGAATACAGGAGTTGTAGGGTCAAATATACTGATCCCTGGTAGCTAAGCTATGTAATACAGAGGTTGTAAAGTCAAATATACTGACATAGCTATGTAATACAGGAGTTGCAAGGTCAAATATACTGACCTATTGTACCCCAGCTACATGTATATAATACAGGAGTTGTAAGGTCAAATATACTGACCCCTGATTGCTCAAGTATGTAATACAGGAGTAACTCTTGTAAGGTCAAATATACTGACGCCTGATAGCCCAGCTATCTAAAACGGGGGTTGTAAGGTCAAATATACTGACATAACTCTGCTATGTAATACAGGAGTAGTAAGGTCAAATATACTGACCCCCTGGTAGCTCAGCTATGTAATACAGAATTGTAAGGTCAAATATACTGACTGACCCCCTGGTAGCTCAGCTATGTAATAGAGGAGCTGTAAGGTCTACTATACTGACCCCCGGTAGCTCAGTTATGTAATACAGGAGTAGTAAGGTCAAATATACTGACCCCCGGTAGCTCAGCTATGTAATACAGCAATGTAAGGTCAAATATACTGACCCCTGATAGTTCAGCTATGTAATACAGGAGCTGTAAGGTCAAATATACTGACCCCTGATAGTTCAGCTATGTGATACTGGGGTTGTAAGGTCAAATATACTGACCTCTGATAGTTCAGCCGTGTAATACAGGAGCTGTAAGGTCAAATATACTGACCCCTGATAGTTCAGCTATGTGATACAGGGATTGTAAGGTCAAATATACTGACTGACCCCTGATAGCTCAGCTATATAATATAGGGATGTAAGGTCTACTATACTGACCCCTGATAGCTCAGCTATGTAATACAGGAGTTGTAAGGTCAAATATACTGACCTCTGATAGTTCAGCTATGTGATACAGGAGCTGTAAGGTCAAATATACTGACCCCTTATAGTTCAGCTATGTAATACAGGAGCTGTAAGGTCAAATATACTGACCCCTGATAGTTCAGCTATGTGATACAGGGATTGTAAGGTCAAACATACTAACCTCTGATAGTTCAGCTATGTAATACAGGATTTGTAAGGTCAAATATACTGACCCCTGATAGTTCAGCTATGTAATATAGGAGTTGTATGGTTAAATTTACTGACCTGTGGTAGCTCAGCTTTGTAATTAAGGGGTTGCAAGGTCAGATATACTGACACCTGGTCACTCAACAGTGTTATAAAGGGATTGTGTTTCCAAATATGTCAAGCCCCTGTAGTTTTGGAATTCCAATATTGCTAGCTCTTGGTGAAAAATGTAATATAGAGTTTGGAAGGTTCAGCTCTTGGATTCACTTAAATTTTCCAGTTGGATCTGTATTCACCAACCATTCTTAAGAACATTCTCAGTCTTATTCTCCAGAATTTTCTAAATTTGAAAGTAAAACAACTCCTGATAGGCTAAACCATTTGGTTCAGCCAGTCAGAAGTTATGTTACTGACAAATTTAGAAAATCTTGGAGAATACGACTAACAATGTTCTTAAGAATGGTTGGTGAATATGGACCCAGGATTTGATGAGAATCTGTGCATCGTGAAACTGTTACTAAGACTAAGTGTTGTTTATAGTGTTCATAAGAAAATACCTTTAGTGCATGGATAGATGAACCAGCATCTTTGCTAGCCAAGGGTGACAATTACTTCAATGCCTCCCTTTTCCCTTGGCTGAAAGAGTCCAAATTTGTAATCTCTGCAATATGTGTAATCATTTGTTGCAATCTGTTCTTAGAGCACCTGTTCTTAATCTTAAAGCATCAGTTCTTAATCTGTTCTTAAAGCACCAATCAAGTAGAGTGTTATGTTTGCAATCTTTCATCAGCAAATCGCCCAAAAAAGTAGTGACCATAGGAAAGAATTGTCTGATATGCTGGGAATCGGCAATATAGACTAACAATATTTACTTCAACATTCACTGTAGCAAAGGCTTTAAATAGTTAAATGCAGTTTTAGGCTACATTCAAACAGAAGATGATGGACTGTCCAAATAAAACAGTGTGTATGGATTTTGCCTAAAAGGTTATATTACACTACATTTGATTGGTGTTTGATGATATGCTAGGGGTAATAACTATCAAAATCCGGTAGGCAGCATATTGCAAGGACTACAAATTTCAACTCCATCGGCTAAGGGTGAAAAGAGCAGTGTAGTGGTCATCATCCTGGGCTTGCAAGAAATGGTGAACCAGCTGCTGGGACATGAATTCAGTACACTGGAAATGGTGTTGGACTACATGGTGGACCTTGTAATGATGCCAAGCATCACTGATCTCCTTTCAAAATGGCGAAATTCAAGACACATCCAAAATCTGGACTTACACAAATCTGGACTTACACAAATCAGAAGTATTTGAAGTAGACAAAATATATTTTGCTAAAATGACTGGATTTGTCTTTAACTCTTTACCACACAATCCCAAGTTTAACAATTCTGAAAGAGAAGGCTTTCGAAAACATTATGGGAAAAGGAGAAAATGCTGGTAACCAGCATTTTTTCCTGTATTTCCACATGTTTTCTACCATTATCACATAAAAATATTGCCATTTGCATTTAATTTGTGGTCTGCAAATGCTTTCAATTAGGCCCAGTCCAAAGTTTTGTCATTGGGCAAAGACTTAAAAGGTTTTGAAATATTGTGGGAAAAGTAGAAAATGTTGGTTACCAGCATTTTTTCCATATTCCCCAATGTTTTCCAAGGCTTTTTTTCCAGTTGTAAAAATACTGGATTTTTTTGTCAAAGGGTTAAATCATTTTTGAGGACACTCTTGACATAGATCAGATTGTAGACTCTGAACAGTCTGATCTTGACCATAACTCTTTACCACACGACAAAAATGTTGACTTGTCGAAATTGGAAGCTTTTGCAGACAACAAATTAAATGATGAAGATTGTCTTTATTAGGGTAGAAAACATTGTGGGAAAAGGAGAAAATGCTGGTTACCAGCATTTTCTCCTTTTTCCCCAATGTTTTCAAAAGGCTTTTCCTCAGGGCTGTCAAAACTCGGGGATTGAGTGGTGAAGAGTTAATTGTCTAATATTGCATGAAATATTCTGTCCGGAACAGTTTTGACGATACTTTCATATTTCCTCCTTGTTGATAGCCATGATATCATTTGTTTGGCATCTCTTTAGCTCAGGATGAAATACTTGACTTGTCCATGTTGAAAAGTATTGCAGATGAAAATATAAACATGGTTCAAATAATTGGATTTGTCTTCAAAAGGGTAGAAAACATTATGGAAAAGGAAAAAATGCTTGTTGCCATTTGCCAGCTATTTCTTTTTCTCCCACAATGTTTTAAAAAAACTTCCAGTCAGGTGTTGCTGAAACACAGATTTACTTGTTAAAGGGTTAACTCTACCACAAAACAAAATTTAAGGTTTTTCCAAGTTGAAAGCATTTACATGACAGATATAGCTCAAACGATAGAATTTTTCTACGATAGGATAGAAAGCATTGTTGGAAAAGGAGAAAATGCTGGTAACCAGCATATTCTCTTTTTTCTACAATGTTTTTTTTTTAAAAAAAAACTTGCTTTCTCTGGGTCGTTAAAACTGGGAATTGTGTGATAAAAGGCAAAGCGGTTAAGAACCAAAAACCAGCAATATTTTAATCCATTATCAAGTGACAAAATTCTAGATGTGTCCAAACTGAAAGCATTTGCAGACGATTATAACTTTGGCTGAATTAAAATTTCTTTTTGGAAGGGTAGGAAACTTTGTGGCAAAAGGAGAAAATGCTGGTTACCAGCAATTTATGCTGTTTTATGCTGGTTACCAGCATTTTCTCCTTTTCCCACAGTGTTTTCAAAAGGGTTGTCTGGATTGTGTGGTGAAGGATGTTCACACAAAAAAAACACATAAAATACTGTCTACACAAGGCAACATAACAATTTTAATGACAAACACATACACAATCACAATTAATATATTTCCAATTCCAGCAGTTCTTTCTGAATATTTCCCACATCTGTAACAGTTTGTAATACTTTGCTGGATTGTGAGTGAACTGAAAATAGAAATAAAGTACAATTTTTGCAGCACTATATATAATTACTAAGTGATTAAATCAGTGATTGTTTGTAGAACTAACTTGTAACCTTACAGTTTCAAATTTTAACAACCCTAATAAGGAAAGCTTTAGAAACACTAACCCGGACATGGTATTTTCTTCCCTTTTAACCCTTACCACGCAATATATAGTTTTAATGACCCTAAAGAAGAAGGCTTTTTAAAATATAGTGGTAAAAAGAGAAAATGCTGGTAACCAGGATTTTCTTCTTTCCTACGTTTTCTATCCTTTCCCCTTCTGCACTTCAGTTTTGGGTCATATTCAATTTGTCGTCTCCAAATGCCTTCAGTTTGGACAAGCCCAAAATTTTGTTGATTATTTACGTGTTACAGGAAAGTTTCATCATTTAAGTCACATTTCCCACAATGTTTCCAAAAGCTTTCATTATGGAGGCATCTCAGATTATGTCATCTGGTAAAGGAAGAAACAGTAATGTTGTAATACCTCTAAACAACTTACTGTTGGCCTTTTTTGACATTTTCACAATAGGATTAATTTTTGGTGAGGGGCAAAATCTCTATTCGCCACAAAGAACTTTGTAAAGCCCTTAGGGAAAAATAGCGCAGCATCCCACAGAATGGAATAACTGCACATTCTTGTCAATGTGACAAAGCTAGCAACTGTTGATAAATGCTGGGGATTGCTTGATATTATTTGATATTAATCATGTGACCTTTTGAATTGCTATAAGAAACTTTTTGTATCATGTTACATTTAAGGTCAAGTTGACGAAATCTGTATCTTTTGGCTGGGGGTCTGCATGGCTCAGTGGTAAAGTGTAGGACTCATGACTTGGATACCTCAGGTTTGAGCCTCACTGAAAGTGCTGGATTTTTCTTGCGAGTATCCTTGGGCAAGAAACTTCAGAGCCCTGGCCTAGTACTGGTAAAACCCACGATATTCATGAATATGTGAGCTGTTGCTGTTGTTTGATGTGACAGAAATATTGTTGAAAGCAGCATAAAACATCATTTGATTAATCAATCTTTTGGCTGATTTTCAACTTTAAACTAATACAGTGCTTTCAAATGTACTGAGTGTATATGTGTAACATCAGACCTTCAGATCTTATTCTGTTCACACTGTCTAGAGTTGAATCAAACTGTTCCTGCAGATGATCAATCTTTTGAATTCGTGTTCTTATCTTCAGATTTGCCAATCTTACCTGATTTAAAATAGAGAATAGAGGGGGTTAAACTCTCTCACTGCCAGTGTCACCTTGGATATCTTTTGCGGATGGCATAGATCAAGATCAGACTGCACAAAATGTGCAGTCTGATCTTGGATCTACACAATCCACTACCTGACACTAATCTTTGACCAAGATCAGCTTCAAAAGCAATGAAAATATACTTAAAAACCTTGAGAAATGTAAAATCCATTTATTTGGCTGCAAAAGAGTTATTGTATTGCCGTCATGCATGATACCAAGCAAGTCATCACATTATGATCGATCCATAAAATCCTCTTTTGTCTAATTACTGACTGATTCATGGCGTCAGTTGGTCCTTTGACATGCAGAAAATTGACCAACAGCAAAATTGCTGACCCAGGTTTCTACCTGGGTGGATACATTTTGCAGATACATTAACATCTTGACACAAAGCATAACTCACATCAATATTGCATGTAGTCATTAATCAATAAAATAAATTTAATAGTACTGCCAAAATGATGGAGGGCCTGGCTCTTGAAATGCATGTGTCTACAATAGTGAACTGTGGAAAGACAAGAAAGTTATCCCTGCTGCTGATTTGTTGGAACAACTGTACAGCTTCAGCAGCAATATTGTAATGTATAAAACAAAAACACCACATGCCAACCCTCAGCTTAACTTGCTTTTTCAACAATAACTCTAATTTGAATAATGGGACATAACCCTTTGTTGGTCTCCTATTTGATACTTAACAAGTGACCAAGTTTGAAGTAAATAACTTCAGCAATGACAGAGATATGAGGTAATGTCAGAATTTCACACACAACTCCAACAATGACAGGACTATGACAAGATATAGAAAATAGCAGAGTTTAAAAAAAAAAAGAAACCAAGCCATTGTTTTTTATTGTCACATCCTCGGGTTGTGTGTCACTGTTTTACTGCTGCATAATTAAGTTGACTTTTGAACGCAGATAAGAATAAAGTTTGAAAGAGGCTATCAGAGTTTAGCTTAAAAAGTTGTAGGATACAGAGTAGAAGCAAGATCAAACTGGGTGTTCAGTGCAATCTGATATTGATGTAGTCTGTCTTCATTAGGGACTTCTCTCTGCCTTTTGTGATCATATCATTACCATATTTATTCTGTCAGTACAATTTTGAATATCTTGATCTAGTTGGTTCATTTCTTCCTCTGAACACGGACTGTCAACCTGCACACTATCCTCTGGTAAAATGACATGGTCTGGTAGTTTGAACACATTGTTCAACAAATAGTGCTGAAATTACCAAAAATAAAAACATACTAACTACCATGATATCAGCTTCTTTTAGACGAAACATAAAAATGCTGAAACGGTGGTAATAAACATGAATAAATCAATCAAGAACTTATTCCTGTCCTTTTTCACTAACTTATGCAGGGACTCTGCAGTTCCTTGCCCAAGTATATGCATATGACCAGCCCCTTGGTTGATAAAAATCTTGGAGAATTCTGATTACAAGAAGTTCAAGGCTGTAAACACTGAACCACTAAGGTTCCACTGAACAGCACAAATGTGTAGCATAAAGACATAAAAAAGAAAGCAATTCCATTACAGTTTAAAAACAGGTTTATAAATTTTAAGTATGCAGTTTAACCCTTTCCCAAACAAGCCCTGGTTTTCACGTGTCTGCAGTACAAGTCTTTGGAAAACACTGTGGGAAAAGGAGAAATTGCTCGTAACGAGCAATTTCTCCTTTTCCCACAGTATTTTCTACCCTTTTTGAGAACTTTCTGCCATTTTCATCAAATTTAAAATTGTCGTCTGCAAACTCATTCAACTTGGACCAGTCCAAAATTTGTCGTTTGGGAAAGGGTTGAGATATAAACAGTAAGTACCACTACCATGTTTTTAGTTATCTAAGATGTTTTACCTCAGCTTTGTCAAATTTTATATCCAACCGCTCAACAGCTTTCATTCTCAGTTCTTGTGAAATTTCCTGAATTTCATTCTCTGGTATTTTGTCTTTAAACTGAAATATTTAGGTCATACTCTGTGAAAAAGGGGGCTTAATGCATCTGCAAAGAGCATCAACTCATGTCAGTCTGTGCAACCTGAGCAGGCTGACCTGGATCAAGACTTTGTGAAACTTGTAAATTTTCTGCATGTCCAGGGACTTTCACCTCATGATTTAGGTCGTTGTTAGACAAAATGGATTTTATGGATCCATAATTATGTGATGCGTTGCTTGGTATGATGCATAGAAGATGCATTAACCCTTTCCCAAACGAAAAATTTTGGACTGGTCCAAATTGAAAGAGTTTGCAGACGACAATTTTAAATTTGATGAAAATGGCAGAAAGACCTCAAAATGGGTAGAAAACACTGTGGGAAAAGGAGAAATTGCTCGTTACGAGCAATTTCTCCTTTTCCCACAGTGTTTTCTAAAGACTTGTACTGCAGACACGTGAAAACCAGGGCTTGTTTGGGAAAGGGTTAAACCCTCTTTTATCAGAGCATGATACATTTTTGATTTTTATGAAGGCTGTGAATGGTGGACACATTGTGAAACAACTGTGGATGACCTTTTTTATAGAAGGCTTTTGAAAACATGTTGTGAAAAAGAACAAATTCCGGTCAGCAGCATTTCCTCTTTGAAGAACGTTTTCTTTCCTCTCAAAGACAATTTCCACCATTTGAGCACTGAACTTTGTCGTATGAAAATATGGACATGTCTAAAATTGTGTTGTCTGGCAAAGAGATGACCTCAATTTCTTCTCAGTGTGTGAATTTTCAACTTAGTGACATTTATGGCTAATGTATGTAAACAATATTAGCAAGTGTAGGTTAACCTTTTACCGCATACTCCTGAGTTTTACTGAACCTAAGGAAGGTTTTAGTAAACATTGTGGGAAAAGAAGAAAATGCTGGTCAATAGAATTTTCTCCTTTTCCCACATTGTTTTCTACCCTGTCCAAGACACATCCTAACATTTGAGTCACATCTGAATTGTAATCTGCAAATGCTTTCAAATTGGACCAGTCTAAAACTCTATCATTTGGGAAAGGCTGAAAGATCAGACTACATGCTGTAATCATGATCTACACTGTCCTTTGGCAACTATAAACCCTGGCCCCAGTCTAATACTGGCGAAACCTTTGAAGGACATAAGTAGGAGAGCTGCCACTGTGCTACAACTGAAACATTGTTGAGCACTTACTTTATAGTATGAAAATGCTTTCAATATGGATGTCTTAAATTTTGTTACCTGGCAAAGAGCTAACCTCAGTATTTTATTAGAATGTAAATTTGTTGTATCAAGCGGTTTTTTGGCTATGGTATGTAAACATTAGTATACAGTGCAGGTAACAGTTCAGACTGCATATTGTGATCATGATCTACACTGTCTTCAGTGTCCTCGGGCTAATACTATGCATGCCCCCAGTCTCCCTTTACCATATTATCCCTGAGGATGAAGCCTTTTGAAAATATTGTGGGAAAAGGAGAAAATGCTGGTTACCAGCATTTTCTTTTTCCCCCCATAGTGTTTTCTACCCATTAAAAGCTTAAGTTCTATCATTTGAGTCACACTTAAATTTTTGTCAGCAATTACTTTCAATTTGGACAGGTCCATATTTTTTATTCATGGTAAAGAGATACTGGTGAAACCCAGCAAGGTCATGGATACCAGAGCTTTGACTGTGATGTGACTGAAATAATACTAAAAAGTGGCATAAAATAACAAACAAAGCTTCATACTTACTTTGTTCATGATTGTATCATTTAGGGCTCCCATTGCTTCTTTTAAATACTCACAGATCAAGTTGTAGACTGAAAGTAAATATTCACAAAACATTCAGATTTGACCTAGTCATGATCATGCTTCCTACCAGTATTTGCTCTTTTTTCCACAATGTTTCCACCAAATTAAAGACAGATCTCATGATTTGAGCCGCATTGAAATGCTTTCAATTTGGACATGTCTAAATTTGGCTTCTGGTAAACAGTTAATTGGCCGTCTTCAAATGTTGTCAATACCAACAAGTCTTAATTTGTGTTAAATGATAAAGATTTAACTCTTTACCAAGCACTCTAATGTTTTAATGACCCTGAAAAACAAAGAAATCTTAAAAAAAAAAAAAATTGTAGGAATTTAACCCTTTACCACACAATCCCGACTTTTAATGACCCTGAGAAATGGGCCTTTTGACAAAATTATGGGAAAAGGAGAAAATGCTGGTAACTAGCATTTTCTCCTTTTCCCACAATGTTTTCTACCCTACCCTAAACAAACTTCAATTTTTCGGTGACATTTATTTTGTCGTCTGCGAATGTTTTCAATTTGGACCAGTCTGAAATTTTGTCGTTTGGTAAAGGGTTAAGAAGAAAATGCTGGTAAACAGCACTTTTTTCTATTCCGACAGCATGTTTTTTCTTATCTTTCAAAGACACACAGTATCTTACTATCAGTTGGTTTGTATCGTAGTTTAAACGCCATTTTAACAGCTTAGGTCATATCATGGTGGCCAGTGCACCCATGTGTTTCCTGGCTTTCTCACACCAGTAGTGACACAGCTTTCTATCCAAGCCACCGACGGTGGCCTACTTTCTCACATGCACCAGAGGAGAGAGGTGAAAAATTGCAGGAAAGAAAGTTTGCCTCAACTGGGTATAGAACTCGCAAGCACCAGGTCATGAGTCAGATGTGCTAACTTTTGAGCGGGCTGAGCTACCCAGCCCGGTCCCATTGTTGGAACAATAGTTATAATTTGTTGTCAGCAAACACTGTCATACTTGGTAAACCTAGAATTTTGTTGTTTGCAATAGAATTAAGCCGTATTTCAGAGATTCTTGACACATATATACATGTATTGGATGATCAATATTCTCACTTACTCCCATTCATAAAACTTTGAGGTAAAAACCCAAAATATTGCACGGCATATTCATCTTCTAGTTGTGCCACTTCATTCATTGTTTTGTCAGTCTCCATTGTGCGGAATACAAGCTATCTACAATTGTAAAATTTAACCCTTTACCACACAGTGCCGCCCTTTAATGACCCTTAGATAGAAGCCTTTTGAAAACATTGTGGGAAAAGGAGAAAATGCTGGTAACCAGCATTTTCTCCTTTTCCCACGTTTTCTACCCTATTCAAGACAAACTCTATTATATGAGTAACATTGAATTTGTCGTCTGCAAATGCTTTTAATTTGGACAAGTCTACATTTTCGTCATGTGGTTAAAGAGTTAAACGATTAATTTCTGCTGGCAATAATCATGGAAGCATGAAGAACTGATTGAATGATGTTTAGTGTGTCACTATTTTCACCCATATCATGGTGACAGTTCACTTTTATAATAGGCTTCACTGGTGCAGAGCTAACCTCTGCTTTGCTTATGGACGCAACTTTGCGGAAGAGGCCTTTCGAAAACAGTGTGTGAAAAGGAGGAAATCCTGGTGGCGCCGTACTGGTAAAACAGCATTTTATTAATTTCTTACAAGGTTTCCTACACTTTCAAACTTAACATCAAAACTCATCACATGAACCACTTTTTAATTTGTGCATGATTTGCAACGTATGTGCATAATACAGTGTACTATACAGTGTTATAATCTGAGTTTACATGGGCACTTTCGTTGCCATCAAGTAAATCTTGGGAACTCTTATTAGATAAACATTAAAAAATCATTTGATTGAGCAAATGTGAAAAGAAAAAGTGATCCCAGGAAAGACGTTAGTCTAAATTTCTGTGCTTCGAATTCACGCTGATTCCTGTGTGGTATTTCTTGATAAATACACTGCATGGCTAGAAAAAATAAATTTTGGTTCTGAAGATCGAAGATATTCTGCTTTACAAGAGCTGGTCGTCGTTTGACTATGATTCAAAAGCGATAAACACGAAAGTATTTTAACACGAAAACACATGATAAATTTTTGATACTGAGGCGCTAAAGTCCTCTTGACTGTAATAAAAAAAGAATACAGGCGTCTGTCAGGTAAATGGAGAACGTGCGATTACAAATGTAGGGTGTCGGGAAAATAAAAGAACAAGCCGCAACTTTCATTCGTAACCGTGAACTCGTAGTCTTGTTAACTTCAAACTGGCGCCATTTCACTTGGCAAAGAAATCCCGGGCTAGTCCGGGACCTAAATTCGAGTTTGGTAAATAGTTACCCAAGAAATAAAAAAAAAAAATGCTCTTAGTTTCAACAGAAATCACCAAATCAACATATTCTAGACCTGTCTTTTAATTTTCTCTAAAAAAACACTGTCAAAGTGCTTGCTGTCAAATTCTAAACGGGACTACGTTTTTTCGTCGCAGTGGTGCGACACCTTGAGCGAAAATCAATTAGTCGTCTGCAAATGACTCAAACTACAGCCAGTAGCTAAATCTAGATCTTTTAGACCTTTTTATCTGGCCGTACAGTGTCGACATTGTTCGCTCTTGTATGCAACATGAATATATATGTATATGTAGATTCATTTTCAAGAAAGGCGTCTTCTAAAAAAGCATGCAGATAATCTTTTTTGGATTATATAGTCCCGACCGGTCTCCCTAAAGAGCGTCTACAAGCGTCTACAAAGTTTCTACAAGTGTCTACAGCAAAATTAAACAATTTTCATCTTCATTATTAATTTATTGCGGCAATAAAGTCATTTCATAATTAAGTTGATGTCAGAAATACAAAAAAAAAAAAAGCATATCTGAACGCATACAGAATGACCACACTGTAGACGCTTAAAATAGCAGCAATTTCACGTGAGCGTCCACAAGCTTAGAAGTGTTTACGAATAAAACATTTTTTTTTTTTCACATTAGAAAACATAATAGTTTCTCAACCCGAGTCTTTTCGTAAAACCTATGCTCTGATGACTTACGTGTAATTATTTGCTTGTTGCAAATAATCAAATTTTTTTATATATGAATTTCGAGTTTTTATAAGGTGCAAGTTAGAATTCATACTCTGTGAGAAATGCACCCCTCATGTTTTATGTAGTCCAAACCCACTCTTGAACAAATTTATGTTTTTCTACAAAGATGTACAGCAATTACCATCTAAATTCATTTCATAACCGTACGGATTCTGTCTTGTCAAATTTTATGACATGAAGGGAAATTAATTCTCTGCATGTGAAGTGCTCTTTACATCTAAGTAAATTGTACACACATTGGCTTACAGCTTGTGTAGATCAAAGTAAAACACCGTTATAAATGTAAAAAATTATAGTTGTGGGGGTAGGATTTGAAATAAATCAATTTAAATTCATATTATTTTTATGTTAATATAGTTTATAAAAACTGCTAGACACTTGTAGACATTTGTAGACGCTTGTGGACGCTTGTAGACGCTGTTTAGGGAGACCCAGTCCCGACTGTTTTCCGTAATTTGGGTGCACAAACGAACCATTTGATGAAAAGGAATTTTTCTTAGAATGTGTAAACGTTCTCAAATAGGAGAATAATTTATAATGCCAAGCAAATTTGCCCTTTTAGAAAATATGGAGTTAAACACGTATAAACGATGATTCACATACCTTATGTTATGAATCATATGTATTTTTCACGAATAATCCGTATATTACAAAACACCGTATAGGGGGCGTGGTTTTCAAAATGGAGTCGGAAGGGAAAATGTGTTTAATTCACCTCATGTTTTTAACTATATGCGTGGTGATGGCTCAAGTTCCGGACATTCCCGTGGGCCCATCCATCGACACGGAAGAAGAAGAAATAGTTTCAAGTCAACACAAAACAGACAGTTTAACTATTCTTATGTTACTGGGTTTGTTATTGCTAACTATATTGACAGTTTGGTTGTTCAAGCATAGGCGATTTCGATTTGTGCACGAAACTGGTCTTTCAATAATTTACGGTAAGTTTCTACCTATATTTCGTGGGAAAGAGGTATGTGTTCACATCCAATTTAAATACTGAAGGCACATTGTTACGCTAGAGTTTATCCACTGTTGCTAAGTAGTTTCACGGATGTTTTCTCTATTGGTCTCCCAGACCCCCCTGTGACCCCCACTGAATAGCCCTTAACCGTTTACCACAGGACAGAACTGAAATCAGTTGCAGAGGACAATTTCAGTGTTGCTCAAATGATATGATTTTGCCTTGATAGGGAAGAAAATATTGTGGAAAAAGGAGAAAATGCTGGTAACCGGCATTTTCTCCTTTTCCCACAATGTTTTCAAAATGTTTCTTCCACAGGGTCGTTAAAAGTTGGCATTTAATTTTGGAAATTGCAAGTCTAGAGTTTGCGTTTCAGCCTGTTGTTTGTATTTGTCCCTTATGAAAATATACAAGGATGATCAGTAAATGATTAATCATAGGCCAAGTTGCTGTAAGGTCTCTGTAAAATGTCATTCAATAAGGAGGTATCTCTCTCTGACCAACTCTGGTTAATTCATAGAATTTTGAATTGCAAACATTTTAGACCAAGATGAAACAGCAAATGATGTACAGTCTGATATTGGATCTTAATTTAATAGACAGTTTAGATCAAGATCAATGATCTAGGATCTACAGTGTCTTCTGAGATGATTAGACCAAAATAATCCTCAGGTAGATTATCATGTTTGAAAAGGTAATGGAGCCTGTAAGCTTAAGAGCAATGAATGAAGAAAGGGGCCTATTTAATTTGGAATATATTGACTCAAAGAACTGCATATTTTGTGCAGTCTGATCTTGAACTATTCTGCCTGTAAGACTATGTATTTGTAAAACTTGTATTAACCCTTTACCGACCAAAAAAATTGGGACTCTACTAAAGAGAAACCATTTGCAAACCAAAAAATTAAATGTTGCTAAAATGATAATGTCTGTCTTTGATACAGCAGAAAATATTGTGGGAAAAGGAGAAAATGCCACTTACCAGCATTTTCTCCTTTTTCCACAAGGTTTTCAACAGCCTTCTTTTTCTTCAGGGTCGTTAAAACTTGGGATGGTGTGGTAAAGGGTTAAGCACTATAGAGCTTAGAATTGAACAATTGATTGATATAGTATTTTCTGTGTCATATTTTTCAGGTCTCATAGTTGGTGCAGTGATCCGATATACAAGTTTGCCGGCTATAGAGTCAACTTCCCATGCAGATTTAAAAAATTACACAAAAACATCTCCACCTGAAGCTATTTTTGTAGACTTCAAGGAAAAAGTTCACAATATTACAGAGCTGAAGATTATAAAATATACTCTAGATAAAATAGTAACAGAAATAGAGGAAGAAGCACCTTTAGAAAAAACAGTAATTATCATTTATGTTTGATATCTTATTATTTTTCTCTATTTTCAAATTGCCTTGTACAAGGATAGTGTTTTTTTTCTTATTACATGAACTATAAGTACGATATGTAATTATGTAAGTTTAGTGATTATAAGTATGTAAGTCTTAAAGATGTTCATGACATCATTTTCTTGTTTGAATAATACTAGTAAATGATCAGAGACTCTTGGTGGTTATTTCCATTTCCATCAATATTTTAGTTGTGTCGCTGAGGCCAATGCACCTATCCATAAGGTCATGGAAATTTAGCAGTGCACAATACCTAGTCAAAGCTACTGGCTGCTTTTCTCTATAATCATTATCAAAATAATGTTCAGAAGTGAAAGTGAATGGATCCTGCTGCAATGAAAGTTATGTTATTCTTCAGAAGAGTTTAGGAAAGTGAAGATCTGATCTCACGACCTGGCAGTTCTCTAGTTCTGTTCATTACTTAGCTTGGCACTGGTTTTTTGAAAGCTTTTTGTGTCACGTAGTGTAAGTATTTTAAAAATTGTATGTTTAGGTCTTTGTTTGTGTTGTTTTGTTTTTCTAATCCATCATCTGATATTGTATTTACAGGTTACATTTGATCCAGAGATATTTTTCAATGTTTTTCTTCCTGTCATAATATTTGAAGCAGGATATAGTATGAAAAGGGTAAGTACCCTTTTCTGTGTCTAGTTTCTTATGAACATGACAGTTTGCAACAAATGCATAGCTCAAATATAAACCGCTTTGGCTGGGATTCGAACCCGTGCGGCAAAGTTCCTTGTTTTACCCAGGTTTAAAAGACCAATACACCAACCACTTAGCTAAAGAGATTTCTCCCTAACACAGTTGTCAGGTATTGATTTTATACGGGAAGAAGCTATGCTGTGAGGAAGGAGTGATCTCCTGTAACACACCCCCTCTTAAGAGAAGTCATCACTTTAATGACGGAAAGCCTTATAGGCAGGAAGTCTATTATATAAATTTAGACAACAAATGGCTCAATGGCCACTAACTGGCAATTTTGTGGACAACAAATGGCTCAATGGCCAATCTCAGACGAGCCCCTATCTTACGAACATGAAAGTTCGCAACAAGTGCATAGCCGAAGCACAAACCGCTCCGGCTGGGATTCGAACTGCAGCAAATATCCTTGTTTATCGAGGTTTAAAAGACCAGTACACTAATCACTGAGCTAAAGGGAATTCTCCCTAACGCAGTTGTTAGGTATTGATTTTATATGGGAAGAAGCTATACTGTGAGGAAGGAGTGATCTCTCATAATTAGTTTAAAGTTTCACTATACAGGTACTTTTTTGCCAGACAACGTGAATACTTCATGTAAAAATGTAGAAATCATTGTCAGAAAAGATGCAGTTTCCTGGTAACAAGTAATTGCCATCTTTCTCTCAGTTTTTTAAATTATGCCAATTTCAGAGTTGTAAAACGTCCCATATGTTTTGTACTGGATTTAACCTTCTGCCAGTTTACTCTTTACAAGACGACATGATTTTAGATTCGTCCAAGTTGAAAACATTGCCAGTGACAAAAAAGATGTGACGCAAATGATGGATTGTGTCTGTGTAGGAAAGGGACAAAAAACACAATGTTTTCTAGCTTATCAAGGACAAATCCAGTCTTCTGAGCCAATTTTCCAATGTCATCCTCAAATGGTCTCTGTTGAATATAGATGGTTCAGAAATTTTGCCCCATTTGAAAACAATTTGTGAAATTGAGAAAACAATCATTTTCAGGTCGTTTGTAGAGCATTTAGAAAGTACATAGGGGGGGGGGGGGGCAGCTTTGCTAAGGAATGGAACTTTGTGTATGTTTTTTTATGGTGGAAGTTAACCCTTTACCACACAATCCCAAGTTTTAACGACCCTGAGGAAAAGGCCTTTTGAAAACATTGTGGGAAAAGGAGAAAATGCTGGTTTTCTCCTTTCCGACTATGTTTTCTACCCTTTCAAACAAAAATTACTTAATTTGTGCAGTATTTATTTTGTTTTCTGCAAATACTTTCAATTTGGACAGTCCAAAATTTTGTCGTTTGGTAAAGAGTTAACCCTTTCCCAAACAAGCCCTGGTTTTCACGTGTCTGCAGTACAAGTCTTTTGAAAACACTGTGGGAAAAGGAGAAATTGCTCGTAACGAGCAATTTCTCCTTTTACCACAGTGTTTTCTATCCTTTTTGACAACTTTCTGCCATTTTCATCAAATTTAAAATTGTCGTCTGCAAACTCTTTCAGTTTGGACCAGTCCAGAATTTTGTCGTTTGGTAAAGAGTTAAACATCAAGCTGTTTGTTAACCTGTAAGTGTCAAATAAACCCAATGAACATTTTCAGTCTAGAATAAGACCCAGGTGATTGCATATTTCATGGTTGTTTTTTTTTTCTGTAAAGTCTCAGCAAGGCAAACTGTGTAAATCAAAGATTAACCTGCATGTTTTGTGCAGTCTGATCTTGATCTACACTGGCTGCAAAAGCAATTTGAGAAGTGAAAGGTGCTTTAACCGTTAACTGCTCCGACAGTCATCTAAACCTGTTGCACTTTACATGGTGGCAGAAGTGAAATCTGCCTTGCTAAAGTGTTGGGGCCTAGACTACGTAAAAGAAGAAATAATACTATGTAGAACAGCGTAAATTTCCCTTTTATTTATAAGTGAAAAAGCATTTAAATCCACCCATGTTAATAAGCTACCTAAGCTAGCAATGTGATTTGGTGTATGTCTCTCTTTGAAAATGAAACTTAGCGCCATACCAGGCTGTAGCATGTTACAGTATATTATTTGAATACAAGTTCTACTCCTAATTAAGTCTTTCACTGCCAAATAAATGGATTAGACAATTCTTGACATCTAAAAGTATATTTTCGTTGCCTTATGAAGCTGATTTTGGTCAAAGATTAGTATCAGGTAGTGGATGGTGTAGATCCAAGATCAGACTGCATGTTTTGTGCAGTCTGATCTTGATCTACGCCATCCACAGAAGATGTGCAAGGTAACATTGGCAGTGAAAGAGTTAACATGTTGATATAAATGGATGGACTATTTCTTATTTCAGAAACATTTCTTTAGAAATTTTGGAGCCATAACAATGTATGCTTTTGTTGGAACAACTATATCATGTATGGTTGTGGGGTAAGTTTTGTTTTCTAGCAAGCTGTTTAACTCTTTACGAAATGACAAAATTTTAGACCAGGCCAGCATCCATATTCACCAACCATTGCTAAGGACGTTTTCAGTCTTATTCTACATAATTTTCTAAATTTGAAAGTAACAGAACTTTTGATTGGCTAAACCATTTGGTTGTGTTACTTTCAGATTTTGAAAATCTTGGAGAAAAAAACAAAGAACGTACTGTATTTTGCCAATGTATTCGGACACCTAAAAGTTCGGACATGGTCAAAAATTTTCAAAAATAATTTATTTTGAGTCCTTATTCCGGACAGTCCAAAAAAATAATTTTCCTATATATTCGGACAGCCTGTAGCATTAATTTTCCAAAAAATCAGCCAGTAAATACATATTTTTTATTTAGAAAATGTTTCTGATAATGATCGGCTGCATATTTGCACATTTCTGCATGGTTGATATTCATCATTATGAACATGAATTCCTTAAGAGTCAAGTAACTCGGCGGTTATTTTAAGTCATGAAATAAGACCCCCCAAAAAAATGCAATACCAAGGTTGTCTTTGTTGAAAACTTCTCACCAAAACGAGTAGATTTAGATCAGACCAAACATTCTGCCTAGTGTGATCTTGATCTACACAGGCCGCTCAAGCAACTAGTTTTGAAAGGTGTTTGAAGAATTTAATGTTTCTCGGCTTTTTGGTGTTGTGCAAGCAGTTTTTCCCTTTTTTCGTAACGTTTTCAAAAGGCACCTGCAGAACCGTGAAATTGTCCCTCCATCAACAATATTGAAAAAATTATAAGTACCAAACCTCATTGTTTCTTTCCTTTATTTATTGGTATTAAATCCATTTACATGTATATATAAAATTAGATCGAATGCATTAATTGTATATGCATTCCTTTTTATTTTGGTTGCAAGGAATATTTTCTGAAGAAAAAAACAGGCAGACTTTTTTTCTGCTGACTACATAAATTATGTGACAAAGCTGCCCAGGTGTTCCTGAAACAACCATTACTAACCGCAAAAAGACACTATCAGCTAGTATAAAGTGGGCATGATATACGCTTATTGCGTGGTCATTTTATGTCGATTGGAGGTCAGCATGTAACCCGGGAGAGTGTGTACAAAAACAGGTGCTTTACAACCCTCACGCTCTGGATGATTTGCACATTACGTCATACCCATAATCCAAATTTTACTGCAAACATTTGTGTACCCACGACAGGTGTGAAATTTTGTTGACAGATGGCGCTTTGATGATGGCAAGATGGCGGAGTCTAAAATGTTGACGTACGGTGTAGATAGAGATCAGATTATAGAGAATGTGTGGTCTGATCTTGGATATATACCATGCACTACTGAACTATGATTTTAGAAAGCTACTGCGTATAGATCTAAGAAATTAAGAAATATTTAAAACACATGCTTTTAAGATTGAAAACACGCTGGAACTTTAGGTATATTACAGTTTTGACCCCCCTCATCGGTGCTATAAATAGATCTAAATTTGTTGGATTTTACTCTTATTTTTTTGGGACACGCACATTTGGACAACAAGGTAAAACCTATTATTTCGGCCACCCCCTTTTTTAGCTCCACTGGCCGAAGGCCAGCGGGCTTATGTCATGGCCCGGTGTCCGTCGTGCGTCTGTCCGTCCGTCCGGTCGTCCGTCCGTCCGTCCGTCCGTTAACTTTTATTTCAAACATCTTCTTCTCTGAAACTACCCATCCGATTTTCACGAAACTTCACAGAAATGATCCTGACATGGTCCTCTTCAGAATTTCTTGAAAGAATTTGATTCCTTCAAAAACTCTGGTTGCCATGGCAACAAAACTGAAAAATATTGGAAATCTTTAAAAATCTTCTTGTCTGAAACCATAAGGCATAGGGCTACCAAATTTGGCATGTAGCTTTATGTAGTAGACCTCTATCAAGTTTCTTCAAATTATAGCCCTGGGGTCAAAATTGGCTCTGCCCCAGGGGTCACAAGTTTTACATAGGCTTATATAGAGAAAACTTTAAAAATCTTCTTGTCTGAAACCATAAGGCATAGGGCTACCAAATTTGGCATGTAGCTTTATGTAGTAGACCTCTATCATGTTTCTTGAAATTATAGCCCTGGGGTCAAAATTGGCTCTTCCCCAGGGGTCACAAGTTTTACATAGGCTTATATAGAGAAAACTTTAAAAATCTTCTTGTCTGAAACCATAAGGCATAGGGCTACCAAATTTGGCATGTAGCTTTATGTAGTAGACCTCTATCATGTTTCTTGAAATTATAGCCCTGGGGTCAAAATTGGCTCTTCCCCAGGGGTCACAAGTTTTATACATAGGCTTATATAGAGAAAACTTTAAATATCTTCTTGTCTGAAACCATAAGGCCTAGAGCTACCAAATTTGGCATTTAGCTTGATCTAGTTGGAGTCTACCAAAAGTGCCCAAAGTATAGTCCTGGGGTCAATTTGGCCTCATACTTGGAGGGGGGGGAGTTCACAAGATTTACATAGGCTTACATAGGGAAAACTTTTAAATCTTGGTGTACATAGCCATAAGGCTTAGGCTACCAAATTTTGCATATAATTATAGCATTATTTAGTGGACAGTTACAAAGAGGGCCCAAGTTACAGCTCTAGGATCAAGTTTGGCCCTGCACCAGGGATCACAAGTTTTACATGGGTTTATGGAGTGAAAAGTTCAGAAACCATCTTGTTACCAGCCATAAGGCCAAGAACTCCCACATTTGGCATGTTATTCTTCTAATACAATATTCCCCATTTAGTCAGACTGTAGCCATGAGGTCAAAGTTTTATAAGGGCTTATATAGTGAAGACTTTTCTTCGTGGTTTATATTTATAAGCCAGTGGAGCGATACAGGGCCATCATGGCCCTCTTGTTTCAAGATGATAATTTCCTAAAGATTCGGACACAAAAAAAAAATAATTATTTTTTTCTGTCCGAATACATTGGCGAATTACGGTATGTAAGAATGGTTTGTGAATATGGACACAGATTGAAAGCATTTGCAGACAGCAAAATAAATGACCCAGAAATTGAAGTTTGTTTTGGGAAGGGTAGAAAACATTGTGAGAAAAAGAGAAAATGCTGGTTACCAGCATTTTCTCCTTGTGCACAATGTTTTTCAAAAGGCTTTTTTTTCCCCGTTGTTGATAGTCAGGATTGTGTGGTAAAGGGTTAAATGCAGTTACAACAATGGGATTCCTCTTGGGGTAAAAATCATTCTTGGAAAATAAGAAAATACTGATGACCAGCTCTAGCATTTTCTCCTTTTCCCACAAAGTTTTCAAATGCTGTTTTTCCTTTCGTCGCAAAAAAAAAGGATTGTTTGGTCAAGGGTTAGGAGAATTTTGAATGGTTCTAGAAGAGGGATACAACTATCTATTTGTGGAACTTAAGGCCTTAGTGCTAAGGTGCAAAGGATAAATGCTCTTGCAAGCCTGACAAATAAGGAGAACTTGCATTATTTGTGATTTCTGCATGTACCTGCTGGAAAAATTTAATGTAAAATTAACCTTTTCCCACACAATCCCGAGTTTTAATGGTCCTGAGGAAGAGTCCTTTTTGAAAACAGTGTGGCAAAACAGAAAGTATCGGTGACCAGCTGAGCGTTTTCTTCTTTTCCCACAATGTTTTTTACCCGTTCCAAAACAAAATATCATCTTTGAGTCACATTTTTCTTGTCTGCAAAATGCTTTCCATTTGGACAAGCCTAAATTTTTCTTTGTCTGGTAAATAAATACCTTAGGTAGCTTGTTGGAGCATTTTGTGTGGGAGAGGATTGCATTTGGTATTTATGCAAACCAACTCCATGTTCTAGTGGTACACACATCTACCAGTGGAGTAAAAGGTGGAAGATTTTAACCCTGGTTTGGAGAGGATGCAGTGTTTGGCTTGATGTTGAAACGCCAGCTAGCTAACCCTCTAAACAGCAATGTTTTAGACTTGGTAAAATTGAAAAGATTTGGAGATGAGAAAACAAATGTGACTCAAATGATGGAATTTGTCTTTTCAAAAGTATAATACATTATGGAAAAGGAGAAAATAATGGTTACCAGCATTTTCTACTCTTCCGACAATGTTTAGTTAAGCTTTTTTCCTTTGGTTTGTCAAAACCAAGATGATTTGGTTGTAGCTCTCAATTGATGTGAGGTGGAGTGCAGTAGCTCAGTTGATAACAAACAGGGTTTGAAACCATTGGTTGGCTGGTTCACATCCCCAGCTTGGCCAATTTTTTTCCAAGGGTTGACAGTAGTCATTGTAGTAAGATTCATTCCTCTCTCGCCTCTAATCTTTGTTTCAATGATGGTTATGCAGGAAAACAGCTGGGAAGAATATTGTGAAAAGTATTGGTAATACAAACTCCAGGAAAGCATGGATAGGTGCACTGACTGCTGCAATAGAGCTGAGATAAACTGCATTTAACACCATACAACCGACAACGATCAGTGAATGTTACACTATGATAGTCAACGCTGTACTTTTCTTTACTTTGATACATGCATATGAAGGTACATACATATAAGCCATGCTCTATAAAAAGAAAAGGAGGTTTAATGCATATGCAAAAAGTATCGCTCAATGTCAGCCTGCTTATTCAGTGCAGGCTGACATGGACCAAATATTTTTGCTATTTGTAAAATTTTTGCATGTCAGAGGACCATTCCACCTCATAATTCAGCTGATTGTTAGACAAAATGGATTTATCCAATCCACAATTATGTAATACATGTGACTTGCTTCGTGTAATGTATCAGGGAGATACATTAACCCCTTACCAGACGATAAAATTTTAGCCTTGTCCAAATTGAAAGCTTTTGCAGACGACAATTTCAATGTGGTTCAAATGGTGCAATGTGTTCTTGACAGGGTAGAAAACATTGTGGGAAAAGGAGAAAATGCTGATTACCAGCATTTTCTCCTTTTCCCACAATATTTTCAAAAGGCTTCTTTCCCATGGGCATCAAAAGGCGGTATTGTGCAGTAAAGGGTTAAACCCCAATTTGCTGGCATATGGCTCACATATGTTGGGTCATTTGTGTATGTATGTGTATTTCAGGGGATTGATGTATGCCTTTACAAGATTTTTATCGATAACATTCAGCGTAAATGATTGTTTTTTCTTCGGAGCTATAATCTCAGCCACTGATCCAGGTAGGATGTTACCTGTAACTTTGTCTTGAATTTCTTAACTCTTTACCAAACAATCGCTTGCTTTAACAACCCTGAAGAAGAAGGCTTTTGAAAACATTGTTGGAAAAGAAGAAAATGCTGGTAACCAGCATTTTCGCCTTTTCCCACAATGCTTTCTACCCTTTCTAGGATCAAATTACCATTTTTGAGTAACATTTATGTTGTCGTCTGCAAATGCTCTCAGTTTGAACAAGTCTTAATCCTTTACTGCACAATGACGCCTTTTGACGCCCTTGGGAAAGAAGCCTTTTGAAAACATTATGGGAAAAGGAAAAAATGCGGGTAATCAGCATTTTCTCCTTTTCCCACAATGTTTTCTACCCAATCAAAGAAAAATTGTACCATTTGAGCCATACTGAAATTGTCGTCTGCAAATGCCTTCAATTTGGACAAGGCTATAATTTTGTCGTCTGGTAAAGGGTTAAATTTTGTCATTTGGTAAGGAGTTAAGTCCATATCAGTCAACAAAATTATATACTTGTCCAGACAGAAAGCATTTGCAGACTACAAATTAGTTTTAGCTCAAATAATGGTATTGGAAATGGAAGCACATGTTATGGGAATTGGTTTTCCCACAATGTTTTAAAAGTTTTTCCTCAAGGTCATAAAAACAGAGGTTTGTATGTTGAAGAGTAAATGTGTTGATGCAGAGCCATCTAAATGTAGTTTACTGTCGTGAATCGGCACATGGACATACCGTAGGATAGCAATATCCCAGTACTGTAGCCAATCAATACGAGTCTACCTGAGCAAGAAATGTTCACTTATTATACACGAATTGTCAAATAAGATGCTACCTTGAACCCTATGCCGCCGAGCCCCTGTAGCTCAGTCGGTAGCGTACAGGACTTGAGAACAGGAGGTTGCTGGTTCGATCCCCGGCTCGGCCAATTTCTTTCCGAGGATTGATGATAGTCTTTTCATTCCTCTCTCACTGATGATCATTGTTTCGACAATGGTTATGTGGGAAAGCAGCCAGTGGCTTGGAAAGAATATTGTGCGTAGTACTGGTAAAAGAAACTCCAGGAAAGCATGGGTAGATGCACTGGCCGCCACATTATAACTGAAATAATGTTGAAAACGGCGTTAAACACCATACAATCAATCAATCATTCATGAACCCTATGCCAATAAATCCAGAGTTTTAAGGCTCTAAGGGTAAAGGCCCTTAAAACACACTGGGAAGAAAAGAAAACAGGGCTTTAGTTTGACCTGTAAACCAGGGTTTTGATGCACAAAAATCTTGAAATACCCTTTTTTGACGCACAGCAAATCCCAATCAAGGGGTCATTTTGACCCCCAAAAATTTTCAGATGCGTCAAAAAATATAACAAACAGCAATAATATCAAACAATAACCCTTTTAAAAGTGTGAAAATCATCATGTTGGTGTCAAATATCAATTAAACTGCTGCATATGATTGGCGAAGTGTGACCGGAAGGTGATAATTGACTTGTCACCTATGATAGGCGTAGGTTTACAACTGGCACTAACCTTGCTAAAAGTGATAGACAGGGCAATAAAATCAATATTGGTGTATCCTTTTGAAGTTAAGTATTGATGTGTGAATATTGTAAATCTCATCTTCACTCGCCGACATTGACCATATTACTTGACATTTGTACCCAATAATGTTTGCACTTTGAATATTATTAAAAACAGTAAGTTAATAAAAGTAACCTATGAAACAGATATCTACATCTCATTTCACACAAAAAGATATCTTAAACTGTCCATATGAATGAATTGCTTTGATTATTCAAGCCCAGAAAATTATTTTAATTCAGAAAATTGTAATACATGTACTTTACATATTTCTGGATGGTACTAGAAATCGGATAAATAAATCTAATCTTTATTTCAGCAAAGATTAACAAAGGAATTCTGAGTGAAATTTATTATCCATAATTTTCTTATTGATTGCTTAGGTTGACAAGGTTTTAACCTCAGCCTCCTTGAACAAAATTTAATAGTGTGAACGTGTGTGTGTGTGTGGGGGGGGGGGGGGGGGGGAGGGATCCTCTTTAAACAGTAAAATGTTACAAATTAATTGTTCACATCTTTATTTATCAGTATTAATACTACGTCCAACAACAACAAAAAGTTGACTAAAGACTCTTGAATTTTCCATTTTGATTCCTGATTTTTTTGGTTTGACTCTTGAAAAATTAGATTTGACCCCTGAATTTCAGAGGCTAGCTAAAGCCCTGAGAAAATGCTTCTTCTTTTTCCACAATATTTTCTACCCTTCATTGACAAATTACATCTTTGAGCTTTATTTGATACGTCGTCTGTAAATGCTTTCAGTTTCAATGAGAAAAAGTTTAGTTAGTGGCAAAGAGTTGAGCTTTATCAAGTTACAGGACTGGTCTGGCTAATTAGATTTTGTGTCAGATTTATCCTTCATGATGATTTTACTATTTTACTGATTGGTATTGATACCATTGCAAGTTTGTACACAGAGTTTTGTATGCTGTTATGACATTATTTCAGTGTATGGTAGCAACAAGTGGGCCTATTAATGCTCTCCAGGAGTTTCTTTACTGGTACTTTGGACAATATTTGTCCATATTCACTGGCAGCTTACACCCATAAACATCATCAAAACAGTGGTCATTGTTGAGAGAAAAATGAATCCTGTCACAAGGACTTATCAAGCATTAGAAAGAAAAAGGCCAAGTTGGGGAATCGAACCAGACATCGCCAGACACCTGGTTGCAAGCCCTGTATGTTACAGACTTACCTGACTCGGCTATCATTGCAAGGCTGTCATGTTGTCATCAGTGACTAGAAATATTGCTCTGGCAATGAATAGATTGTTGATGTGAGCATATAAGAATGATTTGATCTTTTACCACACATCCCCATGCTTAAACAATTTTTAGAAAAAATAGGCTTTTGAAAAAGAAGAGGAGAAAATGCTGGTAAATATTGTGGTCATTTACCATAATATTTTCTACTTCTCAGAAGCAAGGCACCATCATTTAACCCTTTACTACACAATCCGGACTTTCAACGACCCTGAGAAAGAAGCCTTTTTGAAAACATTGTGGGAAAAGGAGAAAATGATGGTTACCAGCATTTTCTCCTTTTCCTACTATGTTTTCTACCTTTTCAAATTTTCAGTCACATTTATTTTGTCTTCTGCAAATGCTTTCAGTTTGGACTAGTCTAAAATTTTGTGATTTGGTAAAGATTTAAACCACATTTGATATTTCTTCTGCAAAAGCTTTCAGTTTGGACAAGTCAAGAATTTTGTCATCTTGTAAAGGGGTTAAATTAATATTATTCTTGACAAGCCTTTTGTTTTATTCATTACAGTTACTGTGTTGGCGATCTTCAACGATCTGAATGTGGACATGACACTCTACGCTCTCGTGTTTGGAGAAAGTGTGTTAAATGATGCGGTGGCCATTGTCCTGTCAGGGTAGGACTTTGTGTTTTGTTGCAAGTGTAATATTTAGACTTGTCCATATGGCGTGCAACACACGAAAAGGGGCCTTCAGACATTTGCGTAGTGTCGTCTCGGATTAGCCTGCGTAGTCCGCACAGGGTAATCTGAGACAGCACTTTACGACTACATAAGATTTTTTCATACAGTAGACTTTCATGAAACAGAAAATAGCACAAAAACGGGAAGTGTCATCTCGGATTATTCACAGACTGCACAGGCTGATCAGGGCCAACACACTTTTACACATATGTCCAAAGGCCCTTTTTCGTGTGTTGCACGCCATATAGAATGCATGTGCAGATGATTAAATTATGGTTCAAATAATGAGATATGTCTTCGAAGGGTTGTCCAGCATTTCCATTTTTCCCACAATTTATGATACCCTTTTAAAGACAGATCTCTTCATTTGAGCACCATTTAATGTTATCTGCAATGGCTTTCAGTTTGGACACATCTTAAATTTTGCCTTTTGGTTTAGAAGTAAATTAGCAGAAAGTTTTGTCGCACTTTTTTGTCAGTCAAAATGTTGAGCAACTGTAGTTGTGATTCTGTTGTTTTAACCCATGATTGTACAGCTTATTCTTCGACAGGTTACACAGTTACAATCAGTTGAATGCATGCAACACATAGTTTTGAATGTAAAATTGGAATGGAGCAATTCTTTAACCCTTTACCACACAATCCCAACTTTTAACGACTCTGGTGAAGAAGCCTTGTGAAAACATTGTAGGAAAAGGAGAAAATGCTGGTTACTACCATTTTTTTCCTTTTCCCACAATGTTTTCTACCTTTCCCAAAACAGGTTTCAGTTTATGAGTCACATTTATTATGTCGTCTGCAAATGCTTTCAATTTGGAAACATCCAAAATGTTGTTGTTTGGTAAAGAGTTAACAAGCATTTTTGCTCTTTTTATCACAGAGTGTTACAAAGCTGTGAGCTGAGGGGGTATAAAAGGCAATGTTTTTACAATCTCATGTTTTGATGATTCCGGGTAAAAAGACATTTTATAACATTGTGGGGAAAAAAAATCCTGGCCACAAACATTTTTTCCTACATAGACAGTGTTTTCAATATTTGCAAAGACAATCCACATGTAATTTGCCATTTACGAATGTTTCCAGTATGTAGCAGTCTAATGTTTTGTTGTCGGGTAAAGAGTGAAGGCTTGAGTATGATTGGATTTTTGTCTCAAACTCAATGATATATCTATATAATTTAGCCATACTCTGTGAAAAGAGGCTTTAATGCATCTGCAAAACGTATCGGCCAAGGTCAGCCCTTGCAGGCTGACCTTGGTCAATACTTTTTTGTTATCGGTCAATTTTCTGTATGTCAAGGGACCAGTCTACCACATGATTCATTTGGTTTTTAGACAACATGGATTTTATGGATCCATAATTATGTGATGAGTTGCCTGGTATATTACATCATTCATGGAGATGTATCAAACCCCCTTTTGCCAGAGCATGGCTCAATTATGAGGAAATCTATGGAAGCAGTTACTCATTGAAAAATACCAGTTTGTAAAGTACTATGTTGATTTGAGCACAGGGCATGTACTGTAGACTAGACTGTCAGGTAAATTTACTTTCAAGAGATGTTTTAGACTTTGCAATTACATTTTTTTTTTTTTTTTTTTGCAGAAACTTTGAAAAAGAAAATTGTGATAAATAGTTTTGGTTTGTAGGACAATATTAAACAAGAACAGATACTACATGGATGATATTACATTTAACTGACATGTATATATCTTGTGTAGAGGTGTCTGCTTATACTGTAGGACTGTCAGAATGTTGAGTTTATGTTCAGTTCTTTAACAAAAGTGCAGTAACTGTTGTGTTTGATTGTCATTTCAGACATTGTTAAAGCATAGATAGAAATAATACTCAGCAAGTGCTTACCTATGCTATTATTATTTATCAAACTGAAAAAATCTAACCCATCTCTGAGACAAAGCTCTAGACTTTACTGGATCCATACAGATTTGTTTTAACCCTTTCCCAAACAAGCCCTGGTTTTCACGTGTCTACAGTACAAGTCTTTTGAAAACACTGTGGGAAAAGGAGAAATTGCTCATAACGAGTAATTTCTCCTTTTCCCACAGTGTTTTCTACCCGTTTTGAGACCTTTCTGCCATTTTCATCAAATTTAAAATTGTCGTCTGCAAACTCTTTCAATTTGGACTAGTCCAAAATTTGTAGTTTGGGAAAGGGTTAAGAAGTCACAAAACCAGAAGTGTAAATACAGTCAAACCTGTCTTAAGCAAGCGGTCAAGGGCCCTTCCAAAATCGCTTGCTTAAGACAGGTGCTTGCTTAAAAGAGGTCAATCACACAAGATGTTCTCGGTGTTATCTTTTCCTAAACATTTATAAAGGGCTGGGGTATCTTTGGTATAATCACCAATCAAAACAATGGAATGGTCGAAAGATGATTGGGCATAAAGATCAAACAGTCATAGGTTTACTGGTCAATTAAAATGTGACACAGGTGTAATTGTCAATTAAAATTAATGTCATCAAAGACAATTTCTTAAACACACCGGCATAGGTAATAACTTATACTAATTTGGGTGCAATCGGTTGTTAGGACAGTTTTCTTTAATCTTTTCTCACCTTTTAGAAGTAAGCAGACAAACAAGATGTCGAGGCAGCTACACGTACATTACGTAATTTCAGATTAAATCGAAAGCAGAAAAACATTTTTGGTAGTCTGACTCGGGTAATTTACATTTGATTTCTAACTTCAAAATTTTTGACAAATCGGGAATAATAGCTTACGTAATTATCAACTGCATCAAAATAACCCGTTCTAGAGGATATCAGGTTATATGCATACACCTGTTGATTGGCGACGTGCGTATATGATTGTTCGATTTTGACACTCTAGTTGTTAATCCGAAAACGGTCGGATGTGAGAAGTACATGTACACTAAGTGTGAAGTATAAGTTAGCAGTCTGACTTACGTTGGTTACTGGCCGCTACATACCAGGTTGTTTTGAAAAATGGGACACGATTTCGGTGGCCGTTGTGTGCGTTTTAAGGGTGCGTGTTGAATAAAGGTTCATATAGAGTAAAAGTAGTAGGGGGGACATTGAACTGGCCGTTAAGTGGAGGTTCACGCTGAATGGAGGTGGACGGATCACCAGGTTTGACTGTACATGTATTGAATTTGACATTCATATGCCAAGTATGTCATGATCTTACATCCAAACAAACATTTCTGTTAATTTCTTACATGCTGAAGATGGTTATTAAAATTTAATGAAATCTTTTGTCCTTTCTATCAAAGTTTTTCTAGAGATGTAACAGCATGTTTACAATGCAAAAAGTGTAGCAAAATATATGTTTTGTTGAAAATGTATACAAATTGTAAGAGCAGTAAATTTATAAGATCACATGTAAAATTATAACCTTTACTCTTTACCAGACAACAAAACTTTAGGCTTGTCCAAATGGAAAGTAATTGCAGACAACCAATTAATTGTGACCTAAATGATGAAATATGTCTTTGAAAGGGTTTAAAACACTATGGGAAAAAGAGAAACTGACAACCATTTTCTCCCTTTCCCACAATATTTCCAAAACCCTTTTTTCTCAAGATTTTTAAAACTGGGATTTTTTGGTGAAGAGTTTACCCAGAAATAGTGAGATAACACTAATGCTAACATTTGGAATCCATAATTTACCATTAAGATTACATTTTAGCTCAATGTATGCCATTTTTGTAGTAAAATAGTCTGTAATAACCCATGACCAGACAATGCCATATTTAACACTTAAGCTGCTGAATAAATCAAACGCATATATCTACTCCAAACTAAAAGCACAAACATTATGGTTTCAAAGTTGATTTCACGGGATAGAAAATACCATATCAGACAGTGAAGATCAAAGATCAGACTGCATATTCTGTGCAGTCTGATCTTGATCTACGCTGTCCGCAAAAGGTCAGTGAGTCGCCATTAGCAGCTTAAGGGTTAAAAATTTAACTCTGACAAAAGACTCTACTGAAAATATTGTCGAAAAGGGAGAAAATGCAGGTAACCAGCATTTTCTCCTTCTTGTCAATTTTTTCTACCCTTTCAAAATTCAATCATTTGAGACACATTTGTCATCTGCAACTTGCTCAGTTTTGCTGAGTCTGAAATTTCATTGATTGTTGAATACTTAATTTGATATTGTGTAATACAGGGTAGTACAGGATATGAAAACTTACAGGTGAACATTTCATTTCATTTGCATGGTATCAAAAGCTTTCATCCATCATGCATAAAATTTTGAAAATGTGCATGTACATTGTTTAGTACATTTGTAGATTTCTTGATAGGTCATGTGGGCATATTGTTCTCAAGGTGAACTATCTTGATCACTTACTGTCAACTGACAGTAGTTGCAGTGATCTTATTGACTGAATCTAGAATGTCATTCCTGCTTTAATTTTATGTGCACCATTCCACAGTTCAAGGAAAATTGAAATTCAAATTAAAAAGGTCATGTGATCTTGTATGGCAACCAGTGTTTATTTACTCACAAATAAATAAATGAAAGAAAAAAAATCAAAGAATAAAAAATCTTCATCTGGTGGCCCAGAACCAGAAGCTACAACACATGTATAACCCTTTACCTCACAATCTGGAGTTTTAACAACCCTGAAGAAGGAGCCTTTTGAACATGCTGTGGGAAAAGGAGAAAATGCTGGTAACCACCATTTTCTCCTTTTCCCACAATGTTTTCTATTCTGTCAAACATCTACAGTTTGTTGGTGCCATTTTCATTTTTTTTATTTTGTCTTAAAGATTTCAAAAGTTGCCTTTTGGGACAGGGATAATGGGCCAGAAGCCTTATGTGTACACATTACAAATTGACTTGAACAGAACTGAATTAAAGCTTGGCATGTATGATCAGATGTACTATAAAGCTTGTTCAGATTATTATTATGAATTGGTCCTTGGTCTTGTTTTAGAAGTGCATCAGTGTTTGCCAGTGACTTTCAAAAACACTGTGACATATTGAAAAATTGCCTCTTATAACCATATTTTCTACTTTATATGTGTCAAAAATGCTTTTGTTTACAGTTACTTCTAGTTTTTTGAAAATTTCCTATTTTCTTCATTGCAAAAGTTTGAATTTTTCAAGTGCAAGAGCTGATTTTGCTTGTGTATGAAGGTGTGATTTAACAGCCGTAATTGTATCTTGTCAGAGTCAAGCATCTTGGACTTGGAGATCAATCCTCTCTGTATGGCGTATGATAATTGCTGATATGCAGTGCTTACTTATTTGACAGAGAATTCCCTCTAGTTAGGATCATAATAACTAGTATGAGAATGACATGTGCATTGTTCTATACCCTGATAGTTCATTCCTGCCTGAAATAAATAAGAAGCAGACAGCTTTGTAAAATGAAGGTAATTGATGTGGACAAAGATTTTATCATTGAAGCCTCTTACTTAAGCTGCCTTTCTGACCAGTGTAGATCAAGATGTGCAATCAGATTTTTGATCTACACTGTCAACTTTGCTATGACACTCTGGACAAAAGCAACCTTGATGTTGCACGTAATAGGTTTTTTATTCCCAACTGAAATGGTATGTTGGGTTTATTTAGTGATTTAAAGTTTATACACAAGTACATTTGCAAGTAAAGATATTGTGGCAAATTGAGAAATTGCATGTCAGAAAACAATTTCTCCCTCTGTTACTTGGATTTAGAACTAGTCTGCAATAAGACATAAAACATGGTCTGTAGGATGGAATGAGATAATATCATGATTTTGTTGCTGTTTCTATAAACATGTGTGCATGGTATGGGCAGAACTGAAGACCTTGAACATTTTAGTAATAGCTCTTTTAAAGTCATATTTTGGAATGTTGTATTGCCTTGCCACAGTGACAGCTTCAGCTCCTTACGAAACAATCCTGTGTTTTCGAGACCCTGGAGAAAAAAACCTCTAAAAACATTGTTGGAAACAGAAAAAAATGCTGAGAGCCAGCATTTTCTTCTTTTTCCATGATGTTGTCTACCTGCTTAAAAAAAAAACCCAACATATAAGCCACATTTTGTTTGTCGTCTACAAACATTTTCAGTTTGGACAAGTCTAAAATTATTGTGTCTACCAAAGAGTTATAAGAAAGCAGTAGAGTGTCTATTCATGAATTGTCAGTGTATTTGTAGGCTCCTTGTTGCAGCAGGTTCTGATATCATTTTTAGCTCCACTGGCCGAAGGCCAGTGGGCTTATGTCATGGCCCGGTGTCCGTTGTGCGTCCGTCCGTGCGTCCGTCCGTCCGTGCGTTAACTTTTATTTCAAACATCTTCTTCTCTGAAACTACCCATCCAATTTTCATGAAACTTCACAGAAATGATCCTGCCATGGTCCTCTTCAGAATTTCTTGAAAGAATTTGATTCCTTCAAAAACTCTGGTTGCCATGGCAACAAAACTGAAAAATATTGGAAATCTTTAAAAATCTTCTTGTCTGAAACCATAAGGCGTAGGGCTACCAAATTAGGCATGTAGCTTTATGTAGTAGACCTCTATCATGTTTCTTCAAATTATAGCCCTGGGGTCAAAATTGGCTCTGCCCCAGGGGTCACAAGTTTTACATAGGCTTATATAGAGAAAACTTTAAAAATCTTCCTGTACCTAGCCATAAGGCCTAGAGCTACCAAATTTTGCATGTATCTATATCTAGTGGGCCTCTACCAAGCAGGCCAAAATTTTAGCCCTGGGGTCAAAATTGGCCCCGCTGCAGGGGTAACAAGTTTTACATGGGCGTACATAGTGACAACTTAAGAACTCTTCCAGTACCTAGCCATAAGGCCTAGAGCTACCAGATTTTGCATTTAGCTTGATCTGGTGGGGGTCTACCAAAAGTGCCCAAATTACAGTCCTGGGGTCAATTTGGCCTCATGCTGGGGGGTGGAGGGGGGGGGCAAAGGTTCACAAGATTAACATGGGCTTATATAGGGAAAACTTTTAAATCTTGGTGTACATAGCCATAAGGCTTAGGGCTACCAAATTTTGCATAATTATAGCTCTATCTAGTGGACAACTACAAAGAGGGCCCAAGTTACAACCCTAGGATCAAGTTTGGCCCTGCACCAAGTTTTACATGGGTTTATGGAGTGAAAACTTCAGAAACCGTCTTGTTACTAGCCATAAGGCAAGAACTCCCAAATTTGGTCATAAACATGTGCTTATAGGGTGAAAATTCAAAAAATCCTTTTGCTCCTAACCGCAAACCCAAGGGCTACCAAATCTGGAGCACTTTTGATTTTTTTTTGAAATTAGCCTTGCATCAGGGGTCTTATGTTTTACAGAGGCTTCATATGGACGAAACTTGAAAATCACTGTATTTATAATCATAGAGCATAGACTTGTATTATTTTGGCATGTGGCTTTATCTTGTGGACCTCTACCAGGGTTCAAGTGATTATCGCTCTGGGATCAAAAATGGCTTTTCCCTGCGGGTCTCAACTTTAACATGGGCTTTTACAGAGAAAACTTTGTAAGTCTTCATTTTGAAACCATTTGGCTCAGAATTGAAATGTTTAGTATTTACTGTTTATATTTATAAGCCAGTGGAGCGATACAGGGCCATCATGGCCCTCTTGTTTATTTGTAACTATATTTATCTCATTGGCTGAGACAAAATTTTTGGTTTTCCTTTTGTATACACCATGGATAAAGGTGCAAGGGCTAACTGTTACAGACAATTGTTGTTTTTCCTACAGTATTTTCTAATCACCGTAAATTATGGAAATAGAAAACATGTTTTTCTGATCCTTTACATAACTTTTATTTGTGTTCTATATATACTTGAATGTCTAAAATGGTAGGTGTGGTAATAACTGTACTTCTGGTAAACAATGATGAAATTCTGAGAATCTGACCTGATTGTTGTTGTTATCGTTGTTATTGTCCAATAGTAGTGCTTTATTTTTTTACTAAGTGTGAGTCTGTGAGACAAGTATCCTTCTGGCATTCAATGGACAGTGTATGTTCAAGATAAGAATGCACATTCTGTGATGTTGACAAACACTATCAACTGAATTACCAAAGAGCATCTCTGATCAGTTTAACCCTTTACCACACAACCCGACTTTTAACGACCCAAAGAAAGAGGCCTTTTGAAAACATTGTGGGAAAAGGAGAAAATGCTGGTAACCAGCATTTTCTCTTTTTCCCACAATGTTTTCTACCTTCCTATAACAAAGTTAAACTTTTTCAGTCACATTTATTTTGTCATCTGCGAATGCTTTCAATTAGGACTAGTCTAAAATTTTGTTGTTTGGTAAAGAGTTAAGTTAGTAATAATGTCGATGGATGGATACAGAAAAATCCAGAAAGATTTAACAAATTGAATTAATAAATATTACCTTACCATTTTTGCAGTTCTGTTGAGGCTTATGGAAAAGAATCATCAGAAGGATTCAGTGGACATGCTCTCATTAAGGCCTTAGGGAACTTTGCAGGGATTTTTGGAGGATCCTTTGTGATTGGATCTGGAATAGGGATGATAACAGCCTTGCTGACCAAATATACAAAAATACGAGATTTTCCGTTACTGGAAACAGCTTTGTTTTTCTTGATGTCGTATGCTTCCTTTCAAACAGCTGAAGCTGCCAGTCTTACAGGTTTGATATGAACTGAATTTGTATTGTACATAATTAACTTTTACCACAAGACAAAAATGTAGACTTAACCAAATTAAAAGCATTTGCAGATGAGAATTTAAATGTGGCTCAAATCTCTTTGATGGGGAAGAAAAAAATTATGAGAAAGGGAGAAAAGGCTGGTTACCATCATTTTCTCCTTTTCCCACAATGTTTTTGAAAGGCTTCTTCCTCAGGGTCATAAAAACTCGGGACTTTGTGGTAAAGGATTGAAAACATTATATCTGCATATGGGTTAAGCCGTTACTGAACAGGCCCAGGTTTTCATTACCCTTAGGAAGTAAGGCTTTTGGGGAAAAAAAAAAAACTGGGAAAAGCTGGTACGTACTTGTTTATCCCACAATGTTTTCATCAGTTTCCAAAACCCCCCCCATCATTTTAGCCTCATCTAGTGTGATGTCCGCAACTCTTCTCAATACGAACTAGTGCAAGAATTTGTCATCTAGTAAAGAATTTAGCAGTTGAATATCACTGTTCCTTGTATCCCAGTTACAAAATTACAAAATTCCGAACAACAAAATTTTGGAGTTAACCGAATTGAAAACATTTGCAGACGATAAATTAAATGCAGTTGAAATTACGATTTTTGTTTTTGATAGCGTAGAAAACGTTCGGGAAAAAGGAGAAAATGCTGGTAACCAGCGTTTTCTCCTTTCCCCACAAAGTTTTCAAAAGCCTTCCTTTTCAGGGTCATTAAAATCCGGGACTGTGTGGTAACCTGTTAACTATCCCTGCAATGGCCAGGACATGTGCGGATCATACCTTGTCTTATACTGAAACATTTATGCCTTCAACTATTTATAAACTTACTTTGTACTTAACTTGTTTAACCCTTTACCACACAGTCCCCGAGTTTGACGACCCTGAAGAAGAAGGCATTTGAAAACATTGTGGGAAAAGGAGAAAATGCTGGTAACCAACATTTTCTCCTTTTCCCACAATGTTTTCTACTCTATTACCAAAGACAGAAAACATCATTTGAGCTGCATTTAAATTGTCGTCTGTAAATGCTTTGAATTTGGTCGAGTATGAAATATTGTCATTTGGTAAAGAGTTAAATACTAGATTGTCTTGATTAGACAGTACTGATGAGAACCATAACATAGGTTTTAGTAATGAATTAAACTGATAATTATTACTTTTATGATTTTCAAGTACTACCCCACCCCGCTTCCCCCATCTCTACTGCTATAGGATGAGTTTTGTTTTGTTTTCATATAAAATTGAGATTTGAGTATGTATAATGTAAAATCTTCACTAGCAGTCCGTGTATAATACCATTCAGCCTTTTCCTTTCTTTATGATCTATCATTATTTCATGATTTTTGGTAATTTATCGAGAAATAATGGTGGATTATGGTTTGATATTTCATGGTTATGACCAGTGAAAATACCAATATTATGTTCTCTAACTCTGCAATTGAAGGCGGAAACAGTTGTTCCCGCGCACTAGTTACCTAGGTAATGAGCGTGTGCCATTCAAATGGAGGGAAATATGACATAATTTACGGCTATATTTCTCGAGCTTTTTGTATTATTGTAATGTGTTGTTATGTGGGGGGGGGGGGGGGGGCAGTATGCCATGGGGAATAACAGAAAACAACTGTATTGGATTTTGATGAAAGTTCCATCAAAGTAGGGGTTAGTAGCATGAAATAAATAGAATGTTTGTTTTTTTCGGTGAAAGATCGAAATTTTTTTTCATCGAGTGAACATCATCATTAATATTTTCACTTGTTGCTGCATGCCACGAGTGAAAATATTACCGATTATGTTCACTTGATGAAATAAATTTCGATCTTTCACCGAAAAAAACCCATATCCTCTATTTATTGTACCATTTATACCTGTGAATGGTCAACACGGCGTTTTTGTGTTTGTACATTTTACAGGCATTGTTGCTGTACTATTTTATTTTATTTTACAGGCATTGTTGCTGTACTATTTTATTTTATTTTACAGGCATTGTTGCTGTACTATTTTATTTTATTTTACAGGCATTGTTGCTGTACTATTTTATTTTACAGGCATTGTTGCTGTACTATTTTATTTTACAGGCATTGTTGCTGTACTATTCTGTGGTATCTGTCAAGCTCACTATACATACAATAATTTATCTGAAGAATCTAAAGTCAGAACAAAACAGGTAAGTCATGTGGTTATTATTTTCATTGCCTTTCTAAAGAGATGGAACCAAATAATTGAATATGAAATTAGTATTCGAATATTTTTGTTATTTTTACTTGCTTACAATTTGTACATACAATGATACATACAAAGATATGATCCCGCGCTCTCTCACCTAACTGGGTATTTGTGGATGTGTTGATTTGTGTGTCAAACACTTCTTTACACCTCTTTATTCACATAATCCTTTCAAATGGGCTTCCTTTCATTATCTGCTTTCAAAATGATCACTGTCCCATTTTAATTGAGGTTAATTGGATATTACATTTCTTGCTTCCATCTCTTGCAGAAATACCCGCATACAAATTTTGGTTTGCTCTGGATTTATTCTCTACCACACAACAAAATGTTTAGTTGCTGGCAGATAAGTGAATTTTAAAATCAGCCAAAAAACAATGAAAAGATAGAGTGACCTGGCAACTTTTAACCTAGTTTTGAAAGTAATTTCTCTACTAACACTTAGACAGACTGTACAATAACAGACTGTCATCTTCTCAATAATTTCCATAAATTTAAATGCTATGATTTAAATTTGAATGTATTTTAACACCCACATTGTTTACTTTTGGCAGCTTAAGGGCCTTTAAGGTAAAAATGTGATAAAACATGGTTGCTTTTCTGTTTACAGCTGTTTGAGCTGATGAACTTCATGGCAGAGAATTTTGTGTTTCTGTATATTGGAGTGTCTGTGTTCACCTTCCAGAATGTTGAGTGGAACGCTTTCTTCATTCTTGCTGCTTTTGTATCCTTTAGTTTATGGTTAATGTAGGAGTGGAGTTTTGACAAGGTTTATGTTGGAAAGCAGCCAGTAGTTTGGAAAGGATGTGCCATAGAAACCCCATGGCTGCATGGATAGGTGCTGCAATGTGGTTGATATGATATTGAATATGGTGTTCAACACTAAACAAACAGTAATTGTAGAACAGTTCTTGATGTATTTGGTGATTTTTTTGTTATCCTCCAGAAAACATTTTTTCTCTTCACAAAAAAAATAAGACTTAAATGTTGAGATATGTTGTTTTTTTCACATTATTCCTAAAAGTGGTCTTCTGTGAGATAAGTTGAATAGTCTGTGATCAAGGAAGTAAGATACATTAATAAATTTTTCCGTTCACATTGAAATGAGCCATGCTCTGTGAAAAGGGGATGTAATGCATCTGCGTAAAGTATCGACCCAGGTCAGCCTGCGAAGTCCATGCAGGCTGACCTTGGCCAAAACTTTTAACTATTGGTCATTTTTCTGTATGTCCAAGGACAGTCTACCTCATGATTAAGTTGGTTATTGAAAAAAGTGGTTATTACGGATCCATAATTATGTGATGGCTTGATTCGTACCATGCATCACAGAGATACGTTAAGCCCCCTTTTGCCAGAGCTTGACTCAAATATAGAGGTTCCACAGTTTCGAAGGTTACCCCTTAACTCAATACAAAGGTATCAATTATTATTGCTAGAGGCCTGAATGTTTATCCATTATCATTCCTGTTAAACTTGGGGAGAAGAAATAAGATTTCCGTCAATGCCATGCATATGATGATGTTTTCTGGTAAGTGGTGTATTATCTATTTACCAAACAACAAAATGTTAGACTTGTCTAAATTGAAAGCATTTGCAGATGACAAACTATAAGTGACTCAAAAATTGAAGTATGTGCTGGGAAGGGTAGAAAACATTGTATGAAAAGGAAAAAATGATGGTCATCAGCATTTTCTCCTTTTCCCACAGTGTTTTCAGAAGCTTTCTTAGCTTTCTCAGGGCCGTTAAAAGTCGGGATTGTGTAGTAAAGGGTTAACTCTTTACCAAATGGCAAAATTTTAGACTTGTCTAAATCGAAAGCATTTTGCAGATGACAAAATAAATATGACTCTAAAACGGAAATTTGTTTTAGGAGGGGTAGAAAACTTTGTGGGAAAAGGAGAAAATAGTGGGTACCAGAATTTTCTCCTTTTATACAATGTTTTCAAAAGATTTCTTTCTCAGGGTCGTTAAAATTCAGGGTTTATCTGTTTCTCTGAATTTACTGCAATGTTTTGCATGATTGTTTACTTCAGAGGGAAATGTGGAGAGGATCAATGGTAAATCTTCAGCAGACGACAAATTGTTAGACCCATCCATATTTCAAGCATTTACAGACAATGAGCCAAGCCCAACAGCTCAGTCGGTAGCATACAGTACTTGAGAACAGGAGGTCACTGGTTCGATCCCCAGCTTGGCCAATTTCTTTCCGAGGATTGATGATAGTCATTGTGACAGGATTCAATCCTCTCTCACTGCTGACCATTGTTTTGATGAGGGTTATGTGGGAAAGCAGCCAGTGGATTGGAAAGAATATTGTGCGTAGTACTGGTAAAAGAAATTCCAGGAAAGCATGGATAGTTGCCCTGGCCGCCGCGATATAACTGAAATAATGTTGAAAACGGCGTAGAGCACCATACAATCAATCAATACAGACAATAAATGGATCTGGCTTAACTCTTTACCAAACAACAAAATTTCAGACTGGTCCAAATTGAAAGCATTTGCATACAACAAATCATCAGTGGCTCAAAAATTGAAATTTTATTTAGGAAGGGTAGAAAACATTGTGGGAAAAGGAAAATATGCTTGCTACCAGCATTTTCTCCTTTTCCCATATTGTTTTCAAAAGGCTTTTTCTTCGTGGTAAAGGGTTAAATGATAGATTTGTCTGAAAAAGGTAGAAAACTCAGTTGAAGAAAAGGCGAAAAAAGCTGGTTACCAGAATTTTCTCCTTTTTCTCTTTTTGAAGTAGTCTACTTTCATAGGATCTCAAAAATAAAGAGTTAATTCAGGTTATGCGCATGTTTTGTGCATGTTTTGAGGATATTATTATGTTTATTTCGTTCCCCTAGGTTTGCGAGGTGCTATAGCGTATGCACTTGCTATACGTAACACAGCAACAGAAGCCAGACAGCACATGTTATCTGCTACCATGGTGATTGTCCTGGTAACAGTGATGTTATGTGGAGGTTTTGTTACACCTATGTTACAGTTATTACAGATTAGGTGAGGTGTAGGATGTTTTTTACCATTTGATTGGTGTTATGTACCTTTTTAGCTCACCTGAGCACAATGTGCTCAAGGTGAGCTATTGTGATCGCCCTATGTCCGGCGTCCATCAACAATTTCTTTAAACATCTTCTTCTCCTAAACCACTGGGCCAATCCAAGGATGCTGCTTGGGTCAAAACTGGTGCTGCCCAGGGGGTCACAAGTTCGAACATAGGAACAAAGAAGGAAAACTTTAAAATTCTTCTTTGAAACTGGAAGGCGTAGAGCTTTGATATTTGGTATGTAGTGATTCTCTTCTAAGTTTGTTTGCTCATCTAAGCACAACGAGTTCACTGAGTTCAAAATTGGGTCATCTTGGGTCATGAACTGGGTCACTAGGTCAAATTAAAGAAATACCTTGTTTGCACTCTGGAGGCCACATTTATTGCTCAAATGACCTGAAATTTGGCCAGAATGTTTGTCTTGATGAAATATCAGATGAGTTTGGATTTGGGTCACCTGGAACCATAAACTAGGTCACTAGGTCAAATTAAAAAAATACCTTGTGGGCACTCTAGAGGCCACATTATTTGCTCAATTGCCTTGAAAATTGGTCAGAATGTTTGTCTTTATAAAATCTCACATGAGTCTGAATTTGGGTCAACTGGGGTCATAAACTAGGTCAAATTAAAGAAATACCTAGTGAGCACCCTAGAGGCCACATTTATTATTCAGTTGATTTGAAAATTGGTTAAAATGTTTCTTTTGATAAAGTCCAAGACCAGTTCAAATTTGGTTCACCTGGGGTCATAATCTAGGTCACTAGGTCAAATTAAAGAAATACCTTTAGGGCACTCTAATGGCCACATTTTTTGCTCAATTGACTTGAAAATTTGTCAGAATGTTGGTCTTCGTGAAATATGAGTTTGTAATTGGGTCACCTGGGGTCATAAACTAGGTCACTTGGTTAAATTAAAGAAATACCTTTAAGGCACTCTACTCAGGTGAGCGATCCAGGGCCATCATGGCCATCTTGTTTTATTAGTACTTCAACTTTAAGCATTGCAGTTTGACTCTTTACTGAACAATTCCCAGTTTCAATGACCCTAAGGAAAAAGGCTTTTGAAAACATCTAGCTTTTCTCTAAATGTTTTCTACTTGTTCAAAGGCAAAAACCATAATTTGAGCTACATTTGATATGCCGTCTCAGACCTCCAGATATAAGGGAGTGATAGTATTCTAAATCCATTATTTCTCTTCCAAACTCTATGTTGTGGGTACTCATTAGAATCGTCTTGATGAGACGATTCTAATGAGTACCCATAACATAAGGTTTAGTGGAGAGTGACTAATATTTTCAATTTTGAAATCACTTCCTCTATCTGGAGCTCTGTTGTCTGCAAATGGATTCAGCTTGGAAAAGTCTAAATTTTTGAAGTTAATTAACACTTTAGCAAACAACCAAATTTTGGACTCCACCAAATTGAAAGCATTTGCAGGCGACTATTTAAGTGTGGCTCAAGTGGAGAAATTGGTCTTTGATGGGGTAGAAAACATTGTGAGAAAAGGAGAAAATGCTGGTTACCAGCATTTTCTTCTTTTCCCACAATGTTTTCAAAAGCCTTCTTCCTCAGGGTCGTTAAAGCTCGGGATTGTGTGGTAAAGGGTTAAAGGGTTGATGTTTTCTTTATGGTCTGCTGCAAGACCCATAATATCATCTTCAGTCTTCTATATGAAAACTATTGTAAAAATGGCCTATCTTACCCATTGTCTGCTTTCCACAAAATGAAAGTCAAAACAATTTTTAGCCATGATACAGGAATGAATCATGAAGCAGAGTAAGGTTTTTTTTTTGTGTATTTATTTGAAATCAGACAAGCCCTGTGAGGTACCACGTAATCTATCAGCTGTATGAACTGGACCAGTAATTATGTGCAACCCATGTATTGTACACTGTGAGAGTTATGAAGTTTGATGTAAAGTTGTATGTCTCTTGATAGTTTATAAAAAATACTCTTTTTTTCTTTCTAATGTTGAATAATCAAATGTGGTATATACAAAAAGACACAAAGAGGAGGTTTTACATATTTTGTTACATCCATTACAGGGTTGGTGTGGAGGAGGATGAGGGGAACCAGTCTGGGGATGTCAGAAATGTAAGTTGACTGGTTTTCTGCCTTAAATCATTTTATAAACAATTCTGTGGAATTTGTAGCCCTGGTCAAAAGAGTTAATGGTCTTTAACAAAATACAGAAACTAGGACCGCCTTCAGAGTTGTATCTCTAGAGATGCCGTACTGATGAGTATTTTGAGCAATCATTGCAATGTTCTCATAAATGGAATTTCAAATAATTGTCAATATTAACTCTTTACTTGACAAAATTTTAGACTAGTTGAAATTGAAAGCATTTGCAGATGATAAAATAAAAGTAGCTTTAGAATTGAAATTTGTTTGGGAAGGGTAGAAAAAATTGTGGGAAAAGGGGAAACTGCTGGTTATCTCCTGTTCTTCTGTTCTCCTGTTCTCACAATGTTTTCAGAAGGCTCCTTTCTCAGGGTCGTTAAAAGTAGGGATTGTGTGGTAAAGGGTTAATCATTAAGCATGCTAGGAAAAATATCTGTTGCTTTTGCAAACAGTGCAGATCAAGAACAGGATGCCTAGAACATGCGTTTCGATTCTGATGTGTATCTTGCTTAGCCCTTGACCAAACAATCCTGTGTTATCACGACCCTGAAGAAGAGGCCTTTTGAAAACATTGTGGGAAAAGGAGAAAATGCTGGTAACCAGCATTTTCTCCTTTTCCCACAATGTTTTCTACCCCGTCAAATGTCTGCAGATGCTTTCAATTTTGGAGGGGCTAAAATTTGTCGTTTGGGAAAGGGTTAAAAAATTATGATTTCACAATGACTGGGTCTTTACAGCTTACTGAAAATGTCTGTTTATAATTTATGTTGCATTTAAAAGGCAAACACAGGTTTACCGTAAATTGCGTAAGTTTTGGGACAGTAAAAAATAATTAATTTTTTAGATGTCCCAATATTTAGGTTGACGAAAAATAATTATCTTGGGTAAGACATGCTAGGGTGCTTTAGCTCACAACCTGCTTTGAGGAGAGTGTTCTAACCTTACGTTCTGTAAGAGGTCACAACTGTTGTATCTTTTATTCCTGTATAATCTGAGTGATTTGAGAACACGGAGGTGAACATGTAGGAAAAGCGTAGACTTGTGAAACTTGGGTTTTTATTATTTTTTCCTATCCCTGAAGTATCATATTCCTGTATCTCCATGTTCCTTGCATGTTATCAAAGTATTTAACCTGTAGCATGTTAACTCTTTACAAAACGACAAAATTTTAGACTGGTCCAAATTGAAAGCATTTGCAGATGACAGATTAAGTTGAAATGATGGTGATTGTCTGTGAAAGTGTAAAAAACCTTGTGGGAAAAAGAGAAAATGCTGGTTGCCAGCATTTTCTCTTCCCACAAGGTTTTCAAACGGGGTCGTGAAAACTTAGCATGTTAGTAAAGGGTTCAAAGAGTCCTAGGGTGCTTTTGTAGACACTGAAAAATGTGGTGTCTGATAACTGGTCTTGTTATCTGGATATTTCGACATATCTTTGCTGCCTCATTTTAAAGTTGTCCAGCGCCAGTAGCACAGTCGTAGTATACAGGACTTGAGAACAGGGGATTGCTCGTTCGATCTCCAGCTCGGCCAATTTCTTTCCAAGGATCAATGATAGTCATTGCAACAGGTTTCATTTCTCTCTCACTGCTGTCCATTGTTTCAACAGTGGTTATGTGGGAAAGCAGCCAGTGGCTGGGAAAGAATATTGTGCATAGTACTGGTAAAAGAAACTCCAGGAAAGCATGGATAGGTGCACTAGGTGCCTCAATATAACTGAAATAATGTTGAAAATGGTGTTAAACACCGTACAATAAATCAATTGATCAATCAGTCCATCTTATTTTCAAGGTAGAAAGTACTACAATTTCTGATTGGCTTAACCATTTGGTTTGGTCCATCAGAAATTGTCTTCTAATGAAATTGGATAATTCCTGAGAACAAGAATGCATTTCAGAATGTTTGGTTAGTATATCCCTAGATGTTTTTGTTACAGGTGACCTATTTGAGGGCCATCATGGCCCTCTTGCCTTACAACCATCTTGCTGTAATATTTTATTTGGAGCTTTATTTTTCTGGCTTAAGGCATTATCTAGACAAAGACAGTATAGTACAATGGAGGTGCCCCGGGGCGGAGGGGCTGCTGGATCCCCTGTAGATCAACAACCCCCCTCGGTTTGTAATTATTCTACCCGGTTGTATCAAATGTTCAGTGCTTTGTTCAACAACATGTATGTCCCACAGATAACTGTCTTACGGCCTTTACAACATATTACCATACAAGTCACTACCTTTTCTCCTTTTCTCACAGTGCTTCCCACCATTTAATCCTTTACCACACAATCCAGACTTTTAACAACCCTGAGAAAGAAACCTTTTGAAAACATTGTTGGAAAAGGAGAAAAAGCTGGTAAGCAGCATTTTGTCCTTTTCCCACAATGCTTATAACCCATCGCAAAACAAATTTTAGTTTTTTGGTCACATTTTTTTTTTTTTGTTTACAAATGCTTTCAGTTAGGTGTAAAATTGTTTGTGTGGTAAAGAGTTCAGACACAAATCCAGTCATTTGGATGTATTTCAACCCATAAAGCACTGAATAAATCAGAATGACTTTTTCAGTCAAGAAAAAGATTGTAAATAAGTTCATTGCATTTTCAAGGCTGATTTTGGCCAGAATGTCAACACATTGAAATGTGCAGATCAGAGATCAGAGTACATGTTTTGTGGGGTCTGATCATGATCTACACTGTCCAAAAAAGTAAGTTATTAAAATGACTTTAAAAGTATACTTAGAATCAAGTAACAAAAGTTTTGGATACAAGGTCAAACTGCACAATCTTCACTATCTTAAAAAGGCTACTTTTGCAACGAATGGTAATTTATCAAACACACGTAAAAGTTAGATTTTCCTATTGACAAGCAATCCCATGTTTTTATGAATGTGCTAAAAATTTTTTTTAAAACACTGTTGGAAAAGGAGTAAAGACTAGTAATCAGCATTTTGTTATGTTTAGCTCACCTTAGCACAATGTGCTAAAGGTGAGCTATTGTGATCGCCCTATGTCCGGCGTCCGTCGTCCGTCAACAATTTCTTTAAACATCTTCTTCTCCTAAACCACTGGGCCAATCTTGATGAAACTTGGCAGGGATGTTCCTTGGGTGAAGCTCTACCAAAATTGTTCAAAGAATTGAATTCCACCCACAACTCTGGTTGCCATGGCAACAAAAAGGAAAAAAAAGCAAAATCTTTGAAAATCTTCTTCTCTGAAACTAGAAGGCGCAGAGCTTTGATATTTGGTATGTAGCATCTCCTAGTGGACCTCTACCAAGTTTGTTCATTTGATGCCCCTGGGGTCAAAACTGGCCCCGCCCCGGGGGTCACAAGTTTGAGCATAGTAACAAAGAAGGAAAACTTTAAAAATCTTCTTCTCTGAAACTTGAAGGTGTAGCGCTTTGATATTTGGCATGTAGCATCTCCTAGTGGACCTCTACCAAGTTTGTTCATATGATGCCCTTGGGGTCAAAACTGGCCCCGTCCCGGGGGTCACAATTTCCAATATAGGAACAAAGAAGGAAAACTTTAAAAATCTTCTTCTGTAAAACTAGAAGGTATAGAGCTTTGATATTTGGCATGAAGCATCTCCTAGTGGACCTCTACTAAGTTTGTTCATATGATGCCCTTGGGGTCAAAACTGGCCCTGCCCCGGGGGTCACAAGTTCATACATAGGAACAAAGAGGGGAAACTTTAAAAATCATCTTCTCTGAAACTGGAAGGCGTAGAGCTTTGATATTTGGTATGTAGCATCGCCTAATGGACTTCTACCAAGTTTGTTGATATGATGTCCCTGGGGTCAAAACTGGCCCCACCCCGGGGGTCACAAGTTTGAGCATAGTAACAAAGAAGGAAAACTTTAAAAATCTTCTTCTCTGAAACTTGAAGGCATAGAGCTTTGATATTTGGCATGTAGCATCTCCTTGTTGACCTCTACCAAGTTTGTTCATATGATGCCCCTGGGGTCAAAACTGGCCCCGCCCCGGGGGTCACAATTTCCAATATAGGAACAAAGAAGGAAAACTTTAAAAATCTTCTTCTGTAAAACTAGAAGGCATAGAGCTTTGATATATGGCATGAAGCATCTCCTAGTGGACCTCTACTAAGTTTGTTCATATGATGCCCTTGGGGTCAAAACTGGCCCTGCCCCGGGGGTCACAAGTTCGAACATAGGAACAAAGAGGGGAAACTTTAAAAATCATCTTCTCTGAAACTGGAAGGCGTAGAGCTTTGATATTTGGTATGTAGCATTGCCTAGTGGACCTCTACCAAGTTTGTTCAAATGATGCCCCTGGGGTCAAAACTGGCCCCACCCCAGGGGTCACAAGTTTGAGCATAGTAACAAAGAAGGAAAACTTTAAAAATCTTCTTCTCTGAAACTTGAAGGTGTAGAGCTTTGATATTTGGCATGTAGCATCTCCTAGTGGACCTCTACCAAGTTTGTTCATATGATGCCCCTGGGGTCAAAACTGGCCCCGTCCCGGGGGTCACAATTTCCAACATAGGAACAAAGAAGGAAAACTTTAAAAATCTTCTTCTGTAAAACTAGAAGGCATAGAGCTTTGATATTTGGTATGTAGCATCGCCTAGTAGACCTCTATTAAGTTTGTTCATATGATGCCCTTGGGGTCAAAACTGGCCCTGCCCCGGGGGTCACAAGTTCAAACATAGGAACAAAGAAGGAAAACTTTAATTTTTTTTTTTCTCTTAAATGGGAAGGCATAGAGCTTTGATATTTGGTATGTAGCATCTCCTAGTGGACTTCTACCAAGTTCGTTCCAAGGATGCTGCTTGGGTCAAAACTGGCCCAACCCCTGGGGTCACAAGTTCGAACATAGGAACAAAGAAGGAAAACTTTAAAATTCTTCTTTTCTGAAACCGAAAGGTGTGGAGCTTTGATATTTGGTATGTTGCATCTCAGAGTGGACCTCTACCAAGTTTGTTCATATGATGCCCCTGGGTCAAAACTGGCCCCGCCCCGGGGGTCACAAGTTCGAAGATAGGAACAAAGAAGGAAAACTTTAAATTTCTTTTTCTCTTAAACGGGAAGGTGTAGAGCTTCGATATTTGGTATGTAGCATTTCCTAGTGGACCACTACCAAGTTTGTTCATATGATGCACCTGGGTCAAAACTGGCCCACTCCCAGCCTCGGAACATAGGAACAAAGAAGGAAAACTTTAAAATTCTTCTTTAAAACTGGAAGGCGTAGAGCTTTGATATTTGGTATGTAGTGATTCTCTTCTAAGTTTGTTTGCCCATCTAATTGCAACAAGTTCATTGAGTTCAAAATTGGATCATCTTTGGTCATAAACTAGGTCACTAGGTCAAATTAAAGAAATACCTTGTTGGCACTCTCGAGACCACATTATTTGCTCAATTGCCTGGAAAATTAGTTAGAAAGTTTGTCTTTATAAAGTCTCACATAAGATTAATTTGGGTCAACTTGGGTCATAAACTAGTTCACTGGGTCAAATTAAAGAAATACCTTGTTTGCACTCTGAAGGCCACATTTATCGCTCAAATGACCTGAAATTTGGCCAGAATGTTTGTCTTGATGAAATACCAGATGAGTTTGGATTTGGGTCACCTGGAACCATAAACTAGGTCACTAGGTCAAAATAAAGAAATACCTTGTGGGCACTCTAGAGGCCACATTCTTTGCTTAATTGCCTTGAAAATTGGTCAGAATGTTTGTCTTTGTAAAATCTCACATGAGTCTGAATTTGGGTCAACTGGGGTCATAAACTAGGTCACTTGGTCAAATTAAAGAAATAGCTAGTGGGCACTCTAGAGGCCACATTTATTATTCATTTGATTTGGAAATTGGTTAAAATGTTTCTTTTGATATAGTCAAAGACCAGTTCAAATTTGGGTCATCTGGGGTCATAATCTAGATCACTAGGTCAAATTAAAGAAATATCATTAGGGCACTCGAGGCCACATTTTTTGCTCAGTTGACTTGAAAATTTGTCAGAATGTTTGTCTTCATGAAAAATGAGTTTGAAATTGGGTCACCTGCGGTCAAAAACTAGGTCACATGGTCAAATTAAAGAAAAACCTTAAAGGCACTCTACTAAGGTGAGCGACACAGGGCCATCATGGCCCTCTTGTTTTCCGACTGTGTTTTCTGCCCTTATAAGGACAAATCTGATCAATTGGGATACATTCAATATGTCATATGTTGATGCTTTTATTATAGACAAGTCAAATTTTGTCATCTGGTAAAGACTTACATTAACTCCTGCATATATATCCTGTCTCTTGTTCACAGACCTTTTAGAAAGACTGTCTTGCAAAGTATTAAATTTGAGCATATATACAAGATTTTATTTGTAGTTATCACATAAAACCTCCTCTGGCAGTGTATTAAACCCATGAATTATTAGTCCCCTACCGGCGAAGCCGGAGGGGACTTTTAAGTTTGCACTCTGTCTGTCCGTCTGTCCATCTGTCTGTCTGTCTGTCCATCTGTCCGTCAGTCCGGCAATTCAGTTTTCCGGACTTTTTTTCTAAACGCTGGTACATATTGAGCTGAGTTTTGGTATGTAAGTCACCCACCATCACTTACAGATCAAGTTCGACTTTCGTTCCGGTCCACTCGTTTTTCACGGATTTACGGGCCTTGGACTTACAAAATTTCACTGATAAATCAGTTTTCCGGACTTTTTTCCTAAATGCTGGTGCATATTGAGCCGAGTTTTGGTATGTAAGTCACCCACCATCACTTACAGATCAAGTTCGACTTTCGTTCCGGTCCACTGGTTTTTCACGGATTTACGGGCCTTGGACTTACAAAATTTCACTGATAAACCAGTTTTCCGGACTTTTTTCCTAAACGCTGGTAGGTATTGATCTCAGATTTGCTGCGTAACTCAACCACCATGACTTACAGATCAAGTTCAACTTTTGTTCCGGTCCACTGGGTTTTCACGGATTTACGGGTCTTGGACTTACAAAATTTCACTGATAAACCAGTTTTCCAGACTTTTCTTTCTAAATGCTGGTAGATATTTATCTGACTTTTGCTATGTAAGTCAACCACCATTACTTACAGATCAAGTTTCAGTTTCGTCCCGCTCCACTGCTTTTTCACACATTTACGGGCCTTGGACTTACAAAATTTCACTGATAAAACATTTTTCCGCACTTTTTTTCTAAACGCTGCTACATATAGAGCTGATTTTTGGTGTGTACATCAACCACCATGACTTACACATCAAGTTCGAGTTTCGTCCTCCTCCAATGCTTTTTGACGCATTTACGGGCCTTGGAATTACAAAATTTCACTGATAAAACATTTTTCCGCACTTTGTTTCTAAACACTGCTACATATAGAGCTGATTTTTGGTGTGTACATCAACAACCATGACTTACACATCAAGTTCGAGTTTCGTCCCGCTCCACTGCTTTTTGACGCATTTACGGGGCTTGGACTTTAAAAATTTCACTGACATGCCAGCGATACATACGGCTGGTAGGGGACTGTGTATTGCTATGCAATACTGTCAGAATGCTTGTTTTTGATAATACACTAGTGTATTTCTTCTTGGAGTCTCGGTTTTGATCAGTTTTTAGTCAAGAGCAAGTGAAGCCAGAGAAACCAGCCACAGCATGTGCCAGAATTTGAAAGACTTTTTGCGAAAAAATGACGTCATTGTTACTAAGACATATACGTGTGGAAAGTTTTTTTGATTTTCATGCTTAATAAAGACTAAGAAATGTTGTGCATATCTTTATAATCAACAAAATGCAGAAATAGGTGGTCTTACCCCCTCTAGAAACTCTTTCATTCTACATTCTGTGTAAATGTCAAAGAACTATCTACTGTACTTGTGTATGTGCACATTTTAAACCGAACTACACTGTGACTTTGAACATGGACCCATGAATGGTGTTATAGGCTAAAGGTGATGATGCAGGATGTTTTTTTGCCTGTCATTTGTTTTATGTGATAAATAGAATCTCACATTAGTGTTTATTTATTATCATTTTTATCAAACTTGTTGACTGAATTGTATTTGACGTTCACCATGGCCCCCATCATACATTTTAGTCAACTTGTTTGCTAAAAATGATAATACAGAAACACTCAGATAAGATCCTCTATTTCAATTTTGACCTACACTGTCAACTTAAAGCAACTGAAGTTTTCCTTAGCATCCTTATGTAAAACATGTACAAGAAAGGGAGAAAATGTTGTTTGAACATAGACCTGAACATTTGAACAATTTGACATACGGTATGTTGTGGAACTGTTTATGTTATGTTGTTACCCTTGCTTGGTGATGGGTGTTTTGGCTTCTTTTTAGTTTTATCTGTTGTTTTTGTTATATTTTGATAATAACATTAATAATATTTATGCCCCCCTTCGAAGAAGCGGGGGTATATTGCTTTGCACTTGTCGGTCGGTCCATCGGTCCGGCGGTCTGTCCGTAGACCACATTTTTGTCCGGAGCATAACTCAAAAAGTATTTCAGGTATCATCTTGAAACTACATAGGTGGATAGATCTCATTAAGGAGAAGTGCAGTTCACAAGAATCATAACTCTGACCATCATATTTATGGAGTTATTGCCCTTTGTTGATTTTCATACTTAATTTTTGTCCGGAGCATAACTCTAAAAGTATTTCAGGTATCATCTTGAAACCTCATAGGTGGATAGATCTTATTAAGGAGAAGTGCAGTGCACAAGTACCATAACTCTGCCCATCGCATTTTTGGAGTTATTGCCCTTTGTTGATTTTCATACTTAATTTTTGTCCGGAGCATAACTCAAAAAGTATTTCAGATATCACCTTGAAACCTCATAGGTGGATTAATCTTATTAAGAAGAAGTGCAGTGCACAAGAACCATAACTCTGCCCATCATAATTTTGGAGTTACTGCCCTTTGTTGATTTTCATACTTAATTTTTGTCCGGAGCATAACTCAAAAGGTTTTTCAGATATCATCTTGAAACTTTACATGTGGATAGATCTTATTCACGAGAAGTGCATTGCACAAGAACCATAACTCTGCCCATTATATTTTTGCAGTTATTGCCCTTTGTTGATTTTCGTACTTAATTTTTTTTCCGGAGCATAACTCAAAAAGTATGTGAGGTAAAATCATGAAACCTTATAAGTTGATAGTTCACATAAATGGAAAGTGCAGTGCCCAAGAATTGTTAATTTATCATTAATAATTTTTGAGTAATTACCCTTTGTTCGTTTTTACACTTTGAACTTAACAGTTTATAATCACATGTTATATTTAGAATTGGATGCCATTAGGGGGGCATACATGTTTTACAAACATCTCTTGTTTTGTCATATTTTGATAATAACAAGCGCTTTTTTATTTGTACATTTCTTGACCATGGTACATGTATTGCCTTATGAACATTTTACGCTGAAAAATTGTAGGCTTTTCCAAATCACAATATGATGATCTTAGATGATCATAGAAAGGATAAGAAAAGCATTGTGGAAAAAGGATAAAATTCTGATTAGCAACATTCTGTACTTTGCTCACCATGTTTTTAAGACCCTTTTTCCACAGGGTCATTAAAACACAGGATTGTTTGTAAAGATTTAAACCTATCCCACACAGTCCTGACTTTTAACAACCCTGGAAAGAGTGCTTTTAAAAACATTATGGAAAAAGATGAAAATGATGGTAATCAGCATTGTCTCATTTTCCACAATGTTTTCTAATCTTCCGAGAGCAATTTTCAATTTTTGAGTCACAATTAATTTGTCGTCTGTGGGTTCTTTTAATTTGGATATGTCTAAAAAATTTTTGTTCAGTAAAGTGTTAGTATGACTGTTCAAGTAAAGAAAAACTTAATCCTTTGCCAAACAATCCAAAATTATTATGACCCAGAGAAGGAAGGCTTCTAAAAATATACTAGGAAAAGGAGCAAATGTAGGTAAGCAGCATAGTCTCCTTTTCCCACAATGTTTACCTTGCTTTTAACACTTTACCAAACGACAAAATTTTAGACCAGTCCAAATTGAAAGCTTTTGCAGACGATAAAATAAATGTTACTCAAAAATTGAAATTTGTTTTGGGAAGGGTAGAAAACATTGCGGGAAAAGGAGAAAATGCTGGTTACCAGCATTTTCTCCTTTTCCCACAATGTTTTCAAAAGGCTTCTTTCTCAGGGTTGTTAAAAGTAGGGACTGTGTGGTAAAGGGTTAAACATATATCCCATCATTAGAACCACATGAAATTTTCCATCAGCAAATGCTTTCAATTTCTGATGAGTGTACAATTTTGTCATCTGGTTGGTAAAGAATTGAAAATTTGGTTATAACAGAATTTAATCAGATCATTTGCATGTTTTAATCACATCATTTGTATGTTCAGATTATCAAAAATAATTCATGAAGGGCTTCTATAAACATTGTGGGAAAGGCTTTTCCTACAATGTTTTTATCTTCTCCCCCCCCCCCCCCCCCCCCAGTCAGGGTTGTTAAAATTCGGAATTGTTCTTAGTCTAATTCTCAAGAATTTTCTGAATATCAAAATGGAGCAAATCGGATATTTTGTTACTTTCTAAATTTAGAATTAGGCTAGGAATGCAGTTTAGAATGGTTGGTGAATACAAGAAAGAATTTGGGTTTGTGGCATTTTACCTACACTCTATGAGATCAGGGTTTGTATTCACCAACCGTTCTTAACCCTTAAAGCGCCAAATAAACTCAAAGGACATTCTCATTCTAGAATAAGTCCCATATAATAGCAATTTAGAGGGTGTCTTTTATCTGATATGGTTCAGCAAAGTGGACAGTGTAGATCAAAGATCAGACTGCACGTTTTGTGCAGTCTGATCTTGATCTACACTGGCTGCAAAAGCAACTATAGTAGTAAAAGGCGCTTTAAGGGTTAAGATTATTGTTAGTTGTATTCTCCAGAATACTCTAAATTTGAAAGTAAAACAACTTCTGATTGGCTAAACCATTTGGTCTTGTGAATCAGAAGTTGTTTTACTTTCAAACTTAGAAAATCTGTGAAATAAAGACTATGAATGTTCTTAAGAATACTTGGTGGATACGTACCCAGTTCCAACTTTCCACATTGGATATTTTCAGTATGACTTACCTACCATTCTTATTCATCAAATATCACCTTTACTAACAAGAGAAGTATAGAGTTGTTACTTGATTGCATGAGGTTTTTTTTATATTTGGAGGGAGTTGGTAGATTGCACTTGTATTTCTGTTGTACCCCCTTCAACAAATTTGTTGTAAGTGGCTTAGACCCTTTCGCAAACCATCACATTTTTAGCTCCGTTGATTTCAAGGTGTTGTTATGGCATTGGGTTTTTTTGTGGGTGTGTCCTTGGGAAAGACACCTCAGAGCCCTAGCCTAGTACTGGTAAAACCCAGGAAATATATATACATGAATGTGTGAACTGTCACCGTGATATAACTGAAATAATGTTGAAAGTGGTGTAAAGCACCATTCAATCAATCAATCAGTCAATCAATCATGGCATTGGGATCATTTGCCTTATTGCCTTGGTCGTCATTATGCAAGAACCTTGACATTTTATAATATCTCTATTATTACTGAAGATGCTTACGTAACTTCGGACTAGTCGTTATCTATAAAAAGGGGACACATTAACCCTGTACCAGACGACAAAATTTTGGCCTTGTCTAAATTGAAAGCCTTTGCAGACAACAATTTCAGTGAGGCTCAAATGGTGCAGTTTTCTTTTAATGGGATAGATACATAGTGAGAAAAGGAGAAAATGCTGGTTAACAGCATTTTTTCCTTTTCCCACAATGTTTCCAAAAGGCTTTTTTCCCAAGGTCATGAAAAGGTGGCATTGTGCAGTAAAGGGTTAGGTTTAACTCTTGACCAAACGACAAAATTTTAGACCTGTCAAAATTGAAAGCATTTGTAGATGACTATAGAAATTTAACACAAAAATTGAAATTTGTTTTGGGAAGGGTAGAAAACATTGTGGGAAAAGGAGAAAATGCTGGTTACTAGCATTTTCTCCTTTTCCTACAATGTTTTCAAAAGGCTTCTTTCTCAGGATGGTTAAAAGTCGGGATTGTGTGGTAAAGCGTTAACCAAATGACAAAATTTTAGACCTGTCAAAATTGAAAGCATTTGCAGAAGACAAAATAAATATGACTTAGAAATTGAAATTTGTTTTGGGAAGAGTAGAGAACATTGTGGGAAAAGGAGAAAATTCTTGTTACCAGCATTTTCTCCATTTCCCAAGATGCTTTCAAAATCCTTCTTTTTCCAGGTTGTTAAAACTCAGGATTGTTTGATAAAAGGTATGTGAATACATGTGGAAACATCATGGCAGACATTTTCTTGTTATGAGCCATATCTATTTTTGTCATAAAGTCTTTAAAAATGAACTTCTGTAAGAAGGGGAAAAGTTGCCTGCAGTTGAAATGTGTTTATGGAGCGATGGAGGAGTTATTGTGGAGTCACTGACATTTTGTTTGCAAATTTAAACTAATCTTAGTCTTTTTTTACAAATACAGAAGGGAATGAGATAAAAGTAAATAAATATAAGTTGAACTGGAGATGTAAAATAGTTTGCTAGGCCAGGGCTCAGATCCTAGACCCTGTGCTGACAGCGCAAGGGTTTTAGCAATTGAGCTATCAGCCCCTACACTTGTTCCCTCCACTCTCCCTGCCCCCAACCCTTATTGGTTTAAAGCTTATAAACTAGCAAAAAACACTGCTGCATGATTATGGGTTATTTATGTAAATGGAGGAGAACAAATGGCATGGCATGGAGTCAAAACCTTGACTCCTTGCTCACGATGGAATAGATAATCCCACTATAAATGGACATTAAGCCCCAACAACAGGTTTTACCTACCACCTCAAGCTCACTGTTTTCCTAGCACCATATAGGTCAATGTTCGGCATTCATCTTGCTGTTTTGTTGTAGTTATCATTTTGTTATTTAGTAATATTTTTCCCAAGGGTTTTTTTTGTTTTTTTGAGTCGGTCTATTCATATATAGCATTTAGGCTCTTAGCAAACCAACACTTTTTTTTCAAAGCTGTCATTCCCCCACTTTTTAGCTAGAGGGCAGATTGAAGGTGTGTTTCAGGTCTAGTTTTTTTGCATGAACATTTCATAAAGATGAATTATTCACTATTGCCATTTATATACGTATATTTGTTGCATTTTAGTTTTACCCTTTACCACACAATCCCCCAGGAAGATTGCCTTTTGAAAACATTGTGGGAAGATGAGAAAATGCTGGTAACCAGCATTTTATCCTTTTCCCACAATGTTTCATACCCTATCAAAGGCAGATTCCATTATTTGAGGCACATGTAAATTATTATCTGCAAATGCTTTCAATTTGGACAAGCCTACATTTTTGTCCTGTGGTAGAGAATTTACGTTTAAATTTTTCTTTAAAGGGAATTCTTCTTGAAACCCCTTTTACCAAAGAATTCCATTTACTGAGGATCAAAAGAAGATAGACTTTTGATAAACATTCAGGGAAAAGAAGAAAATGCTGGCTACTGGCTTCAAAGATAAACCAATCATCACCTACATCATTTAACCCTTTGCCACACAATCCCAAGTTTTTACAACCCTGAAAGAGAGCGCTTTTGAAAACATTGTTGGAAAAAGAGAAAATGCTGGTAACCAGTATTTCTCCTTTTCCCACAATGTTTTCTATACTATCAAGGACAATTTTTTTCATTTGAGTCACATTTAATTTTTCGTCTGCAAATGCTTTCGATTTGGACTAGTCTAAAATTTGTTCATTTGGTAAAGGTTTAGGAGAAATTGTTGTCTGCAAATGCTTTCAATTTGGACAAGTTTGACATAAAGTTGTATGGTAAAGGGGTAACCTGTTTTTTATTGAAGAACTCTGATAAATAGTGAAATTGAAAACTGTAAAAAAAAAAAGGCTCTCAAAAATGTTTTGACAAGTAAAGAATTTCCCTCACAGTGACTCATGCATTTCTTCATTTGCTACATTGTCTTTAACTCTTTACCACACGACAGAAATGTAGACTTGTCTAAATTGAAAGCATTTGCAGATGACAATTTAAATGTGGCTCAAATAATGGAATTTGTCTTTGAAATAGTAGAAAACATTGTGGGAAAAGGAGAAAATGCTGGCTACCAGCATTTTCTCCATTTCCCAAAATGTTTTCATCAGGCTTTCTTCTCAGGGTCTTTAAAACTTGGGATTGTGTGGTAAAGAGTTGAAGATTTACTGCGTGAGATAAAGAGTTAATGATGATTCCTACTTAATTTTTTAGATCTGACTGGTTGTAGCACAGACATAGGCTTTTCTGATGGGAAACATAGTGTAAAAAGGAGCAAATGATTTCAAAATGAAGTTGCTAATTTTCTTAACAATATCTAAACATTTCAAGAGTAGATTTATAAGAAAATTAAAAAATAAATAATTTTCTCCTTTTCCACTGGTCTCTACCCTTTCAAAGACAAATTCCATCATTCAAGAGAAGACATAAAAAATGTTGTCTGCAAATGTTTGGATTGATCTAGAAAATTTCAGTCTGTTTTAGATTTGTCCGAACTGAAAATGTCTGCAGATGAAAAACTTAATTAGCTCATATGATTTGATTTGTTTTTGCACGGGTAGAACACATTGTGGAAAAAAGAAAAGATCGTGGTCACTTAGCATTTTCACCTTTTCCTGCAATATTTGGTGAAGGACTAACCCTTTTGCTTCCTATGTTTTCAGTTGGGGAGCCAAGCAGAAGATGACATACAGACAAGATCTTTTGGAAAAGCTTATTTAGTTGCCAAATGGTATAAATTTGATAGAAGGTATGATTACTAGGTGTTACAGAAGGTAACAGTACCATGTTTATAGAGAATAGATTTGTGGTATCTTTGATAGGGAAAGTTTATCAGGCAAGGCATGGGAATTTTATCCCTTGAGCTGAAGGCTGACCAGTTGAAAACATTGTGGCAAAGAAGACGAATATTCCTGTTTTAATATCTTAACATTACAGAAAACTGAAAAGGGCATGTTCATATCTTGAAAACTATTTACAGATATTTAACATTCAGTGACAATTTTCGCTCATGATGCTGCCATTTCACTGCCACACTGTTTTAAAAACTTCTTTTCTCTCTGTGTGGTTAAAAGTTGGGTTTGTGTGGGTTAAGGCCAACATGAGCCTAGTGCTGATATAAATCGGGAAACGGCTTAAGATTTGAGTTGTTGCCATGATATGACTAAAATAATGTTGAAGGGAACAATGAATTCAATCAAATTACCCTCATAATTTCTCTGTTTGAAATAGCTATTTGTCAATTTAGAATGGTGTTTACTTCGATCCATCTATTTAATCATTTCCCCAACAGTCTTTAGGAAGAAACCTTTTGAAATTATTGCTGGCAAAAGAGAAAATGCTTGATTGGCATTTTGTCCTTTCCAACAATTTTTACAATTTGATGACCAAATTCTATCATTTGAGGCACATTTTACTTGTTGTCTGCAAATGTTTTGAATTTGGACAAGTCAAAAATGTTGTCAGTTGGGTAGAGAGTTAACCTTTACCACACTGTCCTGACTTTTAACGACCTTGAAGAAGAAGCCTTTTGAAAACATTGTGGGAAAAGGAGAAAATGCTGGTAACCAGCATTTTCTCCTTTCCCACAATGTTTTCTACCCTATTTACGACAAATTCCATCATTTTAGCCAAATTTAAATTCTTGTCTGCTAAGACTTTCAGTTTGGACAAGTATAATTTTTTTCTTGTGTGGTAAAGAGTTAGTGTATTATAATTACACAATCTGAGTTGGTATTTCTAAACTTTGTTGATGTCTTCATTGAGGAATTTCTGTAATCCTGTGTTTTTGTTCAATTTATTTGGTGGTAAACTTAATTGTATTGTTTTTGTTTGTAATTTTGTAGATTTTTAAAACCTTTACTGACAAACAGCAGACCCAATCTAATGGAGACCTGTCCTGGTTGCTGTAAACCACTTGCTAGAATGTTAACTACAAAAGAACAAATGATGCAGGTAATGACAGTTATCAGAAATTTAAATTTCTACTCAAAAAAGACTTCTTACATCCACATAGATGGCAATATGGGAAAGAAAGTGGGAAATAAGTTAATTTCTTGGACAACATTTTTTTTTTTTTTGTATACAACTGTTTGCCATACAACACCTTTACAAGTTTAATTTTTTTACCAAAAAGCAAATTTTTAGACTTGTCCAAATCAAAAGCGTTTTCTGTTTTTTAAAAAAAAAAAAAAAAAAATCATTGTGACTCAAATGATTGGATGTGTTTCTGGAAGGATAAAACATAGTGGAAAAGAGCATGTTATTCACATTTTCCTCTTTTCCCACAATGTTTTCAAAATCTTTCTCCCTCAGGGTTGCTAAAACTTGAGATTGTTGGGTAAAGGGTTAAAGGTCAAATCACTGATCCATGATCCTGTGATCACTTTACACTGTATTTATGTGCTGTGTTATATCTGGCCAACAGAATTAATGAATCATTTCATTGGTTCCACTATGAGATTTTGTGGAACTTCTAACAAATGAAATGACACGTAAAATAATTTGTAACTTCTGACCAATGAATTGACTTGTTTCATATCTTTTTTAATTCAGACCAATGAAATTTTTTGAATCATTTATAGCCTCTGACCAATATTTGGACATATGTTTCAAATCAATTATATGAAAGGATTTTCTGGGTCAAAATTTAGAAGCATATTCGCTAGCCAAGGATGATGACCCACCATGTCACTGTATCCATGTAAACAGAGTAATGTAGTGAATTGTGTTCCTTGGGAAGTGAAGATGGCCCAGTAACAAAATCACAAATTTGTTGATAAGAGTTACACTCTATGTTTAACAGCTTTCTGTGGAAACATGAGTTTTAATCCTTTCTCTCACTATCTCAACTTTTGACGACCCTGAGAAAGAAGGCTTTTGAAAAGATTGTGGAAAAAGAACATGTTGGAAATCAGCATTTTCTTCTTTTCCCTCAATGTTTTCTATCCTTTGAAAGACAAGTTCAGTGTTTCAGTATCTCATCTGCAAATGCTTTCAATTTGGACAAGTCATAAACTTTGTCGTTTGGTAAAGAGTTAAAATATTTGAAGAGTCATTTTTGTAGCTTATGAATGCTGATGATGAATAAGATTTTCAAGATTTTGACTTTCAAATTGTAAATTACAAGGGCTGGAGTGTAAACAGAGAGAGTCATGAGGGCTGAATATTTTTTTTGGGGGGAGGGGGGTGTTCATCATACAAAAAATGAATGGATATATTTTATTTACGATTTTATTTTAGCCGTATTTACGTTGTTTTTATTATTCTAGAGTGACATTCATCATGAACCTGACTCCGACACAGATATGATTATAGATCACAGTGAGATCTCTATCGGAGAGAACAACAGTAACGTCAGTGCTGTCTCGAGTCCAAATATTGATGATAAAGAACATACAGAGGTATCAGCCGTAATGATTTAAGAGACTTAACTCTTTACCACACAATGCCCACTTTTAATGATCCTTGGGAAGAAGACTTTTGAAAACATTGTGAGAAAAGGAGAAAATGCTGGTAACCAGCATTTTGTCCTTTTCCCACAATGTTTTCTGCCCTATCAAAGAAAAATTGCATTATTTGAGCACACTGAAATTTTCGTCTGTAAATGCTTTCAATTTGGACGGATGTAACATTTTGTCGTGTGGTAAAGAGTTAATTCTTTATCAGACAAAAAAAATCATAGATTTTTCCATTTTGAAGGTATTTGCAGATGACCAAAATATGGTTCAAATGATGAAATATGTCTTTGAGAGTAAAAACATCATGGGAAAAGGAGAAAATACTGGTTACCAGCATTTTCTCCTGTTTCCATGATCTTTTCAAAAGCCTTCCTCATCAACGTTGTTTGGTAAAGAGTTGAACTTGGAGATATGATGATAGTTCAAAAATGCATAGAAAGAGTAAAGTTGGTAATGTGATTGAGTTCATGTCCTGGTAGCTGATAGTATTATTGTGTTGTTCCATCATTTTAGATGATGAATTTTGATTTTATGATTTGTCTTTTTCTGTAAAAACTCATTTATTCCATCAAAGAGTAATTAACATAAGTTATTTAGTCCTTTTACAAAACCTTATTCAAAACATTTGCAGGTGACAAATAAAATTTAGCTGAACCCTTGACCAAATGACAAAATTTTAGGCTTCAAAAATTGAAAGCATTATGCAAACTACAAATTAAATGTTACTCAAAAACTGAAAGTTTTTTTGGAAGGGTAGAAAACATTGTTTGAAAAGGAGAAAATTCTGGTTACCAGCATTTTCTCCATTTCCCACAAGGTTTTCAAAAGCCTTCTTTTTCAGGGTCATTAAAACTCAGGATTGTGTGGTAAAGGATTAAACAACAGAATTTGTCTTTGAAATGATAGAAAACTTGGTTGGAAAAAAGTGAAAATACTGGTAACCAGTATTTCTCTGTTGGCCGCAATGTTTTCAAAAATGATCATTATCCTCTTATTAACACAAGGGATTGTTAGTAGAGGGTGAATCTTTAGATTTGTTTGGTATAGACATGAGGTGAGAAAATATTGCTTCTGTACTTCTAATTGATCATGTAAGTAATCAAAATTACTGCCAGTTTATTTTCATGAAATCCCTTTACATTGACATTGTGATTTGGAATATTAGAAATGTTTACATCTGTTTTATATCTCTTTCTGGATAATTACTTTTCCATATTAAAAGCATTTGCCAGCAACAAATTGAATGTTACTCAAATGTGAATCAGATGATTGAATATGTCTTTGAAGAAGTAGAAAATATTGTGAGAAAAGGAGAAGATTCTAGTTACCAGGGTTTTCTTGTTTTCTCAAGTGTTTTCAAAGAGCTGTCGTCAGGTTTTTGAAAAACTGGATTGCCCGGTAAAAACTTAATTTCATGCTAAAGTTACAACTATTTCAATTTTCTTGTTTATGTTCCTTGAAGTTACAACTGATTTTTTTCAGTCTTTTTGTTTACTTTTATAGTTCAGAGTTACAGATGAACTTTTCAATCTTTTCTATTTACTGTCAAAAGTCAACTTATTTCTTGGTTGGAATTCAAACAAAGAAATAAGTTTCTTAACTCTTTATCAGACCATAAGATTTCAGACTTGTCCATATTGAGAGCATTTATAGATGAAAAATGATATGTGGCTTAAAGGATGGGATCTGTTTACAAACTGTTTGAAAAGATTTTTGGAAAAGGAAAAAATTCTGGTTGTAAGCATTTTCTCCTATTCCTACAATATTGTTAAAAGCCTTGTTCCTCAGGGTTTTTAAAACTCAAGATTGTTTGATAAAGAGATAAATTTTTAAGAGTTGCATGCAACCTCTATATGTTTGAAACCCTTTTATCTGTTTATATTTTTTCATAGCCTGTTACAATCTGCAGCCAGCTTTTTTCTTCTAGCAGCATTATTATTTATTATTATATATTGAGAGCATTTATAGATGAAAAATGATATGTGGCTTAAAGGATGGGATCTGTTTACAAACTGTTTGAAAAGATTTTTGGAAAAGGAAAAAATTCTGGTTGTAAGCATTTTCTCCTATTCCTACAATATTGTTAAAAGCCTTGTTCCTCAGGGTTTTTAAAACTCAAGATTGTTTGATAAAGAGATAAATTTTTAAGAGTTGCATGGAACCTCTATATGTTTGAAACCCTTTTATCTGTTTATATTTTTTCATAGCCTGTTACAATCTGCAGCCAGCTTTTTTCTTCTAGCAGCATTATTATTTATTTATACTTATGAGGAAAAGAAGAACAGCTTGTATTAAGTAGAATGTCTCGGTATTGTCATAGCAGCACTTATCTGTGTAGGTTGCGTCTGTGAAAAATGATATTTTCTGATATATCTTGTATTATCAAAGATAATTACTTCAAACTTGGGCTAGTTATGAACTATCAAAAGGAGAAGCTGTACTAGAAGGGTAGGTAAACCTCAAAATAATTATGGCACAGTTGTACCCCTTTTCAACTCAGAACTTTCACAGAAAAAGCACTAAAGCTAAGTGTTGGCACCCACATGCTCTACTCTTGTTTGGTAAATATTCAATGGTTAAAAATCTTCTGATTGGTCATATTGAGTTTAATGCTGTTTTAACAGCATAGGTCATATTACAGTGGTTAAAGTACTGGTGCATGTGGCTCCTGGCTTTCTCACACCAGTATAGACATAGGCATGGCTTTCTTTCCAAGCCACTGACTAACTTTCTCACATGCATCAGACGTGAGAAGCAAAAAATCACAGGAAAGAAAGTTTTCCTCAATTGGCTTCACACTCTCAACCACTACGTCACAAATCAGATAGACTAACCACTGAGGTATCCAGCCAGGCAAAAAAATATCTTGTAGTCTTTATAGAGTATCATGTGTCCAGTATAGGGTTTTATATCAGCACAATATTTGCATAATGATCAAAAACTACGGAAAATTTAACTCTAATTGGAACTGTTCTTTGGTAAAGAGTTAAACATTTTCATGTGTCCAGAAGAAGAGTTGTAAATCAGCACAATATTGACACAAAGACCACAAGCTTCAGGAAAATGAACTCTAATTTGAATTGTTTGGGCTTCACATTTTTTAACCCTTACAGTGCTGTAAGCTGAACCAAGAGTGAATTATGTAACTAAGCTGACAATGTAGATTAAGGTCAACACTGTTTTCTACTAGGCCTGATGTTCAAACTACTACTGTATGAGAAATTCTTTACCAAACAAAAACATTCTAGACTCGACCAAATTGAAAGCAAATGCAGACAACAAAATAAACGTGGTTCAACTGATGGCATTTGTGTCTGAAAGGGAAGAAAACATTGTTGGAAAAGAAGAAAATGCTGGTTACCAGCATTTTCTTCTTTTCCCACGAAAACCTTTGCCCTGGAGGTTATTAAATCTCGGGATTGTTTGGTAAAGGGTTAAGAGTGGATAAAATCTAGCGGTTATCATGGTTGCAAGGTAAAGGAGGTACGTTGCTTCTTGTATATGTGAAGTTCTGATATAATACAGGGCATGTTGTTTGGAAGCCTTGGAAATACTGAAATTTGTAGTAAAGTCATGTAAACAAGAATTCTTCCTCTCTCAGTACTCAGTAGTTTTGTTGATATTAGAAAGCACCTACTGTCTCATCTAGGGCTTGTAAGAAGTGCTGGCATGATATAAACCTAGCAATGCAAGGTATTATTTGCTAGCCACCATTAACCCTTTACTGCACAATGACACCTTTTAATGACTCTTGGAAAGAAGCCTTTTGAAAATATTGTGGGAAAAGGAGAAAATGCTGGTAACCAGTATTTTCTCCATTTCCCACAATGTTTTCTACCCTGTGCAAGAAAAATAGCACCATTTGAGCCACATTGAAATTGTCGTCTGCAAATGCTTTCAATTTGGACAAGGCTAAAATTATGTCGTCTAGTGAAGGGTTAGTTGAGTGCAAGAATACGGCAAGTCATGGCGAACCTTAACTGCTTACCTGACAACATCATTCATAGACTTGTTGTCCAGGTTGAAAGCATTTGCAGATGAAAATTGAACCAAATGTGGTTTAAATTATTGGCTGTGCTATTAAACTGGTAAAAGATTGTGGGAAAAGGTGAAATGCTTACCGGCATTTTGTCCTTGTGTCACAGCTTTTTCTGCCTTAGGGTCATTAAAACGTGGAATTTTATGGTAAAAGGTTTAGCAAAAGGAATAGCTGTGGTTGCGATGCTGTTATAAAGATATGAGCCATGTCTGTAAAAAGGGGGCTATACATCTGCGAAAAGTATCGATCCAGGTCAGCCTGCGCATTCTGTGCTGGCTGACCAGGGCCGAAACTTTTTGATATCTGTCAATTTTCTGCATGTCAAAGGACCAGTGTATCCCACGAATCAGTTGGTTGTTATACAAAATGGATTTTATTGATCTATAATTATGTGATGACTTGCTTGTTATCATGCATCATGGAGATGCATTTAGCCCCCTGTTGCCAGAGCATGGCTCATATTTAAAATTGATACTCATGTTTATAGTCACATATATAAATCTGCCAGAGGCACTTTATAGGGAAAATGTTTGAAGAAATTTGGCTTTGTTTAACCCTTTATCTCACAATTCCAATTTTTGACAACCCTGAAAAAGAAAGCTATTGAAAACATTGTGGGTAAAGGAGAAAATGCTAGGAACTAGTATTGTCTCCTTTTCCCACCATGATTTCTCTCCTATCAAAGACAACTTCATTAATTTTAGCCACATATGCTTTGTCATCTGCAAATGCTTTGGGTTTGGACAAGACTAAAATACTGTCGTGTGGGAAAGGCATAAACTGCATGCATATACAGCTTCAGCTTTCAAACAAGGGTTTTTTTTTATTTTAGTGAAAGAGGGGAGTTACCCAGGGGTTATTTTTAGCTGTTTGTTGATAGAAGATTGCATGAAATATATGTATTTTTTAACCACCCTTTATAACCCATTCATAACTTATACAGGTATTTTTTTAAAGCTTTCTGCATATTTATTTTGCTATATTTTATTTTTGAGATGGAAGAAGAAACTATTGACACAAAAAGTGATGAAGTTGCCTTGGTTCCTTGACATTGACCTTGACCTTAGCATGACCTCAGTACTCATATAGAAGGTGATTTCAGAATTTTTCTTTTACCATTTGTTGGTAGTAAAATGTAACGCTAGTAACAGTTCCATTTTATACTGCATGCATTAATCTATCTCTCCTGTAGATAGAAATATTTTATTTGAAAGGGGATTCTGTTATTCAGTTTATGTTATTGCATAGCTGAAAGAGTATGGTGGCATATTTCTGCCACGAGATACGAGATAACTACTGGGATAATTGTAGAAAACTATCGTGATAGATAGCAATTTACTGGAAATTTTATCTAGATAGTGAAAAGTTTTCTGAAAAACGAATATCACGATAAACTTTGTTACCTAGAAAATCTTACATTGATCAGTAAATATTTTAATGCAATATTTCTCGTTCTTGCACAAAGCTGACATTTGAGATATCGGGATAGTTCGACCCGTTTCTCTATATCTATAAATAGAAAATTCACCATTTAGATGAACTGTGCAGTTTTTGACTGTTCAAGATTGCAGAGATGTTCCAAAACATATCCATTGGTAGATATCGTGAATGTCAGTTGTGGGCACAAACGCAAAAGAAAGTGCGAAAAAAGTAAGAGTTATACCGATTTTTTTTACCGTGAAACATTTTATTTTGGAAATAATATTTCCAGGAAAGTTTATTTAATCGAGATAGTTTTTTATGGCAAATTATGGCAATATCTTCTATCTCATGGCAGAAATATGCCACCACTGAAAGAGAGAAAATTGTTTGTAGAAAGAACTGGTATTTATGATACTATTGTTATCCAACTACAGCTCAAAAATGTGGACTCTTGCTTGTCAGTGGTTGGTTTTGACCTTTATGTGTGAACTGGAGAGGAGGTTTTCTGTTTGATTTTATCAGAGATTAGTATATATGTCTAATTCACAATGACACCGTACATAACCCCGGCACCTGTATTGTTTTTTGTAACCCACAGAGTGGAAACACAAGGAAATGTTTCTGTTAAAATCAAATTTTTGTAAGTTTTACCCTGTGCCACACAGTGCCAACTTTTAATGACCCTGACAAAGAAAACATTGTGGGAAAAGGAGAAAATGCTTGTTACCAGGGTTTTCTCCTTTTCCCACAAATCCTATCAAAAGACATATTTCATTATTTGAGTCACATTAATTTCGAATTGTTACCTGCAAATGCTTTCCACTTCAACAAGTCTGCATTTTTCTGATATTGCTCAACATTGCTTGGAAGAGCAGCTGAAAGTCTTTTTGGCTGCTGATTGTCTGCAGTCAGTGCACCTACACAGGTGTTTCTTGGCTTTCTCGCCAAGCCCCCGTAGCTGAGTTGGTAGCGAACAGGACTTGAGAACAGGAGGTGGCTGGTTTGATCCCTGGCTTGGCCAATTTCTTTCCGAGGATTGATGATAGTCTTTGCAACAGGATTCATTCCTCTCTCACCACTGACCATTGTTTTGACAATGGTTATGTAGGAAAGCAGCCAGTGGCTTGAAAAAAATATTGTGCAGAGTACAGGTAAAAGAAACTCCAGGAAAGCATGGATAAGTGCACTGGCCGCAGCGATATAACTGAAATAATGTAGAAAATGGCATTAAACCTCAATCAATCAATCAATCAATCCTTGGCTTTCTCACATGAGTATTGACACTACTTTCTTTCCAAGCCACTGGCTACTTTCCTAACGTGCAACAGAGGTGAGAGGCGAAAAATGGCCAGAGAGAAAGTTTGCCTGAACCAGGTATCGAACTTGCAACCTCAAGGTCATGAGTTAGATGTATAACCATTATGCTACCCAGCCCGGCTGTACATTTTGATACATTGTAGATACTGATCAGCTTCCAAAATGAGAAGTTTTGAACTATTTACCAGTTACCAAGCAACCCCATGTGATAACAGCCCTGTGGAGGAAGGCTTTGGAAAACATTATGGGAAAAGGAAAAAATGCTGCTGCTAACCATCATTTTTTCCTTTTCCTATAATGTTTTCTTTACTTTCAAATACAGATTTCATCATTCAGGCCATGTCTAATAATCTTATGTCCTCTGCAATTGTTTTCAATTTGGATAAGTTGAAAATTTTGATGTCTGGTAAAGTGTTTGTACCTTTTACACAATGATGTTTTGCAACACTAACAGATATTGCTTGAAACATTTCTAAATGGGCCATGCTCTGGCAAAAGGGAGCTTAATGCATCTCTGTGATACATTATACTTGTCAAGCCATCACATAATTATGGATCTGTAATAGCCACTTTTTTTAACAACCAACTTAAATCATGAGGTAGAATGGTCCTTACACATACAGAAAATTGACCAGTACCGAAAAGTTTCAGCCCAGGTCAGCCTGCATGGACAACACAGGCTGACCTTGATTGATACTTCTGGCAGGTGCATGAAACCCCCTTTTCACAGAGCATGGCTCAAATAGATGTGTCCTTTACTGTGAAACAAAATTTTAATGGTATTTAGAACTAAACCATGAAGAACACTTAAATGATCTGTCTCTCTGTGGGAGGATGCTGTTTGTCTTGTCTGTTTTTCTAGCCTGTTTTGCCTTGTTTATTGTCTCTGAAAATGGACGTTTTGCTGTTTGGATTTTTGTCAGAGTGAACTTTGTAACTGTGTCACACATGACTGTGTTTCTGTGTCCTTGATGTTTACAAAAGCTGTCTGCGTCGGCAGGCATTTAGACACGTATCTCTGTGTTAATGGTCTTTGTGTGTCTTTTACTTGGATTAACCGTTAAGCTGCTAAGCACGACTTACTGACCTTTTGCAGCGACTTACTGACCTTTTGCGGACAGTGTAGATCAGTGTAGAATCACAATAGTTGGGTTCTTACTTTTTTTTCCCCATTTATTTAGCAGTTTAAGGGGTTAATAGCTATTCTGATATGGTGCTAACCTTTGTTGCTTACCATCTAAAAGCTGTTTATATTGATCTTGATGTTGTTGATTGCTTATTTAACTCTTGACCAAACACAGTTAACCCTTTACCTAACAACAAAATTTTAGACTTGTCCAAATTAAAAGCATTTGCAGACGACAAATTAAATTTTGCTCATATGATGGAATTTGTGTCTGAAAGAAGAAAACATTGTGGGAAAAAGAGAAAATGCTGGTTACCAGAATTTCCTTGCTTTCCCACAATGTTTTTAAAAGCCTTCCTTGTCAGGGTCGTTAAAAGTCAGGATTGTGTGGAAAAGGGTTAAAGAAGTTGCTGACAACAAAGAAATGTGGCTAAAATGATGGAATTTGTTTGTGAAAGGGCAGAAAATATTGTGGGGGGAAAGAAAAAAAAAAACATCTCAGGGTTGTTGGGTAAAAGATTAACCCCTTTACTGCACAATGACGCCTCTTAACGACCCTTGGAAAGAAGCCTTTTGAAAACATTGTGGGAAAAGGAGAAAATGCTGGTAACCAGCATTTTCTCCTTTTCTCACGATGTTTTCTACCCATCAAAGAAAAATTTGTATCATTTGAGCTACATTGAAATTGTCGTCTGCAAATGCTTTCAATTTGGACAAGGCTAAAATTTTGTAATCTGGTAAAGGGTTAAAAAGTTAATGTTTTCAGCTGTTTCAAAGGCAGATTCCATCATTTTAGCTATGTTTAATTTGTTGTCTGTATATACTTCACTTGTTGACTGATAGGAAGAGTTCAATTTACAATGGGTTTATTCTTTTCTAAAGAAGTTTACATACATATCTGGTTGAGTGGATTAACCCTTTACCAGACAACAAAATATCGGACTTGTCCAAATTGAAAGCATTTGCAGACGACAATTTCAATGTGGCTCAAACGGTAAAACTTTTCTGTGATAGGGTAGAAAACAGTGAGGGAAAAGGAGAAGCCCTTTTCCCACAATGTTTTCAAAAGGCTTCTTTTCCAGGGGCGTCAAAAGGCGTCAATGTGCAGTAAAGGGTTAATAAATTTGTCCATACACGTAGTGGCTAAATGTAAATGTATTTGGATGTTCCCTTTTTATCATTTTTATCACAGCTGTTTTCGAAGAAAACGTCGAGGTATTGCCATAACCCTGACATTGTCATCTGGGTTGTTGTTTAAAAACTTGGACATTTTATAATATTTGTCTTATAACTGAAGATATTTGCTTCAAACTTTGACAAGTTGATAACTATCAAAGGGGGAACCCATATATCAAGGGTTGGTAACTATCAAAGTATTTATGACAGAGTTATGTCCCTTTTTCGACTTAAAATTTTTACTGAAAATCAAGCATCCACAGCCGAGTGTTGGCACCCGCATGCACTGCTCTAGTTTTAGCTGGACATTCAGTTGCCAAGCATAATTATTTTATGTTCTTCCGATTAACCTTTACCACACAATCCGGAGATTTAACAGCCTTGAAGAAGAAAGTATGTAAAAACATTAAGGCAAAGGGAGAAAATACTGGTTACCAGCATATTCTCCTTCCACACAATGTTTTCTTGCCTTTCAAAGACCAGAACCACAATTTGTGCCACAACCAATTTGCCATCTGCAAATGCTTTGCGTTTGGAGAATTCCAAACTTTGTTGATTGGTAGAGAATTAACCCTTTACCAGAAGACAAAATTTTAGCCTTGTGCAGATTGAAAGCATTTGCAGACGACAATTTCAATGTGGCCATAATGGTGCATTTTTAGCTCCACTGGCTGAAGGCCAGCGGGCTTATGTCATGGCCAGGTGTCCGTCGTGCGTCCGTCCGTCCGTGCGTTAACTTTTATTTCAAACATCTTCTTCTCAGAAACAACCCATCCAATTTTCATGAAACTTCACAGAAATGATCCTGCCATGGTCCTCTTCAGAATTTCTTGAAAGAATTTGATTCGTTCAAAAACTCTGGTTGCCATGGCAACAAAACTGAAAAATATTGGAAATCTTTAAAAATCTTCTTGTCTGAAACCATAAGGCATAGGGCTACCAAATTTGGCATGTAGCTTTATGTAGTAGACCTCTATCAAGTTTCTTCAAATTATAGCCCTGGGGTCAAAATTGGCTCTGCCCCAGGGGTCACAAGTTTTACATAGGCTTATATAGAGAAAACTTTAAAAATCTTCCAGTACCTAGCCATAAGGCCTAGAGCTACCAAATTTTGCATTTATCTTGATCTAGTTGGTGTCTACCAAAAGTGCCCAAAGTACAGTCTTGGGGTCAATTTGGCCTCATGCTGGGGGGGGGGGGTCACAAAATTTACATAGGCTTACATAGGGAAAACTTCTAAATCTTGGTGTACATAGCCATAAGGCTTAGGGCTACCAAATTTTGCATACTTATAGCATTATCTAGTGGACAACTACAAAGAGGGCCCAAGTTATAGCCCTAGGATCAAGTTTGGCCCTGCACCAGGGGTCACAAGTTTTACATTGGTTTATGGAGTGAAAAGTTCAGAAACCGTCTTGTTACTAGCCATAAGGCCAAGAACTCCCAAATTTGGCAAGTTATTCTTCTAATACACATATTCCCCATTTAGTCCGACTGTAGCCCTGGGGTCAAAGTTTTATAAGGGCTTATATAGTGATAACTTCTCTTTATGGTTTATATCTATAAGCTAGTGGAGCGATACAGGGCCATCATGGCCCTCTTGTTTCTTTGATAAGAGTAGAAAACATTGTGGGAAAAGGAGAAAATGCTGGTTACCAGCATTTTCTCCTTTTTCCCACAATGTTTTCAAAAGGCTTCTTTCCCAGGGTCGTTAAAAGTCGGCATAGTGTGATAAAGGGTTAAATAAAGACATGTTGAGTGTTGAGGAACGGCCTAAATATTGCAAGGTCAAAGCTGCTGAAGCTAGCATATCTCTTGAAAAATTTGACAGCATAGATCCAAGATCAGACCACATGTTCTCTGCCATGCCATCAAGATCTACACCTACAAAACAACCTGAGATGTTCTTTGCATATCTACAGGCTTCATAGTTGCTAACAACTCTAAACAGTATAATGTTTCCAACTTTCAAGACTTGTCTTCTGATTGGCTCAGAGGTTTTGTCATGTCGGCATGTCATTATACATGTATTTAAAAAAAAACTTTACCAAAAAATCCATGGTTTTAACAACCTGGAGGAGGAATGCTTTTGAAAATGTTGTAGGAAAAGAAGAAAATGCTGGCAAGGAGCATTTTCTCTTTTTCCCACAATGCTTTCAAAGATAAATTCAATCATTTGAGCTACATTTAATCTGTCTTCTGCAGATGCTTTCAGTTTCGACAAATCTAAAATTCTCTATCATCTAGCAGAGATAAGATTTGAATATAGAATGGTCTGTGAATACCGGTACAGCCCCAAGATTCATATTTTATTACTTTGAGCACTGTATATTTATGTTTATGTGTTACTTTATTGTGGTTATGTTTTAATTTCATTATTTTTATGTTTTATTTTGTTGTGTTTGTTATCTAGGTAGAGCTACACGCTGTGTAAGGTGAGGAAGATCCCGAACTGCAGCCCTTTAGATGAGTCTTGTGGGCCCATATTTACCAACTATTCAAAATGTTTAGGTCTTGATTCTCAAGAACATTCTTACTTGACTCTTTCCCACACAGTTCTGAGTTTTAACAATGCTATAAAAGAAGGCTTTTGAAAACATAGTGGGAAAAGGAGAAAATGCTGGTAACCAGCATTCTCTCCTTTTCCCACTATGTTTTCTACGCTATCAGAAAAAATTCTATCATTTGAGCTACATTTTAATTGCTGTCTGCAAATGTTCTGAATTTGGACTGAGACAAAATTTTGTTGCTTGGTATAGAGTTTGAAAAATTATACAATTTCTGATTGGCTTAACTCTTTACCACACAACATGTTTTGGACCCAACCAAATTCAAAGCATGTGCAGACAACAAAATAGATTAAGTTAAATAATGATTTCTGTCTTTGATAAGGTGAAAAACATTGTTGGAAAAGAAAATGCTGGTTACCAGCATTTTCTTCTTTTCCCACAGTGTTTTCAAAAGCCTTCTTCAGGGTTGTTAAAACTCTGGATTGTGTGGTAAAGAGTTAACCAAATGGTGTAGAGGCTAGGCTATCAGAAGCTGTGTTACTTACTGAATTAAGATTTAGACTAAAAATGATACATATATATACCGGTATACAGAATAGTTGGCGAATACAGGCCCAGCTTGGCCAACCATGTCTGATTCAAAAATTAGAAAGTAACAAAATTTCTTATCTATTTAACCCTTAGGCTGTTAAGCACGACTCACTGACCTATTGCGGACAGTATAGATCATTCTGTGCAGTCTGATCTTGGAACTACACTGTCCGATAAGGAGATTTTTTTTCCATGTAAAATACTTTTGAAAGAGCAAAATGTGTGTTTTAATACCAGCTTGAAAATTTCATTTCACTTATTCAGCAGGGTAAGGGTTAATCCTATGGTATAGGCAGTCAGATGTTGTGTTACTTAGAAATTTAGAAAATCCTTGTGAATTGGAGTTGCAAGGCAGTTTAGAATGGTTGGTTAATGGCTCCTGTCCATGTCCTAGGTACTTAAATCAGTCCTGCATCTAATACTGGATACACGCAGCCGGAGGTTCTATCTACTTCAAGTTCTAAGAGACTTAGATTGTCTTTTATAACCACTCAGATGCTAAACCTTGGAATTAAAATTTAGAATTGACATAGAAGAAATTAATGATGTTAAGAAAATTGATAAAACCAGAGCCTAAGGTAAATGACAAATTCTTCTATTTTTGCTGTATTTAATTTGTTGTTTACAAATGCTTTAAAGACGAACAATTCTAGATTTTTTTCTGAATAAGAGTTTGTATAGAAACTCTGTGTATTAGATTCAGGACTGCAGTGTGTTGTGGTGGAACCCCCATTTAGATCTGTATTAACATAGAACTAAACTTAACCCCCTATATAGTATTGCAAGGTTGTAACCTTTGTCTTAACCCTTTACCAGACGACAAAATTTCAGACTTGTCAAAATTGGAAGCATTTGCAGACGACAATTTCACTGTGGCTCAAATAGTGCAATTTTTCTTTGATAGGGTAGAAAATATGTGGGAAAAGGAGAAAATGCTGGTGACCAGCATTGGGTAGAAAACATGTGGAAAAGGAGAAAATGGTGGTTACCAGCATTTTCTCCTTTTCCCACAATCTTTTCAAAAGTTTTCTTTCCCAGGGTCGTTAAAATTTTGCAGCAAAGGGTTAATGAGGGTATCAGGATGAAAAGTACTGAGAACAAACAGCAATGAAATCTTAACCTTTTAATATGGTTACAGACTAATCCTATCATTTAAATAGAGGATACTTGTTTTTTCTGATGAAAGATTGATATTTATTTCATTGAGTGAACATATTCGGTAATATTTTCACAAGTTGGGCCAGCCACAAGGGAAAGTATTACCATGTGATGTTCACGAGATGAACTAAATTTCAGTATTTCACAGGAAAAAACAAATATCCTCTATTTATTTCATGCTTCTAACCTCTTTTTTGTTGGGACTTGCAGAGTAAAGGGGAGCTAGTGGTATTTTCTTACTAGTGAGTTTATCAATCGATAAATTTGCTGGTTGAAAGGGTGAACTTGTCAAACCATAATCCACCATTATTTCCCGATAACCTACTGAAAAGCATGAAACAATGTTTAATTTGTCTTTTGCAAATGCTATCAGTTTGTCCTAGTCTAGAATTGGGTCATGTGGTAGCAAGTGAAAGAAATTCGAAGCAGACACACACTTGTAAAAGAGGAATAATTGATATTATATTGTTTTGTATATATGATGGTACTTTAAATAATTGTCACAACTTGGTAACAAGAAAAATAATCTGTTACAACCGAGTTCTCTTTATACCCCCGATGTTTTAAAAAATTTGTCTGCCCCAAGACAAAAAAAACTTATCTACAGGAGGTGAGAAGTTATGAAATTGCTTTGTTAATTATTTATTGTTTGCTTTACTTACATCTTCCCCCTTTAACAAACAGTCTTGTGATTTAACATGTCTATAGAGGTAGCCTTCTGAAATCAGTGTGGGAAAATAAGATATTGCATATAGCAGTCAGTATCTCCTACTTCCACAATATTTTTTACATTGTCAGAGAACTTCAGCTCATTTGGGCCAATTGTGAATATGTCATCTGAAATTGCTTTCAATTTGGAAGGATCTAAAATGTAACATTTCGGTTAGGGTTTACCAAACAACAAAAATGTAGACTTGTCCAAACTGAAAGCATTTGCAGACGACAATTTCAACATGGCTGTAATTATTGAATTTGTCTTTAATGGGATAGAAAACATTGTGGGAAAGGGATAAGATGCTGGTTACCGGCATTTTCTCCACTTCCCACAGTGTTTTCAAAAGGCTTCTGCCTCAGGGTCATTAAAACTCAAGATTGTGGGAAAGGGTTAAATTGAACATGACCTTGTACCTTGTAGAGTTTACAAAAAATGTTGAAGTCAGACAAAAGAAAAAAGCATGGATCTGACCACAAATAGCATGCAAGTAACATCACAGTTCAACCAGGGATGGACTTAATTTTTTTTAGAGTACTCCGACTGCACCGGAGCAGCACGCTAAATCAAGTGAAGCTGAGCAAATGGGGCTTTCCCGAGATAAATGAGAGGAAAAATTAAAGATGGCTGAAAAGATCGCAATGTTGTTGTTAATAGCTCTATTTCAATTAACGACTTGTAAATTACCAGCTTGCAATAGGCATGGATGTCTTACGCAGACTTACACACACACACACACACACACACACACACGCACGCACCCACTCACGCACGCACGCACACACACACACACACACACACACATATATATTAAAAAAAAAAACATCTTTTGCAATCTTCATGTTTGAACACTGTTCAGGTTTCCACCATTTTCCTTTGGGAGTAGTTTACGTGACTGCTCTGCTCCAAACACATCACCTCGGATTTCGGAGTACTCTGGAGTGGTCTGGCACGGCTACTCTGTTACACTTAATTACGAATCCGAATGCTCTGAGTAAAAGGAGTGCCCAGATCAGCTAAATCAAGTCCACCCCAGTTCTATTATGGAGCTTTTTGTATCATGCAGCCACATGTAAATCTCTATTAACTCTTTACCAAACAAGAAAATTTTCGACTAGTCTGAATTGAAAACATTTGCAGATGACAAATTAAAGGTGGGCCATATGACAAGATTTGTCTATGACAGGGTAGAAAACATTATGGGAAAAGGAGAAAATGCTGGTTACCAGCATTTTCTCCTTTTCCCCACAATGCTTTCAAAAGACTTCTTCCTCAGGGTTGTTAAAAGTCGGTATTGTGTGGTAAAGAGTTAAACCTTTACAACATAATTTCCAAGGAGGAAAACTGTTGAAAAAATTGTGTGAACAGGAGAAAAATGCTGCTAACAAGCATTGTCTCTTTTTCCCAGAATGTTTTCTACTCTCTGAAAAATGGAACTGCTGTACTTGAACCATACTTGAGATGTCATTAAAAAATGGTCACAATATGGAAGATAAAATTTCTTTTCCAGTATGGATAAAAGGTTAAGCAACCCTCCTTGAAAGTTTGAAAATCCTCGTTTTGAATAAGGGTGCACCTGTGTTAACCCTTTACCACACAGTCCCGAGTTTTAACGACCCTGAGAAAGAGGCCTTTTGAAAACATCGTGGGAAAAGGAGAAAATACTGGTAACCAGCATTTTCTCCTTTTCCCACAATGTTTTCTGTCCCTTTCACAGACAGATCTCACCATATCAGCCATATTAAATTTGTCGTCTGCAAATGCTTTCAATTTGGACAAGTGTAAAATTTTGTTGTGTGGTAAAGGGTTAAACAGTCAGTTGCCTAGAGTGGTTAGTTCTGTTTGTTCTCTTGGGTGGCTATGTTAGACAAGAGAGACTGTACATCACTAACCTTTTCAGGGTAACCTAAGTCCTCTAGCTTACCTATAGAATGCTTGGCACAAACATGTCTTTTTCTAACTACGATCAAGATCATTCACTCCCAAGAATACTCTTGTAGACATTCACCCCAATATAAAACTATACTTTGTTTTTATACCCAAGAGACAGAAAGATTTTGAAACATTTTGGAAAAAGGAGACAGTTCCGTTAATTAGTATTTTCCCCTCTTCCACCAGTATTTTCTACCTTAACAAATACAAATCTTATCATTATGGCTAAAATGAATAGGTTGAGTGGAGATGTTTCCCATATGCATGTATCCATAATTTTGTCAATATTTATGAATAAAAAATTTTCTACACTAATTCTAAGAAAAAAGTGTGGCAAAAGGAGAAAATGCTCATGTGAAATAATATTCGCTTCTGCCAAAATATTTTCAAAAGTGGTTTGTTGCAAGCAAGGAGAGTTGTCTGCAGTTGATGATGTTACATGTTCATTTATTTGGTGTTTAATGCTGTTTTCAACATTGTATCTGTTATATCACAGTGACCAGTGGATCTATCCTTTCCATCCAAGATATTTTTTACCGGTACTTGGGGCAACCTTTTTTCCAAGCCAATAGCTACTTTCCCACATAAACAGAGTTGAAAGAATATTCAGGGGTGAGAGAGGGATGAGCCATGTCATCAGTCCTGGGCAAGAGTTTGGCAGAGTTGGTAATAGAACCAGCAACCCCTGGGTTTGAAACACTGTGTGTTACTGACTTAGCCACTGAGAGGACCCTAACAATATGTTTTTTGTGTGTGACTATAGCTGCAAAGAAAAAATACATATCAGAACCAGACCTATTGCTTAGTTTAAATCTTTGCCAAACAAGCCCTGGTTTTCACGTGTCTGCAGTACAAGTCTTTTGAAAACACTGTGGGAAAAGGAGAAATTGCTCATAACGAGCAATTTCTCCTTTTCCCACAGTGTTTTCTACCCTTTTGGAGAACTTTCTGTCATTTTCATCAAATTTAAAATTGTTGTCTGCAAACTCTTTCAATTTGGACCAGTCTAAAATTTATCGTTTGGGAAAGGGTTAAATCTTTTACCACAACAAAATTAAGACTGGTCAAAATTGAAAGCATTTAAATATAGTTCAGTAGATGGACTTTGTCTTTGATAGGATGGGAAACATTGTAGGAAAAGGAGAAAATGCTGGTTACCAGCATTTTCTCCCTTTCCAGCAATGTTTTCAAAAGGCCTCTTCATCAGGGACATTAAAACTCAGGATTGTGTGGTAGAGGTTAAGGATGACGGGTATTTTGGTATTATTTTCTGTTTCAATAATTTGTCTGAACAAAGAAATGACTCAACAAGACTGTATTTGTATAAACCTTGTCAGTGTTGAAGTTTTTTGAATATTTGTTAGTTTGTAACAAAACTTGCAATTTTCGCACCACTGTTAGCTTTTCATTGATCTAAATCAAGAGCAGGGAGGGAATTCAGATTTCTTTCTGAGACCATCAAAGATACTACCAGTGTTACGGGAGGTCATTCCTTCCTTACCGCATAGCTTCTTATCAAATCAATACCGGACAACTGTGTTAGGGAAAATTCTCTTTAGCTCAGGGGTTAGTGTATTTGTCTTTTAAACCTCAATAAACGAGGGTATTTGCCGCACAGGTTCGAATCCCAGCTGGGGCAGTTTGTATATTAGCTATGTATTTGTTATGAACTGTCATGTTCGTAAGATGGGGGCTTGTCCGGGATTGTCCTTTGAGCCATTTGTTGTCTGCCCGTTACTGGCCTTTTAGCCATTTGTTGTCCATATAATAGACTTCCTGCCTAATAAGGCTTTCCGTCATCGAATGATGACTTCTCTTAAGAGGGGGTGTGTTATGGGAGATCACTCCTTCCTTGCAGTATAGCTTCTTCCCGTATAAAATCAACACCTGACAACTGTGTTAGGAAGAAATCTCTTTAGCTAAGTGGTTGGTGTATTGGTCTTTTAAACCTCAATGGATGAGGATATTTGCAGCACGGGTTTGAATCCCAGCAGGGGCGCTTTGTATATGAGCTATGAATGTTCGTAAGACTGGTAATTGTATTTTTATGACCTTGAGGGGGAAGAATTTCTAGAATTGTGTGTGAAGGCGAAATTGCTGGTAACCAGCACTCCATTCTTTTCACTTCCATGTTATCAACCATTTCAGAGGCAAATCAGCTATGCTTGCAATTTGGACAAGTCTAAAATTTTGTTTGTAAATTGTGTAAGATAATTTGATGATTCTGTTTCTTACTTTGTTAGTTTTTTTTTTTTTTTTCTTTAGAAAATTAATTATTTCTTAATGTTTATATATAAAACATTTTGGGTTTTTTTTGGCAAGATTACTGTATTTACTAGTAGAGTCTAGATTCAAGTATACAGAATTTTATGCAGTCTGATCTTAATCTACACTGTTTGGACAAGCATACATACAGGCAGTATAGTATAGTGTGTTTAGTGCTCTAAATGGTTAACATTTTCTGTCTTGCAGTTTCCACAATACCAGGAAGACATTTCAGGTGACCTTGGGATTGGTCAAAGAAGTCAGCCAATGAGATTACAGGTCAACTTGGGGTCGCCTACAGGAGAACAGTTGTGATAGATATATGGAACTAAATATTTAATCAAATAACATTTTACAGTGCTGGATTTTTTTGTAGTTTGCTGATGTCTTTTTCCTACATGCAATGCAGGAAGTTAGTGATTAAATCAGATGAAAAAAAATTTTTTGGATCTGACAGCATATTGCATATTAATGCTTTGCAAAAGCAATGCTTTTTTCCTATATGTTTTGAGAGAAGTGTTGTGGTGTACTCTATAAACTGTACGTAAAGCTGTTATCATGAGATTGTATCTTTGTGTCCACCTTTTGCTCTTTACTAAATGACAAATTTAGACTGGTCCGAATTGGAAGCATTTGCAGACAATGAATTAAATGCAGCACAAATTATGAAATTTGTCTTTGAAAACATTGTTGCAAAAGGAGAAAATGCTGGTTGCCAGCATTTTCTCTTTTTACCACAATGATTTTTCAAAAGTCCTTTTCCTTTGTATTGTTAAAACTTGGGATTGTGTGATAAAGGGTCAGCTCTGTACCAAATGAACAAATTTTAGACTTGTCCGAACGGAATGCATTTTTAGATGCCACAATAAATGTGACTCTAAAATTAAAATTGTGTTTGGAAGGGTAGAAAACATTGTGGGAAAAGGAGAAAATACTGTTTACCTGCATTTTCTCCTTTTCCCACAATGTCATTAATTCTGCATTGTTTGGTAAAGGGTCGTCAATATGGTGACTCTGACTGTTTTTCCTTGCGGCAGACCATTTTTGAAAACATTTTGTGCAAAAAGGAGGAATTTCCCATTATAAACAGTTTTTCCTTTGGCTTAATGTTTTCAGATGTGTTACTGTATCTTAAACATAAATTCATGTTCATTATCCCATTTTTTACATGTATAGTGTTAATGTAACCTACTGCAAATTTGCATCAGAAAGTTTCAGGTCACAAGGACTTGGGAAAGGCTTTTTGTGCTCTGTAAATATTAGGGGGTAACAGACTTTTTTTTTTTTTGCAACAGATATGTTACCTTTAAGTATGAAATTCTCAAATAATTTGTAGGGATTTTTTTTCACAATTAGGCATTAATACTGCTAATTGACAAAATTGTAGATTTGTCCAAACTGAAAGTATTTGCAGAGAACATATTGCGTATGGTTCAAATACTGTCATTTGTCTGTGCAAGGGTAAAAAATATGTTGGGAAAATCGTTTTCCATCCTTGTACTGACAAAGCGCATTATTTGAACTGCATTTCTGATGACTTATCACATGAGGACATGACCAATCGGTGTACACTTTACAAATGAAATTGCATATTGGATTTTAACGAAACTTCATAGAACTGATCCTCTCGTGGCCCTCTTCAGAAACTCTTCAAAGAATTTGATTCCTATTAAAAAACTCTGGTTGCCATGGCAAAAAACTGAAAAATATTGAAAATCGTATGAAAACCATAAGGCCTAGGGTTACCAAATTTGGTATGTAGCTTCATCTAATGGACCTCTACAAAAACTCTTCAAATTACAGCCCTGCAGTCAAAAATGGGCCAGGCCCGGGGATCACAAGTTTTTCATACCTTTATGTAGTGAAAACTTTTAAATATCTTCTTGTCTTAAACCCTATGGCCTAGGGCTACCAAATTTGGCATGTAGCTTCACCTAATAGACCTCTACAAAAACTCCTCAAATTATAGCCCCTGGGTCAAAATCAGCCCTGCTCCAGGGGTCACAAGTTTTACATAGCTTTATATAGTGAAAACTTTAAATATCTTCTTGTCCTTAACCATGTGGCCTAGGGCTATCATACTTGTATGTAGCTTCATCTAATAGACTGCTACAAAAACTCATCAAATTATAGTCTGGGGTCAAATTTGGCCCCGCCACAATTTTTACTTAGGTTTATATAGTGAAAACTTTAAATGTCTTCTTGTCCTAAACCATATCACCTAGGGCTACCAAATTTAGCATGTAGCTTCATCTAATGGACCTCTACAAAAACTCATCAGCTTATAGACCTAGGGTCAAAATTGGCCCCACCTCTGGGGCCACAAGTTTTACATAGGCTGCTATGGTTGAAACTTTAAGTCTTCTGGTCCTAAACCAAATGTCCTAGGGCTACTAAATTTGGCATGTAGCTTTATCTAATGAACCTTTACAAGAACTCTTCTTACTATAGCCCTGAGGTCAAAATTGACCCTGCCCCACGGGTCCAGTGGAGCAATACAGGGCCATCATGGCCCTCTTGTTACTGCAATGTGTTAACCCTTATGCTGCAAATCACGACTGACTGACCTTTTGCGGACAGTGTAGATCAAGATCAGACTGCACAAACTGTGCAGTCTGATCTTGAATTCACACTGTCCTAGAAGGAGATATTTTTCTCTCAAAAGTAAGTTTGAAATAACATTACTGAGGTGGTTACTGCCGGCTTGACAGTTTTATGTAACTTATTTAGCAGGATAAGGGTTAACCCTTCACCACACTGGAAAATTTTAAACCCATCCATATTGGAGAAATTTATAGACTACTATTCAAATGTTTTTCAAATGATAGCATTTTTCCTTGAAAAGGTAGAAAACATTGTGAGAAAAGGAGAAAATGCTGGTTACCAGCATTTTCTCCTTTTCCCACGCTGTTTTTAAAAGGCTTCTTTTTCAGGATCGTTTGGATTGTGTGGTAAAGGGTTAACATTTTTTCTGCCGCCAAACAGAAGCATTGTTTGCATGAAGTAATAGTTAACGCTGAACCAAACAATCCCGTGTTTTAGCAACCTGCAGGAAGAAGGCTCCTGAAAACATTGTAGGAATAGGAGAAAATGCAAGTAACCAACATTTTCTCCTTTTCAGACAATAACTTTGTAACATCTCGCAGACAGAAGTCATCATTTTAGCTACAAGTAAAATGTCTTCTGCAAATCCTTTCAAATTGGACAAGTCTAAAATGTAGTTGTCTAGTAAAGAGTAAAACCCAGTACAGCTTGATCATGTTGTTATTGTTGTAAACATGTTGGATTGTATATATATAGGCACTTAAATTAAAGATGTTTAAATAGACATTTTTATCTAGTAATAAAGAGCACAAGTGTTCATATCTGTATAGCAACATGTATTGTATTGTCCACAGCTTCGTGAGAGTGTGTCCATAGAATTTAGTTTGTTGTTTGACTGTCTGGCATTGTCATTGTTGCACCGCGGTTAACTTTTTACCAAATGACAAAATTTTTGCAGACGACAAATTAAATGTGACTTAAGAAATGAAATTTGTCTTGGGAAAGGATAGAAAACATTGTGGGAAAAGGAGAAAATGCTGGTAACCAGCATTTTCTCCTTTTCCCACAATGTTTTCAACAGGCTTCTTTCTCGGGGTCATTTAAAGTCGGGATTGTGTAACCCTAACCATACCAAAGTGACTGCAACATTAACCCTTTACCGCACAATGCTGCCCTTTAATGCCCGTGGGAAAGAAGCTTTTCGAAAACATTGTGGGAAAAAGGAGAAAATTGGGGGAAAAGGAGAAAATGCTGTTAACCAGCATTTTCTCCATTTCCCACGTTTTCTACCCTTTCAAAGAAAAATTGCGCCATTTGAGCCACGCTGAAATGGTCGTCTGCAAATGCTTTCAATTTGGACAAGGCTAAAATTTTGTCATCTGGTGAAGGGTAAAGTGATGGATTACATAGAGTTTGTTTTGTTGTGTCACTATTGGTGTACAGTGTTGATATGACAGCAAGGCTAAATATTGACCTCTGCACAAACAGGATCATTACAAGTTACAAGTACGGATTGTTTGGGAAAGGATTAGATGATATATTTTATAGAATGAAATATAGAACCCTATCAGATTGATACTAGTCTACATGAGTAAGCAATATTTCACCCCAAATGATAGATTAAAAAAAAACTAAGGTGTCAATCAATTTCAATTGACTGGGCTAGAAAAGTGTGTTGTATCCAAGAAGGTGTTTTCTGTCATTTCATGGATCAGTCAGACAACAACAAAAATATTATTATCTGTTTACCACACCATCCAGACTTTTAATGACTCTGAGAAACAAGCCTTTTGAAAACATTGTTGGAAAAGGAGAAAATGCTAGGAACCCAAATGCTGGTTCCCAGCATTTTCTCCTTTTCCCACAATGTTTTCTACCCTGCCCCCAAAAAAATCCAATTTTTAAGCCATGTTTAAATTGTCACCTGCAAATGCTTTCAATTTGGACCAGTCTGAAATTTTGTCGTTTGGTAATGGGTTATTACACCAGCGTCTACATTAAATGCAACTAACTACATAAATGGATGCCTTATAAAAGGGTATTGTTTTACAGATTTAATATCTAGATGAGACTTCACTGCCTAGTGTTTGAGAGGTATGGCCCGCAACATGCAAAATGAGACCTTCGGACATTTGCGTAAAGTGTCATCCTGGATTAGCCTGCACAGTGCACAGTCTGTGCAGGCTAATCCGAGGCGGCACTTTACGGCTACAAAAGAATTTTTCATACATTAGACTTTCGTGAAACAGAAAGTCGCACAAAAACGGAAAGTGTCATCTCCGATTAGCCACAGACTGCACGGGCTGATCTGGGATGCATATCTCCGAAGGTCCCTTTTACACATATCTGCGAAGGTCCCTTTTCGTATGTTGCACGCATTATCATGACTATAATGTAAATATCTTGTTCTTATTTCACTGACTGAAAATAACTGACAAGCAAGGGGTTTATAAAATGGAAAATAATTCTGAATATGCAATGTATGCCATTATAGCTTAGCTAAAGAATGTTTGAGGGGTAAATTTCAATTAGCCTTTCCAACTATGCATCCATCCATCTGTCTGTACCATGTATATTAGATGTATTTTCTTTTGGTACTCTAAGGTGATGGCTGCTTTCCCACATAACCATCCATAAGAAAATGATCAGCAGCAATGAGAGAGAAGAACAAATCCTAATGCAGTGACAATCATCAATCTTCAGAAAGAAATGGCCATTTGAAGTAGTAACGTCCCCCCCCCCCCCCATGTTACTGACTGGGCTACAGTGTGGGGCACATCCTTTAACCCTTAACCAAACAACAAATGTTTAGACTAGTCCAAATTGAAAGCATTTGCATATGACAAAATAGGTGTGACTCAAAATTAAAAATTTGTTTTGGGAAGGGTAGAAAACATGATGGGAAAAGGAGAAAATGCTGGCTACTGTGCTGGTTGTCAGTGTTTCCTCCTTTTCCCTCAATGTTCTCATCAGCCTTCTCTGTTAGGGTCATTAAAACATGTGTTTTTAGCTCCACTGGCCGAAGGCCAGCGGGCTTATGTCATGGCCCGGTGTCCGTCGTGCGTCCGTCCGTCCGTCCGTCAGTCCGTCCGTGCGTCCGTCCGTCCGTCCGTGCGTTAACTTTTATTTCAAACATCTTCTTCTCTGAAACTACCCATCCGATTTTCATGAAACTTCACAGAAATGATCCTGACATGGTCCTCTTCAGAATTTCGTGAAAGAATTTGATTCCTTCAAAAACTCTGGTTGCCATGGCAACAAAACTGAAAAATATTGGAAATCTTTAAAAATCTTCTTGTCTGAAACCATAAGGCATAGGGCTACCAAATTTGGCATGTAGCTTTATGTAGTAGACCTCTATCAACTTTCTTCAAATTATAGCCCTGGGGTCAAAATTGGCTCTGCACCAGGGGTCACAAGTTTTACATAGGCTTATATAGAGTAAACTTTAAAAATCTTCCTGTACCTAGCTATAAAGCCTAGAGCTACCAAATTTTGCATGTAGCTATATCTAGTGGGCCTCTACCAAGCGGGCCAGAATTTTAGCCCTGAGGTCAAAATTGGCCCCGCCGCAGGGGTCACAAGTTTTGCATGGGCTTACATAGTGACAACTTAAGAAATCTTCCTGTTTTGATTTTTTTTTTTTTTGAAATTAGCCTTGCATCAGGGGTCTTATGTTTTACAGAGGCTTCATATGGACAAAAATTGAAAATCACCTTATTTATAACCATACAGAATAGACTTGTATTATTTTGGCATGTGGCTTTATCTTGTGGACCTCTACCAGGGTTCAAGTAATTATAGCTCTGGGATCAAAAATGGCTTTGCCTTGCGGGTCTCAACTTTCACATGGACTTTTACAGAGAAAACTTTGTAAGTCTTCATTTTGAAACCATTTGGCTCAGAATTGAAATGTTTAGTTTTTATGGTTTATATTTATAAGCCAGTGGAGCGATACAGGGCCATCATGGCCCTCTTGTTTGATTAAGGGTTAGGTAAGGAATAGCCTCAAAACATGAGTGGAAATCACAATAAATCTCCCAACAGTCCAAAGTTAACCCTTATCCTGCTAAATTAGTTAAATTAAACTTTCAAGCCAATTGTAAAAATGCAAATAATGCTAACTTATTTTTTGGAGAAAATATATCTCCCTACCAGACAGTGTAGATCCAAGATTAAACTGCATGTTCTGATCTTGATCTACACCGTCTGCAAAACGTCAGTGAGTCGCGCTTAGCAGCCTATGGGTTATGAGCATGTACATGCAGTGTGCAACTTTAGATCCACAATTCGGATTGGAGATAGTCCCACATGTACTGTAAGCAAAATTTTGAAAAAGTACAGTTCATGCAGCCTGTCCTTATATGTGTGTGTGGGGGTCCAATCTTTCACCAAACTGAAATAAACTTTGTTGTCAGGTAGTCCACTTGGAGCTGTATTATGGACCAGGGGCCTCTGTGGGTCTGTGCCTGTAAGATTGGTACCGGTAATTAGCAGGTAAGATTGGTAGTTAAGAAATTCTGTGATTGATTCCTACTGGTGGCACTGGACATGTAGGAGTGGTCCCCAGGCAAGGCACTGCAAGGACTCGGACTAAAAATAAGACCCAAATAATTGCAATTTCATGGATGCTTTTGTCTACGAAGTGGACAGTATAGATCATAGATCAGGCTGCACATTTTGTGAAGCATGATCTTGATCTACACTGGACACAAACGCAACTATAGTTGTGAAAGGCACTTTAAGGGTTAACTTTCATGTCCGTGTTTAACATGCTCTCATGTTATACTGTCTTGTGCCATCACAGTGACAGCCATGGCTTCAAGCCTGGCTGGGTAGCTCAGTGGTTAGTATATCTGACTTGTAACTTGGTGGTTGTGGGTTTGATACCAGGTTGAGGCAAACTTTCTCTCTGGTGATTTTTAGCTTCTCGCCTCTGATGCATGTAAGAAAAGTTGTCAGTCGCATGGAAAGGAAGTTTTTTCAGTACTGGTGTGAGAAATCTAGGAAACACATGCATAGGTGCACTGACTGCCATGATATGACTTAAGATGTTATAACTGTGTTGAAATACAAATCAAACCATGGCTTCAAGCCCAAATTGAAGACGGTAAGAAATAACAGATTTTGGGGGTATTTTTTTATCACAAGTGCTCGGAGGATGTTATAAAATCTAAAATTTTCCTCAAAATTTCTTGACAACTTTAGTTCCTTTTTTCCCAGTTTCTTTGAAAGGGGGGGGGTCACAAAAGGGGGGGAATTAAAATTTCTTTCTCCAACCCTTCCTCACTCACTGGCACAAGTTGCAATGCAAGGGGAGAAACTCATGGCAATACCCGACTAATTTCGACTGCAGTAGTAGTCTCCCTTTAATCAGGAGAGCGAGGTGTATTATGGGAATGAAAATGGCGCTGGCAGAAGAAAATAAACTGCTTAACGCAAAATTGTCATTGTCTTCGCCATACATTGATCTAGCTAGTGTGGTTGACATGGAAGTAGACACTTACGAGCTGGAATTTCGTCCACTTACAAACAAGAGCAGAAACCGGTAGATAAATAAGGTAATTTATCATTTTGTTGCAGGCACATTGCAACCTCCAGAATCAAGCCCTCCAAAACCCCAAATTTTGCCATGTAAATCTGTCACAAGAGTTTATGTAACAAGGGAAAGAGTATATCACAGTACCCATGTAATTTTTTCCCAAAGAAGTGCGGATTATTTTCATTTCAAGGTATGACACGGGTCGGGTTCAGTTTCGAACGCATTCTAATAGATTCGCCCCAAAGTCGTTTCGGTCAGGTCGTTCAATGGGGATTTTGTGTTGTCTGTTGATTTTAACTCTTTACCAAACAACAAAATTTCAGACTGTTTGAGATCGAAAGCACTTGCAGATGACAAAATAAATGCGACTTTAAAACTGAAATTTATCTTGGGAAGGGTAGAAAACACTGTGGGAAAAGGAGAAAATGCTGGTTCCTCAGGGTCCTTTAAAGTCGGGATTGTGTGGTAAAGGGTTAAACTGTAAAACAACATCATCCCTGTCAAAACTTACAGAGCTGTGGAAGACACCAGCATCAGCAAAGCCGTCTACATCGCAGATGACAATGGAGATAAAATATGTTAAAATCTCAAAAAAGAAAAAAGGTCAAGATAAAAGGTTTCAATCAAGCTGGCTAAATATATTTCTTGGCTATGGTTTGATGATTGAAGTAAAACCATACACAACGTTACTTAACACTTGCACTGTCAGTTTTTACTGTGTACCCCGGTTTTAAGATTTTGCCTGTTTAAGGGGTGCAAAAAATTCCCATGCTGAAAGACGCATGGTAACTCTGTTTTTTTATCGGAAATTGGGTGAAAATTTTGCCCCGCAGAAAAGGCAGAAAATCCACTGCATTGTGGCAAAAAAACAAAATACTTGTCACCAGCTATTTGCCTTGTGCCTTAACCCTTTCCCAAACAAGCCCTGGTTTTCACGTGTCTGCAGCACAAGTCTTTTGAAAACACTGTGGGAAAAGGAGAAATTGCTCGTAATGAGCAATTTCTCCTTTTCCCACAGTGTTTTCTACCCTTATTGAGAACTTTCTACCATTTTCATCAAATTTAATATTGTCGTCTGCAAACTCTTTCAATTTGGACCAGTCCAAATTTTGTCGTTTGGGAAAGGGTTAATGGGCTGCTGCAAGATCCTCATTGCTAACCCAAATCATCATTGATATCTCTTTAACTCTTCCCTAGAAATGGTGAGTTAACTGTACATGAATGTTCAATGACAGGATAAATTAATGATAAAGTTAAGAGTTCACAAAAGAAAAAAAAAAAACTGGAAAGTACTTCCCTTTATGAATAATTCCTCTCTAATGATTGTTATATAAAGATTATGATTTGGGTATTATTTTTTACAGTTTGGCATATAAAAAGTACATGCAGTCTGCCTCATTCAGAAAATATGTGGCATGATCTAATTACAGTTGGGGTTGTATAAGCCTTTACCACACAATGCCGCCTTTTAACAACTCGAGGGAAGAAGCCTTTCGAAAACATTGTGGGAAAAGGAGAAAATGCTGGTAACTAGCATTTTCTTCTTTTCCAACAATATTTTCTACCCTGTCAAAGACATAATTCATCATTTGTGTCGCATTTAAATTGTTGTCTGCAAATGCTTTCAATTTGGACAAGTCTAAATTTTTCTCATGTGGTAAAGTGTTGACTCCTGAAGATAGTAATAGGCTACAAGAGTCTTTGAGAAAGAGTATTGAACAGAAATAAAAAAAAAAAATTACAAGCTTGGATGATAATTAATTTTTTCTCTGTTTTTGTCTCATTCAGTTGTGCTAAAACATTTTAATAAAGGGGTGGAACTGGAAATTTTTGTAACATCAAACAATGTATGAGAAAAAAATTTTGGACTTGACCAAATAAATACGACAAAATAAATACAGCTCAAATGATGATTTCTGTCTTTAATAGGGTAGAAGACATTTTGGCAAATGGAGAAAATGCTAGTTTCCCACCTTTATTCCTTTTCCCCACAATGTTTTCAAAAGCCTTTTTCCTTAGGGTTGTTAAAAACTCAAGATTTTGTGGTAAAGGGTTTAAGAATACTAAATGAGTTAGAGTACAATATAATAGGTTTAGCTGTTGGCCCAGAGCTCGCTCAGTATGCACATCACATGCAGTCTGATATTGTAGCGTTGGGAAATTGGTTAAAAATGCTAATCGATGATCGGTTAGTATTGAATTCCACTTCCAATGCAATAATCGATCATATAATCAGTTTCAGAAGAATATGAAATTTGCTGTTTGCTTATGAGTTTAACTTGGAGAAATTAGTTATAAAACACTCTTGGAAAAGGAAAAATGTGCCTTACAAGCAGGTTCTCCTTTTTTTCCCACAACATTTTCAAAAACAATTGTCACATTGTCGTTAAATCTGCTTTTTGAAACTGTTCGATTGCAGTGAGACATTTCTTAAGCATATTTAAGTACATCTTCCTACATGTTCTACAGACAGATCTACTTAGATCTAGATCATATTTTGTAAGAGGCTCATCTTGTTTTAAATTATGAAAGCCAAAATACTTCCTCCCTTAAGATTTTGTTTTGCACATGCATCAGTAGCCATTTTCATGTTTTCAGGTCATTAGAGTTACGTCCCCTGGTTGAGTTTGGCATCCCTTGGTTAAGTTCGGTGTTATTCAGGGTTAGTCCGATGATCAGTCCTTGGTTTTTGTAATTGATGATCTACATCTGCAATTGTTAAACGATAAATAATCTATCTTTACGATCATCATCCCATCACTATGACATTTTATCCAGAGCTCCAGATAGAGTGATTTTGATTTCAAAATTGAAAATATAAATTACTTTCCAGTAAACCCAATGTTGTGGGTACTCATTAGAATCGTCTCACCCTAAACCCTAACCTCGTCTCATCGAGACGATTCTAATGAGTACCCACAACATTGGGTTTGAAGGAGAAATAATGGATTTAGAATACTATCACTCCCTCTTACCTGGAGGTCTGTTATCTACAAGGTCCACTTAGTGACTACCTGATGCTGAAGTATACACGTACTAGTCACACTTTGACCGTGATCATTTAGATATTTCAATACAGGTATATGTTACAACAAGACAGTTTTACATTGGAAACATCCATTTCCAGAGGTGGTTTATTTTGTTTACTGTGGCAATGTAACATTGAAGAAACGTATCTGATAAATGCCACACATATGATATTATATGGGCTAAATCTAATATGGTGATCCCTAGCAAATTTTGAGTAGTATATTACTAACATTAGATTTGGATATGAAGAGTTGTACTTATCCCTTTACCACTCAACATAATTTTAGATTTGTCAAAAACTGAAGTCATTTGTAGCCAACAAAATAATGGGGAATCAAATGGTGATATTTGCCTTTTAACTCTTTACCACACAATCCCGACTTTTAACGACCCTAAAAAGGAAACCTTTTGAAAACATTGTGGGAAAGGTCCCACAATGTTTTCTGCCCGTCCCATAACAAAAGTTCAATTTTTAAGTCACATTTTATTTGTCATCTGTAAATGCTTTCAATTTGGACTAGTCTAACATTTTGTCGTTTGGTAAAGAGTTAAAGAGTAGAAAACATTGTGAGAATAGGAGAAAATACTAATTACCAGCATGTTATCCTTTTCCCACATTGTTATAGCTCTTTACAACAGGATAGAATTTTAGATTAGTCAAAATTGAAAGCATTTGCAGGGGACAAACTATATGTACCTCAAATGATTGAATTTGTTTCTGAAAGGTTAGAAAACATTGTGGGAAAAGGAAAAACTGCATTTTCTCCTTTTCTTACAATGTTTTCAAAAGGCTTCTTCTTCAGGGTCATTAAAACCCGAGATTATTTGGTAAAGGGTTAAATTGCTGTTTACCTCAGGATTGTTAGAACTCTGGATTGTGCGGTAAAGGGTTGAGATCTGGAAAAATAATGCTATTGAAGTGGCAACAGAAGAGTTACACTTTTTAACCCTTTACCACAATCCAAAGTTTTAACAACCCAGAAGAAGGCTTGAAAAAAAAATATTGTGGAAAAAGGAGATAATGCCTGTAACTAGCATTTTCTCCTTTTTGCATAGTGTTTTCTACCCTTCCAAAAACAAATTCAAATTTAGACATGTAGAAAGTAACAGACTTTTGAAGGATGAGATTTCAGATGGTTGAGAAGATGACAGTAGAAAATAGACTACAGATGGTTTAAATGACAACATACGGTGTAGAAGATTTTAGTGATTTGCAGTGAAGAATTCTCACAAAGATACAGAAATTCACTTTATCATTTACAGGTCAGTTTAACCTTTTACCGCACAATGCTGTCTTTTGACGCCCCTTGGAAAGAAGCCTTTTGAAAACATTGTGGGAAAAGGAGAAAATGCTGGTAACCAGCATTTTCTGCTTTTTCCACAATGCTTTCAAAACCTGACGACTTCAGGGTTTTATGAACTCAGGATTGTGTGAAAAAGGATTAACTTGGAAATTAAAGATACATTGTGGGTATGAGTTCAAGGAAGACAAAATGAGTGCTGGTGGCATTAAGCAATTTCTTCAATTGCTACAGTGTTTTCACATGTAGTAAGACCAAAATTCATATTTATTCTTTCAACATTTTAACATGGAATAGTTTTGAAGTTGCCCATTTTTAAACTGTTTCAGAGGTAACGAGTTGTGGAATCAGTCAGTCTACCATTGTTTAGGATGGTGTGATTGATCTCTGATGTTTACTTTTAACCCTTTACTTCACAAAAAAAATTAAGACTCGTTCAAATTGAAAGCACTTTGTAGAAAACCAGGGGATTTTCTACCTTTCCTGAGGGGCGGAATTTCAGCCCCATTCCCAATGGAAAATGCATTGATTTTTTCCCAATTCCACGACTTTTTTTCCAAAAGTCTAAAACATTGCCTCAGACATCTATGTAGGCCTATCAGCACATGTTTTCATTAAGCCGATGTGATGTAATATATGTCCAGAAAAATCCCAAAAGTGTTGGAAGAAATGAGACTGGACATTCAGAATTTTACAAAGATGTCCACAAATTCATATGCAGAAGTAGAAAGTCATAGTTACGAGACACCAAATCAAGGATTTCAACATCCTGTACCATTATGGCTATAACTAAAGACTGCGATACCCAACAGTTTGAGGCACACCTTACATTACTCTGTATTGTAAACCCAATCTCCTTGACAACCAAATACAATGACAGGAAAGGGGTAAGAAAGGATTATGCTATATACATACAGTTAAGTTTGTACCAGTGTAAAAAACAATGACAGTTGTTTTGTGATTGCCTATGCTGATTAGTTTCAAACTTGTATGATGTAGAAAATCTAGAGCTACTTCAGTAAGTTTCTTCCACACAATAATTTTTTTTTTTTTTTTCCATACTGTATTAGTTCTGACTTAGAATCTGAGGATCTCTTGGCTTATATTGAAACACCCAGAAAATACTTTTCATAGATTAATTGTCACACCAAAACAAAAACACAGAAACCTGTGACAAAACAAATCTAAAATTGATCTCATCTGATCGAAATATCAACCACCTGTGTACTTGCTCTCTTGATTTCATTGGGAGTCTCCCGATTCAAGGCAAATTATCCGATCACCCTGACAGACAATTAACAAAAACACGATTTGAAAAAAGTCCTATATTAGGGTAAAAAGGGTGTGATAAATTTGTACCCAAGATACATGTATATCTGAAGTTGACGAGTAGTTGATGCTGTGATGGTCAATCGGGTTCATTGTCAATAAATAGGAATCAAGATACTGAGGTTTATAGATGGACGATCTTGAACTAATCAGATTTGAGAATTGGCCGACATACTTTTCAGAGTGAAAATCAAAACGTCATTCACCTGACATTAACAGTTAAATACGTTGTAAGAGTATCAATCTATAAATACAAAATACCAAGTGCTCGTGCCAAATGTGTGGGCCAATAAACAGTCCTAAATTGACACCCGCTCTCGGACATCAAACTCAGGACCTCATGATTATGAAGCGGACACTCTACCTCAAGACTTCAGACACCACAATGTTTTCTAAAGCTTTTTCTACTTGGCTTGTTAAAACATGTTTGGTAACAGGTCATATCAAAGTTAACAAATTATTTTCATATCAAGGTATGATTTAACACTTTACTATGCAACCTGGACTTTAAACAACCCTGAGAGAGAAGGCTTATGAAAACATTGTGGGAAAAGGAGAAAATGCTGGTAACAAAACATTGTGGGAAAAGGAGAAAATGCTGGTAACCAGCATTTTTAGCTCACCTGAGCACAAAGTGCTCATGGTGAGCTATTGTGATTGTGCTGTGTCCGGCATCAACTTTTTACCTTGTGTACGCTCTAGAGGCCACATTTTCAGTCCGATCCTCATGAAATCTGGTCAGAATGTTTGTTGTGATAAAATCTCAGACGAGTTTGAAATTGGGTCATGTGGGGTCGAAAACTAGGTCACCAAGTCAAATCTTAGAAAAACCTTGTGTACGCTCTAGAGGCCACATTTTCAGTCAGATACTTGTGAAATTTGGTCAGAATGTTTGTCCTGATAAAATATGGGACGAGTTCGAAATTGGGTCATGTGGGGTCAAAAACTATGTCACTAATCAAATCTTAGAAAAACCTTGTGTGCGCTCTAGAGGCCACATTTTCAATCAGATACTTGTAAAAAAAACCTGGTCAGAATGTTTGTCTTGATAAAATCTGGAACAAGTTGGAAATTGGGTCATGTGGAGTCAAAAACTAGGTCACTAGGTCAAATCTTAGAAAAACGTGTGCGCTCTAGAGGCCACTTTTTCGGTCAGATACTTGTGAAACTTGGTCAGAATGTTTGTCTTGGTAAGATCTCAGACGAGCTTGAAAGTGGGTAATGTGGGGTGAAAAACTAGGTCACTAGGTCAAATCTTAGAAAAACCTTGCGTGAGCTGTAGAGGCCACATTTTTAGTCAGATACTTGTGAAACTTGATCAGAATGTCTGTCTTGATAAAATCTGGGGCGAGTTTGAAATTGGGTCATATGGGTTCAAAAACTAGGTCACTCGGTCAAATCTTAGAAAAACCTTGTGTGCGCTCTATAGGCCACATTTTCAGTCCCATACTAATGAAACTAAGTCAGAATCTTTGTCTTGATGATATCTTGGAAGAGTTTGAAACTGGGTCACTTCAGTTCAAAAACTAGGTCACCAGGTAAAATCTTAGGAAAACCTTGTGTACGCTCATGAAACTTGGTCAGAATGTTTGTCTTGATAAAAACTCGTATGAGTTCGAAATTGGGTCATGTGGGGTCAAAAACTAGGTCACTAGGTCAAATTAAAGAAATACCGTGTGGGCACTCTAGAAGCCACATTTTTCACTCAATTGACTTGAAAATTCGTCAGAATGTTTGTCTTAATTAAATCTCAGATGACTTTGAAATTGGGTCATCTGGGTCGATAAAGTAGGTCACTAGGTCAAATTGAAGAAATACCTTGTGGGCACTCTAGAGGCTATGTTTTTTGCTCAATTGACTTGAAAATTGGTCAGAATGTTTGTCTTAATTAAATCTGGGACAAGTTGGGGTCATAAACTAGGTCACTAGGTCAAATTAAAGAAATACTTTGTGGGCACTCTAGAGGCCACATTTATTGCTCGATTGACCCGAAAATCGGTCAGAATGTTTGTCTTGATGAAATCTTGGAGAACTTGAATATTGGGTCACCTGGGGACATAATCTAATTCACTAAGTCAAATTAAAGAAATACTTTGTGGGCAGTCTAGAGGCCACATTTATTGCTCAATAGTCTTGAAAATTTGTCAGAATCTTTGTCTAAATAAAATCTTGGATGAGTTTGAATTTGGGATACCTTGGGTCATGAACTAGGTCACAAGGTCAAATTAAAGAAATACCTTGTGGGCACTTTAGAGGCCACATTTATTGCTGAATTGACTTAAAAATTGGTCAGAATGTTTTTCTTGATGGAATTTCAGATGAGTTTGAATTTTGGTCACCTTGGGTCATAAACTAGGTCACTAGGTCAACTAAAAGAAATTTTTTGCAGGCGCTCTAGAGGCTACAATTCTTACTCAATTGACCTGAAAATTGATCAGCACGCTTGTCTTGATAAAATTTTGGATGAGTTCAAAATTGGGTCACATAGGGTCATAAACTAGGTCACTAGGTCAGATTTAAAGAAATCTTGTGGGCGCTCTAGTGGCCACAATTCTTGCTCAATTGCCCTGAAAATTGGTCAGCGTGTTTGTCATGATAATATCCCGGATGAGTTTGAAATATGGTCACATGGGGTCATAAACTAGGTCACTAGGTCAGATTAAAGAAGTACACTCCGGAGGCCACATTTTCAGCTCAACTGACCTGACAATTGTCTTAACAATATGTCAAATGAGTTTTAAATTGGGTCATCATGACCCTGGAGTGAAATTTTGCCTATTGACTCAGGTGAGCGATCCAGGGCCATCATGGCCCTCTTGTCTCCTTTTCCCACAATGGTTCCTACCCTTCACAAAGCTAATTTTGGTTTTTTGGTTGCATTTATTTTGTTGTCTGCAAGTGCTTTCAGTTTGAATCAGTCTGAAATTTTGTTGTTTGGTAAAGAGTTAAGTGTCATATTCAATATTTCAGATAGATGTAGATAGCTGTTGGAGGAATGGACCATGGGAGATAGAGCTTCAAGCTACAGCTGACCAGGGTAGGTACTAAGTATTACAAGGCAGACCTTATTGTTGACTTTTTAGCTCATCGGAGCATGAAATGCTCAAGGCTAGCTATTGTGATCATGCTGTGTCCATTGTCTGTCATCAACGTTTTACCTTTGTACACTCTAGAGACTACATTTTCGGACCAATACTTATGAAACTTGGTAAGAATGCTTGTCTTTATCGGTTCATGTAGGGTCAAAAACTAGGTCAATCCGTCAAATTTAAAAAAAAAAAACATTGTGTACACTCTATAGGCCACATTTACCATCCAATGGTTTTGAAAGTTGGTCAGAATGATTTTTAAGCTCACCTGAGCACAAAGTGCTCAATGGGAGCTTTTGTGATCATGCTATGTCCGGCGTCTGTCAACCATCGTTTATAGTGCAGTTGTCAATATTTACCTTGTGTGCACTCTAGAGGACACATTTTCAGCCAGATCCTAATGACACTTGGTCAGAATGTTTTTTTTTTTTATGAAATCTTGGACCAGTTTCAAATTGGGGTATGTCAGGTCAAAAAGTAAGTCTCCAGGTCAAATTTTAGAAAAACTGCGTGTGCACACTAGAGGCTACTTTTTTAGTCTAACATTTATGAGACTTGGTCAGATTGTATGTTTTGATGATGTCTCGGACAAGTTCGAAACTGGGTCATGTCAGGTCAAAAACTAGGTCACTGGGCCAAATCTTAGAGGAATCTTGTGTACACTGTAGAGGACACATTTTCAGTCTGATACTCCTGAAACTTTGTCAGAATGTTTGTCTTCGTATTATCTTGAACAAGTTTGCAATTCGGTCACATGGAATTAAAACTAGGTCACTTAGTCAAATCTTTGAAAAACCTTGGGTATGATCTAGGTACCACATATTCAGTCCTATTCTCTTGAAAGTTGGTCAGAATGTTTGTCTAGATGATATCTCATGCATGTTTGAAAATTGGTCAAAAACCAGGTCATGAGATCAAATATTCGGAAAACCTTGTGTTTGCTGTAGAGGCCAAATTTTCAATTCAATACTTATCAAAAGTAGTCAATCTATGTCTTTAGAAAATGATTTGTTTGCTGTAGAGGCCAAATTTTCAATCCGAAACTCTTGAAAAGTAGTCAGAATGTTTGTCTCGATGATTTCTTTGATATGTGTGACATGGGGGTCATACTGGGTCAAAAACTAGGTCACTGGATCAAACCTTTAAAAAATCTTGTGTATGATTTAGAGGCCACATGCTCAGTCCAGTACTCATGGAAGTCGGGCAGAATGTTTATGTTGATGATATCTCAGATGAGTGTGAAAGTGGGTCCTGTTGGGTCAGAAACTAGGTCACCAGGTCTAATCTAAGAAAAATCTTGTACAAAGGTGAGCGGAGAAAGGGAAAACCCATGTGTCGAACTGAAATGAGTATTTTACCTTATCTATGTTATTTTTAGCTTTAAACACATGTGTGTCATGTAAGGAAATAATGCACTAAGTATTGTAGAAGAATATACTGTTTTAATGTCTGGTTTTTTACCGGACAGTCAGTCTTGTGAACTGAAGAAATTTGGCAGACCGAAGTGATTTTACCAGACATGTCCGTTGGGCGTCGGACCAACGGCGTTTCGGAAAGATTGAGTGAGCCCTTGTGATTGTGCTCTGTCTAGCGTTGTCGTTAACCTTTACCTTGTGTATGCTCTAGAGGCCACATTTGGTACAATATTCATGAAGCATTGTCTTGATATCTTGGATGAGTTTGGAAATGGGTCACATCGTATCAAAAACTAGGTCATGTGATTGGATCTTTAAAATATTTGTGTATGCTCTAGAGGCCACATTTTCAGTCAAATACTCTTGGAATTTGGTCAGAATGTTTATATTGACAATACAATACCTCGGACGAGTTTGAAATTGGGTTACATTAGAAAAAAAAAAAACTAGGTCACTAGGTCAAATCTTTGAAAAACCTTATGTATGATGTAGAAGCCACATTTTCAGTCCAACATTCTTGAAAGTTGGTCGGAATGTTTGTCTTGATATCTCATGCATGTGTGAAAATGGGTCATACTGGGTCTAAAACTAGGTCACAAGATCATATCTTCGGAAAATCTTATGTTTGCTCTTGAGGACAAATTATCAATCCAATACTTATGAAAAGTCATCAGAATATTCCTCTTAATGATATCTTGGTATCTTTGAAAATGGGTCATATCAGGTCAAAAACTTAGGTCACTGGGTCAAATCTTTGATAAACCTTCTGTACGGTCTACTGGCCACGTTTTCTGTCCTATAACTTTGGGGGCATCATTCAGGGATATGTCAGGTTACATTTCGCGATTCAAATGTGGGTGTAAATCATAACTAATCATAGTATGACAAATTTAGCTCACATTAGCACAAAGTGCTCAAGCTGACCTTTTATAACCTTGCTGTGTCTACATGTCGACTGTTATGCATTGTGCAAGCAAATTGTATCCACTCTACAGGCCACACTTTCGGGGCAATAATCATGAAAGTTGGTCAGAATGTTTGTCTTGATTTTATCTTAGACGAGATTAAATGTGGGTCATGTGAAAATAGGTCACTGGAACATATCCAGGGGATTTTCTTCCTTTACTAAGGGGCCGAATTTCGGCCCCATTCCCGATCGCAAAAAGTGTATTTTTTTCGCAATTCCATAAAATAGAATTCCCAGTTAGACGCTAGTAAAAGAAAACAAGTCTGATGTATCAGCCAGGGTTTTCCCTGACACACAAATTTGCAGGCATTGACCACAGTTCAAGCAGGAAATCGACAATCGTCGTATTGTAGGTACGAAACTATTCGGGGGCGAATGAACTATAGGCTGCGTCCGTATATTTTCAATCGATTCATGCATAGACTCAATTGTCTGGCTGTAAACCGTTATTGGTTTACACATCGTAAAAATAGCATGTTAACTTCTTAGCAACCGCCTCGCGTATATGCAGCGAAGCGGAGTTTTGTAAAGCAAAAACAAAGAACCCAGCTCCTATAATAACAAGCTCCTGTAATAATAGTCCTGATACAGGAACATGTTATGAAAAATATCCAACCTAATCTAGACCACGAGTTTTTTCCTCTCAAATTTCGAGCGGTTGTGCTTCCTCTTTGTCTTAGCAAAGTGATCGTCTGATTAATTTGTGAGCAGAGCTTGTCGTCGGCCGAAATGGATAATCAAATAAAAAACAAGCTAATTCATTTTGGGACTTTTAAAGTCATCAGTTATGGGTTATAAATTCAAGGTGTTAATTAAAGAGCCGGTATCAGTATGGCTGTGGGACTATCGACACACCCGAAGTCATATAACGCAATAATCTAGTGTGACGTATCCTTTTCACAATTAATTTTTAACAGTTTTTTTTTTCCAATACTGTACTAGATCTACCTCAGAAAAGGAAGATTTATCAGTCTTTCTTTATATGTCAAAACACACAAAAAATCATTTTCAAAGATTAATCATCATGGAAAAAAACCACGAAAACACATGACAAAACATTGCCAAAAAGAGCTCAACCGATCAGAGGCTCTTCAATCTGTCTTGTTTAGCCTTGATAATGACTTCTATTAGCTGACTTGCATTGAAAATAAAACATGAAATAATTCCTATGTTCATTCACCAGAAAAACAGATATCTTAATAAGAGAATTAAAAAATCCTACTTAACGGGGGTTGGGGGTGTTGTCTTACAGCTTAGAGACTGGAACTAGTATGAAAGACTACAGAGAAACATCCAAAAAGAAAGAAGTTTGGAGGAAGAAAAAAAAAACAGTATTGATTTAGTAGTTTATTGTAAGGTTAAATATGTTTCAAACTTTTTATGTTTTGTCAATATTATTTTCCCAATTTTGACATTTTGTCGGTGATTTTTTTCCCAATTTGGCCAGGGGCCTTTTCCCAAAACGCCTGGATAAAGCCCTGATATCTTAGAAAAACCTTGTGTGAAGTCTAGAGGTCACATAAATTTTTTAGTCCAGTAATTATGAAAGTTGGTCAGAATGTTTATCTCAGACAAAATTGAAAATGTTATTACATTAGGTAAAAAGTGGGTCACTTTGAAAGAATTTAGAAAGACCTTGTTTGCATTCTACTGTCCATATTTTCAGTCCAAATCTTAGGAAAAATAGAGAGTTTGTCTTGACAGTAGCTGGCATAGGTTCAAAAATGGGTCATGTCGGGTCAAAAAGTGGGTAACTGGGAGAAACTTTCAGAATACCTTACTGCCCTCCGGGGGCCATATTTGCAGTTCAATACTAATTAAAGTTGGTTAGATTGTTTATCTTGATGATAGATGAGTGTGAAAGTGGGTCACATGAGGTCGCATCCATTGTGTGGATGTTAACTATTAAGTTGTGTGCACTCTTTAGGTCACTGTTTCATCCAATTTTCAAAAAAAATTGTCAGAATATTTGTCTTGATTTGTCTTGGATGAAACAGAAAGTAGGTCACATGGGGGTCTAACAGTAGATCACTGGGACTTGCCTTAGAAAAACATGGTGTTCATTCTAGAGGCCACATTTTCATCCCAGTACAAATAAAAGTTTGTCAAAATGTTTGTCGTAATAATATCTGGAACAAGTTCGAAAATGGGTCGTGTTGAATCAAAGAGTAGGTCATATAGACAAATCTTGGAAAAACACTGTCTGCAGACTGCCCTCTGTAGGTCACTTTTTCAGTCCAGTACTCATGAAAGTTGGTCCAAATGTTTCTCTTGGTGATGTCTAGGATGACCTTGAAATTGGTTCACTGCAGATCATCAAGTAGGTCACTGGGACAAATCTTACAAAAACCTTATTTGCACTCTAGAGGCCACATTTTGAGTTCACAACTTAAAGAATCCCAGATCACTTTACACAAGTGTGCACTTTAGGGCCAATGGCTCTCTTGTTTTGGTTTGTAAATGCAATTGTGAATGACAATGGATATAACTTCACTAAACAGTCTTAATGACGAGAGGAAAGGTATTGTGGAAAGAGGAGAAAATGCTGGTCCTCTAAATTTATTTAGGGGACCAGCATTTTCTCCTCTTTCCACAATGTTTTTTCTGCCTTTTTAATGGAAATTCCGGTATAATTGTTAAAGCCACTTAAAGTGTTAAACACACAAATGCTTTCAATTTTGGCAAATCTCAAATTTTGTTATATGGTAAGGAGTTAAGGCTTTTTTTTTTTTCATTTTTCCACTGACTTGTTTGTAAATATGAGCCATGCTCTGGCAAAAGGGGGCCAAATGCATCTCCATGATCCATGATACATATTAAGCCATCACAGAATCATGGATCCATAATAGCCACTTTCTAACAACTGATTTAATCATAAGGTAGACTGATCATTGGACATACTGAAAATCAACCAGTAGTGAAAAGTTTTGGCCCAGGGTAAGCGGACTGTGCAGGCTGACCTGATTCGATAGTTTTCGCAAATGCATTAAGCCCCCTTTTCATAGAGCATGATTCGAATAAGCTTTGTATAGTATAGGGTTAAATATTATATCATTTCAGGAAGGACAGAAAATCCAGACAGACAGACAGAATGTGTACAGACTTTCCTACCAGTGTGGCATGTGGATAATGTATGTAGGACATTTGTGGACTCTTCATGAAAACTTTAGGACATTGAGATACTGGAAGAAAAGTTTAGGACACTTATGACAAGTACACTTGCTGTGGCATTTCAAGGCTGTTTTTGTAAGTGTCTATGAATATTGGAGAGTGTAGATCAGAGATCAGACTGCATGGTCTGTGTAGCCTGGTCTTGATCTATATTGTCTGTAAGAACAATCCTGTTTTAACCCTTTACCAAACAATCCCGTGTTTTCACGTCCCTGAGGAAGAGGCCTTTTGAAAACATTGTGGGAAAAGGAGAAAATGCTGGTAACCAGCATTTTCTCCTTTTCCCACAATGTTTTCTACCCTGTCAAAAAACCTTAAGTTCATATGTACCCCTTCCAAATTTGTCATTTGCAGATGCTTTTATTCTGGGAGGGGCTAAAATTTGTCATTTGGGAAAGGGTGAAGTTAAATCTTAAAGATGAAGGCCTTTGAAAAAATTATGGGAAAGGGAGAAAATGCTGGTAATAAACATGTTTTCTACCCTTTCAAAAGTACTATCCATAATTCCAGAATGATATTTAGTTCATCTGCAAACACTTTTAACTCTTTACCACACGAAAAAACTTTGGACTTGACCAAACTGAAAGCATTTGCAGACGACAGAATAAATGCAGTTCACATGAGGATTTCAGTCCTTGATAGAGTAGAAAACATTGTGGGAAAAGGAGAAAATGCCTTCCAGCATTTTCTCCTTTTCCCACAATGTGTTCAAAACCTTCTTCTTCAGGGTCGTTAAAATTCGGGACTGTGGTAAAGGGTTAATATGCATGAGTCAAAAATTGTGCTGTTTGGTAAAGAGTTAAATATTTCCTGTGTTTTTATTTTGTGATGATAATTCAGCTTTTCAGTATTTTGGATTGAAGGGACTTGCAGCTAGAGTAAAATCATTAATTCTTTACTAAACAACAAAATATAGACCTGTCCAAATTGAAAGCATTTGCAGATGACAAAATAAATGTAACAGAAAAATTTAAATTTGTTTAGGGAAGGGTAGAAAACATTGTGGGAAAAGCTCACAATGTTTTCTAAACTTTCAAGGACTGATCTAATGATTTAGAGACATATTTAGTTTGCGGTCTACAAATTCTTCAAATTTGGACAAGTCTAAAATTTTTGTTTGGCAAAGAGTTAACCCTTTACCACACAATCCAGAGTTTTAACAACCCTTGGGAGGGGGCCTTCTGAACTTCTGAAAACATTGTGGGAAAAGGAGAAGGTGCTGGAAATCAGCATTTTCTCCTTTTCCCATTGCAGGGGTGTGGAAATCTTAGAAATTTCTACTTGTCCACGGACAAGTAAATTACGAAAATCTACTTGTCTGACAGTGTGGCTCACTTGTCCAAAACAAAATAATTTTAATTAAAAGGCACACATAAAGTGACATGTCTGCAACATGAGGATACTCTCGACAAATGTTAAAAAAATATTGTTACCACCGTCTGCAATCAACCACGGGAATTCTTTCAAGCACGCCTTGTTGAAAAAAAAAAAATGTTTTTGTCATATTTCTTGTCACGGTCCGCTTTACGTTTGGAGCCACCAAATGGTTCGGAGTCTCAGACTTCCCACTTCTGTTTGCATCGAAAATTTGATTAAAGAAAAAAAACATGTTCTCCGATTTTACGCATCAACTGATGGCTGAATAATGTATCGAAAACTTTTGGATATTGAGACAGCTTCCAGCAGAGGTGTTAAATCATGGCCCACTTCGCACCGAAACTGTTTAAATCAGAATAAAGGTCAAAATTTTCACGTGTGCAACATTGTCATCAAAGATCTCTCAGACTCTGAATCGGTGCTTAGATTATACCAATAAAATTATTTTAATCCATAATGATGATCTTGACACATTTTCAAAAAAATCGACGTGCAACAACAGCCGCATATTTTACCAATTTTGTCTAATGCGGTGAAAGCGGAGGTACACCAAATGTGTATTTTGGGTTTCCAGAAACCATGGATCATCTCAAGATACTGTTAATCATTTGAAATGTCATTTAGTACGAAGTGAGAGCATACGTATTTCACTAGATATGTATGTACAACAGATTTTTGTTTCAAAATAGACTGAAAAAATTCACTTGTCCGACGCTGAATTTTCCCGAGTCAGAAGAGTCGGACATAGTATTTCCAAACCCCTGCATAGTGTTTTTTACTCTATCATAGGCAAATTTCATCATCTGGGCCACCACTAATTTGTCGTCTGCAAATGCTTTCAATCTGGACCAGTTTGGCCGCTAAGTAAAGAGTTTACTGATTACCTCCAAACAGAGTTCAGGAATATGTCTGTGAACAATGTACATAGTCAGTATAAGTTAGGGTTTAACCCTTTACCAATCAATCCTGAATTTTCACGACCCTGAGGAAGTGGCTTTTTGTAAACATTGTGCGAAAAGGAGAAAATGCTGATAACCAGCATTTTCTCCTTTTCCCACAACGTTGAAAATCCCTCATTTGTGCCACAGTTGATTTATTTCAGCCATATGTAAAAGTTCTTATCCACAAATGCTTTCAAGTGGACAAGACTAAAATTTTGTTGTGTTGTAAAAAGTTAATGTTGGTAAAGAGTTAACAGTGTAAATCAAGATCAGATTGCACAGAATGTGCAGTCTGATCTTAGATCTACACTCTCAGATAAGGAGATATTTTTCTCAGTAAGTTTGAAATAACATTATTCGAGTTTTTACTCTAGGCTTGAGTGTTTTATTGAACTTATTTAGCTGGATAAGGGTTAATACTGGTAGTTACCTCATTAGCATTTGGAATAAAGCAGGATATACAAGTGGATGACTGAGATAAGTTCAAAAATACCGTGGCAAATGGAGATATCTAGCAAAAATTTCAATACCATGTCTTCCTTGAAATACCCAGGTGTAAATAGTTCAGTAGATATTACCTTAATAAATAGACCGCCATGCAAACATTGTGACTGGTGGAGAAATTTCTCAACATTATGAGGAAGTTCTCCATTTGACACAATGTTTTAAAAATACATTGCAATGGGTGTAAAACTGTGCTAATGTTGTTATTTGGTTATTGATAAACATAATTATTAGAAAAGGTCAAATATCCTGTATAGAATATGGTCATAGATAGCGGAGAAAAAAATGGGGCAAATGAAGAAATTGCCAATTGTGAACAGTATCTCCATTTGTCCCACTATTTTCAAAATCAGTTAACCAGAATTGTGTTGAAATGGACTGATTCATTTGTCCAATTGTCTGAATGGTTCAAAAAAGTTTATCCTGTCATTGAAATAGGTCTAAGCAACAAGTATACAATACAACTGTGTCTATCCCATCACTTGACAGGTTTGGAAATTATTGTAGGGAAAAAAGCAATTGTTTGTAAAAAGCAAATTCTCCTTTTCCCACATTGTTAATATTACCTTCAAAAAGCAAAATTTTTCAATTTCTGTGGAATGCAAAAGTGTTTTGTAGGTCTGAAAATAGACTGTTTGTTAATGCTTTTGTACACGAGTATTTGACCTTTCAGTGTTGTAGGTTTCTATTGTATTGATGTAAAACCATAAATGTACAGCTTTATAAGTTTGATAATCATCATACATTTCAATGAAGGAAAAAATCTTGAAAATAGTTGCCAATGCATGTGAAGCATTGTCAACATTATTCCGGTTAATTTTTTAACTCTTTACCAAACGACAAATTTTTAGACTAGCCCACATTGAAAGCATTTGCAGACGACAAAATAAATGTAACTCAAAAATTGAAATTTGTTTTGAGAAGGCTAGAAAACATTGTGGAAAAAGGAAAAAATGCTGGTTACCAGCATTTTCTCCTTTTTCCACAATGTTTTCAAAAGGCTTCTTTCTCAGGGTCGTTAAAAGTCGGGATTGTGTGGTAAAGAGTTAATGGAGTGAGTGAATGAAATGGTTACTTGTATTGAGTGTCTGAGTGATGGGAGACAAATATATTGCGGTATCAAAGCTGGTCTGGTTATAATGTCTCTCAAGTATTAGACAGTTTAGATCTAAGATCAGACAGACTGTTATATCATCTGATCTAGATCTTTTCTGTACTTAAAAAAATGGTATTCTGTAGAAAAAAGGTAAAATACCCTGTGCTTTGTATGGAAGAGATGTTCATCATACCAGCTGTACATAAATGGTTCAAAATATGAACTTGTTATCTTCTGAAAACAATTTGCAATTTGAAAATGACAAAAGCTTCCTTGTAGAACAGAGATTATTAACATAAAATATGGTTTAAGTGAAAACATTATGACAGGAGTAATTGTTCATTACAATCAATTTCTCCTTTTGTCATAATGTCTCATTCAATAGTCTGTTGCACAAAGCAATAAATTGTCTATAGAAGGTAACAAGTTAAACTTGTATATGTATATATGTTTGCATGACAGAGATGGCAATGTTGTAGCCTGTACTTCAGTGATAGATCAAAAACAGCTTCAAATTATCTGTATATCTCTCTAACAATTTGATGGAGTATTTGTGTTTTAGATCAGTTAAGAGAAAGATTCTTTTTAGATTTAGTCTTTACCAGACAACTCCATGTTTTAACGTCTAACGTAGAAGGGTTGTGAAAATTTTGCGGGAAAAGGAGAAATTGCCAGATACTAGCATTTTCTCCACAATTTTTCCTACCCATCTAAAAACCATTTCCATTATTTGAGCCACACTGGTCATCTGCAAATGTATCCACTTTGGGAGGATCTAAAATTTTGTTGTCTGGTAAAGACCTAATTTGTCAAGTATTGAACTGCCAGTAAAGATTATCTCAAATCTGTCTGTCCTTGTTTTGGACTAAAATACTCATGTGAATGACATTTTGTAAATCAATGATGAGTTTTGGATACTTTTTGGTAAACTTTTCTGAGGAAAAATTCAGAAAATTAATAAGCTGGTTACCTGTTGCCATCTCTTTAAAAACTATTATGTAGTCATTGGGTATTGTTAAATTTTGGGAACCAAAAGGGCCCCATGACCACAAGCCGGTGCCGTGGGGAGAGTGACTTGGTCCGGACGAGATTTTAGTGAGTTATTCCCCTTGAATGACTCTTCAACCAAGTTTGTGTATGGATAGCTGGTTCCCACTGGGATTGTAATGATGTGTTCTTACTGCACAATAACAATGTGTATTTTATAGTGAGCTCTTGTAGGGAAGTAAAGGCCTTTGGTGATAATGATGTATGACCCAATGTGGACCATCAGTATAAAACGGAAGTTCACAAGGAAAACCTCTGTACTTGTTGTAGTACTGTGGAGTTTATGTATCTCTATGGTGTTGACTGGAAATGATTTTGGTTCAATCTAGCCATGAAACATCTGCATCCGGTGTTCTGAATTTGGCTTCAAGGTGTAATTATTTGCTTTAGGAATCAACGTTTGCTTGTGCTATCTCCCTGTTTGTATGTATGTATTTGCATACAGTGCTTATGACCACATTTTGATGCTACTTATATATGTATCTTTTACAATAATTACTTCTGTTAATTCAAACACACACTGGCCTACACAGCAAGTTTGAAACCTGATGCAAACCTAGTTAGGTGAGGAAGACATGTATTTCTTTTAAAGATAAATACTAAATAATGGAGTACACTCTACGTTGTTCTTAAAATAAATATTACAGAATAACTTTAAATTTGATAAATGAATAAGATAAAACTTTAAATGATGAATTGATCAGAACTGTCTGGAACAGATGATTTTGTATGATTATATTTAAAAAAAAAAAGGGGGGGGGGGGCAATGTAATATTGGATGAATTTATTTCTAGGGAAGGAAAAATAGTATCAACCCTAACTTTAACCTTGAATAAAAGAAATCTAACTAACCTTGAATAAAAGAAAGTAGGCAATGTTAAGGAATACAGTGCTATAGAAGAGCTCATTGTAGAAGAGTTTTTGTGAAGGTTTCTCTTAGCTTATCTTTATGGAGGTTTTAATTCTGAAAATACAGAGAACAGAATGTTTTAAATCTAGCAGGTTGATCTGTAGAAGGCAGGGAAGACTGCAGGTTTACTTTCAAGTTTGTTGATCTTTAGAAAACAGGGAAGACTGTAGGTTTAATTTCAAGTTGGTTGGTTTTTAGAGGCAGGGAAGACTGCAGGTTTACTTTCAAGTTGGCTGATCTTTAGAAGACAGAAAAGACTGCAGGGTTAATTTCAAGTTGGTTTATCTTTAGAGACAGGGAAGACTGCAGGTTTGATTTCATGCAGACAGATCTTCTTGGTCTGGTTTTCATTAAAAAGAAATGTGTATTTGATGTATTTTTCAACAAAATGTAAGTCAATCTTCAAGAACAATTTGTTGATTGAAGGTGTAAGGTGTCCATGTTGGCTTTTATCACACTGTTTGTCATATTTGTTTGATTTCTTGATAGGCTGTAACATTTTTAAGCACTGAGTGAGGTATGTAATTACAGTGTAGACTGTAGATTATGTATATTGGGCATTTCTCATGGTTGTAGTGAGTCCACCTTGGCTTCTGTCACACTACTTCTTATGTTTTCATACTATCGATTGGTTGGAACATTTTAACCAGAATTTTTATGTATTAATTTTGCTTGTCACTATAACAGGTTAGATTATTTAATTTGTAAAATTATATGGGTATCACACATCTCCACCTTGGCTTTTTTCACACAGTTTTTCATGATTGTGTTGTCAAACTATTGATAGGCTGTAGTGTTTATAATCTCAGTACACATTTCATGCTGTGCTATATTAATGTTTTAGGTAGCACAACGATAGTGGTTATTTGTCCACCTTAGCCTTTGTCACACTGTTCATCTTGTGTACCATTGATAGGCTCAAAAATGTAGTCCTGAATGGCCATGCACTGTGTTGTCATACCGGGCTAGATCATTTATATTGTGCAATTATATTGGTTATGTGTCCAGCTTTACTTTTGCCACGTTGTTTTTGTACCACTGATAGGCTGGAGCATTTTTAACCAGAATGGACATGCATTTAATCGTCGTAGCAACAGTATAGATGGTGTATATTGGGCAATTACGGTGGTTTTTCCCACCTTGGCTTCTTTCACAATGTTTCTTATCATCTGTACGATTTTCTTTCTCCATTGAAATCAAGTTTACCATTTAAATTTTGAGATGTATGTATTTTTTGCCTGTTATCTCTGTTTCAACCAATGCATAGAGTGCTGAGCACAGATACCATATTTATTTTTCAGAGTAGATCAAGATAAGACTGCACAGAATACAGTTTGATCTTAAATCCACTTTCTACTTCTGTATATTTTCAGGAAAAAACAACCTTGAACTTGAAATTGCAATATTTTTTTATTTAAAAGGTCTTTATTCATGTTGGGCTGTAAATGTTAGATATTGTCTTTTACAGTCTATGTGAGGTCAAAGTTCAAATTGGAGGTCTTCAACATGAGGCTTGTACATGTATATAATATTGGTCATACATGTGTGTTGTGACTGAACTGTTGGATTTGTATTTTAGGTTCAGGGTGGAACTCCTTACCTTCTACAGATGCCTTCTTGCATCTTGTACTAGACTACTTTTGAAAACATTGTAGAGAAAGGGGAAATTGTAATGAGTAATCTCTTCTAACTATCCTTATTCAAGTTAAATCTGTAATTACATACTTGACTTGAATTCATGATCTTGTATGAGCAAGTTAGAAAGAAAATGAAAAAAAAACCTTTCTTTGTTAAAATTGTAATTTACTTGTTTTTGCATTGCATTCCTTCTTTAACTCTACCAAAAGACAAAATTTTAAAGACAAAATTTTAGACTGGTCCAAATTAAAAGCGCTTGCAGAAGTCATATGGTGAGATCTGTCTTTGATAGTATAGAAAACATTGTGGGAAAAGGAGAAAATGCTGGTTACAAGCATTTACTTTTTCCACTATGGATTCAAAAGGCTTCTTCATCAGGGTTGTTAAAACTCCGGATTGTGTGTAAAGGGTTAGATAATGTACATCCTCCCTAAAAACAACAATGTCAGGTTGTTGGTTCATCTTTGAAATTTTTACTAGAGGACAAAATATAGGATTCTTTCTCTGTGAAAGCATTTGTACATGACAAATTTGGCTCAAATAATGTTTTTTTTTTTTGTGATGGTGAAGAACATTGTGATAAAAGCCTTCTTCCTCAAGGTCATAAAATACCAAATAGTCTGATAAAGATTTTTTTAAAGTCATTTTCTGCAAGACAGTTATTCCTTTAAATCCAGTTTGTAAAAAGATAGGACTGAAATTTTGAGCTTATCTGTGAATCATTGCAGCAAAAAGATAAACAATCGTTTTAAGATAAGGAAAAATACTTAAGGGCAGTTTCAACAATTATTGCAACATTGAATAAAAACTTATCTTTCCTAAAAAAAAAGTACAATGAAGTAAAAGGTTAAATTGTACATATATTTTGTGCCTTTTATAGATTGGACTGTTAATTAGACTTCTGGTTTATGATATACTGGGAATCATACTTAAGTGCAGTTTCAACAATTATTGCAATATTAAATAAAAACTTAACGTTATAAATAAAATACATGTAGGTAAAAGGTTACATTGCCCATACAGTTTGATGCCCTTTATTGATTGGACTTGTTTAGACTACTGGGTCATGAAACACCAGGAATCACATCTTAGTGTAGTTTCAACAAATTATTTCAACATCAAATAAAAACCTTTCAACAAATTGTTTCAACATCAAATAAAAACCTAACTTATAAATGAAATACATGTATCATAACTTAAAATACATGCCCACAATGTAAATAGGGCTGTATTTGATATACCTGTTTATGACTTGCAAGGAAACATGTTTAACCCTTTACCACACGACAAAATTTTAGACTAGACCAATTTCAAAGCATTTGCAGACAACAAATTCAACTTTGGTATAAATGTGCTTAAGCTCTCTTATAGAGCAGAAAACATTGTGGGAAAAGGAGAAAATGCTGGTTACCACCATCTAACCTAACCAGCATTTTCTCCTTTTCCCACAATTTTTAAAAAGCCTTCTTTCCCAGGGTTGTGAAAACCTGGGATTGTTAGGTAAAGGGTTAATGCATTTTCTACAATTATTGCAATATCAGGTAACTTACCTCTGAATAAACTACATTAAGGTAAAAGGTTAAATTGCCAGCATATTCTGTGCCTTTTGTAGATCAAACTGTTGCTCAGACTACTGGTTTATGTAGCCAGGAATCTTACTTTCAGTGTATTTTCAACAATTACTTAAATACTTGATAAAAACATAACTTTATAAATGAAATGCATGGTAACAGGTTAACTCTATACCACACAAGATTTTAGACTCATCTATATTGGAGGAATTTACAGAGGACAAGTCAAATGTTTTTTCATACGATTCTATTTGTTCATGAATAGATAAAAAACATTGTGGAAAAAGGAGAAAACGTTGTCATCAACATTTTCTCCTTTTCCCACAATAATTCCAAAAGCCTTCTTTCACAGGGTCATTTAAACTTTGGATTGTGAGGTAAAGGGTGAATTTGTCCGTTATATTTTGTGCCTTTTATGGATTGGACAAGTTTAGAGTACTGGTTTATGAATGCCAGGATTCATACTTAATTGCAGTCTCAACAATTATTGTAATATTGAATAAAAACTTAACCTAAAGCACAAAATACCTGTCGGCAAAAGGTATAATTGCAGATATGGTTTTATGCCTTTTATAGATTGGACTGTTTGGACTACTGGTTTATGAAACACCAGGAATGATACTTAAGTGCAGTTTCAACATTTATTGCAATATGTAATACAAATTTAACTTTAAAAATAAAATACCTGTAGGCAGTAGGTTTAATGGCCCTTATAGTTTGATACCTGTAATAACTGTTGTTTAGACGAATGGTTTATGAAACATAAAGAATCTTACTCAAGTGCACTTTCAACAATTATTACAATATTTTTCCTCAAATTAAAAACTTATTTCCAAAATACATGTAGGTATAAGGTTTTCTACAGGTTATATAAACATGTATATAGGACAGTGTGTTAACAAGTATTCATGGGGATTTGTCGTTTGTTTGCATTATTGTGGTGTTTACCTTTATCTATACGCAAGTCCTTTTATTCTCCACTGTGAATGATTGCTGTTGAAAACATTGTGACGGATGGAGATTTGACTTCACTGTTTAATTTTGGGAAACATTGTGACAAATTGAGAAATTGTCCAAAATATTTTCTCCATTTATTACAGTGTTTTGTTGGATTTTATTTAATTCTTTCTTTCACTTCAGACTTGTCAAAAAAAAAAAAAAATTGTAATTTGTATAGGGCTGAAGGTAACAGAAGTAATTATTGTAAAACTGAAGGAATGCATATGGCATTGAAATGAAAGGTCGTAAGCACTGTTTTAGATATCCCTGTCTGCGAATTGACTTGTATTTGCATGGTAGCACAAGTAAATATTGGTTTTTAAGGAAAATAACTGCATTTTGAATCTGAATTCAGCACACTGTGTGTGGTTGTTTCTTGGTTAGAGGGTTTCATAACTTTCAAACCCATAGACATACATTCTCTCCAGAAACATTGGTGTTCCCTCATTATCACTAAAGCACTTGAAACTTTACAAGAGTTCACTTGAAATACATGTTGTATTGTGCAGTAAGAATACATCATTACAACTCCAGTGGGAATCAGCTGCCCATACACAAACTTGGTTGAAGAGTCATTCAAGGGGAATAACTCACCAAAAGTCTTGTCCGGACTGAGTTACCTCCCTTGGCACTGGCAAGTGGTCATGGGGCCCTTTCAGTTCCATTTATATTTTTGTAAAAAAAAAAAAATTGTTTGAATAAAATCTAGAACTCAGAGTAATCTCCTGTAGCATTTTAATTTTGAATTCCCACTTACTTGCCCCTCCCCTTCCCTTTCAAGGTTGACCAAGTTTGCTGATTGATATCCACATTCAGAAATAGCCAAGTTAACAAGTTACCTCCTGAGACAAACTTGAAGCAGACATCTTAACACTGATTAGATGAGTACAAGTAAAACATTGTAGCAAAAGGAGAAATGCTCTTTAGAACAATTTCTCCCTTAACTACAATGTTTTCAGATGTCTGCTGCAAGAAATGACAGCTGTCTACAAGAGGTAACATAGTTCTTTCTTACTTTACATCAAAGTTGACAAGACCTCAAAATACCATGTAAAAAGTAGATATTGCCCATGCTAGGACACGATCAATCGAATCTTTTCACATAGTAACTATTAGTCAATAAAACACTGCGGGAAAAATATCAGTTGCTTATATGTAAACACTTAACCACACAACAAAATTGAGACTTGTTGAAATTGAAAAAGAATTTGCAGACAACAAATTATATGTTGCTCAAATGATGGCATTTGTCTAAGAAAGAGTAGAAAACATTGTGGGAAAAGGAGAAAATGATAGTAACCAGCATTCTCTCCTTTTTCCACAATGTTTTCAGAAGCACTATCCGTTAGGGTCATTACAACTTTGGATTGTGTGGTAAAAGGTTAACTCTTTACCACACAATCATAAGTTTTAAGGACCCTAAGGAAGACCTTTTGAAAACACTGCTGGAAAAGGAGAAAATTATGATAAACAGCACTTTCTCCTTTCCCCACAATGTTTTCTAACCTATCAAAGACAAGTTTCATCATTTGAATCACATATAAGTTGTTGCTGGTAAATTCTTTCAGTTTAGACAAGTCTAAATTTCTGTCATGTGGTAAAGGGTTAAGCATGAACAACAACCTTTTCCTACAGTATATTTTAACTGTCTTGTCAACTGTAACATAAAGATCAGAAAGAAGTTAACTTGGCTATTTTTCCAATCATTGAACTTCTTAAAACATTTTAACACATTGACTCCAGCAAACAAATGGCAATTCTTGCTGCAGACCATTTTGAAAAACATGGTGGTAAAAGGACAAATTGCTAAAAATCAACAGTTTCTCCTTTTGCCACCATGTTTTCAGACATATTCCTGCATAAAAACCTTTCCTCATGTTAGATATCCGAATTTCAACAGGATGTTTTTATAGTCACTGCCATGTTGTTATAGGAGGGAATGAGTTAACACTTTGACTGCTGTATAAATGAAACAGACAACTTCAAGTTCATAGGAAGGAGCCCAAATTATAGCAAGATCAGGGTCACTTTGGCCTAAATATAGCTTAAAATACTGAACAATGTAGATAAAGGATCAGACAGCATGTTGTTTGCAGTCTAATCTTGATCTACACAGCACAAAGCACTTTTGGATCCCTCCAGTTTGCTAAAAATATAAGTCTTTGCATGTTATGGGCTTTCCAATGTGCTTTATTGGACTGTGTAGATCAGATCAGATTACATGTTGTTCATAACATGCAGTCTGATCTTGGTCTACACAGTAGTAAGTTTTTGGTTTTCTAGTCAAAGAAATCATTAAACATAATACATGGGCCTTTTCCTATAACTGTAAAGTTGTAGTTCATCTAACTTACCCTTTGCCAAACAACACAGTGGTTTTACCCTGCAGGGGTAGAAAGCTGAAGTAAAACATTGAGAGAAATGGACAAAATACTGGTAACCAGTATTTTCTTCTTTTCCTACATCCTCTACTTCTGTATAAATATAGGCTGTCATATAAGCCAAATTTATCATCTACAAATGCTTTAACCCTTGGAGCTCTGAGTATAACTTATACAGTGTAGGTCAAGATCAGACTGCACAAAACATGCAGTCTGATCTTGTATCTACCATGTCACCTTTATTGAAACAGACTCTAGCCAAAATAGTCTTAATCCTTAAAGTGCCTTGCACCACTCGAGTTTTTGCAGCCAGTGTAGATCAAGATCAGACTGCACAAAATGTGCAGTCTGATCTTTGATCCACACTGCCGGCTTTGTTGAGACATTCTGGAGGACAGCAACCCTGAAACTGCCATTATAAAAGTCCCATTTCTAGACTGAAAGTGTCCGTAACTACCGTAAGTTTAACTCAGCACTCTAAGACGTAAAAATGAAATATTTTGACTGTTTTTACTCCATGAATAAACAAGTCCATGTAATTACTTCACTGCTCTAAGGGTTTAAAAATGTTGTTGTCTAGTAAAGGGTTAGCAGCCAAAAAGCTTTAAGAAGTTCACAATTGGGACTGAATGTAAAATATCAATCTTTCTAGAAGTTGGAGCAATAGAACATGTCTGAGTCACTATCTTACTTGCTATCAAATGAGCAACAAATTGACTTCCCTAAACTCAAGAAATTTTAACTCTTTACTAAACATTGCTGTGCTTTTACCAACCTGAGAAAGAAAGCTTTAGAAAACACTGTAGATAAAGTAGGAAATGCTAGTAACTTGCATTTTCTCCTTTTCTCACAATGTTGTCTTACCTTTCAAAGACAAACCAAAAATTTGAGACACATCCAATGTGGTGTTTGCAAATCTTTTCAATTTGAAAAAGTATAAAATTTTGTTGTCTGGTAAAGTGATCCTGGCCTAAAGATTATTCTGTCAACACTATTACTGTACACCTTAATTGTAGACTCACCAAACAGTTGTACATGTAACACCAAGATTTGGAGGACAAGAAAATGTCTTTCTTTGATACTGAGGAAAACATTGTGGGTAAAGGAGCAATTGTTTACTTCATGTTTCAAGAAGCTGTCAACTGTAGGAGCATACATCATTCTTGTACAGTAACAGGTCAATTCAGAATTTTGATAGCATGTTTCTCATACAGAGCAATTTTGCCATCTGTCACTATGTTTATGATTTGATGAGAAGCATTTTCAAGTGTATACCACATGTCCCATTATCTCCAACTTCTAAAATCAGGGCCACTTTTCACCACTCATTTTTTGTCTTGACTTTTTGGTATGCAAACTTCAGTCTTGTACTTTCATGTCACTTTAAACAATATTTCAGTCAAATAAGGGTACCAGCCTGCTTGTCCTGTCTCTCCCTGGTTTCACCAGTACTAGGCTAGGGACTCTGCAGTGACTTGCCCAGTGTAATCCGCAGCAACACATTCAAACCGAGATTTTCTATTTACAAATATCAGACCTTAACCCTATACCACAAAATCCTGAGTTTTAAAGACCCTGAGGCCTTTTGAAAATATTGTGGAAAATGGAGAAAATGCTGGTAACTGTTTTCTACCCTGTCAGAGACAAATTCCATCATTTGAACTATATTTATCTTGTTGTCTGCAAATGCTTTCGATTTGGACAAGTCCATACTTGTGTGGCAAAGAGTTAATCAAGTACTTTTTTCAAACAGTGCAGATCCAAGATCAGACTACAAAGAACTTGAGGTCTGATCTATGATCACCACTGTCAAATATTTAGAGAGATACCTACAAAAACAGACTTAGACATAATTTGATATTTTTCCTACGAAGCAGAAATGTGTTTTTCTATCATTTGGCAGTAAAAATCTTACAAAGGTCAAGTCATACTTTTACATGGTTCTGGGTTTTCCTCACCAAAACAAAAGTTTAAATTTTCCTTCGGGAATCAACCAAGCAATAATTAAATGTACACAGAAGCCAGATTGTCTTTAACTCTTTACCACATGACAAAAATTTAGACTGGTCCAAATTCAAGGCGTTTGCCGACGACAAATTCAACGTGGCTGGAATGACGAAATTTGTCCTTGATAGAATAGAAAACATTGCGGGAAAAGGAGAAAATGCTGGATACCAGCATTTTCTCCTTTTCCCACAACGTATTCAAAAGGCTTCTTCCTCAGGTTCGTTAAAAGTCGGGATTGTATGGTAAAGGGTTCAGGGAACGTTCTATTTAATTTCAAGGCAGAAGAAAACCACTGGTCTGAATGGAGGACAAGCTGGCCTAAAGTTGGTACTCCACTGTAATCTTTTGTTTCCTTGCCAAAGTCTTACCATTTAGTAGGTTGTATTTTTGTATCCACAGAAGATATAGAAGTAAATTATGGTATGATTGGTGAAAAGCGACCCTAATAATCAGCAAACTTGGTCAACTGCATAAAAAAACATACATGTCTCAATACATGACAATAAATCTATAAATATAATATTTATTCATTACCTCTGGAACACAACTATTATTTCTCTATGAAAATCAGTCTTGAAAACACTGAGGTAGAAGGATAAAATACTCGTAACAAGCAGTTTCTCCTTTTGCCATAATGTTTGTAAAGGTATGCACATAAACTTTAATTCACTTTCTTCATCCAAGTTGTACCACAATTTTTAACACTTTACCAAACATCAAAATTTTGGACATGACCAAATATTGAAAGCATCTACAGACAACAAATGTCTCCAAAATCTACTTCTGTTTTTGCCAGGGTGGAAAACATAGGAAAAACAGAAAATGCTGGTTACCAGCATTTTCTCCTTTTCCCATAATTTTTTCCTGAGGGTTAATAAAACTCTGGATTGTGTGGTAGAGTGTTAAAGATGACTGTAAAAAACTAAGTTCCAGGAGGTAATGAATCAATAAACAAATCATACATGTACACAGATATAGAGTTAAAGCCCCTTATAACACATATTTTCTCTCCAATGAAAATTTCCATGCCTTTGAACATAAGTCATGGCAGAAAGCAATACTTACTAACTCACAGACACTACAAGCCAAATTGGAGCTGATATTTCTTTGTATGCATGAACTCTTCCAAAATAGAACTTTAAAGGGCAGTTCACTGTAGGGGCTATTTCTAGGTCAACATTCATGTTACATACAGAACTAATTACAGGAAATAAGTAAGCTTTCTCCATGAATATGACTGAAATAATGTTGAAAGTAGCATAAAACATAAATCAACCAATCACAGATACATATACAGTACAGATATAACACTAAACCCCTCCACCTCATACATGTTGTCTCTACAATTAGACGACAAGGACAAAAGGGAACAAATAAATTATTAATTGTGCATCTGAGACTTCTGGCCAAATTGACGACTTTAAATCCTACTTAACTACAGTTCTAATTTTACTGCTGTTTACCAGTTTAAATCGTTTATCATTTAACTGCAACACAAATTGCTTTGGCAGATGGGGTAGATCTAGATCAGAAGACACTGAACATTCAGTCTTATCTTAGGTCTACACCATGCACCAGTTCACACTTCTTCATAAGGCTGACTAGTACTGTTTTCCATGAGGTAAAGGGTTTGTTTTTTACATTCAAGAATATAGTCTTAACTCTTTACCACAAAATCTTAGACTTGCTCAATTGGAAACATTAGCTGACAACAACATTGTGGGGCAAATTAATAGATTTGTTTTTCAAAGGGTGAAAGAAACATTCTGGGAAAAGGAGATAATGCTGGTTACCAGAATTTTCTCCGTTTCCTACAATGTTTTCAAAGAAACCCTAGGGTCATTAAAATACAGGATTGTTTGGTAAAGGGTCAATCCTTCTACTTGTCCCAGAATAACATGGATTCAGGAAAACATGGAATGATTTGCAATCAGGGAGTAAGCTTGGCAGCATAGAACTGTCTCTGAAAATTGTCTCTGTAAAAATTATCAGTTTATAACCAAACTGTCATCCATAGAAAACTTTTGTATAATAGACCACTTGTGAAAAGATTTGGCAAAAGGAGACAAGGCTTGTGACAAGCAGTTTCTCTATTTGCCACATGTTTCCACACATTTAACATTTGTAACAAGTACATGTTTCCACACATTAAACCTTTGCAACAAGTACATGTTTCCACACATTAAACGTTTGTAACAAGTACATGTTTCCACACATTAAACCTTTGCAACAAGTACATGTTTTCACACATTAAACCTTTGTAACAAGTACATGTTTCCACACATTAAACCTTTGTAACAAGTACAGGTTTCCACACATTAAACCTTTGCAACAAGTACATGTTTCCACACATTAAACATTTGCAACAAGTACATGTTTCCACACATTAAACGTTTGTAACAAGTACATGTTTCCACACATTAAACCTTTGCAACAAGTACATGTTTTCACACATTAAACCTTTGTAACAAGTACATGTTTCCACACATTAAACCTTTCCAACAAGTACATGTTTTCACAAATTATTGATTACAAATCATCCCTCACAATGTTTATCACTTTACAACACAGTACAATTTTAGACCTGTCCAAATACAAAGCATTTGCAGACAACATATCAAACATGGTTCAAATTTTGTAATCTGTTTCTCGAAGGGTAGAAAACATTGTGGCAAAGGAACAAATGCTAGTTACCAGCATTTTCTCCTCTACAAAAAACATTTTCTACAATGTTTTCCAACAATGTTTTCAAGCATTTAACCCTATACCACAGGATCCTGAGTTCTCGACTGAAACATAAAACACAGTTAAATATGGTGGATGCTTTCTTTGCAATTAGAAATGAGTGAAACTTAAAAATCTTGAATTTATGTTTGCTCATACATACATACTAATAAACACAGTCAGTGCCCCTATTTCCGAATTTTCAGGTACAACCCAATTAGCGAAAAGACTGAATACTATAGACAATTAAATATGCTTTGAATGGTTTTTTTATGTCACTTTCAACAATACATCAGTCACTTTACAGGAATAGCTCAATTACAGATGTCTTTTCCCAGTTTTGCCAGGTTCAGGTTGGGGTTTTGTGTTGCAATGCCCAAGGACAGTCCCATGTATGCAATCAGCACAGATCAATCTCAGATTTCTTTGTTACAAACTGAAGGCCTAAACCAGGAGAGAACCTGTCTAGAGTCTAGTGCAAGCATCAACAATTTTATTAGCTGCCGTCATTTAGAATACCATATACCTTTCTTTACCTTCATACATAACCAAACTTACAGGGAAATGTGTATAACATCTTATGCTTAATGCTGACAAAAATGTCCTACAGCCTGTTTTCACACAAAAATTGAACACACAAAAAGTATCCACCATTTACAAAATGGTGTTAAGTCTAAAAGTTTAACATTTTCTAGCTGAAGGGTTAAAAAACATTGTAGGAAGTGGAGAAAAATGCTGGATACAAGCATTTTCTTCTTTTCCCACAATGATTTCAGAAGTCTAACTTCCCTGAGTTGTTAAAACTCCTGATCATGTTTTAATTTTTTACCAATCAAGCGTGGGTTATTATTATTTTTAAAATGTGTTTTAAAAGTTTTCGGGAAAAGGAGAAAATGCTGAAAACCAGCATTTTCATCTTTTCTTACAATGTTTTCTACTATGTTTTCAAACAATGTTTTCTAGTATTTAACCATGTACCACACAATCTCCAGTTTTAATGACCCTGAGGAGGAGGGCTTATGAATACACTGCGAAAAGGAGAAAATGCGGCCCGTCACCAGCATTTTCTCATTTTCCCACAATGTTTTCTTCCCTTCAAAAGACATATTTCAGTTTTTGAATAGACAGGTATAAAGTTCTGTCATTGGTAAATTGTGAAGTACTAGATAATCAATCAGTCGTTCACTTTGACAACATATTTGATGGCTATACAATGTGTTAACCCTTTACAATACAATCCTGACTTTTAAAGAACCCGAGGAAGAAAGCTATTGAAAACATTGTGGGAAAAAGAGAAAACACTGATAACCAGCATTTTCTCCTTTTCCCACAATGTTTTCTACCCTATCAAAGACAAAAATAATCCTTTTAGCTACATTTGTCATCTACAAGTGCTTTCAACTGGTCAAGTCAAAAACAGGAGTTAAACAACCACTATCACTTATAGGTGTTTACTAAAGCAGGGACAATGTTCACCAGCCGTTCTTAATTGCATTCTTTGTCTTTTTGTAAATTTAGAAAGTAACACAATATCTGATTGGCTAAAACATTTAGTATAACCAACTATAAATTGTGTTACTTTAAAATTTGGAAGATTCTTGAGAATTAGACTTTGACTGTTATTAACTCTGCCAAACAACAAATATTAGGATTGTCTAATCTGAAAGCATTTTTAGATGACAAAATAAATGTGACTCAAAAATTGAATTTTCCTTTTTTCGCATAGAAAACATTACAGGAAAAGGAGACAATGCTGGTTGCCAGCAAACCCTTTTCCCACAATCTTTTCAAAAGTCTTCCCCATAAATGTCATTAAAATTCAGGATTGTGTGATAAAAAAAAGTTAAGAATAGTAGGTGAAAATGGGCCCTGTGCTATAAACTAACATGTTTTTCTCAACCAGTACCATATATGAATCTGTTTTTTGGGACAGTGCTGTATACAGACATATCTCTTGAACCAGTACTGTACAGTCTTTAGAGACTGTTGGTTGTTTTTAAGTGGAAAGGTATTTCATTGCAACTCAGCCATTAATTTGGAATAAGGAGCCTTGCAGTACACATCAGTTTCATAACTTATGTTTTCACAAGTTTGTAGGCAAGTTCTAGGAATGTTTATTGTAATCAAAATTATCAAACGGAATTTGTAACTCAACCAGTTACTGAAATCTATCAAACAGTAATAACTCAACCAGTAACAGTAATAACTCAACCAGTAAACAGTGGACCGAGAGATATAAGCTATGCTCTGTGAAAAGGGAGTTAATGCATTTACAAAAAGTTTCAACCTAGGTCAACCCATGCAGTCCGCGCAAGCTGACCTGGGTTGAAACTTTTTGCAACTGGTCAATTTTCTACATGTAAAGGATCAGTCTACCTAATGCATCATGGAGATGCATTAAACTCCATTTTGTTAAAGCATGGCTCTACTCTGTTATTAAAACAAGACAAATTGAAGATATGAGCAGGGGACGGGTGGGGTGGGGTGAAGACTCTTCTTTTCAGGATATGTTTTTGTCTGTATGTAGTCCATATGTCTACCTAGTATTATGCTGGTCTTGGATGTAACATAATTTAGAAAGATGGGGAGGGGAGGAGGTGGGGAGAAGGACAGGAGAGGGTGCAGGGAGGGGGGAGTGTTTCTTGTGGTGTCTCATCTTCTTTCCAACAGTTCTGTCTCTATGCTATCACACCATCTACCTGGTTTTAGGTCTGTCTTGGCTGTAAATATAAAATAAAACTTTGTTTACTAGGATTCAAACTGTAATTATTATTTACAGTATAGCAGTACAACGGGCTATTTCTTTTATCAACAATCACACATCTGTCCAACGACAACTCTATGAAGAGCCATGTTTGGGCCTACCAGAACAAGTATGATCTTTTACAAATAATTTCCTAGCTTTAAAACTTTAAACTCACCTGTAAACTGTGCACAGTGAAATGGCCTGAGGTCCACGTATATCACAAATTTCATCGAACATCTGCTTTGAATCCATATCAAGCTTAGTGTACCATTACACCCTGTACCACACAATCCAGTTTTAACAACCCTAAGGAAGAGGGCTTTTAAAAACTCTGTATGAAAAGGAGAAAATGCCATAACCAGCATTTTCTCCTTTTCCCACAATAATTTCTAACCTTTTAGAGACAAAAATAATCAATGTCATCTGAAAGTGCTTTCAATTTTGACAAGTCTAAAATTTTGTCGTTTCGTAAAGAGTGTAGCAAACAATTTCAGTGTTTTTGTCTATTCTATCATGTGACAAGTTAACTGGTCAAAAGTAAATGACTGCATGTTTTTCAGTGGGAAATAAGAGAAACATTTTCGAAGCCATTTTTACAAAAATGATCAATATTAGCTGTTTAACTCTTTACCACACAGCAAAATTTTAGACTGGTCCAAATTGAAAGCATTTGCAGACAACAAAATAGATGTGAACAAGAGGGCCATGATGGCCCCGTATCGCTCCACTGGCTTATAAATATAAATCACGAAGAAAAGTCTTCACTATATAAGACCTTATAAAACTTTGACCTCATGGCTACAGTCTGACTAAATGGGGAATATTGTATTAGAAGAATAACATGCCAAATGTGGGAGTTCTTGGCCTTATGGCTGGTAACAAGATGGTTTCTGAACTTTTCACTCCATAAACCCATGTAAAACTTGTGATCCCTGGTGCAGGGCCAAACTTGATCCTAGAGCTGTAACTTGGGCCCTCTTTGTAACTGTCCACTAAATAATGCTATAATTATATGCAAAATTTGGTAGCCTAAGCCTTATGGCTATGTACACCAAGATTTAAAAGTTTTCCCTATGTAAGCCTATGTAAATCTTGTGAACCTCCCCCTCCCAAGTATGAGGCCAAATTGACCCCAGGACTATACTTTGGGCACTTTTGGTAGACTCCAACTAGATCAAGCTAAATGCCAAATTTGGTAGCTCTAGGCCTTATGGTTTCAGACAAGAAGATATTTAAAGTTTTCTCTATATAAGCCTATGTATAAAACTTGTGACCCCTGGGGAAGAGCCAATTTTGACCCCAGGGCTATAATTTCAAGAAACATGATAGAGGTCTACTACATAAAGCTACATGCCAAATTTGGTAGCCCTATGCGTTATGGTTTCAGACAAGAAGATTTTTAAAGTTTTCTCTATATAAGCCTATGTAAAACTTGTGACCCCTGGGGAAGAGCCAATTTTGACCCCAGGGCTATAATTTCAAGAAACATGATAGAGGTCTACTACATAAAGCTACATGCCAAATTTGGTAGCCCTATGCCTTATGGTTTCAGACAAGAAGATTTTTAAAGTTTTCTCTATATAAGCCTATGTAAAACTTGTGACCCCTGGGGCAGAGCCAATTTTGACCCCAGGGCTATAATTTCAAGAAACTTGATAGAGGTCTACTACATAAAGCTACATGCCAAATCTGGTAGCCCTATGCCTTATGGTTTCAGACAAGAAGATTTTTAAAGATTTCCAATATTTTTCAGTTTTGTTGCCATGGCAACCAGAGTTTTTGAAGGAATCAAATTCTTTCAAGAAATTCTGAAGAGGACCATGTCAGGATCATTTCTGTGAAGTTTCGTGAAAATCGGATGGGTAGTTTCAGAGAAGAAGATGTTTGAAATAAAAGTTAACGCACGGACGGACGGACGGACGGACAACCGGACGGACGGACGGACGGACGCACGCACGCACGCACGACGGACACCGGGCCATGACATAAGCCCGCTGGCCTTCGGCCAGTGGAGCTAATAAAAAATTGAAATTTTATTTGGGAAGGGTAGAAAACATTGTGGGAATAGGAGAAAATACTAGTTACCAGCATTTTCTCCTTTTCCCACAATGTTTTCAAAAGGCCTCTTTCTAAGAGTTGTTAAAACTCGCGACTGTGTAGTAAAAATACACTTTTCATGTGCAGTGAAGAGTTTTAACCCTTAGGCAGTGTAGATCAAGGTCAGATCTTGATCTCCACTGTGTGATAACGACATATTTTTTCCCCCAAAAAACAACTTTTGAAATAGCAAACTTTGGGTTTTTATTATAAGCTTGAAAGTTTCATTTCACTTATTTAGCAGGTTAAGGGTTGAAAAAATCTGGAATAAGACTACTGAAGCCCATTATTGACAGGACTTTGTGCAGGATCCTCTTAACCCTTTCCCAAACAACAAATTTTGGACTGGTCCAAATTGAAAGAGTTTGCAGACGACAGTTTTAAATTTGATGAAAATGGCAGAAAGTTCTCAAAAAGGGTAGAAAACACTGTGGGAAAAGGAGAAATTGCTCGTTACGAGCAATTTCTCCTTTTCCCACAGTGTTTTCAAAAGACTTGTACTGCAGACATGTGAAAACCAGGGCTTGTGTGGTAAAGGGTTAACAAACTATTGGTGCTGTATTGGTGTATGGCTATAATGAAATTCGAGGAAACTATTTAACATTGTTGAAGAGGAAATGGGGTTTACACCACTTGTTCAAGAAAACCATTTTCAACTACATTTGATGGTGAAGTTCTGTAGTGCATTATGTAACATCTTCTTGAAACATCTAAACCAGAGTACTGGATGCCGGTGCCAAAGCTTGGCTGCAATTGCTTTTAGAAATCTTTAAAATAGCCCAAAAAGGGGCATAACTGTCTCAAAAATATTTTGATGGTTACCTGCCATACTGGTATGGGTTCCTCTTTTGATAGTTAGGACCTGGTCCAATTTTAAAGCACAGTAATGACAGAGATATTATAAACTGTCAAAGTACTTGCACCACAATAACTCAGACGACAGGGCTATAACAATACCTCCATGTTTCCTTTGAAAACAGCCAAGCTAAACAAGAGTTTGACTGGTATTTGATATCATGACCCCTAAGTGACTAGCCCTGTAGGTCACTGACTGAAATACTTGGCTCTACGACACTTAATATTAGACAGACACTCTGTATTTTAGTAAGAATAAAACCGACTTCAAATACCTTCATCATTCCAGCATTTATCAGTTGTACATGTAATATTGTGTACCTTCAACATGCTTTCTTCCACCTTTATCTAACTGCCCTACAATACATAATAAAGCACACTTTTAACCCTTTACCAAAAAATCCCTACAGAATGAGGCTTCTAAAAACATTGTGGGAAAAGGAGAAAATGCTGATAATGCTGATAACCAGCATTTTCTCCTTTTCTCACAATGTTTTCTACACTATCAAAGGCATGTTTTCTACACTAGTACAGGCAGAAGCCATTTTTTGAGCTACATTTTTACTGTCTGCAAATGCTTTCAATTTGGTAGAGTCCAAAATTTTGTAGTTTTGTAAAGAGTTAAGAAATCCTTGAATAAGAAAGCAGTGTTCACTGTAAAATTAACCCTGTTGTCAAAATTAACCTTTTTTAGTCAGTAACTGCAATTGCTATTGTGGAAAGTGTAGATCAAGATCAGAGTGCACAGAATGTGCAGTTTGGTCTTCAATCTACTATGTTTACTTATTCTTTACAAATTGTGACCAAAACAACATTGAAATAGACAAGTTTCCACCATTTTTTCCTACTTGAAAATTACCCTTTCATTTAATCAGTGCTTTTATTGTGTTACGTGCACAACCTGGTACTCAATTATCTTGCGTACCCGTCCAATAGTTGATACAAAGATCGAAAACCAGTCTAGTTAACTTCACAGCTAATTACCGCTGCAATGCTGTCAAACAGCTGCTGAGTAAACAGGCTCCTGCTTCAAAATATCTGCGTTTTGCAACCTTCATTACGCTTTATAAAATGAAAAGGATAACATAAAACAAATCAAGAATTTATATCTTTAATGATTCAATCATGAACAAGATAGTTCAGGTTAAGCATAGATTTGTTATATGTATGCTGCTACAATGCTTTATGACATCGAGTCTCTGTACGCCTCGATATTTGCCTTTTATCTACAAATAAAATTATTTCTTGTGGAAAAGATTGCAATTTTTCTTTGCCTTATGCCACAAAACTGCTAATGAACACCAGAATTTCAAATCTTTTAAAAAAAATTTGTTACAAAAAAATAAAATTTTCAATTTACGGGATCCTGATTAACTGTTTAAATTTAGCTTGTCTAAACAGGAAAAGGATCGGTGCTGGACTAACTGTTGCTAATAACCAAAAATCCTGATAAACAGGGTTGCGATCAAGTGAAATCCACTGTATTACCCAACTTTGCTGTATCTACACTGTCACATTTTTTTTTGTTTTTGCCCTAATTGTATTTTGTAGATACTTGGGTGAAATAAAAGTTCTGATCAAATGTATTACTTAAGAGTGCAAAATTAACCTAATTATTTACATAAATATCTTCTTACATGCATAACATTATTTGTAATGCCATTATTCAATCAATTTAGCAAAAAAGGTCATGCCAGTTCCTCAGTAAGTTTAGAAAAACACAGAACGGGTTGGGAATTTCCCCTGCTGTTCCCGTGTTTTGTCTGGTTTCACACCATACAGTGCATACACACCATACAATGCTAATCAATCAAATTTACCCCATTTGCATACCCGGTGTGCACACAGAATTTTCATGCAATATCTACTGCTAACCAATCAGGGGTCACATACAAGATATAGTTGCCACCCATAATTTCTAAAGCCATGCCTTAATTTTGTGTAATACAGTGTGCTTCCTGTCACAAATCTATGAATAGCATTACATGGTGTGTATTTGGTGACCACACCTGTTCCCGTAATATAAGAAAAGAGGACAACCGAACATACTCTGTGTCATCTGATTTAAAACTAATGTGCATCGATCAACGACAGATGTTGCTAGTTTAGCAGTTCTCTCTCTGAAATTTTGCCGAATTTTATGGGCTTTACATGCATGGTTTTTTGTCAGAAAATGCAATTGCCTGGTCAGGTGAGTCATATATTTTTTGTACTTGCCCCAAGTCCAAGATCATTCAGCAATGCGAGTGGGCGAGTGGAATTTTACACCCCCGTGTGGTAAAGGATTATACCAATGAATTTAATTATAAAATCAAGTGTTATCTTACTTTATGCCCAAAGTCATTTTCAGAGACCACCTCTGAGGTTGTCATTTCTTCCCATCATCATGGTTTATATAGCCAAACTTGGTGCTCTCCTACCATCTCACACAGGCATTTCCAAAAGGTCCTGAAATGAAGAAATCGTATTTATTCTATTTAGGCATCAAATAGTCATTGCATGAAAATAGGCACTCAACAGACATTGTAATCCTTTACCACATGATCTGAGCTTTACCGACACTGAAGAAAAGAGACCTTAGAAAACAATGTAGAAAAAGAAGATGTTGGTAACCAGCATTTTCTCCTTTTTCCATGTTTTCTACCCTCTAAAGGACAGGAATCAACATCTACGCTACATTATGTCATCTGCAAAATGCTTTTAATTTGGTAGAGCCCAAAATTTGATAGTGTGGTGAAAAGTTAAAACTAGAGCTGGATATCGCCAGAAAAAAAACACATCACCCTGTATCACAATAGTTATGGTGTGATACAATACAGTATCACAATAATTTGAAATGTTATATAGTAGGAATTGATTAGTAGTTAAGGGGAAATTGTTTCTTAACACATGTTTGAGTGTTTTAATTTTTCAAACCTTCTCTTACTTTTACCCTGTACCACAGGCAAAAACAATAAAACAAAAGTAACATGAACATATTGAACTTCAAGATAGTGCTAAGTGGCATCACATTTTTCAGACGTAATGACAGTATAGAAAGCTCGCTAGCAAAACAAAACTATGCAAAATTTCATTAGGCTAGCATTTTAAGTATGGTCATATGGTAGTCTGTGAACGATGAGCTGGCTGAGGCTGCAGTCTTTAACACTACCGTAGAGATAAAGTACAGCAGCCTTAGCAAGCTTATCCTACACAGAGTTCTGCTACGAAAAGCATGGAAAAAAGTCATGATTCTGAGTCATGTATAATGACAGACAGACAGACATACAGACTCTACAGTAGAGATAAAAGACAGCAGCCTTAGCAAGCTCATCCTGCACTGTAGCACTGAGTTTTGCTAGAAAAAGAATGGAAAAAAGTAAGAGTCATGCATAATGACAGACAGACAGACAGACAGACATACAGACTCTACAGTAGAGATAAAAGACAGCAGTCTTAGCAAGCTCATCCTGCACTGTAGCACTGAGTTTTGCTAGAAAAAGCATGGAAAACAGTAAGTCATGATTTAGAGTCATGCATAATGACAGACAGACACACAGATGGGGGGGGGGGTTTAATGCACTCAGCAATAATTATAGATTGATAACTCCCAGGAACTGTTCACTTATGAAAGAAGCTTTTTGGGCACGTACAAATAATGTGAAACTTATTCTAATATATCTTTTATTTAAGGTAAGTTAAAAAATATTGAGCATTTTGTCATTCAAGGATACAAGAAATACATCCAAGTTTTTCTACAATGATTATGTCATTGCAGAATCGGCGATTGAAAAAAAAACAAGAGGGCCATGATGGCCCTGTATCGCTCCACTGGCTTATAAATATAAACCATGAAGAAAAGTCTTCACTATATAAGCCCTTATAAAACTTTGACCCCAGGGCTACAGTCGGACTAAATGGGGAATATGTGTATTAGAAGAATAACATGCCAAATTTGGGAGTTTTTGGCCTTATGGCTAGTGACAAGATGGTTTCTGAACTTTTCCCTCCATAAACCCATGTAAAACTTGTGACCCCTGGTGCAGGGCCAAACTTGATCCTAGGGTTGTAACTTGGGCCCTCTTTGTAATTGTCCACTAGATAATGCTATAATTATACAAAATTTGGTAGCCTAAGCCTTATGGCTATGTACACCAAGATTTAAAAGTTTTCCCTATGTAAGCCCATGTAAATCTTATGAACCTCCCCTCCGCCCCCCCCAAGCATGAGGCCAAATTGACCCCAGGACTATACTTTGGGCACTTTTGGTAGACTCCAACTAGATCAAGCTAAATGCAAAATTTGGTAGCTCTAGGCCTTATGGCTAGGTACGGGAAGATTTTTAAAGTTTTCTCTATATAAGCCTATGTAAAACTTGTGACCCCTGGGGCAGAGCCAATTTTGACCCCAGGACTATAATTTCAAGAAACATGATAGAGGTCTACTACATAAAGCTACATGCCAAATTTGGTAGCCCTATGCCTTATGGTTTCAGACAAGAAGATTTTTAAAGTTTTCTCTATATAAGCCTTTGTAAAACTTGTGACCCCTGGGGCAGAGCCAATTTTGACCCAAGGGCTATAATTTCAAGAAACATGATAGAGGTCTACTACATAAAGCTACATGCCAAATTTGGTAGCCCTATGCCTTATGGTTTCAGACAAGAAGATTTTTAAAGTTTTCTCTATATAAGCCTTTGTAAAACTTGTGACCCCTGGGGCAGAGCCAATTTTGACCCCAGGGCTATAATTTCAAGAAACATGAGGTCTACTACATAAAGCTACATGCCAAATTTGGTAGCCCTATGCCTTATGGTTTCAGACAAGAAGATTTTTAAAGTTTTCTCTATATAAGCCTATGTAAAACTTGTGACCCCTGGGGCAGAGCCAATTTTGACCCCAAGGCTATAATTTCAAGTAACATGATAGAGGTATACTACATAAAGCTACATGCCAAATTTGGTAGCCCTATGCCTTATAGTTTCAGACAAGAAGATTTTTAAAGATTTCCAATATTTTTCAGTTTTGTTGCCATGGCAACCAGAGTTTTTGAAGGAATCAAATTCTTTCAAGAAATTCTGAAGAGGACCATGGCAGGATCATTTCTGTGAAGTTTCATGAAAATTGGATGGGTAGTTTCAGAGAAGAAGATGTTTGAAATAAAAGTTAACGCACGGACGGACGGACGCACGACGGACACCGGGCCATGACATTAGCCCGCTGGCCTTTGGCCAGTGGAGCTAAAAATGTGGACGGACGGACGGCGGATGGACGGACGACGGACGGACGCCAGACGGACGGACGACGGACGCCGACGGACGGTGAGTGATCACAATAGCTCATCCTGAGCACTTTGTGCTCAGGTGAGCTAAAAAGGAGAAAACTCTTGTACGTAGTTTCTTCTTTTCCTACAACACTTCAAAAAACCTGTTTCATTCAGGGCACTAATATACAGGACTGTTCTGTTTAGTAAAGGGTTAACCCTTTACTGCACAATGCCGCCTTTTAGCACCCCTGGGAAAGAAGCCTTTTGAAAACAAGTGGGAAAAAGAGAAAATGCTGGTAACCAGCATTTTCTCCTTTTCCCACCATGTTTTCTACCCTGTCAAGAGAAAATTGCAACATTTGAGCCACACTGAAATTGTCTGCAAATGCTTTCAATTTGGACAAGTCTACATTTTTGACGTGTGGTAATGGGTTAAGGCACTAAACAGGGGATACAGAAAATGAATGCCAAGACCTGACTGCATAGACTATGATGTCTGATCTTCGATCCACCCTCTCTAGTATTTCACAAAGTAATCCGTCCACAATGACCATTTCATTAATGGTAAAATACTCGTTGGGTTAGATCAGATCAGACACAATAAAGTCAACTCTTTACCACACAATCCCGACTTTTTATGACCCTAAGAAAGAAGCCTTTTGAAAACATTGTGGGAAAAAGAGAAAATGCTGGTAATCAGCATTTTCTCCTTTTCCCACAATGTTTTCTACCCTATCCGTAACAAAAATCATCATTTGAGCTACATTTAAATTGTCGTCTGCAAATCCTTTCAATTTGGATCAGTCTAAAATTTTGTCATTTGGTACAGAGTTAAAACATAAAAGTTATCTACAGAAGAAAAAAATGAAGAAAAAAAGAAAACCAGGCCATAATTATCTTTTTTCTATAATTTCCTACATCTGCTGAATGAAAGATTGTGTGCAGATAAGGCAACCAATAAAAATTACAAGAGGGCCATGATGGCCCTGTATCGCTCCACTGGCTTATAAATATAAACCATGAAGAGAAGTCTTCACTATATAAGCCCTTATAAAACTTTGACCCCAGGGCTACAGTTGGACTAAATGGGGAATATGTGTATTAGAAGAATAACATGCCAAATTTGGGAGTTTTTGGCCTTATGGCTTGTAACAAGACGGTTTCTGAACTTTTCACTCCATAAACCCATGTAAAACTTGTGACCCCTGGTGCAGGGCCAAACTTGATCCTAGGGTTGTAACTTGGGCCCTCTTTGTAGTTGTCCACTAGATAATGCTATAATTATGCAAAATTTGGTAGCCTAAGCTTTATGGCTATGTACACCAAGATTTAAAAGTTTCCCCTATGTAAGCCTATGTAAATCTTGTGAACCCCCCCCCCCCCCCCCCGCCCAGCATGAGGCCAAATTGACCCCAGGACCATAATTTGGGCACTTTTGGTAGACCCCAACTAGATCAAGCTAAATGCAAAATTTGGTAGCTCTAGGCCTTATGGCTAGGTACAGGAAGATTTTTAAAGTTTTCTCTTTATAAGCCTATGTAAAACTTGTGATCCCTGGGGCAGAGCCAATTTTGACCCCAGGGCTATAATTTCAAGGAACATGATAGAGGTTTACTACATAAAGCTACATGCCAAATTTGGTAGCCCTATGCCTTATGGTTTCAGACAAGAAGATTTTTAAAGTTTTGCTCTATATAAGCCTATGTAAAACTTGTGACCCCTGGGGCAGAGCCAATTTTGACCCCAGGGCTATAATTTCAAGAAACATGATAGAGGTCTACTACATAAAGCTACATGCCAAATTTGGTAGCCCTATGCCTTATGGTTTCAGACAAGAAGATTTTTAAAGATTTCCAATATTTTTCAGTTTTGTTGCCATGGCAACCAGAGTTTTTGAAGGAATCAAATTCTTTCAAGAAATTCTGAAGAGGACCATGGCAGGATCATTTCTGTGAAGTTTCATGAAAATTGGATGGGCAGTTTCAGAGAAGATGTTTGAAATAAAAGTTAACGCACGGACGGACGGACGGAAGAACGGACGGACAGACGGACGGACGCACGACGGACGCCGGGCCATGACATAAGCCCGCTGGCCTTCGGCCAGTGGAGCTAAAAAACATGAAAGCTAATGACAAAAATGGAGTATTATCTGCATATGCCAGCTGACAAGGTTTTTAATATGATACAGGTCCTCTGGTGACATAATATCATAAATCTAAGATATATCATCCCTAAAGATGCGCTATTCTTATTATCTTTAGTTAATCCTTCATAACAGCTGCTCGGGAATCATAGGTCTACTTTGTACTCCTTAATTTTCAGTAGGCCACAAATATCCCATCAGCACCTGTTTTTATGCAACATTTACATATTTTAAAGAATATCTTTGAAAATATGTTGGCATTGGGAAAAGGAACTCGTACTAAAGCGTCAATAAACTAATACCGATTTCTTGTTTAAGACAATTTTTAAGGAAAGCAGACATCTTGCTCTTTTTTTTTCATCACGACATATTGGTGATTTTTCCGCGTTCTGTTACTACCACTGGATTCGCATCTAAATCCTTTTTCCTAGAATTACCAAGTAGAGTGCTCTTGTCCAAATCTAGATTTATATTGAACAAAATGCGGTGCTGGTTTTTGTTTGCTTCTCTTTTATTTCCACGAATGGATTTATTCCATAATACTGCCAATGGAAAGAGTCACCAGTAAAAAGTGAAAATCTTTACAAATACAAAAAACTCCCCCGCGCTTTTTGACCAAATTTACCTTAACTCTTTACCAAGCGATAAAAACGTAGACTTGTCGAAATCAAAAGCAGTTGCAGACGACAAATTCTATGTGGCTCGGTGATGGGATTTGTCCTAGAAGGGGTAGAAAACATTGTGGGAAAAGGAGAAAATGCTGGTTAACAGCATTTTCTCCTTTCCCCACAATGTCTTCAAAAGCCGTCTTGCTTAGGGTCGTTAAAACTCGGGATTGTGTGGTAAAGGGTTAAATGTTAAATTACATGACAATGGACAATGGACAAAGTTCTTGTGAATGTAAAAAGGCCCGATGGTAAAATCAGAGCAAGGCAGTGTCTAAATTCAGCAGTGAATTTGACTGGACTTTGATTTACACACATGTTCCGTAATAAAAGTTATTACATTTTACTGAGTATTAGTTATTGTTAACGAGAAAGATGGTTGAAAGAATTTTCAAAGTTCTAAACTCGTTAAACGTTTTCAAGATACTGATAGTGTGGGAACCCTGTTGGTGCTTGTTAAAAAGACATTCATGTATTTTGTTATATCCTTCTGCTCATCGTTTGGGAGCAGTGACATAAAATGAAATTAAAACAAGAGGGCCATGATGGCCCTGGATCGCTCACCTGAGTCAATAGGCGAAATTTCACCCCAGGGTCATAATGACCCAATTTAAAACTCATCTAAGTTATCATTTAGACAAACATTCTGAACAATTGTCAGGTCAACTGAGCTGAAAATGTGGCTTCTGGGGCATCCGAAAAATATTTCTTCAATTTGACCTAGTTTATGACCCTATTTGACCGTATTTCAAACTCATCCAAGATATCAAGGCAAACTTGTTAACCAAGGCTCAGGTGAATTGGGCAAGAATTGCCACCTCTAGAGTGCCCACAAGGTATTTCTGTAATATGACCTAGTGACCTAGATTATGACCCTATGTGACCCAATTTCAAACATGTAAACCAAATTTCAGGTAAATTTAGCGAGAATTGTGGCCTCTAAAGTGCCCACTAGGTATTTCTTCAATGTGACCCAGTGACCTTGTTTATGAACTATGTGACCCAATTTTGAACTCATCTGAGATATCATCAAGGCAAACATGCTGACCAATTTTCAGGTCAATTGCGCAATAATTGTGGCCGCTAGAGCGCCCGTAAGATATTTCTTTAAATTTGATCTAGTAACCTACTTTATGACGGTCCCTATGTGACCCAATTTTGAACTCATCCAAGATTTTATCAATACAAACATGCTGATCAATTTTCAGGTCAATTAACCCTTTACCACATGACAAAAATTTATACCGGTCCAAATTGAAACCATTTGCAGATAACAATTTCAATGTGGTTCAAATGATGTGATTTTTGTTTCTATGGTACAAAACATTGTGGGAAAAGGAGCAAATGCTGGTTACCAGCATTTTTTCCTTTTCCCACAATGTTTTCAAGAGGCTTCTTTCTCAAGGGTGTTAAAAGTCAGGATTGTGTGGTAAGGAGTTAAGTAAGAATTGTAGCCTTTAGAGCGCCCACAAGGAATTTTTGTAAGTTGATCTAGTGAGACCTAGTTTATGACCCTAGGTGACCAAATTCAAAATCATCCAAAATTTCAGACAAATATTCTGATCAATTTTCAGATCAATTGAGTAAGAAATGTGGCCTCTAGAGTGCCCACAAGGTATTTCTTATATTTGACCCAGTGACCTAGTTTATGACCCAAGGTATCCCAAATTTGACCACATGTGAAATTTTATTAAGACAAAGATTCCGACTAATTTTCAAGACAATTGAGCAATAAATGTAGCCTCTAGACTGCCCACAAGGTATTTCTTTAATATGTCCCCAGGTGACCCAATTTTGAACTCATCTTAGATTTCATCAAGACAAACATTCTGAAAAATTTTCAGGTCAATTGAGCAAAAAATGTGGCCTCTAGAGTGCCCTCAAGGTGTTACTTTAATTTGACCTAGTCACCTAGTTTATGACCAAAGGTGACCCAATTTCAAAATCATCCGCGATTTAATTAAGAATTTTCAAGTCAATTGAGCAAAGAATGTAGCCTCTAGAGGATCCACAAGGTATTTCTTTTAATTGACCTAGTGACCTAGTTTATGATCCCAGGTGACCCAAATCTGAACTCATTCGAGATTTTTTCAAGACAAACAATCTGAAAAATTTTCAGGTCAATTGAGTACGAAATGTGGCCTCTAGTGTGTCCACAAGGTATTTCTTTAATTTGACCTTGTGACCTAGTTTATTACCCCAGGTGACCCAAATTCAAACTCATCCGAGATTTAAATTAAGACAAACATTCTGACCAATTTTCTAGTAAATTGAGCAAAAAATATGGCCCTTAGAGTGCCCACAAGGTATTTCTATAATTTGATCTAGTGACCTAGTTTATGACCCCAGGTGACCCAATTTCAAACTTATCCGAGATTTCATAAGACAAATATTCTAACCAATTTTTAGGTCAATTGAGCAAAGAATGTGGCCTCTAGAGTGTCCAGAAGGTATTTCTTTAATTTGACCTAGTCACCTAGTTTATGACCAAAGGTGACCCAATTTCGAACTCATCCAAGATGTAATTAAGACAAACATTCTGACCAATTTTCAAGTAAACTGAGCAAAAAATGTGGCCTCTAGAATGCCCACAAGGTATTTCTCTAATTCGAACTCGTCCGAGATTTCATCAAGACAAACATTCTGACCAATTTTCAGGTCAATTGAGTAAGAAATGTGGCCTCTAGAGAGTCCACAAGGTATATCTTTAATTTGACCTAGTGTCCTAGTTTATGACCCCAGGTGACCCAAATTCGAACTCATCCGGAATCACAATACCTCACCCAGCACTTCTAAAGTATCCAAAAGGTATTTCTTTAATTTGACCTAGTGACCTAGTTTTTAACCCCAGTTGAACTAAATTCAGACTCATCCCAGATTTCATCAAGACAAACATTCTGACCAATTTTCAGGTCAATTGAGCAAAAAAATGTGGCCTTTAGAGTGTCCACAAGGTATTTCTTAGATTTGACCTAGTGACCTAGTTTATGACCCTTGGTGACCTGATTTCACACTCATCCGAGATTTTATTAAGACAAACATTCTGACCTATTTTCAAGTCAATTAGCAAAAAGTGTGGCCTCTAGAGTGCCCAAAAGGTATTTCTTTAATATGACCTAATGACCTAGTTTATGACCCCAGGTGACCCAAATTCATACTCATCCGAGATTTCATCAAGATAAATATTTTGACCAATTTTCAGGTCAATTGAGCAAGAAATGTGGCCTCTAGACTGTCCACAAGGTATTTCTTTAATCTGACCTGGTCACCTATTTTTTTACCCCAGGTGACCCAAATTCAAACTCGTCCGAGATTTCATCAAGACAAACATTCTGACCAATTTTCAGGTCAATTGAGTAAGAAATGTGGCCTCTAGAGAGTCCACAAGGTATATCTTTAATTTGACCTAGTGTCCTAGTTTATGACCCCAGGTGACCCAAATTCGAACTCATCTGGAATCACAATACCTCACCCAGCACTTCGTGCTCAGGTGAGCTAACAAATAGGCCTAACCATTGTCTGTGGCTTGTGATAAACAACCTAAAGATGAAGCTTCATAAAATTTTGTCCTGTAGTTAAAGAGATATTAAATCATAATGAAAATGTGAAGCCCCCTTTTTCCATGACACGACATTTAATCAAAAAAGCTAAAATAATTATATTGGCAGACTGTCATAAGGAACACACATATGAAGTTTCACAAATTTTTGTCCAGGATTTTGAGTTAAAGATACATGTACATTGATCCTTAACAGAAATATACATGAAGCCCCTTTTTCCTATGAGACCATATTTGATATCAAAAAGGCAAAAAAACCAAGAAATATCGGCAGACATCATTAGGAACACCTGTATGAATTTCTATTAGTTTTTGTCAAGGATTTTAGAAGAGATCTGTCCTGAAAGACGGACAAACAGATGGTCATTGGTCCATGATGAAATTAAACATTTAGCCCCCTTTTTTCATGACATGGCATTTCATGAAATAAAAACAAATAACTATTGTCTGTGGCTTGTAATAAACAATATAAAGATGAAGTTCCATGACATTTTGTCCTGTAGTTAAAGAGATATTGGTCCATAATGAAAATATACGTCAAGCCCCATTTTTCCATGACACAGCAATAAAAAAAAAAAAAAAAAAGTATATAACTGTGGTGTTGCTTGGTCAATCTGGGTGAAACTTGTTGTCCTGCATTTCCTAATGGTGGTTGATAGATGTTACAAGTTCCATGTAAAAACTCTGTATAGTTTTCAAGATACGAGTCAAAACAAAAGTTCACTCTATATACCTTTATGGCTTACTTTGTGACCCCTGGGACAGGGCTGATTTTGACCCCAGGGGCATCATTTAAACAAACTTTGTAGAGGTTCACCAGGAGATGATCCATATAAATTATCAAAACTCTAGGCCTCCTAGTTTCAAGCAAGAAGATTTTCAAAGTTTGCTCTATATATGATTTTGCCCAAATTGTGACCTCTGGGGCCTGGCCAATTTTGACCCAGGGGGCATCATTTGAACAACTTGGTAGAGGACTACTTGAAGATACTACAAACCAAATATCAAAGCTCTGGGCTTTCTGGTTTCAGACAAGAAGATTTTTAAAGACATTGTAAATTTCCCCTTATTTGTTGCCGTGGCAACCAGAGTTAAAGGGTTAATTCAATTCTTTTAACAAATTTGGTAGAGCTTCACCCAAGGAACAAGTTTCAACATGATTGGCCCGCCAGTTTAGGAGGAGAAGATGTTTAAAGGAATTGTGGACAGATGGACAGACAGGCGGACGGACAGATGGACGCCAGACAATGACTGATCACAATACCTCACCTTAGCACTTCGTGCTCAGGTGAGCTAAAAAGGTAGGGTCTACTTTAATTATTTTCATTTTTTTTTTCAGTTTCATGAAAAACAGAGTTGGCAGATCTGTAAAACAAAAATTAAAAAAAAAAATTTCGCCTTAGACAGAGATTTTGGGACCCAGTTATTTTTTTACACAGATATTTGAGTAAATTCACTGCTTACAGTGCTTATTAAAGCTGAAATGACGGTCTAAAATACCTCTGATCAGACAATGGCAAACTGACATTTTGTTGTGTCATGAGTTTTCACATTTTTTGCAATGATCTATTATTTGTCAGTTAATTGTTAGGTGGATATTTCCACATGATTTTCCACAAATACATGTATGTAAATAAGGGTAGCAAGTAAGTTCAAAACCTGTCATTTTACACTAGTTCAGCGGCTTAACATTATTGTCATGTTGTTGATGGGACCAGTGCCATCATCTTCCGTAACTTTGTATTTTAATAATTTTTTTTTTGCAAATGGTGCCAAATGCGAAGCCAAGCAGGAACCCTGGTTAAGAGCATCGTTTTGTATCTATACACCACAAACGTATCGTGATATACTATAGCAGCACGCATATATCACGATATATCAATGCATCGATAATATCGCCCCAGCTTTAGTTAAAACTAGTGACCTACTTTTTGACCCCATGTGACTCAATATCATCCAGAGAAACATTCTGACATTTAATGAGTATCAAACTGCACATAAGGTTTGTCTAAGATTTGGCTCAGTGACCTACTTTTTGACCTGACATGACCAAATTTTAAAGCTGTCTGAGATATCATCAAGAAAAACATTCTGACAAAGTTTGATGAGTATCAGTCTAAAAATGTTGCCTCTATAGTGCACACAAGCAGTGTTTCCATTTGAGTAGAATTTTACTGTGTCTATGGGACCCAGCACAACTGCACAAGTTGAGTCCGATTGTGTTCTTTCTGAGTCCAATGGAAACTTTCACAGATTTATGTGCTGTGCATGCTGGTGGCCACCACTCGAAATACTACAAATCCTACGTCATGATGGAACTTCTTTGAAAGTCCATGCAACCTGTTGTAAAACCTTACTTCCGCTTAGTTTCATAACAAATCAAACACATTTACAAGAACAGAGAAATACATATAAATTTCTCTTAGCATCTAATCTTGGAAGGTGAGATCTTTCAGCCATTGGTCTTGGAAAGATCGCGAATGCTTTTTCTTTTATTTTTATCTTTCTCCGTTATATCTTAGCAGACCAAGATCTACTTATAGACACTTTGGAATTCCAAAGATCAGTTTGTACAAGCAATGTTAAATCTTCATACCGGTATTTTCGTTGTTTTCGTTATTGACGTAAATCTAGTTAAATCATGGTTTTGACTCATTTTTTACTGCGTCCAAAATACATGATCAACTTTGATATTTTGTGTCCGAGCTGATTTTCGTGCATATATACGAGGGTCATCCAGAAATGAATGAGAGTTGCTTAATCACGGAAAAACTACAAGTGTTACTCACAAAATTTCTTCATAGTCCCTCAATATAATCTCCTGCAGATGCTATGGTCAACTGCCATCTTTCTGGCAGATCCCGAACTCCTGTTGCTAGGCAACCTTTGTTGATGTCCCTACCGACCGCGTTCACTGTGAGATATAGCTCATTCAAATCGTCATATCGAACTCCTCGTAGTGATTCTTTAAGTTCTGGAAACAGGTCGTAGTCGGGGGAACTTAATTCTGGCAAACATGGCGGGTGTTTAAGAACTTCCCAGTGGTACCGCTCGAACACGTCCCTAACAACGCCAGACTTGTGCGGCGTGGGGTTATCATGAAAATTAATGGTGTCACCTGTAGAAGTATCACCTGTTTGCGGGGTATCGCTGGTCGAAGAATTTTAGTCAAATACCACTCATAGTACTCTTTATTAACCGTACTTCCATGTGGAACTCTGTGTGTTGTCAAAACGCCGTTAACATCGTAAGCGAAGATCATTAACATCTTTGGACAGTTCATACTGCGGCGATATTTCACAGGTCTTGGCGAGTTTGGAGTATGCCATTCAGAGCTTTGGTGTTTCAATTTCGGCTCAAATGACCGGATCCATGTTTTGTCGATAACAACCACTCTATTCAGCATCATTTCACCCTCCTCTGAATATCTATTCAACAATTCAGTGCAAATTTGAACATGTTTGTCTTTTTCAGTTTTTGAGAGTGCATGCAGGACCCACCACGCGGCGATCTTTCTCATGCCTAAATTCTGCATCAGAATAGCATGAATGGAACTCTTACTTATCCCTGTTTCATAAGCAATTTCTTCACAGGTAAATCGTCTATCAGAGTTGAGAAGTTGAGCAACAATTTTGGTGTTTTATCGGCGTCTGTAACTGTTACCGGCCTACCGGAGGAGGGCTTCTTGTAAGACTCTTGCCGTCCATTATTGAAATCCTTCACCGATCTACAAATAGTGCTAAATCCAACTGCACATGTCAGGTGAACCTCCTGAAGCTCATTAAATATTCCAGTTGCTTTCTTTCCGTGCCTACTCTCTATCTTGATATACACACAAATTTCTTCTCGCGTCAGTGCGAGTCCAACATCAGCCATTACGTTGTTGAGATGACGTCATCAAAAATGATGTGAAGTCACGATGCTAATTAACACGTGCGCATACGCGCAAGGAGTTAATTTAGTTACGTGCCAAGTTTTGCGGCTTTATGTTTTTTCAATCGAAAGTTACAAACTAACTCTCATTCATTTCTGGATGACCCTCATAGATACGTTTATGTCGTAAACGGAAACCCTGACAAGGATTTTCTAATTATAGTCCAGTGACCTACTTTTTGACCTGATATGACCCAATTTCATACTTGTCCAAGTTTTTGTCGAGACAAACATTCTGACCAAGTTATGTGGATCTGGCTGAAAATGTGGCTTCTTGAGTGCACACAAGACTTTTCTAAGATTTGGCCCAGGGATCTACTTTTTCACCTGATGAGACCAAATTTCTAATTTGTCCAAGATATTAGCAAGACAAACATTCAAAGTTTCATGAGCATTTGGCTGATAATATGGCTTCTAGAGTGCATGCAGGGTTTTTCTGAGATTTGGCCCAGTGATCTACTTTTTCACCAAGCGTGACCCAATTTCACACTTGTCCCAAGATTTTATCAAAAAAACATTCTGACCAAGTTTCATAAAGATCAGGCTGAAAATGTGGCCTCTAGAGTGCACACAAGGTTTTTCTAACATTCAGCCCAGTGACCTACTTTTTGACATGACATGATCCAATTTAGAACATGTCCAAAAGTTCATCCAAAGAAATATCCTGACTAAGTTTCATGTGTATCAGGCCAAATATATGGCCTCTATAGTGCACACAAGTTTTTTCTAAGATTTGGCTCAGTGACCTATTTTTGGCCTAGTGTGACCCAATTTCAAACCTGTCCAAGATTTTATCAAGACAAAGAGTCTGACCAAGTTTCAGACTGCACTTGGAAAAAACAATAACCAATCTCTAAACGCACATCTTTTACTTCAGATCCCTTTTTTTTCAAATTTGCATGAGGATGTTAGTATTTCCTATTTATGAACAAGAAGAAGCTTAATTTATGATCTCGAAACTACTGAAGTGAATAATTCACAGATACACTTACTTCTCATTAAGTATAAAGTTTTCATAATTTCTATCATTTGATCATCACATGTAAACTTTTCCTTGGACCTACCTGATCAAATTTTGAAATATCACATCTACTCATAACAGAGAAGAGTTATGGAAATTTATTTTGAAATTCATTTTGTATGTGTAAAAGTTATGGCTTGAGCAAGATCTCTTTTTTTCTATGAGATCGTATAAAACTCGTCACTCTCTGGGGTGAGGGCGGTTTTGACCCCAGGGCTATAAATGAGATGTGATAGAGGACTGCTATATGAAGCAGCATGCTAAATTTGGAAGCCATATGCCTTACAGTTAGGATCAAAAGGTTTTTTGAAGCTTTCACTATATAAGCCAATGTAAAACTTGTGTCCCTTGAAGTGGGGCAAATTTTTACCCCAGGGCTAGAATTTGAATACCATTAGTAGCAGTCCACTAGATGATGCTACATGCAAAATTTGGTAGTGCTACGTTTTCTGGTTTAGAAAAAAAATTAAAAAAAAAAAAAAAAAAAAAACTTGTGACCCACTGAACAAGGCCTAAGTCTATCAGATGAAGCTACATGCCAAATTTGGTAATCCTACGCCTTATGGATTCTGATAAGAAGATTTTTAAAGATTTTAAATATCTATTTTTCAGATTTGTTTCCATGGCAACCAATTTTATTGGAATCAAATTCTTTGAAGAAACTCAAAAGAGGGCCATGGCAGGATCATTTCTGTGAAGTTTCAGCAAAATTCGATGGGAAGTTTCGAAGCTGTTTGAAAAAAAAAAAATGTTAATGCGTGGACTGATGGAAGAGCACAAGATGGACACCGGGCCATGACATAAGCCTGCTGGCCTTTGGCCAGTGGAGCTAAAAATATCAAAGTTTTTGCAAGACGCAAACAAAGATACCAGGGCTGTTTGAAAACAGCATGGCCTAACTCGAAAAATACTGACCACAGAGTTATGGATGTTGTTCACTGCACTTGTCCTCAATGTGATTTGCATATGGAGTTTGAAGTTGACAGCTTTTATACTTTGGAAATTCTGGACAAAAATCCAACCTGTAAAAAAAAAAAACAAAGGGCAATAACTGCAAAAATAATGAAGGATTTTTGCGCTTAACTTGTCCTCACTCTGATTTATCAATGTGATTTATATACATATGAAGTATGAAGTCAATAGCTTTTATACTTTGGAAATTATGCTGCAAACAAAAATCCAATTTGTAAAACAACAAAGGGCAATAACTCCAAAAATAATGACCACAGAGTTATAGATCTTGTACATTGCACTTGTCCTCATTGTAATTTTTCTGCATATGAAGTTTGAAGTAAACAGCTTTTATACTTTTGAGGAAATGCTCCAGACAAAAATCCAATTTGTAAAATTACAAAGGGCAATAACTCCAAAGATACTGACCACAGAGTTATGGATTTGTGCACTGCACTTGTCCTCAATCATGGCACAATGTGGTTTATCTGCACATGAAGTTTGAAGTCGATAGCTCTTATACTTTGGAAGTTATGCTCCAGACAAAAATACAATTTGTAAACAAAGGGCAATAACTCCAAAAATACTGACCACAGTGATATGCATTTTGTGCACCGAGATGAATACTGAAAGGCTCGAAAATTGATTTTATATCTATTTCTTTTAACGCCATTATGGTTTCAGGTGAAGACTAAGTAGTGTAGTATTTTGTTACTTTTTACTACAGTCCAACGAATCACCAAAATACCGAAATAACACCAAAATACCCATATTTTTTTATTACTGAGTTCAGATAATTGATAAGAATGCAGGATTTTTCTTTCTCTTTTCTTCAAAAGAAAATATACTTAATCAAAGTATTAATCGTCATTTAGGAGGATGATGTTGTTAATTTACATCGATCATAGATTTATGTGAAGAACAATCACTGAAACACTCGCGTGTCTGGTCTGTTACACACCGAAATACTCGGTCTTCATCTTCAATCTAGACTAAACAATTATAGTATCACATTATCTCTTGTATTAATTATTAATTTTATTATTTCTTTGAATGATAAACACACACAAGAGAGCACTAATGCACTTCATTTACGAACAAAAAAGACCCAAATCAGACATTGCATGATGTAGGTCTCTGAAGTAGCTTGGCACGCTCTGTTCTGTTCAAATGAAGCAATGATAAGAATGAAGATATTCGGCTGATACAATCCAACTTATTTCAGGTGTAAGTTGGTCATTTTTTTTTTTTAGTTACTATGGCTATTATTCATAATCTTATCAGCGGAATTATAATTGTCTTATCAGCCTACGCCTGGTAACGTGCAAACCACAGATTCAAAATGGCGGCTGGTTTTCTTATTTGGTGATTCTTTTTAATTTCATATGCCCATTATAAAAAACGCAAACTTGTTTTTCTATCATATTTATGGACAAATATCAGACACAACAACCTTGTACAAAAGCTACTGTTGTAAGATTGTGGATGTAAAATCCCTGAATCGACAAATTTTACTACGTCGAGCTGGTATTTCAGTGGACATTTACTGGTAGGCTATTCCGGAGCACATTCTTCACCTCGGGTCTCAATTGCATCTTGTTATCTTGTCATTTGGTTTTAAACTTACCTTCCTTCATCAATATGATTACTATATGTGTCAAAAAACAAAACTTCAGTTATCTGATCTCAGTAATTATATATTAAAAAATACGGGTATTTCGATGTTCCGGTGGCATTTCGGTGTTTCGTCGGACCCTTTTTACTATGCATGATTCAAGCAGGATTTATGGTTGCAGGGGTATGTTAAACAATATTTTGGTAATGAAATGTTTTTGAAATCATTACTTTAAAAATACATAGACTTAAATCTTGACTAAAGTCAATCTAAAACTCTCAGGTCTAGCACAGAGCCTCTATTAGAAACAAACACAAAACCAAGATGGAGGAAAAATGTCACCAGAAGAATTATCACCAATTTCAAGATATTTTTTCTGGAAAGGTTGTTTCATTTTCATTGTTTAGAGAATCGTCCTTATTTAGAACATATTTTAGAGGAATCCATTGTTTTCTGCAGCCAGCGCCATTGCGGTATTAAGCACAATTGATGCAATTCAGCTCACCCTCGGGGTCCGAAGGACGCACTTAAAAATAATGATGATTACTGTAGCCATATTAAATCATTGACTCAAAATACTTATCCGCATATTCCGGTGGCAATTTACTCGCATGATGACAGCACAGTGTGTCAGGAGTAAACACACAATCTGTCAGCCAATCAGGTTCAAGTACTCCGATTTTCAAGGTCATGGGGAGTCTGATTGTGTATAACATCAAGTTTGCGGATTTTTCGTTTGCAATTTTTCCATGATGGCGAAAAATGCATAATATAAGCGTAAGAAATGCTGAACTTATCATCAAATTCACTTTTTATAAGTTTAAGATCATTTTACTGCAAAATGTCAAATTTCGAGAGGAAATACAAAAAAAAAATTGACTGCCTATGTACTTTTGTTAAAAAAAAAATGTACATTATTTTTATTGTCGTCTGCATGACTTCAGCCCACGATGAAACAATCTTTTTTTCCACCTATAAGCACATGATACTTTTTCTCAAAGGAAATAGAAAATATTGTGACAAAAGGAGAAATTGCTCATTATCAGCAGTTTATCCTTCAGTCACAATGATTTCACTCTTGGAGAGCTTAACTTAATTTATATTTTTCTCAACTTTGATTTTCTGTATATAGCTCATTGAAGTTATATGCTTGGAATGATCTCTTGTTAAGTGAAAGAACAAGGGTTAACCCCAAGAGCGTGAATAAACTTGTCAGACATTTTAATTGCAATTTCATGTCTACAGTGATCCAGCAATGCAAAAAGTGTAGATCAAAGATCAGGCTGCACATTTTGTGCAGCCTGATCTTGATCTACACTGGCCGCAATGCAACAGTATTTGTGAAAGGCGCTTTAAGGCTTAATAATCGTTAACTGCAGAGAAGCCTGAGGTTGGTATCGGCCCCATTTCCTGAAAAGCTGGAGAAAACATAGTCCTATTTATAAGCCCCTACGTACGTTATTTTTCATTCTGACATTCATCGTGTACGTAGGGTCTTATCGGCTCCTTCATAGTTTCCTTTAGCAAATTCCGACATCGAATTTTGTCGCTGTTTGAACAGCAAATTTGGATACCTTCAAGTGAACTTGTTCAATAAAATTTACATCAGAAGTAAGATAAATGAATAATTTCTCGATTGAAAAAGGATATTTGTCCAAAACTTGCCTATTTATGAGCTAAATCCATTCCGATTCAACACCACTCTGTTTTGTTATGAATTGCCGTGGAAGAGATATGATTGTTCCGAATGAAACGTCATGTGCGGGTCAATGCAACTTACAGAATGGTATTATGTCTTTTTTTAAAACGAAATTTTGTTCGCTTCGGTCTTGTTTGATTATTGTAATAGATTTCGTTCATAAACTTAACGTCAATTCTTATTTGTTATGCAACCGTCTGCATGACTGAAAAACATGGCAGCGACTGTGTCGGCAATCCCACTTGCGAGTGATTTTATTGAATTCTGAATGAATCTGCTCATTATTTATCAAGACAGCGGCTGAACATTTTCAAAAAAAGTTCTTCCTACAGGTAAATGAAGTTCTCTTTCGTTATAATACTGGTTTTAGAGAGATCGGATTTGCTACATTGAACTGAATGGGACCCGTTTAGACGTTACATGCAATAAGAAAAATAAAATGTGAAATGTCCGATGATAAATGTTGAAAGGTAAATAAGCATGTATACGTCTAAATATTTGGACTAGAGAAAACACTGGGAAATCTTTCCCCAACCAAATTGGGGACGATTTCTGTAGGGGACGGCTTATCAAAACATGTGCCTGCTTCACAACGTTGGTCGACAGTCAGACCTTTAAATAAATGACCATGCATAATCTGGCGTTCATACAGATTTATTTCTTCGTTAATAGCAATGCAACTTACAAGTTTCAATATGTCTGCCCACACCATTGTCATTCAAAGTTTCGATGCCAGTTCTTCTTGTCATCAATAAATTTAAAGATGGCGGTGTTTTGCTTGCGTGGTTCCCTGCTTTTCACGGGTGTCAGGAGAATCGTCCCCTGGAGAAACCGTCCCCGTAGAAGGTGTCAGGAGAAATCGTCCCCAAATTAAATTTAGGAGAAATCGTCCCCACATTCAGAAATTTATATGTATAGTTGTTAAAGTTGTCTTCGAAAAATATTTTTGAAGTTTTTTTTAACAGCATGCACATGGTGTCACTTTTGGTGTATTTTCATTGTAAGAGAAAAAAAAGTTTGATTTTTTTACTTTTGTATTTACGTTGTGTAACTTTTGCTGTATGTTTCATTGTTAGAAAAAAACAGTTTGAACTTTTTTTGCTTTGATTAAAATAATAATTACATTATGTTATGGCGTACATTCCATAGTTAGACAAAAAAAAAAAAAAACGAATTCTTTATGCTTTTGTATTCACATTTCGCATGTCCTGATTCATATTTCATTGTATTAAAATGTACACAGACTGGTGGATATTGTCCTTTTGTAGAATTAAATGTTTGTATGTAATTGTTACTGAAACTTTAATAGTTATACTTTGTATCTGCTCGTAGCAGATGAGGAAGATGAAATTGCAGAATTACTCTCAATACGCAAAAGTATCAACATATCAAACATCGATCTTGATAAAACTGGAGCTTGACAAAAACTCAAAGAAATGTTCTGAATTCTTCATCACATACTTGAGTATTGCTAATATGATTAGGAGGAATTTTCGGAAACACATCCTCATTTAAATTTTTTTTTTTTTTTTTTTTTTTTTATTCTGCCCTTTTTAATAAACAGGAACCTTTTTATGAGGAATATGAATCAGGTATAGGTATGACTTTATTTTCAATGAAATTCAATAATGTTTCAAACACATTTTGAGTTGATAATTGATAATGTGCTTTATGGCGAGTTATTTTGTATCACCTGCGTTGATTGGCTATGGTTCTAAAACTGAATCTTTATTCCTTGTTGTAATTGTGTGAATTGGTTTTAGACAGATGAGCTTGGATCTGGGATCAGACTGCACATATGCGCGGTCTGACCTTAATCTATACGGTCCGCAACATCTGTCTAGGGTGATATATTCAGATGTTACCTGTAGGCCTGATAGTTTGAAATCTTAACTATGTCTAAATTAATTTTGCTTTCAATATATACGTATGTTTTTCTTACTACCTCCTGTATGATTTTGTAATTGTGTGGATTGGATTCAGACAGCGGACGGTTTAGATCTAGGATCAGACTCCGCATTTGTGCTGTCTGATCCTGATCTACACAGTCTGCAACAGCTATTCAATGTGACATCTTCAGATGCTGTGTAAACTCAAATACTTATGTCTAGATTAATTCCAGTTTCCATGTATGCGTATGTTATATTACCAGTATATATTATACCAGTACCAGTATTATACCAGTTATATTACCAGTAGGCCTTAGAAGTATGAAAACTTAAGTGTTTATATGTAAACTAATTTCAGTTTCCATATGTATGTATGTTTTGTGCATGGGATTTTGTTGCCTCCTGTATGGTTCACGTTGTCGTTTGAGGTTTTGATAGTTAATGTTGAGACGATGACCTGTATAGGTTAAGTCAATAAAATGATCTGTTCTGTTCTGTTCTAAATTCGCTTAATAACCACAGTCAAATCATTTAGGTAAATCCCCTATATTATTCCACGTGTGTTTGTACTGAATTTAGTCTACAATTAATAGGAGATTAGTGTATATGATAAGGATAAACAATTCACGAGTAATACTATTAAAAGCTGAACATTGTAGATAACGATATAAATGTGGCTTAAATGGGAGAAAAAAATTCATTTTTACACCACAAAAATCATTGGCGAGAAAGTCCTAGATAAGTGTATTTCCCTCTTTTTAGTAACATTGTTGGGAAATTTACGTTTACAAGGGAAGAAAAAAATGTAGAATAGGTTGCAAATGCATCATCCTTTTCAGTCAGTGTTTTCAATAATGATCCTTGGAACATGGAGTTGTCTAGAAAATGTTTACTTATACAAAATCTATGGGATCTGATTCAATTACATGTACCACTCTCCCGGGGATCGAACCAATGAACACGATCACGATCAAATAGCCGGAATTGAACCAAGAACAAAGCCACCCTAACGCAGGACCATGGAACATAAATCCAGCTACATGTATGTATTTGGAAAGAATGAAATTTCTCAGAAAAAATATTAATAACCCATACCAAGTGATACTGGGAATTACCCATACGAAGTGATACAAGAAAGGGAGAGGTGTCGCTGTACGGAGAGGTAATAAAGAGAGAGAGAGAAAGATTTATAGACGAAAACAAATAACAAAACATATGTAAATACCCATACAAAATGACCGAGACAGAGAGAAAGAAGGGGGTTCTACAGAGAGAGAGAGAGGTATACGGACGAAAAATCAAAATAAATAAAACATAAAAATTCATTTCCCTTGCTGAGTGATTCAAGAGAAAGAGACAGACAGATTGATGGTAACCATTATAATACATAAGAATATTTACTAAGCCGAGTGAGAGAGAGGAGAGAAAAAAATAGAGAAAGGGAAAGAGATGCAGATGCATTATCATGACATGAAAATACATTTTTATGACCGAATGACTCCTGACACATTTTACGAACATATGTAATTTATAATTGCTTTGAAATCAAATTCAAAGAAAATAGAAATCTAACAGGTGTAAGCTACCTGTAACATGACAGGTGTGAACAACAACCTGTTAGCGTGAAATTTCATGTATAAACAATGACTGTGTAATCAACTAACATTTGAAATAACGAAAGATTCAGACAGTGAAAATGCTAAAGCAAAAAAAAAAAAAAACTAGAGGCCCTTGAGGGCCTGAATCGCTCCAATGGCATGATTGTGCTGGTTTTTATAGCATACGCTATGAATTCATGAAGCGAAAAGGAAAAGCAAACACACAAAAAAATGGTTGTTGCAACTGGGCTTGAACCCACTAAGATAGCACAAGTAGACATGGTGAATTGAACAAAATTAACAGGAAAAAAAACAAAAAAAAAAAAAAAAAAACTGAAGTACAATTTCTCAAAGCCAATTGTTTGGAATCCAGTCAAATTTGATAGGGTTTGAGTACTCACTGTTTTAAACAGTCCCTGCAAGTTTCAAAGAAATGTGACCAATTATGTGGACTGTGTTGAGCAAACAATACCAAGTCATCAAATGGCTGCTTTTCCTAAACCGATTGCTAGATTTTCTTCATTCGTAGTAGAGTTCAATCCGTTGATGATACAAATAATCTTTGCAAGTTTTAAAAGACTGAATAAAAAATGTGACTTAATTGCATAAACAAGAAATGTCAATTTTCAATTTTAAATGGTTCCCATACTGATTTTCAAATGTTTTGTTTTTTTCTTTTTAAATCCAAAGGGTTCAAGCTATTGATAATATAAAGCAACTATGCAAGTTTCATGAAAATTCAACCACAAATGCCGACATTATCGCATAAACTAGAATTATAAATTTTCAAATTTAAATGGCTACTTTTCCCATACTAATTGTCAAATTTTTTTCAAAATCGATAGGGTTCAAGCTGTTGATGATACAAAGCAATTACAAGTTTCATGAAAATCCAACCACAAATACAGACTTTATTGCGTAAATAAGAAAAAGGAAATTTTGACCTTTAAATAGCTACTTTTCCCATACTGATTGTCAGATTTTTTTTTTAAAATCAATAGGGTTCAAGCTATCAATGAAATAAAGAAACTGTGTGAGTTTCACAAAAATCAGACCACAAATGCAGACTTCATCGCGTAAGCAAGAAACTGATATTTTGAACTTTAAATTGCTACTTTTCCAACACTGATTTTCAGATTTTTTTCAAAATCAATTGGGTTCAAACTATTGATGAGGTAAACAAACTGTGCAAGTTTCACGAAAATCTGACAACAAATGAAGACTTATCGCGTGAACAAGAAACTGAAATTTTGCAATTTAAATGGCTAATTTTCCAACACTGATTGTCAGATTTTTTTCAAAATCAATACGATTCAAGCTATTGATGAGATTAATAAACTGTGCATGTTTCACGAAAATCCGACCACAAATGCAGACTTTATTGCGTAAAAAAGAAATTGAAATTTTGAACTTTAAATGGCTACCTTTCTCACACTGATCGTCAGATTTTTTTCAAAATCAATCGGGTTCAAGCTATTGATGAGATAAACAAACTGTGCAAGTTTCACAAAAATCTGATGACAAATGCAGACTTAATTGCGTAAACAAGAAACTGAAATTTTGAAATTTAAATGGCTACTTTTCCCACAGTAATTGTCAGATTTTTTTCAAAGTCAATAGGGTCCAAGGTATTGATTAGATAAACAAACTGTGCAAGTTTCACAAAAATCCGACCACAAATGCAGACTTTATTGCGTAAACAAGAAATTGAAATTTTGAACTTTAAATGGCTACTTTTCCCACACTGATTGTCAGATTTTTTTTTTTTCAAAATTAATAGGGTTCAAGCTATTGATGAGATAAACAAACTGTGCAAGTTTCACGAAAATCCGACCGTAAATGAAGACTTTATCAAGTAAACAAGAAAAACAGACGGACGGACAGACGGACGGACGACGGAAACAACGCCATAACATAAGTTCTGCTGGCTTACAGCCAGTAGAGCTAAAAACTTCAAAGGTTTTATTTTCAAAGACAACTTTAACAACTATATTAATGAATTTTGAGTATTGCAACGATTTCTCCAAAATTTAATTTGGGGACGATTTGTCCAGAGAATTCGTCCCAAGAGGACGATTTCTCTAGAGAAATCGTCTCCTAGCAGTTTGGGGACGATTTCTCCAGGGGATGATTTCTCCAGCATTCCCCGTAGAATCGTTCCCAAACTAGAGAAACCGTCCCCAAATTAAATTTTGGAGAAATCGTCCCCACATTCAAATTCATATTCATGGGCTTATATAGTTGTTAAAGTTGTCCTTGAAAAATATTTTTGAAGGTTTTTTTGCTTTAATAGTATGTACATTTTGTAACTTTTGATGTATATTTCATTGTAAGAAAAATATATTTTTTTTCTTCTTTAGTATTTACATTGTGTATGTCTTGATGCATATTGACATTGCGTATGATATGATGTATATTTCATAGCTGGAAAAAAAAGTTTGAAATATTTTTGCATTTGTATTCACGTTGTGCATGTCTTGATGTATATTTCATAGTACTAAAATATACACAGACAGGTAGCTGTTGTCTAGTTGTAATGCAATGTGTTTGATTGTAATTGTTACCGAAGCTTTATTATTTAAAATTTTTATCTGCTTGTAGCGGATAAGGAAAATGAAATTGCCGATTTACTCTCAATACACAAAAATTAATCATTACTAATAAAAGTGAAGTTTGACAAAAAGTTGTAAGAATGTCTTGAAAACTTATTCAAATACTTGGATTTTGGTACCGAGATACTGAATTCATAAAAAAAAAAATATATATATATATTAGTCATACCTGTAACTGAAAATATAGTCATTATTAAAAGGTTCCTATCAAAAGTAGCACAACATAAAATACTTTCAAATGAGAACGTGTTTCTGAAAATTCCTCCTAATCAAACACATTTTGAGCTGATTATTGATGTTTTTTATTGACAATTATTTTGTATCATTTATGGTGATAAAACAGAACATAGGAAGGTGCCAAAAATATAGGAACAAAAAGATTGTTTTGGCAAGAAAATCTCACAAATATACAGGACATAAAAACAACTTCTGGTTTCTTTCAGTTTGCTGAGAGATAGCTTTACCAGGTGTCAAAATTTCAAACTTGTCCAAATTAGAAGGATTTGCAGACTACAAATTTACTGTAGCTCCTCTGATTGGATTTGTGCATGAAAAGGCAGAAAAAAATGTGGAAAAAGGAGAAAATGCTGGTAACCAGCACTTTCTCCTTTTCCCACAAGTTTTCAAAAGATTTTTTTTTTTTTTTTTTTTACAAAGATCAGACCACACAGAACATGCATTTTTATCTTGGCCTACACAGTTTATTTTGGGTGTTTAGTCAAAGAATCTTGAAACAATAGCCATTTCATTTCCTCCACTCTACAATAAACATTCTGGAGATTTTAATTATTTGAGTAAGAAAGCTGTTGAAAACAATAAAGAATCAGAGAAAATTCTTGTTACTTATAAATAAATAATAGTTTCATTTTCCTTTTTCCAATAATGTATTCTACCTTTCTAGTTTAAAAGAGTATTTAACTAGATTTTAAAGTTACGTTTGTACTCGCTTTCCGCCAGTTTTAACCCATTTTATGCTTATTTTATCAAACTTTAGTCATTTTTTTTTTTATATTTTCATGCCAAATGTTGGCCCTGACGGTTGCAAGGTTGGTTAGATTACGACCAAAAATGCATTTCGTTGTGTGGAGGCTTTGGTTTGGAGCCGGAGATTTTTGGTATTCCCGTTCTGCCCTCGGATGATTATAATTATGCATTCTGTCATGTAACTATGTGTGACATTCGCCTTGTGCCTGATGCGGTAAACAAAGAAAAATGGGGGCGTGGAAGATCACAACTGCCCGAATCTGAAAGAAAAAGATGAGAGCATGGGAGGAAATTTAGTCAAGCCCAAGTGTTCATAAGTTCAGCCATCGATCATTGGAAGGATTTGAAAGTATAGTGAAAGGCGGGTAGCACACTATTTTCTGGACTTGGCTTAAAACCTTGCAGAACTAATAAGAAAAATAAATTTCATGCTTATGATTTGGTGTTTCCAAGGACCAAAAGAATAAATAAATAAATAAATAATAGAAAATAAATAAATAAATCCAATTTATAATTTTTTTTTTTCTGGCCTACAACAACTTATAAGCAACAAACCCAGTTACTGTCATTCCACAGATAATAAATAAAATTTCTCTATTTTGTTGATCTGGTGATGGTGTATAAAAATCACTTAAATTTGGTTCTGGTGGCAATGCTTCTAATTTTTCCCCGTTAAAAATAACATTCCTTCATCGCATCATCAACATCTTCGAATGCTTCAAGGGAACGATTTTCTTTTTTTAATCGACTACTTAAAAAATCTCATCTCTCAGTTATTTTTTTTATTCCACTCAATTTAGGTAGCTTGTAATTTCTCAACTGCTAAATCATGTCTTTTTCTGTCCTCATCACTGTGTTGTCCCATCTTTTAGAATAAATAATTGCTACCTGAAAATGCTAATGCATTTTACCACTGCACCCCCTAACACCATTGCTACTGCATTTGCCATTTTTTAAAATATATAAATTAAATTCTATATTAAAAAGTTACTTCATTATGTCTGCAAGAATTATTCCCTGTTTTATCAACTTATCTCTTGTCGACATGGCAAGCAGAATATAAGTTGATAACATTGCTACATCTCCAATATTTAAATCCACCTTAGGTGCAGGTTTTTTAAAAATCTTTCTTCCAGGTTCAAAATATCCAACTGTTAGTATTGTTTCAACTGCTGCATGATAAACTGTGTTAGCAATTTGTTTACCGTCTATTGTTGCACTCATCTTTTTTTGTTACAATGAAACTGATCATGCTCTTGTTTTTTTACGACAGTTTGTTCCAAAACTTGTTCATTAATTACTTTTTGTCTATGTTTTTAACTATATTGATATATTACTAATCCAGCAATGGCAATTACTACTAAACCAAGTGGTAAATAATTTTTAAATTCTTAAAAATCATTCTTAGGAACAGTAATTGTTTCAGAATTTGTCTTGGTTATTGATTCATTTCGATTAAGGAATTTCAATCTTCATGCTTCAGTACCTTTTCTTCCTGCTTGAACACGTTTAGGATTTTTAGTTTTTATTTCTACTTTCTTAGATTCAACTTCTTCACTCGTCATTTTTTTTTTTTTTTTTTTTTTTTTATTTATTTATTTATTTATTTTTTTAAATTAAAATCAATATGTCTGACAGTTGTTAGCATTACATTAAAAGGAGCAAGATACATACCGTATTTATAATACAACTCAGAACAAGCACTTGTTAAAGCATGATTTATAAAAGGATCTTCATTCAAATTTTTTATTAGTTTCGGAGGGTCAATAACATGGAAGTATTTTGATACACCCACCACATACAGATTAATAAAAGAATTTTCTAGCATCTTAGTCATACTTGCACCCAGTCTTGCTTCATATATAGCATATAATTTATTTAACTGTTCTGCATTTAATTCATCTATTTCTGAAATTTGAAGTTTCCGACTTAAGTATTGCTTGCCTCCACCTCCAGCAACGATTGCTGATAATCTTTCACGTTTTGTGTCTCTATATATATATATATTTTTTTTTTCTTTTATTTTTCGTAAGCTATATCTTGTGATAGTTCTTCTGCATTCATTTTTAAACTGGTGAAAATATTTTTTAATTAAAAATAATGAAATATGATGAAGCATCCAACGGAGAGATTTACAATAGCAGATAGAATTGTTATTAATTCAAGTAGCATTTTACTTCTAGCATTTCTTATTTTTTTTATTAGAATTGTTTATTTGCTAGTAGCATTGTTATTTTAACTCTGGATTTTCACAGATTTTGCCATCAGCAATTTTATAAGCATTGTTATTTTGCTATGACAATTCTATTAGTAATGATAAAAAAATAAGCAATTCTAATCAATTAACCAGTAACCAGTAGGATGGTCTGTTCCCAGTATCAGTTTTTGGCCTGGACTTGGCTTGCCAAGCCGAAGGCCATAGTAATTATGTATACCAACATTTCAACCCCTATCCAAGCATTTACGGAAAAACCCGAGTAAAAGCGCAAAGTACAGCTTGCAATACACCTCACTACGCGTAAAAAAACGACCCGTGAAAATGAAAAAAAAATATTTGGGTTTGAACATCGTAGTTCGGTTTCAGTTAACAAAAAACTTTGGTAGAATTGCAATGTTAATTACACGAAAGTGTTTGACTTGGAATTTCGGGCCTACTGAGCTTATTTATAACTGCAAATTAGTGCGCTGTAATATTGAAGAAAAAAAAAAAAAAAAAAATCGGCAAACCTCGGGTGGTCCGTCGATCAAATCATTAGATTTGTGGATTCGGCCGAGTTGTTAGGAGCGATGTTGCTGTCTGTTCCAATTTACACCATGTGAATGACGAAACGCAGACGATGTGTTCATTCCCCAAAATAGCTGTTTAAAAAACCTCGATAAGATTTATTTTCGCAAAATTACTGTGCTGCTCGTATCTAAAGGTATACATATGTATTTGATTGACCCAGCATGTACGATGTCTTATTTCGTCTGGTCAGAGTTGTCCCGATATCGTGTGACATCTTGGACCATGACAATTTCGACCCATTACAAACTCGGAACACAAAATCGAATATGTGAAGTTACACAAGGTATAAAAGTTTGCAATATAAGCCATGGAAAACCAGTTAGTTAGACCTAAATGGCGGGCGTGTTACATAAAAAATCAGACTTCACATTAGGTGCTATCTGATCTTGATTTCCTTAGGTATTTATCGATAAGTGCTGACAAATTTTGACCCGAGTGTTGTATCGGGTGGTGAGCGTTTTATACTGAAGATCAGACTTCTTGCCACGTTCAGTCTGGTCTTGATCTATGCTGTAAATACAGGAATTTAAGTGTTAATAGGCCGTGAAAGAGTTAGGTTTTAAACACCCTGCTTATGGATATTTTTACTGCCAATTTTTGCAGTCAGATTTGATGTCATTTCATTAATAAAGTTAATGCATGCAGATGAACCGCAACTTCGAAAATGACAGGAACATATTTCAAAGCTGATGAATTGTTGAAGGTGTTGGAGTGCAGGACAATTCAAGACCATCAATATACATTTAAGTATTGAACTGTATAAATCCACACTGTGACAAATAATAGTGTAAGAAAAACATTCTATCGTCCGATCATGTGTTTAGTTCAGGGCTTGTTCGTCCCAATACTAGTTTGGCCCTGGGCTGGTTCCTCCCTGTGCTCTTTCATCCATGCTTGTTTATCCCACATTTAATTTATTGCATGATATTTTTTAACATTTGTTTTCTTTAATAAACATCTGTGTGTCACTGGTTTTCTTAGAACCTTTGCCATCAGTTATGGGTGAACAATCTCCGATTCATCGACATCTTTGGTTATTTATTTGATTACATAAAACTTGTACTAATCGTTAACTATCAAAAGAGGTACCCATACGGCAGGGGCAGGTAACCATCAAAATATTTTTGACACAGTTATGCCTTTTTTTGACTCTGAATTTTCAAAACCTTTGACGTTTTATCATGTCTCTGTCATTAATGAAGATATTAACTTCAGACTTTGACATTTTGTTAAATATCAAAAGGGAAACTTAAGCAACAGAGGAAGGTAAACATCAAGATATTTTTGACACTGTTATTCCCCCTTTTTCAACTGTCTATAAGCAACTGCTACCGAGCGTTGGCACCCTCATGCAGTGCTCTGTTTATTCATTACCACAGAAATTAAAATGCAAAAGTAGAAAAAAAAATTATCTTCTGATAAACCATATGCTCCGTGAGGCAAAGACTTTATGGAATTATTCATCTTATGCCATCAGCCTGTACAGATTTTGTGTTTTTCCTTGTCATTGCTCAAAGGACATGGACTTAAAAAGTTGCCATAGGCTGAAAATGGAAAAAAGGGAAAGATTCATTGCTGGGACATTGGGGATTTTTGTTTTGCCTTTTCCAGAAATGTTCTTCGAGTTATACTCTATACATTTTTAACCCGACAATTTGATTGGTTGCCATGGAAACAAAAGAGAAAATTCTTCGAAAAGTATCCCCATTAAATCCATAAAGACCACGAAGCCAAGACTTTACAAAAATACTCATTATATCAGCCTGTACAAATTCACGTTTTCCATTCCGTTGTCAACTCCATGGACTGTCAGTGTAAGACTATGTAGATATTTTTATATTAGTATGTAAAAATGTGATAGCAGTTTCAAGCCTGTACAACAAGCTCAATATGACAGCAGTTTTGAGCTTGAGCTCTGGTGGGCCTGTTCTTCCTACTTTTTCACCCCTTCTGATGCCCAGGCCTTCAGCGCTTAGATTTATGTTTTACCCGAGATAATTCTTTCTTTGTTCTCTGTCTCCCCTCCAACGTTTCAATGACATCATTTTCACGAAAGCAATTTTCATAACTATCTCTGTCTTTTGTATAAAACATACATAACCTTTTTGTTTGTTTACGCCAGTCTTTTGAAACAGAATTATATCTCTGAGAAATAACCCAAACTGTTTTGTTGCACTACAGTCACCAATTATGTATAAAGTAGGACTACCAGCATATTCTTTAAAAAACTTTTTTAATAGCTGTTGCAATTTTTCTTCGCCATCATAAACTGGATTTACGATTATAATATTTTTATTAGCTCCACTGGCCGAAGGCCAGCGGGCTTATGTCATGGCCCGGTGTCCGTCGTGCGTCTGTGCGTCCGTCCGTGCGTCCGTCCGTCCGTGCGTTAACTTTTATTTCAAACATCTTCTTCTCTGAAACTACCCATCCAATTTTCATGAAACTTCACAGAAATGATCCTGCCATGGTCCTCTTCAGAATTTTTGAAAGAATTTGATTCCTTCAAAAACTCTGGTTGCCATGGAAACAAAACTGAAAAATATTGGAAATCTTTAAAAATCTTCTTGTCTGAAACCATAAGGCATAGGGCTACCAAATTTGGCATGTAGCTTTATGTAGTAGACCTCTATCAAGTTTCTTCAAATTATAGCCCTGGGGTCAAAATTGGCTCTGCTCCAGGGGTTAAAAGTTTTACGTAGGCTTATATTGAGAAAACTTTAAAAATCTTCCTGTACCTAGCCATAAGGCCTAGAGCTACCAAATTTTGCATGTAGCTATATCTAGTGGGCCTCTACCAAGCGGGCCAAAATTTTAGCCATGGGGTCAAAATTGGCCCCGCCGCAGGGGTCACAAGTTTTACATGGGCTTACATAGTGACAGCTTAAGAAATCTTCCTGTTTTGATTTTTTTTTTTTTTTTTTTTTTTTAAATTAGCCTTGCATCAGGGGTCTTATGTTTTACAGAGGCTTCATATGGACAAAACTTGAAAATCACCTTATTTATAACCATACAGCATAGACTTGTATCATTTTGGCACGTGGCTTTATCTTGTAGACCTCTACCAGGGTTCAAATAATTACAGCTCTGGGATCAAAGATGGCTTTGCCCTGTGGGTCTCAACTTTCACATGGGCTTTTACAGAGAAAACTTTGTAAGTCTTCATTTTGAAACCATTTGGCTCAGAATTGAATTGTTTAGTATTTATGGTTTATATTTATAAGCCAGTGGAGCGATACAGGGCCATCATGGCCCTCTTGTTTTTTTGTTTTCTGACACCTTCAATCCATTCACGATTTTTGTATGCTTTAAGCCATTGTATGGTGGGACAGAGAATAAATATTTTTTCAAAGACACCTCTATATTCATTTTCAAGTAAATTTAATACAAATTCAGACTTACTACTGCCTGTTTGACCACAGATAATAGCACAATGAGCTATGAGGATATTTTGGAAGATTCATTTGTTTATAGTAAGAAAATAATCTTAATATAAAACTTCTTTGAATCTTCAATATTCAAAATTAATCTGTGCGTCTTGTATTGTACACAAATAAATATTGTTTGTTCATCTGTATTATCTAATCTTCTTCCAGACCCATGAAGCGAGTTATCATCAGTTGTTCACAAGTCCAACCATAGGGCATAATGATCGGTCAGATATTTTCCACTGGAGTGTTATTAAGGTGTCATCAGTTGTCATCACTTCATTACCTGAAATTTTAATTCCAATCTTTTTTATGATGGCTCTTTCGGTGTTTTGGTAAGTTGTTGCATTAGCATCTGCTTTCTATTTCGATTTCGAAAGCAAGACGAGCAGTCCTTGGAACAATAATATCAATATCACTGAGAATGGGAAATCTAATTACAATATCTTGTTTCTGATCGATTGTGCTTGGGTTATTAGTTACTACAACAATCTAACGAATTCCCTTTACACCGAGAGGTTCTCTGATTCTACGATATGGATTTAGTGTTTCTCGTATGCTTACACTTTTTTTAATCATGTAAATTGATTGATTGATTGATTGATTGATTGAATGGTGTTTTACGCCGCTTTCAACATTATTTCAGTCATATCACGGCGACAGCTCACATATTCACGTATTTCCTGTGTTTCACCAGTACTAGGCTAGGGCTCTGAAGTGTCTTGCCCATGGACACTCCCACGAAAATCCCAGCGGATCAGGTGGGATTCGAACCTGGGGCCTCCAGGTTACGAGTCCCACACTTTACCACTGAGACACTCAGGACCCCTTAATCATATATATATATATATATATCTATAAAATGGCTGAAGGAGGGGATGCAGACAATCTTAGACCTGAGTTTTATGGACATGATTATGATGATAACGAAGAAACACCTTTAGTTATAGATGATGAAACTCAATTTCAAACTTCAAGAAAAATCATTATCAAGAATTAGAACACCTAGTTGGAACTGAAAGAGAACCACATAAATGGAATCTTATTAATATTTTGGTTTGAAAAATATGAAGAAAATCAAGTACCAAAGATTTTTGATAAAGAAGTTGGGTGGAATATTACTGTAGACAAATATGGTAGGCTTGTTTTTTCTATGGATACATTTGAAGAGTTTGATGAGTATGACTTAACATACTACATATCAAGAGAAAACTTGACGCTCCTATACAGTTTTATTCATTTGACACTCTTCGAAGAAAAGATTGGGTTAATTTTGTCAGAGACACTCTGAGTAGTTATGAACCGTCTGTTACAAGATTAAGAAAAGGAAGAGAAGAATTTCAAACTTTATTAAAACAAACAAAAGACAGGGTTTTGTCAGAAAATATAACAATGAAAGAAGTTACAACAACAGAAGAAGTCTAAGATGTAACTGATACAACAAATGAAGTTGAGACTGATATTGATGTTATCTTAAATGAAATAAGTACATGTAATTGGGGTCTAGTGGAGGGTATTGAAAAAAGTAGACTAAGAGATTTAGAGTCAGAAAGAAGTGCAAGACTTAAGGCGATTAATGTCAACAAAGAAAAATTAAGAACTCAAATTAATAGAATCAATTAAAAAGTATTAAATGAAGACACAAGACTGGGTGAAAAATTAAGAACATTATTCAGAGAACAAGGTATTACAATTTTTAGTATTTTGACTGCTGTTGGAATGATTGTAGGTTCCATTATTCAAGCTGTCATACCATCAGGAGGAGCAACACCAACTTCATCTCCACCGTCACCGTCAGATATGCAAGGTGTAAAGAAATGGGAAAAAAATCAGCAAATCTGGGTAAATTATTAGCAAATCTTGCAGGCAAAGCAGCAGCATTACCAGATGTTATTGGTTCTGCTGTATCTTGGTTGTTATCAACGACTGGTAAAGTTGTTAATTGGTTTGGTAATAATGTATGGGCGTTAGTTGTTCATGTTGCAGGATTATTGTATGCTGCTGCTCAAGAGTATATCAAAAATATTATAAATTAGTAGAGATGTACAACTTACTGCTATGGAGCCTACTACTAAGGCATTCTTATTGCTTTCAGGTTGAACTGCTGATGTTATCTGATTACCGGTTTTCTTTTTCCTTCTTCTTTCTTTCTTTTTGTGTGTGTGTGTGTGTGTGTGTGTGTGTGTGTGTGTCTTGTTTCTTGATTCTCTTTGTATCTTTTACTTCAGGTATTCTTTTCTTAATGGTTCTTGAGAAGTAACGGATTGCGGCTTAGTTTTTGTTCCTTCAAGATTTGTTTTATTAGGAGGAGGTGTTGCTTCAACATTTACACGATTATTAAACCCAAGACCAACTTCTTGTTAATTGGTTGCAGGTATCATTTGTTTTTAATCGTTCTTATTCTAAGTTCCATATCATTTGGTGACATATAAAGACCAAGACCATAGACAAAGTTTACTTGACTTCTTGCATATTTTAATGTATCTTGATATCTTTTAATTTGACTTGGTAAACTTACAGGACTATTGATAGTGTATTCAGCGTTAGCAAGAGATTGTTTTTGTGCATCAAAAGCTTGACCTATTCCTAAAATATCAGCTCAAGCTTGAGATTGTGCCCCATGTATTGACCAGCAATAGGTTCTTTTTGATTCATTAATTCGTTCTACACCTGTTCTACTCCTGCTGTCGTAAAGCCTTTTGAACTGTCAAGAACAAATGTAGTTTATGCATTTATTACATCAGGATCTTGTTCAAGATAATCTATATGAACTTTTTGCGGTGGTAAAAAAAACACAAGAAGAAACACCGCATTTTCTTCCTCCTGGAACTTCTGGACCAAATGTCATTTTTGTTAAATCGAGATCAGATACTGTTTTACGTTTTATGTGTTCATTTGAATTATCATGGCTAAAAACTGTCCTAGTCCATTGAACATGTCCGCTTGTATAAACTTTATCAAGACCATCACTGTTTGGATATAAATTTTGATGCCAACCAGAATTCATAATTACATTAAATTCTTTGCATGTCCTTTCATATGCTCCTCTATCATAATTATTTGTAAAAGCATTCCAATTTGTATCTTGAGGTAATGAGATTTTTAATTCAAACAAGATTCTTCTTGTCTGATAATAATTATGAAATCTAAATAGAGAACTAATCATTACATCAGCTTGCAAGTGATTATTGTAATCAACGCCACATCCGGTTGTAGCACACCATCTTGCAAAGTTAAGTTGATTCTGCCAGAATGATAACCAGTTTAAATCCCATTTTGATACTATTGCTTTGATTATATAATAAAGAGCATGGATCATACTATTTCAAATATCAACGATACAACTAATCTACAGCAATATATTGACAACAGAGATGGAAATAAACGTGTTGGTTTAATAAGTTTTACATATGCTATAGGTTGGTATAATGCTGTTTATGAAAGTATTCTAAAAAATCGTGATAAACCTTATAACGTAATGATGGTTATTACAGTTTTCAACAGGTGGTAAATTTATTGCAAAGCTTAGATATTCGTTTGTCTGTAGAAGAAAGTAACTGTTTTAGGTATTGAACTTCTAAATACAATCTCAAAATAAGTAAAGATCTCCAGCAAATGTTAGGATTTGATAAAAGAAGGTTCCAAGAAAATGTATTACATACGGGAAACGATGCAGTCGATTTTGCAAGCATTAAATCTTTATATATACATCTGGAGCAACTAAATACATCAGAAAATTACTGTAATGGAACACGAAGCACTTGTTTTTTTAGATTAGATTTTTATTCAACATATAATACAAGGCCACTGGCCCATAATACAAAACCATAGTATATACAAAGTTCATCATGAAGAGTAACAGAGCAGTACAATTTTGATTAGAATACAATCATCTTAATGGCATATGAAAGAAATAAGTTCAATTTTTCAGTTATGAATATAGATAAGTAAATAGTTCAATTGATAGTTATGATGGATGGATTTTCCAATTTCTTGATTGAAATGCCGTTCTTATCACTATACACGATGGCTGATTTGGGTTAATATGAATTACGATTCTGCTGGTAGTAGATTTACTCAAAACGTGGACAATAGTTGTGACCAAATATGTGAAGCTTTTCTCGAAACGAAAATGAAAAAGTTCACTTTGGTCAGTATACTAAATAGACTTACTCTTATCCAAAAACAATAAGCACTTTAGAGTTGTAAGTAGTGGACGCATTTGCAGACGAAAAAATGAACATTAAACATTAAAGTTTTTTTTTCTCTCAGATTTTAAGTGAACATAAAGAAAAGGAGGAAACATTGGCTAGTAGTCGACAAAAGATATTATTTAAAACGAAAATGGAATGTTTATTTTATATATATATATATATATATATATATATATAGGGCATTAAAGAACAAACGCTGGTAAGCAGAATTTTCTTCTAAACTTTAAGACTTTTCGTTAATGTCCAGATAGATAAATTTGTCATAAATGTTTGTATCTAGACAGTCATTGCCCCTGATTATAACAACAACATCGTTATTAAATCGTCAACATTATCGTCACCTTGATAATGATAATATTTACAATAATAACATGAATACTAATGATAACAGTAACAATACATTAAAGAATTGATAGCAGATGGTAGCAGATGGTAGTTATTTATCATAACCCATTTGCAGACGACAGCATTTATGAAAAGTCCAAATTGAAAGCTGTTGCGGGCGAAAGCTTAAGTATGGTTCAATCAGTAAAATTTGAGTCAGAAAAGCAAGAAGACATTTAAAAAAAAAAAAAAAAAAAAAAAAACGCTGATTACCAGCATTTTCTTTATTCCCAATGTTCTCCAAAGCTATTAGTCTCAGGGGTTTTAAAGCTCGCGATTATGTGGTAATGGTTAATTGATTATACTTATGAGTTTCACAACGTTTCCAAAAATAAGTCTCTTTCTTTCAGTGCGTATGTAAGAAATCGTGAGTGTGTTCCTATTGATAATAAAGACTGGAGATACTGTGTCTGTAAGATTCGAGCATCCAGAATATAAGTACTTATCAAGTGGAGCAATAACAAAATTTGAAACAAAAGTAAAAGATGAAAATGGTATAGAGATAAATAACAATGGTTTGCCTATGAGTGCTTTTTTAGAAATAATTTAATGTATTATAAAAAAATGAGTATCTTAGGAAAAAAAGAGTTGGTGATATTAAATCCTTGACAATGAATGTTAGAAATTTACACAATCAGATAAGACCAGTTGGTGGAAAATATAATGAAGTAGAGGAGAGGCTAAAAGCATTAACAATTGAAAACATTCATATGCGAAATAAGTTGAAAATTTTAAGGATAAAAGTGTTATTGCAATATTTGCAGAGAGTAAGGGAGCTCTTTTCAAAAATGAAGTTCTTTCTTTCGGCAAAGGTTGAAGTGTATAAACGCTGCTGGTTATGTAATGACGCAAAGAGGTAAAATTTTAGGAACTGGTCTTTCGAGTAAGAGACAAAGTGGTGAAGTGACTCTTGGTGTTTCTGTAGATGAAAAAATGATTTAAGGATGTGAAATAATAATTCACAACACTCCAAGAAACCATGATAACTTTGACAAACGTTTATTATTAATCGTGGAGAAATACCGTTGCTTCATTAGTAATTGAATTAATTTAAATTTCATTGCTATCTACTTTAAATTGAAACAACCAACAGCACCAAGTATGTATCCTGAGTTACCGGACGATGGACAAAATTATAGACTACAAAAATAACTGATATAGAGCATAAATTAATTAATAAAAAAAAAGTGAGACAGTCACTGTATAAAATATATAAACGGAGTATAAATATTACAGATAGAGTTGACACTGCTCTCATATCTAGAAGTGTGATTATGGGAGGAATTGGAGTTTTTCTTCCAATAATGCTGCCATTAGAAATTGCTGCAATAGTTTGTGGTGTAACAGGAGTATGTGTTAAATCTATAAGAAGAAGATTGTATATGAAAGCAAAAAAGCATGATAAAATTAGAATGATAGCAGAGAGCAAGCTATATATAGTGTAAAAGACTCGATTTCTAAAGCATCAACTTATGGACAAATATCAAGAGTTTAAAATGGTCTTGGATAAAGTGGAAAAATATGAGGCTCTCAAGGACCAGACACGTTCAAAACAATCTGGAATAAGTAAGGAGGGAAAAAAAAAAAAAAAAAAAAAAAAAGAAGAAGAAAAACACAAGCACTAAGGGAACATTATTGGTGAAACTTTCTGAAATCAGCATGGCATCTCAAAAAAAAGCCAAGCTTGATGATTGCAAACGCCTACTCCCAGATTCTGAATCTGATATTGAAACCTCAGCTCCCCCTTATTTATTGTCATAAAATCACAAGATCCTTCCAAACTATCACCAAACTTTCTCCTTTTTTGATTGAAAAACAGATCTGCATTCTTGGTACTCCAAAGTCAGTTAAAAAACTGAAGGATGAGAATTTGTTAGTGGAATTTTTTCCAAACAGCAGAGCCTTAATCTCTTAAAACACAAAAAATTCTTCAACACTGACATGAAAATCTTTTATCATCCCATCCTCAGTTCTTGAAACGGAGTGATCCGATGCAAAGAACTGGCATACTGTGATTCGTTGAAGGAAATCCAAGACAATCTCAAACTGCAGGGTGTATCTGATGTAAAGCGTATCACAGTACACAGAGATGGGGTCGCCAGACCGACCAATACTTATATTCCTACTTTCTGCTCTTCAAATCTCCCTTCATCTATCAAAATAGGCTTCCAGTTTGTCAAAGTAGAAATTTATGTACCAAACCTTCTGCCCGCTTTAAATACTAGAGGTTTGGCCACCACATCAGTAGATGCACAAACAAACCAACATGCTCTAAATGTGCTTCTGAAAGTCTTGACCACAAGGATGAATCCTGTACGAGTCCCCTCAGATGTGTAAACTGCAAGATACCCTATTCTTCCTTTTCACGAGATTGCCCTATTTGGCAGCAGGAAAAGGAAGTACTTACCATTAAGTACACCAGGAACTTAAGTTTCCCAGAGGTGACAAAGATTATTGGACATGACAAGAGAGATCAAGAGGAGGCAATTAGCAAACCTAGTTATGCTCGTGTTGCAAGTCTTTCCACTGAGGAGGAATGCAATACTTGTCTTACACTGGCCAAGATTCTGATACATAAATTCCCAGAAATGTCTAGTGAGCTGAAAGAACTTTTACCAGTACCAATGCATCATCTTCAGTAACACAATCCAAAGCACCCGAGTCGTCATCTAAGCCTAAACAATCTTCAGCTAAACCCACAAGTAAACTACCAACTACTACATCGTCCAAGCCTCTCTCTGGTAATTCAGGAGTAGGTGGCAATTCTAGACCAAATGGAAAATCACTGTTAAACCAACATCGTCAACCAATCCTAGTAGTACTAACACAGAGGATAAGCATTCTTCTGCAAAATCTGAGGTCATTAGATCTCGACCTAGGGATAAACCCCACAGGTCATGTACAGTCATTGCCAGTCATGACAGCACATCTACCTCTAACAAGTTTCAACAGTTAGAGAATATGAGGATAATCATGTAGAGGAAACTTCTCAGTCTAAATCTTCATTTCCAACAGATACAAAGGATCCCTGTACCTCCAAAGTCATAAAAGTCAAATCCAGAAATGTTGTATATAATGCAACAGTTAAACATATCCATTTTATTAAGTGTTATTATTTACGTAAAGATGGATACTGTCATCCAGTGGAATTGTCGAGGTCATAGGTCAAACTTTGAAGAATTGTCCCTTCTTGTAAATGAACATAAACCTGTTGCTGTTTGTCTTCAGGAAACCTTTCTCAAACAGAATGATAATATAACCTTGAAAAGTCATTCTTTTTATAACCATATTCATACCGAAGGAGACAGAGCCAGTGGAGGAGTCTTTGTTATTGTTAATAACAATATCCCGCACAAACACATTACTCTGAATACAAATCTACAAGCAGTTGCTGTTAGACTTTCTCTTCATACGACTGTAACACTTTGTTCTATATATCTTCCTCCATTGACGAGAATGAATTAAACAATCTCATCTCTCGGTTACCTCCTCCTTTCATTCTTGCTGGTGATTTTAATGGGCACAATGTTATGTGGGGTTGTGTTAACACAAACTCTAAAGGCCTTATTCTAGAGAATTTTATTTCAAATCACTCTTTGTCTTTCTTGAATGACAATTTGTCTAAAACATACTTGCACCAAGCAACAGGAAAATATTCTTCTCTTGATTTGACTCTCTGCAGTCCAGTTTTACTTCCAAACTTTAATTGGAAACTTTGTGACGATCTGTGTGGAAGTGACCATTTCCCTATAATAATCTCATCTACACAACCAGTAAAGGCGGAACGGCTTCGCAAATGGAAACTTTCCAAAGCTAACTGGGACAGGTTTAAACTTCTTTGTGAACAAACCATCACACATAATGTTTTTGAAAATTGTGAAGACCCTGTTCATCTTTTCACGTCTTTACTTTTAGATGCAGCTCGACAAGACCAAAACTAAACCCAGGTACAATGATGATTGTAAACAGGCAGTCAAGGACAGAAAACAGGCTCTCAGGAAATTTAATCTGAGACCTACAAAAAAAAAAAAAAAAAAAAAATCCGAAATTATTCCGTATTTCTAGAGCTAAAGCATGACGCACGATAAAACTTAGCAAACGAAAGTCTTAGAGAGATTATGTTTCTAGACTAAACAGTCGAACGTCGACGAAAAAGGTTTGGGAAATGATCCGGAAAATAAATGGCAAAGGTCAATCTGCTGTCAACCACCTTCATGTCAATGGTTCATCTTTAGAATCACACCAGGATGTAGCAGATGCACTTGCTGACCCTGTCTGTCAAAAGTCTTCAATAGGGAACCACTCTGATGAGTTTCAGAAGCACAAATAGAAAGCGGAGAGAAAGGAACTGAATTTTTTATCTTCAAATTTAGAATCTTACTACAAGCTCTTTTCATTGAAGGAACCCAAGTCTGCTTTAAACAAAGCTCATGATTCTTCTACTGGTTAAGGTCAAGTCCACTACCAATTCTAAAAACATCTACCTTTTAATTGTCTTTCCATTTTACTTGATTTTTTATTTATATATTTTTTTTTAACAAAATCTGGCAGTCTGAAGAATTTCCCATATCTTGGTGTGAGGCTGTTGTCATTCCAAAACCAAGGAAAGATATTAGCAATCCCTGCAGTTACCGCCCCATTGCTCTTACTAGCTGTTTATGTAAAACTCTTGAACGTATGGTGAACGGTCGTCTTGAATGGTTCCTGGAATCCAAAATTCTTATTGTTGATGTCCAAAGTGGCTTTCGTCGCCAGCGTGGCATAACTGATCATCTTGTTCGATTTGAAACTTTTATTAAGGAAGCTTTTATCGTGAAGCAACATGTTGTGTCAGTCTTCTTTGACCTTGAAAGTGCTTATGATACTACCTGGAAATACGGAATTCTGAAAGATCTTCGTGACTTCGGTCTCAGAGGCCGACTCCCTTTTTTCATTTCAGCCTTTCTAGATAAACGTTTCTTCAGAGTGCGTGTTGGTAACACGCTGTCTGGAGCTCTTGAGCAAGAAATGGGGGTACCACAGGGATGTATCCTATCTGTTACTCTTTTCAGTGTTAAGATTAATAGCATTGTGAAAGATATTGATCCAGGTATAGAATGCTGTATGTGGATCATTTTGTGATTTGTTTCCGATCACGCAACATGAACATTATTGAAAGACAACTTCAATAATGTCTGAATAAACTCCAGACTTGTTGTACTGAAAATGGGTTCAAATTTTCCACGTCAAAAACAAAATGTAAGCACTTTTGCAATTTACGATGCTTTCACCATGATCCTAAGTTATTCTTAGACAAAACGCCAGTTGAGTTTGTGTCTGAACTTAAGTTTCTTGGTGTTGTTTTTGACAAAAAGCTTTCCTTTCTTCCCCGTATTAATGTACTGAAGAAGAAGTGCCAAAAGGCACTCAATCTTCTTAAAGTAATTGCCCATTCAGATTGGGGGGGGGGGGGGGGGCAGATAAAAAAGTCCTCTTACGGCTCTATTGTTCCTTTGTTCGCTCCAAATTGGATTATGGATCCAATGTATACGGATCAGCTCGCAAGTCCTATCTCAAAAGTCTTGACTCTATTCATCATGAAGGTCTACGATTGGTACTTGGAGCTTTCAGAACTTCTCCTGTCAAAAGCCTCTATGTCGAGGCTAATGAACCCTCACTTTCACTTAGGTGCCCTACTGATTATAAGTCTTCTGTTTCAAGCTACATCCAATCTTCATGGCAGTCCCAGTGAAACAGAGACATCTTCAGCAAGCTTCGCTCAATTGAACCTTCCCTGCTTACAGGTCTGTACGCCGGGAAGAGAATGTAATTGCCCGTATTCGAATTGGACATTCACGGTTGACATATTCCTGGTTATTAAACAGATTGATTGATCGTATGTTTTTAACGCCGTTTTCAACATTATTTCAGTTATATCGCGGCGGTCAGTGAAGCTTTCCATGCTTTCCTAGAGTTTCTTTTTTTACCAGTACTTCGCACAATATTCTTTCCAAGCCACTGGCTGCTTTTCCACATAGCCATTGTCGAAACAATGGTCAGAGGTGAGAGAGGAATGAATCCTGTCGCAATGACTATCATCAATTCTCGGAAAGAAATTGGCCGAGCCGGGGATCGAACCGGCGACCTCCTTTTCTCAAGTCCTGTACGCAACCGACTGAGCTACGGGGCTCGGTGGTTATTAAACAGAGAAGATGCACCTGAATGCAGCATTACACTTTACGGCATGTTCTTCTGGATTGTGTTGATTTTCAAGCAATTCGAGCAAAGCATTTCAATGTAGACAGTGTGTCTAACCTTTTTGACACTGTTGGCATCGAACCAATTATTTCCTTTATTAAAGAGATTGGTATTTACCCCAAGTTGTGGTACCTCTCCTTATGTCTTGACCCTATATTTAGAATCTTTAGAATCTTTCCTTTACCCATTTAAATCCCCCAGCTTAACCCATTATCCCCTGTCAGTCATATTGCTCTAACTAACATTTATCTTTTTGCTAGAGACAAAAAGCTTTCCACATCTTATCTTATTGGAGACCCAATGAAGGCTCCACACTTTCTCAATTTTCGGCTATCATTTCCTTAAAGATTTCCTTAAAGACTCAAAGTCTTAACTTTAAATTTGAACTTTTGAGTAGGCAGATATTGTCCATACAGATATACGCGCTAAATGACCAAAGCTGTCCATGAAAAACCATTCATTCGTTCTTTAAATCAGATCAAATAGATACAAAGTAATTGGACCTAATACATGTATGCAAAATATACTTAATATTGACAAAGTATTACGATACAGTCAAGAGTTATCCTACTTTTACTTGTTAAAATTGACAAAAAATCCCAAATTACTCCCCAGAGGAATTCCCAAGAGGAAATGACAGTGGTCCTTATCTTAACATGCTGAGTAACCCAACAATTTTAAGACTACAGTAAAATATGACATTATTTAATACGAATATTAATGATAAACTGAGATGTCAGGAACAGCCTCAAGCTTGTAAGAAAAAACACATACATAAGTGAACCTAACTGAATTTAGAATCGACTTAGATCTAAAATGTTTCCATAAATGAAGCTTAACTTAAGTTTCAAATATGAATAATAAAAAAAGAAAAAAAAAAAAAAAAAAAAAAAAAATTAAGTGATCAAGATATATCACTAGCTGAACCTACGAAAATTCAAAACTGGAGTCCCAGAATTTGCCGAAACACCACCTTATACACTCATGTGCCAAAATAATGTCCTCAAAATGGTTTCCATAATTTTTATTTTGAGCTAGGTTCAACTTATGTACCTGGTCTTAGCCAATTTAAACCCAATTAAGGGTAGGATTTTTCACCAGGGTAATATTTTATCTTTACACCTTATGTTCAGCAATGGGAAGCTGACGTGAGCCGAAACTTTTCGCTATTGGTCAATTTTCTGCATGTCAAGGGAACAGTCTACCTTATCATTCAGTCGGTTGTTACACAAAATGGATTTTATAAGCCATAATTATGTGATGTCTTGCTTGGTATGATGCGTAACGGAGATACATTAAATGCGTGGATCAAGTTAACATTTTTAAACAGCAGCATGTTTTCCTTTTCCCACGATGTTTCAAAAAGCCTTTTTTTCAGCATGCTCGAAACTGAGTGATCTCGTGGTACCTAGAAGACTGATTAACGAGAAAAAGACTCTCACCTGTTGTAGGATTTTAAAGATGCATGAATTAATTGCATTTTCATTCACTCATTCGGTAAATCAGCTAAAAAATAGAGCATCTTACATGAGTGTTTATGTATTATCGTTTTTATCAAACGAGTTGACTGAAATTATATGATGCGAACCTTGGCGAGCGTCATATACATTTTAGTCAACGAGTTTGATAAAAATGATCACACATAAACACGAATGTGAGATTCTATTTATCACATAAAACGAATGACAGACAAATGAGTATCCTGCATCATCACCTTCAGCCTTTATACCGTTCACGGGGTCATGTTTGTAGTTTTAGTTCGCTTTCAAATGTGTACATACACAAGTAGATAGCTCTTTGACATTACACCGAAAGTAGAATGAAACAGTTCTTAAGGTGGATGGTTCCATCTATTTCCGCAATTTTGTTGATTTAAAAAAAAATCGACTGCATTCTTTTTTTTTTTTTTTTTTTGTGGTTTTAATTACATATGAAAATAAAAAACTTTCTACGCGTATACGCCTTAGCAAAAATGATGTAATATTTCCGCGAAACGGCGTAGAAGTATAAATTCCGGCACGTGCTGTGGCTGGTTTCTCCGGCTTCACGCGCTCATGACTAAAAACTGATCAGAACCGGGACCCAAAAAACGATAATACGCTAGTGTATTATCGAAAATAAATCATTGGTTTAATATACTGCTGGAGGAGGTTTTATGTGATAAATGTATTTTGGCCATAAAAGTTCAATAAGAAATGGTGACAAGAAGTGAAAATTGGACAGCATAGATAAAATACAATGATATAATATTTTATGGTTGTCTAATAGAAACATTATAATATGCCAAAGAGAAAGCTAGTCCATTCAGTCTTTTTTTTTTTTATGTAGCCAATCAGGTCTTAATTTTAAACCTTATCCTACTAAATAAAAGAAATGAAACTTTAAGGCCGATAGTAAAAACCCTGATTTTGCTATTTCAGTGGTGGTTCTGGGAAAAGATATCTCCTTATCGGACAGTGTAGATCTTGATCTACACTGTCCGCTAAAGGTCTTTGAGTTGCGCTTAGCAGCCTAGGGGTTAAGATTATCATTCACAAAAGGAAGAAAAAAATGTGGAAAAAGAACGAATTACTCATTTAAATAGAGCTGTATCTCCTTTGGTCACAGTGCTGATCAACATCATTTCATCCCTTTTCCACGATGTTCTATGACCTATTTAAACTAATACAGGTGTTCAATTTAGTAGACTAAGATGATACTGCACATGTGGCTGATCTAATCATGGTATTGACTTCTCTTTCGCTTACCAGTAAATCCTTTAAAACTTTTATGCCATTTAAAAATTTTCTCTGGTTGAAAGAGTCTAATGTGTTGCCGGTCAAATAACTTTGGGACAGGTGCCGTCACAATCCAATTACACACGCTTACCAATGCTTTAATTACGTATTACGCAATCGATGCCATTTCCACCGTGCTACTGTGAAGTCGCGTGCTTGCTTACGCCAACCCTTTTCGCACTCTGCATTACTTTCAGATTTTTTGTTATTATATTTTGAAGATAGTTTGGCCTAACAGGTTAATTTTTTTTTTTTTTTACAAAACCATGATGTCTGTAACAAATTTTATCAAAAGCCATAGCTGCGTTTGAATATACCGAGAAATGCAGATTTGTAATAAGATTTCAGTATCTTAGTCATTTATAGGCTACCGTTGAGGTTCATTGGGAACAGGGCGGATTGATATCAGACATAAAAGACATAAAAGTTGTAAAGTTTGACCCTGAGCTTGTTTTGTGTGCGATTGCAGAAAGTGAGGAAATAGATCAGTTTGGAAGTTTATTCAATATTACCTGAGTCTACTCATAATTCTGAACATAGCAAATATTCGTCACGCCTACGCTTTGGCTTACGCAGTGGACTTTTGTTGAAAAGGTAGATCGAAATCAGACTTCACAGCACGTAGTCTGACCATTTTTCATCACTCTCCGATACGATAAGATTTTTCCCGCCTAAATGTTTAAAAGAGGGAGAGAGAGAGAGAGTACAACTTACGTGCCATCTGATCCTGATCCATCCAAACATTCAGATACAGTAATTTATTAGCATAAAAGAAAAAGTCTGGATTGTGTATAAATTTATGGTTAATACTCGTGTTCTTATCACGGCAAACTTCTGTAAAGTCTCGTGCTGAAATACGTATACCCTTAAGTACATGTCAATGGGAATTTTTAATTTCATGAAATATTAATCATCATAACGTAAGAAATCATCCGATCCCGATCTGTATTTAACCCATTGTATATCTCTCTCGTTCAAAGGTAAATCTTACAATTTGAACGTCTGCAAATGCTTTCGATTTTGACAATTCTAGATTTTAGTATACATGGATCCGTGGAAATCGATATTTGACCAATCAGGTCATCGCATTTATTTGGCCCGATGTCCAGCCTTGCTGTCTGCTATTTCGGCTCACAAACAAGCGACTGTTAATGTTGGAGAAGTGCGATATCATGTGTGTTTACAACGCTTAAATTTTAGGAAAAAGTTTAAAAGGTGTGCTTTGCGATCTTGTACTGCTTACGTGAGATATACGAAGAGGTTATAAGTTTGGATTATGATTATGATTGAAAATGGGACATCAGCAAAGAGTTTCGATCAACGCTATATTACGCAATGGATTAATTAATGTTAATTTTTTTTCCTCTGAAACTCTCCGAAAAAAACTTAAACTGTTTTACAGTGGAAAACAAAGGTAAAATATATGAAATACTACTAAAAAGAAAGTACGTTCACTCAAATAGCTAATCTTGTTTAATAACATCTGCACATCCAGAACGGGGCACGTGTCATCAATGTTTCAGTTTGACGTTAACACTAACCCTTGGTGCGTGAAGAATGCTGAATGTGTAGATACAGATCAGAGTGCAAAAAATGCAGTTTATTCTTGGATTCAAACCATCTGCTACTTAAATTAAGTACATTTACGTGTATTCTTTACTGAAGGTACATGTAGATTTCAATTATGAAACAGACCAAGTTCTGTTTTGTACAGTTTCGGAAGTTCAGCACAAAAGGCAACTTATGTTAATTAAATCAGCTTTTGACTTAGCCATATTTAGGTGGATTAGCACATCTGCCATTTCAAAGGGTATGTCTGTAAACTGTTAACTGATAAGACGTGTGTTTGATTGCCGCTGTAATTCACTCGACCACCCGTTGTCTTCAGTATATCGTAAGATAAAACAAACTACCGCCAATGATATTAACAAGTTTATTAAGTGACAGCACACTTTACACTTTTTAAAATCATCAGGCAACCATTTTCCCTTAACTTGAAATTTAAACTTTTCTCAGACCTCCACCTCTCTGTTGAATGAAACAATCTATAAATATTTCAAAATGCTTGTAATTTAGTGTTATTTATTATCGAATACGATGTTGAGACAACCTAACAAGCCTTACAAAAATATTAATCTTTAATTCTATTATTTTTAAGCAAAACTGAGGATTATGAGGTGTTTCATTCTTTCTCGCAGAAGTTTAAAACTTTACTGGCACATGTATTACATTGTCCATAGCCCCTGAAATTCACACTTTTTGTACAAATCCTTGTGTAAATAAGTTCAAGTATTCATATATTTCTTGCCGAGAATCCATCATCGGCAGAAACATATGAAAAGGAATATTTTTCCGGAATTTAATCGAAAGAAACAGTCATGACAGCACGATTTAAGTAGCCTTTCTGCTATACTGTATATGTATTTACTGCGTTTGTTTGTGAGCCCTTAACGACGGTAACCAAGGAAGTCGGTTTATCTCATCGCCACGGATCCATGTATTATGATAGATTTAAGACGGATTATGGGGTAACATATTGAAATTGGGTCATGAACGCAAAAATTCAGTTGGCTAATATTCCATTACTTTTTGCCTTTTTTTGTTTTAATACCGTTTGAAAGCTACAAACACAAAACATTCTTTTTGAAGTAAATTCATTGATAGTTACCACCAAATTAAAAAAAAAAAAAAGAAAAACGATTTTTAATTAGTGTGAATTGTGTAAATGCCGAAAAGAAATGGCGAGTTTTGTACTTAGCTACACGATATCTCAAAAAATATTTCAATCAAAGTATTGTGTTTTATGCCATATTAATGCTTTACAAATAAGCTTTCATTTGGAATTAATTTCATCAGAATTAAACAAAAGACAAAATACTGATAGACGGGACCGGAAAACTCATTAAATTTACATAGACGGTCGATCATTTCAAAGATCTCTTAACCCATTAATTTCGATCAGATTTTACCCATTTTTACACCGTTGGAAAACTTGTATAAAACGTAAAATTTTATCTATAAATGATTTCCGCGATATTTTCCATGAAATAAAGAATTAAGCACGGGGCCGGATATGTGAGGAAACTCTTTAGATTTACATCGTGGGTCGATCATTTCAAACACCTAACATTCCATTATTTTCGATCGGAATTCACTCATTTTTGTACTGTTGGAAAACCAAAGACGCACACTTTCTTTTAGAAACAATTACCGCGATGTTTTCCCATGAAAAAAGGATTTATCATAGGGGCCGGATTTGTGTAATTCATGAAATACCTGAAAGAAAATATGAAAAACCTACCTATTTTTAATTGATAATATTTCAAAAAATGTTTCAATGATCATATTGTATTTTATATCATATGAAAGGCTAATATCTAAGCTTTCATATAATACCAATTTTAGCAGAATCAAGCAACAAATAAAAGATTTAGCACGGGGAGCCGTTGGGGCCGGGAATTATAGCCTATTTTTACGAGTGGGGCCGGGGAATACACTTTGCCGGAAGCGACTCCTTTGTTTACAAATATGTCAATTGTCGTCTGCAAAATGTCAAGAGGTAAAGATCTGACCCCCCGTGCCAAAGAATCAACATTAGAACTGTCTGAGCAAGGTTGTAGTGGCAGAAAAATTGAAGAATTACTGAAATTAAATAGTTCTACGGTAACCAACTGTTTGAAAAGGATAAAACAAGCTCAGTAATCAGAAAATATTAAGGAAAGCAAGCGGATGGGGAATTGTGGTAGAAAAAGAGTTAGATGAGAGGAGTGACACGGGTTTACTGAAAGTGGTAAAAACCAACAGAAGAAAGACATTTATCAGAAATAACAAGTTTGTACAATGAAGGTGGTCACTATCCCTTATCAAAAAGATCAGTTCGAAGGAGATTACATTTTTATGGCTATTTTAGAAGGGTTGTGAAAAAGACCACTGCAATTGCTACACAGAATAGGCTGAAGAGGAGGGCCCTTGCTAGATGACATCTTTATTGGCGAGTTGAAGAAGATTGGTCAAAAGTAATTGCTTCTGAAGAGACTAAAGTTGTACTATTTCAAGGTCAGCATGTTCATGTTTGGAGAACTAATGAGGAAAAGTGGAGACCAAGGTGTTTGTGTGTTTACAAGGACATGTCTGTTCAAATTTTGAGTGTTATGTTATGTCTGGGGATGTTGGACCTGTGGAGGGTAGTATCAACTAAAAGAAAAGTATACTGAAATGCTTGATGAACATTTGTGGCCTGTCATTGCTAAATTTTCCCCAAATAGGCCCTGTATAGTTCAAGAGGATAATGCCCCAGTCTATACATCTAGAGAGACAATAAACTTGAAACAAGCAAGACAACATTCCATCACAGTCTCCAGATAATCAACATTATTGAAAATGTTTGGAAAACACTAAAACTTAAACTACAAAGTAGAGTAACAAACATTAAAAGTAAGCAAGACTTGATAAACAATGTTATAGATATCTGTACATCTTTATCTCCAACATATATTAAATCACTCTATAACCAGCTACCCAAGAGAATGAGAGCTGCCCTTGCAGCTAATGGATGTATTACAAAATACTGAAAAATTCAAGTAAGTCTGTGTTGTAATTCTAAAGTTATTCAAAGTTTATTTGTCTTATTATTTTTAAGTTTGCGAATAATGGCAGCCATTTTGAGGACTTTAATTTGGCACCAGACTGTATACTACAATTTCCAACAATTTTTATGGTTGGATTTCCAACAGAAAAATCTGTAGGAAAAAATTCCAACAAAAAAAGTTATTGGAAAATTCATATGCATGACACTACTTTCACCCGTAAATTAGTTTTAGACAAAGAAGTAACTGCTAATATGCTGGGAATTATTGGGACAAGGGAAAACTACATTAACCTTTAATTTTAATTCTATCCTTGTAATCAAAAGCAAACTTTTGTTCCATTAATGCCCTAATGACCGTTTCCCTCTGAATGCCTCACATGTGTGCATGAGAGAAATTGTGTAGGCTTCAGTCAGCCAGCATATCTGTCTTTTGTGCTTAGAGTACAAAACACCGTATATTTTAAGTTTAGACTTCAAACTGTTTAATGACAACAACGAAATCATCCCTGTAATTTATTGGCTGAATTATAGATAAATTTCTTCCTGTCACAGATTTTGCACCCAGCAAAGTCTTGTTTATCACTTACTGAGAAAACTTGGTCGTCAGTGTTACCTTGACATTATTTCTTTGGTCATTTAAGTCCCAAAATATTAAAAATATTTGCTGAGATGTCTGCTGTATGATGGAGGCAACATGGTGTTCTAACTCAAAAGCTGTTTGACCTAGGACTGTGAAACCTTATACAAGTCTTGCTCATGACCCAAGGAGATGCCCTATTGTTTTTGGGTGGCATGGGTCAAGGTCATGGTCACAGGTGAACTTTTTTTGAAAATTATGTCCGTTTTAGCATTCTCTGATTGTGCTGATTTAGTGACTAGGTGCTGCCAGGTGGGGGGTATTTGTCCGCTTTGAGACAGTTCTAGTTTGAAATGTACATATCAGACTTACAAGTCAAAGCAGGTTTCAATAATATTCTATCTTTGAATTTAAGTGGGGAATAGCTGACAAGTCATCAATAAATTACAGAGAGAAGTGTAGTAAGATTATTTAAATTGTATTTCCTTAACCCTTAACCCTTTACCTCATAATCCCGACTTTTAATGACCCTGAGGAAAAAGCCTTTTGAAAACATTGTGGTAAAAGGAGGAAATGCTGGTTACCAGCATTTCGTCCTTTGCCCACATTGTTTTCTACTCTTCCCAAAACAATTTTCAATTTTTGAGAAACATTTATTTTGTTGTCTGCTAAAGCTTCCAATTTGGACTGGTCTAAAATTATGTCGTTTGGTAAAGAGTTAAAGCCTCTTTCACAACTGCAGTTGCTTTTGCAGCCAGCGTAGATCAAGATCACTCTGCACGAAACATGCAGTCTGATCACTGACCTTTGCTGTCAGCATTCCTAAAACTACAGACAAATGCAACTACTATATTACAATTATTTAGGTCTTATTTCCGGACTTAAAAATTCTGTGCGATATAACTCTTTACCAAAGGACGAAAATGTTGACAAATTGGTTAATAGGTGTCCAAATTGAAAAGTATAGATCTAGTCCAAATTGAAAGCATTTGTGGATGAAAATTTAAATGTTTTCAACCCTTCCAAAAAACAAATTTCAATTTTGAGCCACATACAGTTGTCATCTCAAATGCTTTCAAATTCGACGAGTCAAAAATTTTGTCGTTTGGTAAAGGTTTAAGCCTTTAGAAGTATAGTGGTGCTTTGCAGGAAGTAAAACCTAAACAGAAGCCTTCCAACCTTGCTTACATTCATAGAAATTGGTACATTTGAACCATGCTCTGTGAAAAGGGGGCTTAATCCTTGCGTCTCGGTCCAAGGCCAAGTCTACCTCATGATAAAGTCAGTTGTTAAAGTGGCTAGTATAGATCCATAATTCTGTATGTGATGTCTTGATTGGTACGACACGGCATGAAGATGCATTAAGCTCCCTTTTGCCGGAGCATGGCTCATTTCTTGTGGATGTTTTCCCTGATTGGTTAACCTTTCGTTTAAATTATTTTCACCCCCAGTAGATGAGTATAGAACAAGATATTAAAGAAACAAGGAAGAAAATCACAGACATGGATGTTGGAAGCAGACCAGGTACCATTAAATTATTGGTTATTTGACATCTTGCTCGACCTTTGTTCTAGCATAATATCAGATTTTCTCATGCAGCTCAGATCCAATACAAGCACCAGAAAAGTTACTACATAGTGGATCTTACATTTGTATTTATGTATTATCATTTTTATAACCATTATAGTGCCGAATAAACCTATTAGACATTTTCATCCTGGAAATACAACCCAAACAACTGCAAGTTCATGCTTGCTTTTGTCTACAGTATTTATCAAATCAGGCAGTGTAGATCTAAGATCAGGCGGCACGTTTTGTGCAGCCTGATCTTGATCTACCCTGGTTGCAAAGGCAACTATCGTTGTGAAAGGCGCTTTAAGGGTTAAACAAGTTGACTAAACATGTATGATGAGAGCTGTGTTGGGCATCAAATACATTTTAGTCAATGAGTTTGATAAAAATAATTATACATAAACACAAATGTGAGATTCTGTTTATCAGATGAAACAAATGACAGGCAATAAATAGCCTGCATCATCACCTTTAGCCTATACACCATTCATGAGTCCATGTTTACAGTTGTAGTTTGGTTTCAAATGTGTACATACACAGTAGATACCTCTTTGACATTTACTTTGAAAGTAAAATGAAACAGTTTCTAGAGGGGGTAATTTGACCCATTTCCACAATTTTGTTGATTTTAAAAAACTTTTGCTGCAATTTTTGGCTTATGTCATGGCCCTGTGTCCATCATGCGTCATCTGTGCATGTGTCTTTTAACTTTTATTTCTTCTCTGAAACTGCCCCTCGGATTTTAATGAAACTTCACTGAAATGATCATCCCATGGCCCTCTTCAGAAACTCTTCAAAGAATATGATTCCTATGAAAACTGTGGTTGCCATGGCAACAAAACTAAAAATTATTGAAAATCTTCTTGTCTGAAACCATAAGGCCTAGGGTTACCAAACTTGGTGTGTAGCTTCATCTAATAGACCTCTACAAAAATTCTTCAAATTATAGCCCTGCGATCAAAAATGGCCCCGCCCGGGGGGGGAGGGGGTCACAAGTTTTACATTGGTTAATATAGTGAAAACTTTAAATATCTTCTTGTCCTAAATCATATGGCCTAGGGCTATCAACTTTGGAATGTATTTTCATCTAATAGACCTCTACAAAAACTCTTCAAATTATAGCCCCAGCCTCAAAATTGGCCCCTGCCCCAGGGGTCACAAGTTTTACATAGGTTTATATAGAGAAAACTTTAAATATCTTCTTGTCCTAAACCATATGGCCTAGGGCTACCAAATTTGGCATGTAGCTTCATCTAATGGACTTTTACAAAAAGTCATCAATTTATAGCCCTAGGGTCTAAATTGGCCCCACCTCTGGGGCCACAAGTTTTACATAGGCTTCAATGGTGGAGACTAAGTCTTCTAGCCCTAAACCATATGGTCTAGGGCTACTAAATTTGGTGTGTAGCTTTATCTAATGAACCTTTACAAGAACTCTTTATACTATAGCCCCCAAGGTCAAAATTGGCCCTACCCCATGGGTCAAGTGGAGCGATACAGGACCATCATGGCCCTCTTGTTATTAAACATGAAAATGATAACTTTTCCATGCGTATACATCTTAGCAACAGTGACATTATTTTTTCAGCAAAATGGCGTAGTAGTACAAATTCAGGCGTATGCTGTGGCTGGTTTCTCCGGCTTCATGCGCTATGACTAAAAACTGATCAGAGCCAGGACAAAAAAAACGATAATATACCACTGTATTATCATAAATAAGTCATAGCTTTAATACGCTGCTGGAGGAGGTATTATGTGATAAAACATAGTATTGCTAATGTACATGTATTATACTATATACAGAAGTGCAGGAGTGAATAACAATAATTGGATTACTTGGGTTATATTCTACTTGTGCTATAACATCTCATGAATAATCAAAGAAAAGAACCCCACCCGAGTCAGTTATAAACTTAATCAAAATATTTACACAAACAAGCTTTTAACATATACCAGTATATGCAAACATCTGGAAAATATATAATTGAGCCATGCCATGTGAAAATGGGTCTTAATGCATCTGCGAAAAGTATCGACCCTGGTCAGCCTGTGCAGTCCGCACAGGCTGACCTGGGCCAAACCCTTTTGCTGTTGGTCAGTTTTCTGTATGTCCAAGGACCAGTCTACCTAATGAAAAAGTGGGTTGTTAAAAAAAGTGGCTATTTTGGATCCATATTTATGTGATGGCTTGCTTGGCTCAATTATCAATAGAATCCTCATTTTTATGTTCAGTATGATAAAACAGTCAAACTGGTATCGTCATCATTCAGTACAATGTCATGATAAAAAGTTACTGTCTGCTGTAAAACAGTGGAAGTCATCATTTTTGTTACTGATTATCCATTTACCTGATGACAAAATTTTGGACTGGATCAAATTGAAAGCATTTACAGACAGCAAATTACTGTAGCTCAAATGATTATTTCTGTCTTTGATAGGGTAGAAAACATTGTGAGAAAAGGAGAAAATGCTGGTGACCAGCATTTTCTCCTTTTCCCATAATGTTTTCAAAAGGCTTTTTCCACAGGGTTGTTAAAAGGCAGCATTGTGCAGTAAATAGTCATTAAGCACCCTTGTTAACAATTTTGTCGACCCAACATTTCAGACTTATCTCAGCAAAACAATGGACTTGAGTCTGCTAACTGACTTGCATCTGTTTATTTAGCTGAGTTGAGTCTGAAACCTTGTGTCAACTTGGGATTTGAGAAAGTTACTTAATGTCTGTTAATGTTAGTCAAACAAACTCAACTTTGTAGATTTGAGCAAAATGAGAGACTTAAGTTTTTTTTTTCATGAAAGCAGGCCCAGGCCTTTAGTTTACTTTGTTTCATTTACTTTGTGGATTCCTCGTAGTTAACTCTTTACCAAACGACAAAATGTTAGACAAGTCCAAATTGAAAGCATTTGCTGACAATAAAATAAATCTTACTAAAAATTGAATTTTTTTGGGGGGAAGGGTAGAAAACATTGTTCAAAAGGCTTCTTTCCCAGGGTTGTTAAAAGTCGGGATTGTGTGGTAAAGGATTAACTGTCATGATTTAGGGGCCCAGGGCCCTTTTCACCAACCATCCTAAATTGCAGTCATTAGTCCTAGTCAAGATTTAGAAAGTAACACAACTTTTGATTGGCTAGACCAACATTATGGTCTAGCCAATCAGAAGTTGTGTTACTTTGATATTTAGAAAATTCTTTAGAATTAAACAAAGAATGTTAATAAGAATAGTTGGTGAATCATGGTTTTCTCTAAACTTTTTTCATATGGGGGTTATATGACGCTATTCAGATGAATAAAAGATAGCTAGTATTTAGATTTAGGGGAACATTATGAAAATTCAGGTGTGGGGGGGCCAAACTCATAGAGACACAGGGTGAGGCAAAACTCTGAATGTAGGCCCTACACCATAGTTTTTTACTTTTTGAATTCGAGTTTGTAGTGGGGTGCACTGGTTGCATACATGAATTTTTTTTTTTGTTTGCGGGGTGGGGGGGTTCCTTTTTTCATAATAGTGTGTACATTTACGAGACACAGAAAATGTGTACCCATTAGAAACCTGATGGTATAAAAATCATGATACATGTACAACTACTTGAAAGTATGAAAGTTTTTGTACAAGACAACTAAATTTTAGACTTGCTCAAATTCAAAGAATTTGCAGGTGATAAATTCTTTTTCATTCAAATGATGTGATTTGCCATTAAAAAGGTAGAAAAAAATTATAGGAAAGGAGAAAATGCTGGTTAACAGCATTTTCTCCTTTTCCCACAATGTTTTCAAAAGGCTTCATCCTCTGGTGTTAAAACTCTGGATTGTGTGGTAAAGGGTTAATTCAGCCCAATTTTGTTAGAATAGTTACAGACCCAAGGGACCTGACCGTGAAATATTCAATGCTGTGATCATCAAGTCCAAGGAATATTGTAGCGAAAGAAGAGTAGAGGCTGCTCTGAAAATGAACAAGAAAGCCCTAGCCCTGTGCTACAATGAAAAGTTGGCAAAGAAGATCAGGAAAATGGAGGTAAGTTACAAGGTTCAATACTTATACCAGTCTGTTTAGCCAAGGTCAGTGATTTTTAAGGAGGATGGACAGAAGGTCCTTTCTTGCTGGTCTGTCAGTTCTGATTTCTTTTCAGAGTGAGTGACCTCAAGGTGTACATGAATGTGAGAATACCTGCAATACTTTGCCAATGGCTATCCAGTTTAAAATAAATCTAATGCATTTGTTTACATCACTAGGATGTAAAAGCATTTGACTAGCCTAATGGGAAATACCTGAATGTCTAAATTGAGGCAACAGTATTTACGAGACATTGCAGTATTTGTTACAGGCCCGTCATGATTTGTAAATCTTGTCATTTTTGTTTGAGAATTTACCACAATGAATATACCACAGTCATTTTTTTGTTTTTTTAACATGATTAGTCCTCAAGTCTGAAATTCAATAGAGATCAGATGACGGTCATTTTTATTGAGCAGAAATCCCACACAAGAGACATTCCTGAGCTTCCAGTGAAAGCTTTTAAACATTGTTTTAGCTTCAGCAATCAATGAGAAAGACATGTAAAAATTTGAATCAACTTGTTCAACAGGCTTGTTGGAAAAGTAACTTAGTGTCAACTCTGTCTAATTTTTGTAGTCTGTAGTAACTGTCTCATCTAGGATCTGACAAAGTAAAAATGGGGGAAGGGATGGATTTCAAGGGAAGTGGGGGGGGGGCAGGCAGAAGGTTGGTTAGTAAAATCCATGGTTGCAAAAGATGACAGAAAAACATACACATTGTATTTTTAGGCTTTGTTAGCAACATTTTTTGAGATCTTTAAATCATTTATTGGCCAGTGTAAATTGGATTGGTTGGTTGGTTTGCTTGGTTGGTTGGTTTGGTTTGGTTTGGTTTGCTTGGTTGGTTGGCTGGTTTGGTTGTTTGGTTGGTGTCAACATTATATCAGTTGTATTACTGTGACATCTCACATATTCATGTATGTCCTGGATTTCGCCTGTAACAGGCTAGGGTCTGAAATTTTTAGGTAAACCTTCCCAAAATAAAAGCATTTGCAGACAACAAATAATATGTGACTCAAAAACTGAGATTTCTCCTTGGAAGTGTTGAAAAAACTGTGGGAAAAGGAGGTAATGCTAGTTAACCAATATCTTCACTTTTTCCTTCACTGTTTCCAGAAGCTTTCTTCTTCAGAGTTGTTAAAACTAGGGATTGTTTGGTAAAGAGGTAAGGGAAAATGACAAAGAGAGGCCAATGATAAAAAGCTGACAAAAAAAATTGTGGGAAAAGGAGAAAATGCAGGTTATCAGCATTTTCTCCTTTTCCCACAGTGTTTTCATTAGGCGTTTTCCTCATTGTCTTAAAAACACAAGATTGTTTGGTAAAGGTTAACCCTTTACCACACAATCCTGACTTTTAACGACCCCAAGAAAAAAGCCTTTTGAAAACATTGTGGGAAAAGAAGAAAATGCTGGTAACCAGCATTTTCTTCTTTTTCCGCAATGTTTTCTACCCTTTAGGAGACAAACATTATGTTTTAAGCTACATTTAAAATGTCATTTACAAATGCTTTCAATTTGGACTAGTCTACATTTTTGTCGTGTGGTAAAGAGTTAAAGATCATAAATGTAATTACAACAGGATTACCTGAAACAGCCAGAAGATGAATCAGAAGATGAGACAGGGATGAGACACCTTGGGAAATGCTTCTGTTTTTACAAGGAGCTACGTGACAAACTTTGTATTTATCAACAAGAGGGAGTCTTGTGGCTATGGACCCTTTTTCAACAGAAAAAGGAGGGATTTTGGCAGATGATATGAGGTAAATGTAGAGTAAGGCTTTAACCCTTTACCACACTATCACAACTTTTAACAACTCTGTGAAAGAAACCTTTTGAAAACATTGTGAGAAAAGGAGAAAATGCTGGTAACTGGTAACCAGCATTTTCTCCTTTTCCCACAATGTTTTCTACCCTTCTGAAAACAAATTTTAATTTTTTTCGATCACATTTATTTTGTCGTCTGCAAATGGTTTGAATTCGGTAGAGTCTACATTTTTCTCATGTGGTAAAGAGTTTACCTTTTATCCAATGACCATGTGTTTGTGTGGTAACAATTAGAGAGAGGGTTTCCTAAAACATTGGAAAAGGAGAAAATGCTGAAAACCAAGCCTACCTGGGTAGTTCAGTGGTTAACATATCTGACCCTTGATCTGGTGGGTGCGAGTTTTATACCCGGTTGAGGCAAACTTTCTTTCTGGCGATTTTTCTCACTTCATTTTCTCCTATTCCCACAATATTTTCTACCCTATCAAAGGAAAATCACATCATTTGAGCCACATTTAAATTGTCTTCTGCAAATGCCTTCAATTTGGACTGGTATAAAATTTTGTCGGGTGGTAAAGGGTTAAATGTCACCGTTGAGGAGCTTCATTTGAGACCTTTTTAATTTTTTAGGATTTATATCAATTGATAAAAATATCTAATGTGCACTCTAGAGGCCTCATGTTCAGTCAAATTCTTATAAAAGGTGAGGCTGTACACATGTCAACTAATGTAACCCTTTACCGTATAACATATTAGACTTGTCCAAATTGAAAGTATTTTAAAACTATAAATTAAATGTGGCTCAAATGATGGAATTTGTCTATGATAGGGTAGAAAGTATTGTGGGAAAAGGAGAGTGCTTTACCTAGCAATTTCTCATTTTCCCACAAAATTTTGGAAAGGCTTTTTCCTCTGTGTTGTTGAACTTTGGAATTTTGTGGTAAAGAGTTACACACATAAGAGCTACATTGAAAAAAAAACTTAATTTCCATTATGCACATTGAATATATCTTATATGGCGTGCAAGACACAAAAAGGGACCAGATCAGCCTGTGCAGTCTGTGACTTATCCGAGATGACACTTCCCATTTTTGTGCCATTTTCTGCTTCACAAATGTCTACTGTATGAAAAAATCTTATGTAGTTGTAAAGTGCCGTCTAAGATTAGCCTGCGTGGACTGTGCAGGCTAATCCAGGATGACACTTTATGCAAATGTCCGAAGGTCTCATTTCACATGTTGCAGGCCATATGTGTTTTACCTCATCACCACTAAGATCTCTTCAACTTTTATGAATCCCAGATCACTTTTCTCAGGGCAGCACTTTGGGGCCTTTAGCCTTCTTTTTTCCAGAAACTGTCATCTGCGTGGGAGTCTTTTGTATTGAGAATTAGCATGAGCCGGCATGGAGATGCAGCATTCTGCCAAGGTTTTCAGCTAGAGGAGCCACTGGCCCACCCAAGCTTAAAAAGTGGGGCTACCTTCATTCTACATGGGGCCAAGTCAGTCAATCCGAGAACCATTTATTTTGAAAACGTCTTTCATACAACAAAGAGGTTTTTGCTTAGAGGTGGGACTTATCTGTTGAGGTTTCTGGGTGATCTGAGTCTGCATGAGTCTGTATTCAGTCCGTCAATAGGCTCTGTCTGGGTATCTGTTTTTTATACCTCTGGCTACGAAGTAGAGAAGGGTATACTGGTTTCATCATGTCTGTCTGTCTGTCCATCCATCTATCTGTCTGTCTGTGTGTTAATGTTTTCGTTTCTGTGCTCTAACTCAGGAGCTGTTTGACCTAGGACCCTGAAACTTTATACAAGTGTTGCTCATGGCCCAAGGAGGTGCCCTATTGTTTTTGGGTCACATGGGTCATGGGTCAAGGTCACAGATTAATTTTGTTTTGAAAATTATTTCCGTCCTCTGATTGTGCTGCTTCAGTGACAAGGTGCTGGTGGAGGGTATTTATCTGCTTTGCAACAGTTCTGGTTTTTGACTGAGATTGGCCAAAATAACTTAGGATGGATGTGGTTTTTTCCACCAGTTTCTTTTTTGCAAAGACTGCGATCATCTGATGCAGAATGTACTCGAAACCACATACCTACAAAGATATCTATTGGTCAAAATTAGGGAAATCCCTGGTTACAGAAGAAGCTTATCCAATGAAAATAGCCTATACAAACAACAAAGTGGTTGCAGGCGTCTTTGTTTATTCCAATAACAAAATAGATAAAGCGGAAACTGCTCTGTAGTCTGTACCAGTTGATTTGCCCTGCATATTTTTCTTATGTATGGCCTCCGTGGCATATTTTTGATGCGCCTGTTGGCCCATTTGACGTGTTTTTAATGTGCCAGCTGTAGTTTTTTAGCGCTGATCCTGCAATGGGTGTCCTCAGCAGAACTCTTGAGATACCTGACACAGATTATTCCTTTACCACACAATCCCAAGTTTTAACAACTCTGTCAGGGAAGGCTTTTGAAACATTACAGGGAAAGGAGAAAATGGTGATATCCAACATTATTTTTCCTTTTCCCACAATGTTTTTTGGCTTTTTAAAGAGAAATGCCATCATTTGAGGCTTTTGAGCTACATTCAACTGTCCTCTGCATCTGCTTCCAATTTGGACAAGTCTAAAATTTTGAGGTCTGGTTAGGAGTTAACTAGTTACCATGGTTCGCACAGGTTTTGAAGAACCCTTAAATTCGACTTCAGTCTTGAAAATGACGAAAGCCTTAAAAAACCTTTAAAGAGTATAGAAAGTCCTTGAAAAACCATTTAATCTAATAAATCGTAAGGCACAATGCACCGAATATCAGGTGACGTAATCGAAGAAAGTTTGCGAAGAAACCCACATTCCTTCATATCTTCATACAAGTGAGTATATACAGTAACAAGGAAGAGCACTGTCTACACATATTTTGAAGATGTAATTCGATATTGCGTCATATTGCATTTTGTTTTTAGACTGGTGACGGACTTTCTACTTCAATTTTAGTAGAAAGTCAGGTACCATTACCGGTTTACTCTCTCCTTATCGCTTAAAGCATCTGTTCAAACTTTATCATATGTGTCAGCCATTTGTGAAAAACGTTGTCTGTAATAAAGCAGTTGTTACTTATCCTATGCATCAGTCAGTCATAGATTCTTTATACAACATAATGTGCCAACATAATCAAGGTAAAATATAGATTGTTATTGTATATAGCTATGTCCGTAAAAAGGCCTTAATTTCTGTTTCAAAAAGTTCTTGAAAAACACTTAAATTTTCCTTGAGAAATTCTGTATGAACCCTGGTTACCTTTAGTTAATACAATGCTGTAAAACAACATTCAGTCCCATTCTCTATGGAAGTCCCATCTTGACAATGAAATAATTCAGGTTAGCACTACAGGGTGATCATGGCCCTATTGTTTTTATCCTTAGAGTGCCTTCCCAGCTATAGTTGGCTTTGCGGCCAAAGTACATCCAGGTCAGACTGCCCAAAATGTACCGTACTGGACAAAAGCAATCTTGATAATTACAAATGTAAACGTTTTTTTTTTTTCTAGACTGAAAAGTCTGTTGTCTTCGTTAGACATCCTAAGTGTTAAGCGTCTTTTATAATTTCAGTCTAGGCAAAACCATCCAAGTGACTGCATTTCTCTTGGGAATGTTTTACATGCAGAATATCAGCTCTGTCCAAATATTTAGGTCTTTTGCTAAACTGAAACTGTCTGTTGTGTTTACCAGACATTCTAAGGATTTACTCTTTAGAACAAGACAAAATTTCAGACTTGTCCAAATTGAAAGCCATTGCAGACGACAAAATAAATGTGACTCAGAAACTGAAATTTGTCTTTTAAAGTGTAGAAAACATCGTGGGAAAAGGAGAAAATGCTGGCAACCAGCATTTTCTCCTTTTCCCACAATGTTTTTAAAGCCTTTTCTTTGTTAGGGTCATTAAAAGTCAGGATTGCGTGGTCAAGAGTAAAGTATCTTTTTGGTAATTTCAGTCTAGGCAAAACCATCCAAGTAACTGCATTTCTCTCGGGAATGTTTGACATGCAGAAGCTCAGCTCTGTCCTTATTGTACTGCCTGTAGCTGTCATACTTAACTGGGAAGATGAGTTCAAGAAATGGTAAGATTCCTTTATGAACCCTTAACCAAACTACAAAACTTTAGACTCCTCTAAATCCAACATTGTTGCAGACGGCAAATTAAATATAGCTGAAATGATGAATTTGTCTTTGATGTGATAGAAAGTAAGAAACATTGTGGGAAAAGGAGAAAATGCTGGTTACCAGCATTTCTCTTTCCACAGTGTTTTTTAAAAGCTTTTTTTCAGGGTCTTAAAACTCAGGATTGTGTGGCAAAGGGTTTATCCACCGAGCCTGGTAGTTCAATCATTTACATTGTTACGGGAGATCACTCCTTTCTTACTGCATAGCTTCTTCCTGTATAAAATCAATACCTGACAACTGTGTTAGGGAGAATTCTCTTTAGCTCGGGGGTTAGTCTATTGGTCTTTTAAACCTCAATAAACGAGGAACTTTGCCGCATGGGTTGGAATCCCAGCCCGAGCGGTTTATATTTGAGTTATGCAAACTTTCATGTTCGTAAGATGGGGGCTCGTCCGGGATTGGCCCATGAGCCATTTGTTGTCAGCCCGTTATTGGCCATTCAGCCATTTTGTTGTCTAAATAATAGACTTCCTGCCTAATAAAGCTTTCTGTCATCAAAATGATGACTTCTCTTTAGAGGGTGTGTTACAGGAGATCACTCCTTCCTTAATGCATAGCTTCTTCCTGTATAAAATCAATACCTGACAACTGTGTTAGGAAGAATTTTCTTTAGCTTAGGGGTTAATGTATCAATGGTCTTTTAAACCTCATTTAACGAGGATATTTGCTGCACGGGTTCGAACCCCAGCTGGAGTGGTTTACATTTGAGCTATGCATTTGTTGCAAACTTTCATGTTTGTAAGAACATACAGGACTTGAGAGCAGGGGTTTGCTGGCTTAAATCTCCTGCCTGGCTAATTTCTCTCCCAGGATTGATGATAGTCACTGTAACAGGGTTAATTCCTTTCTCACGGCTAATTATTGGTCTGAAGATGATTATGTGGGAAAGCAGCCAGTGGCTAGGGAAGCATTGACTTCATTTCACACAATGTTTACTTCTCTTTTATAGAAAAATTTTATTTTATGAGCCATTTCCAAATTGTCATCTGCAATTTGTTACAGTTTGGATGGGTCTAGGAATTTGCCATCTGGTATCTGGTATAGATAGTTTAAACATATTTATTTTACATCGATTGAGAAACAAATTCTTACAACTTACACTAATCTCTCTCAATTCTGCTTCCTGGAAACTACACCAGTACTCACGCCGAATGTGTGGTCCAATGAATAGTCCCAAAGTTGACATCGCCTCCTTGGTATCGAACTCGGGACCCTTTGATTACGAGGCCGATGCTGTACCTCACAACCACAGGCGCCACATCTGGTATAGAGTTACAAGCGTGGTGAAATACATGGAACTCTTTACCGCACAACAAAAGTTTAGACCAGCTCAAATTGAAAGTGTTTGCAGATGACAAATAAAATGGGGCACAAACGACAGTATCTGTCCTTGAGGTTGTTGAAAACATTGTGGGAAAAGAAGAAAATGCTTGTTAACAGCATTTTCTTCTTTTCCCGCAAAGTATTCAAAAGCCTTCTTCTTCAGGGTCATTAAAACTTGGGTTTGTGTGGTAAAGAGTTAAAAAGCAGTGCTTCCATGACGTCCCTCAACCTCTGAACTGTTCTAAGATAAGAATGAAACCAGACAGGGAAATTTTATATCATAGAGTCAAAAAAGCACCCCTCTGAAGTGAAGCTAAGCAATGAGCATGCCTGTCTCTCTTATTTAAATCTTTGCCGCACAACAAAAAATGTAAACTTGAATGCATTTGCAGACAACTATTTAAATGTGGCTCTTATGATGGAATTTGTCTTTGAAAAGGTAGAAAACATAGTGGAAAAAGGAGAAAATGCTGGTTGCCAACATTTTCTCCTTTTCCCACTATGTTTTCAGTAGGCTTCTTCCTCTGGGGTCGTTAAAAGTCAGAATTGTATGGTAAAAGGTTAACCAAAATTTACTGCTCTATTTCAGGGCATCCGGATTAAAAGTTTTTAACCTTCCAGAGAAATAGAGAAAAGGAACGAACAATGGCTAGAGTCCAGAGGAGAGGTGGGGTCTGTCTTACAACATATGGCCTTGTTTGCACGAGTTGGGACCTGCTTGGGACTCGGGAAGGACGGGAATTTGTCTGGGTATATTTAAGCCTGTTCTTCCGCTGTTGATCTGTTGTAGACCTTAGCTCATTGTGTCCGAAAATTCAATGATTGACAGAAATTTATGTGTGCCTTTAAGACCCTGCAGTAGTTGAAAGTAAACAATGCAGGTGTTAAAATGCATTTAAATTTAAGTCATACCATTTAAAAGTATAGAAATGATTGTTAAAGTGACAATCTGTTATTGTATGGCCGGTTTAGAAATGGGTTAACTTGCTGGTAGCTTGCTTTTCTGCTTTTCCCACAATGTATGCTACCCTAGCAAATCTCGGGTTCATTTGTATTGCTTTCAAATTTTTTGTCTGTTAATGCGTTTGATAATTTTAGTAATGCATCCAAAAACTTCAAATTATGGGTCACATGCCCCCTTATTCTAGCAAGAAGAATAATTGATTAGATAAAGGACTGCTACAATAAACGTAAGACATGCCTCCTTTATGATGCATCCTACAATGATACAACCCATACAAACAGATAAATGACTGATATATTTGTACTCCCTACAGCTTTGGCCATTACTATCACTTTATACAAGTGTTCCTCATGAACCAAAGAGTTGCCTTACTGTTTTTGGGTCACACTGGTCAAAGTTCAAGATCATAGGTGAACTTTGTTTTCTCTTACTGTGCTGTTTCAGTAACAAGGTGCTGATGGGAGGTATTTGTCAGCTTTGCGACAGTTCTAGTTTACAAGAAGTCTATTTAAAAAAAAAAGCGTATCTGGTGTTGTACAATCTAGATTCATGAGCAATGATATTGAAATATGAAGTTTTGAATGGTACCATGTTATTATCCTATTTTTTCATAAAAAGCGACTCGTAAGCCTGCTCTTACATGATATAAGTGGATAAATAGGGGATATTTAAATTTTTTTCAGTTAAAGCTTGAATTCTTTTTCATGGAGTGAACATCATCAGTGATATTTTCAAAAGTTGCACGGCCACGAGTGAAAATATGATGTTCACAAAATGAAGTAAAATTCGATCTTTCTCTGAAAAAAATATATTCTATCAACCCTTTCCCAAACAAGCCCTGGTTTTCACGTGTCTGCAGTACAAGTCTTTTGAAAACACTGGAGGAAAAGGAGAAATTGCTTGTAACGAGCAATTTCTCCTTTTCCCACAGTGTTTTCTCCCCTTTTCGAGACCTTTCTGCCATTTTCATCAAATTTAAAATTGTCATCTGCAAACTCTTTCAATTTGGACCAGTCCAAAATTTGTCGTTTGGAAAAGGGTTAATTTCATGCTTATAACCCCATTTTTTGTTGGGACTTTCATCAAAATGCAGTACAGTTGTTTTTGATTGTTCCCCGTGACATCTCACCCCACATAAGAATGCAATACTCTAATATGTAAAGCGTGAGAAATGTAAAGTAAATGCGGGTAAATTACGTCATATTTCCATCTTGTTGAATGACATGCACTGTTTACCTAGGTAATGGAAATATTTACGGTTAATTTCACTGGTCTTAACCATGAATTATTAAACCTTATAATCTACCATTATGTCATAATAAATTACCGAAAAGTACAAAATAAAAGTGCTTTGTTTTAAAACAGTTCTTTTTCTAAAACAGCTCTATTTTCATGCCTTGTGTTTACGTTGGAGGAGTAGATCTGACACTTATAGCAGCTGACAGGGTGGTGACATGTAAGTAACCCACAACCATACCACAGAATTTTAGACAGGGCCAAATTGTTGGCAGACGACAAATTAAATGTGACTCAACTTTTGAAATTTGATTTAGGAAACGTAGAAAACATTGTGGGAAAAGGAGGAAATGCTGGCTACCAGCATTTTCACCTTTTTTCTGCAGGGTTTTCAAAGGTTTTTTCCTCAGGGTCGTTAAAACTCGGGATTGTGTGAAGAGTGACAAAATTTGAGTCTTGTTCATATTAAAAGTATTTACAGACAAGATAAATATGGTCCAAATGATGGGATTCGTCTTTGTATAGGCAGAAAGTGTTGCAGGAAAAGGTTTGATTAACAACAAATTAACTCTTTACCATACAACAAAATTTTAGACTTCTTCCGATTGAAAGCATTTGTAGATGACAAATCAAATATCAAATATTTGTCTATGATAGATTAGAAAACATTGTGGGAAAAAGAGAAAAATACTGATAACCAGCATTTTCTCCTTTTCCCACAAAAGGTTTCTCAATCAGGTTTGTTAAAAGTCAAATTGTGTGCTAAAGGGTTGTGAAAAGTTAAATTGTGTGGTAAAGGGTTAACTCTTTACCAAACAACAAAATTTTTGACTTGTCCAAATTGAAATCATTTGCAGACAGCTTATGAAATATTGCTCAAATGAGGGGATTTGTATATTAGAGCACCAAACAATGTTTGAAAAGGAGAAAATGCTAGCTAGCAGCAATGTTTCTCATTTTGTCAAATGTATTCAAAAGTCTTCTTTCTCCTGGTGAATTAACCCTTAAAGCGCCATTCATGATAAAGGTGCCTTTGCCGCTAGTGTAGATCAAGATCAGGCTGCACAAAAAATGCAGCCTGATCTTTGATCTACACTGTCTGCTTTGCTGAAACACTGTAGACAAAAGCAACTATGAAATTGCAATTTTTGGGGTTGTTATTCTAGAATAAAAATGCCTGATATGTTTATTCGGCGGTCTAAGGGTTAAAACTTAGGATTGTATGGTAAAGTTTTTTAAAATGGTTAACTCTTTACCAAATACCATTGTGCAGGGTCCTCTAAAATGTAAGCATATGAAGACTACAATATAAATGTGGCTCACCAGATGGGATTTGTTATTAACTCTTTACCAAACGACAAAATTTTAGACTCGTCCAAATCAAAAGCATTTGCAGGCCCAAAGATTGAAATTTGTTTTGGAAAGGGTAGTAAACATTGTGGGAAAAGGAGAAAATGCTGGTTACCAGCATTTTCTCCTTTCCCCACAATTTTTTCAAAAGGCATTTTCCTTAGGGCCGTTATATTGATACGGCATATCAATTTTTGTTCCAGGTATTTCAGCAAGAACGAGCTACGAGAATTGTTAACTTTAAATGACCCGAAGACGTCCACCACTCTGCAACAACTGGGAGAGATCCACTGTGGACAGAGACTCACAGATCCGAGTCTCGATGAGCATACAGCATTTCTATATTCATTAGGTAAATTTTCTTTCTCCTTCCAAGGCTCTTTACCAAACAACAAAATTTTAGACTTGTCCATATTGATAGCACTTGCAGAAGACAAATTAAATGTGACTCAAAAATTGAAATCTGTTCTGGGAGAGTTAGAAAACATTGTAGGAAAAGGAGAAAATGCTGTTTACCAGCATTTTCTCCTTTCCCCCCACAATGTTTTCAAAAGGCCTCTTACCCAGAATCGTTAAAAGTCGGGATTGTGTGGTTAAGGGATAGTCTATTACAACACAGTCAAGAATTTTAACGACCCTGAGATAGACAGCTTTTGAAAACATTGTGGGCAAAGGAGGAAATGCTGGAAACCAACATTTTCTACTTTTTCCACAATGTTTTCTAACTTTCCAAATGATAACAATTTTGAATCACATTTGTTTTAGTCGTCTGCAGATGCTTTCAATTTGGACACAAGGTCTAAAATTGTGTCGTTTGGTAAAGAGAAAGACAGCATTAGACGGTTTGTCCAACTAACCTTTCAGACTAAATGATTTTTTTTTTTTCATTTGGTGTTTTCAACTGTATTCCAGGTGCATCAAGCAACCACCCTATCTTCACTGTGTGCTGCTGTCAGTTATCACAACATTTATCGCTATCCATTATTTGGCTGCTTTCCACCGTGTATCATCGACTCCGGAACTTGGTACCAGCTGAAGCGGTGATGAACAAAAACTGGTCGTGCCCAGGTTAACAGAATTCTTTATTTTGATGTTATGTCGCGATATTATGATTCAACGAGAATGTCTTTATTTACGAAACATATTTTTGTTTGAAATGCACATCCATATATTATATGAAAATGATTTTAAGTTCACTTTTTATTGTAAAATGACCTGCCTGCTACTGGCGAAATTATGCGTCTTCGTCAAAACCCACCTGTATATATCATACAAACGGTTGTGACAAATTTCAGTCCATTATTATGCATATGCATTCCCGTCACCGCTGCTTATACAAAATCAATAGTTTTCTCAAAACAATAATGGAACTCGATAAAAACATAAAAAAAAACTCGGAAGGCTTGAGACCGGCAACTTGTGTCACTGTATAGAAATACTGGATAGCGTTTTGTTAGCTAAATGTACGGCAATATATTGTGAAAATAATAGAATTTAACGCAATGTAGCGAGCGAAAGGGTATTATTTCCTGATAGGAACCATTTTCACAGTTGCCAACAGTAGTAACAAGAAAATTTATTTGTTAGAGTATGGTCATATGGAAAGAAAAAAGCACACAGCTCGACTGGAAGGCAATACCTCTCGCAGGCCGTGCGAGTAGTCTACTCACAAAACTACCGAGTCGTATATCGGCCTGTGACAATAAGTTTATGATTCGGGAAATATTACTCCAGAAAAATATTTCCAGTACCTTGAGCTAAAGATGGATTCATTTATATGTGGGCCATAAATTTTGTAGGCTACATTGTATTTATAGTAGAGACATAGTTTTAAACGGTGAACTTGTATAAAATAAAGTTTGAACCTTCCTTAAAAAGACGGGAAAAAAAACGCAGTGGTAGCATGGACACTGGCATGAATTTAGTGCAATAAAACGCGTCTCAATCTTTAAAGACTATCGGTGGTGTTATTTGAGATTTTCGAGACGCTGGTACAGCCATGCCTTATCTATATCAGATGATCATGAGTACATGTTGTAGAAAAGTGAGCTATTTCAATAATGAACTTGTACGTTGAATGTTAATCAGTTTTCTTAAAAGAAAAACTGTAATTGGAGAGGTCATCAGACCACCTCTCCAACAGTTGTGAGTTTAAATGGCAGACTGCCTCTGAAATTGCAGTCTAATTCCATTTTTTAGCGAAATTGTTCTGACACACAGTCTGTATCGTCATGGTTTTATAAATAAACCGAAATAGACGTGTTTTTTTTTTTTTTTATGTGACAGATTTAAAAAAAAAAAAAAAAATGTATTAATTTGATTGCAAATGTGTTTCGACGATCGATCGATACAAAACCAAGATTATTTTCGATTTTTTCTGCTTTTATTTTCAGTTTCATCATTCATCTTTTCGAAAAACGGAAACTTAGAGGGAGATAATTCTTGCTTAACCTCAAAGGATAGTTTCAGCTATTCACTATTTCTATTCAAAGGATAGTTTCAGTTACAGTCATTATCTTCAGAGCAAAGTGACCTCTTCAGTAGTTGTAATTTTTCAGTAAACAAATAAATCTATGCGGGCAAAAAAAGTTTAGTTAAAAAAGAGAAAAAACACCACGGGAAGAAGATCACGTGACTTGAAAACGTGGGAAGGTCACGTGTCTGTCATGTAATGCATAAGAGGTTTCTATACAGCGGCAATCATATAATGCCTTACTTGTTTGTTTACATGTTGTAAAACATATTGAAATTTAAAGCCAATAAACTATTCGAAAACATTGACGCTGACCTCTTCTAGCTTCTTTTTTAAAGAAGCCAACTTGTACTAAGTAAGACATTACTTAGACGACTCACGCGGCCTGTTTCCATGCATGATGTTCTGTTTCCGGGTATAAAAAAATCTCAATTTTTGACCCTACCATGACCACAACACTAACAGAAACCAAATATTTCTTAATGCAGAAGACTGTGACGACTTGCGACTCATTTTTCGTTCTTAAATTTTCAGTTTCAGGCATTTTCTCGCAGAAACATTATTTTAAACCCAACAACCCCTTTCTTCTGAGCAGGGTGGGTGTTGTTACTGACCATGCCAGTTTCTAGCATAAAAACAGTATATGTTCTTGTGACTGTACTTTGTAGCAGGTGCATGCATACGAACTGCGGATTAACTTAAAGTGTAGTTGCTGATCTTTACAATGATACCAAATATGAATGTTTTCCTACATGGGCAATCACCGCAGATGAACTTTTCAAACGGTCCTCGTACCGGGCCGCAGCAATTCGCTCAATCAATTTGCGCGCCCAGCAAATACATTAACTCAGCCTCCGTATCTATAGTCAGAGTCTGATCAGAGTCTTCGCTCGTCGCCTGAAGTAGGGTTGGTCCTTAGCTATCAATAGAGTGGTCATTGAAGACACTGATCGACATGAACAGGCTGATCTTAGCAGGATGCACATGTAAACTGTAGAACTTGTTGTGCTTCGACTCATTTATTAGCGTCCAACCACCCAAAATCTTGAACCACCATGAATGGCAGACAACTGCTTAAAGTACCACGAGAATGCAGTCTCTTTTTTCAGCGTACCCTTTAACGGTAAAGGGTTAAAGATATTGCTTTTAACTTTCCTAAATCCTTTACTGCCGCGGTTCATTGTGGTCCCTTTCTAGATAATGTAACCGGACTATTTTTGCCGTTCTGTGACGTCAAAACGCTATATATGTTATTTGTCCTGATTTAGACACCTCTTGGTGCAATATCCACAAGCGAAGGGCATTAGAACCTACAAAGGGGTAAAGGAATGCGTCAGAACGGCCATTTCTGCTGTATCATACCGATACAAGTTTCTGTACAGTTACTTTAGTAAAGTTTTCATGTTGCCGTACAACAACCTTTCAAATCGCCGTACTCCCAAAGATCCTTGTTTTCGAGAATAATTCCATCATATCTTGATTGTTGCGTATGAAACTTATACCGAAGTCAATTCCAAATGTCCGGAATATTTTGATATTAAAAACCAAGGTAACAAGCTTTGTAAGAACGGAAAACGAACGGTTTTCAATGGGATATGGTGGTTTGAGCAGTACTAGCTAGTAGGATTTCGCTGTTTTTTGCAGCATGCAGGAATATTATTTTTGACTCACGATCATGGACAACAGTTGGACATCTCTAAATACCGATGCTTATCGTTTGGTAGGAAGACACTCATTAAAAACCATTAAAAAAACAAGAGGACCATGATGGTCCTATATCGCTCACCTGAGTACCAAGCAGTAAAGGTCTACAATGAAGATAAATACCAAATATCGAAGTGCAAGGCCAAAGCTCTAGGTCTTCTTGGTTTAGACATCTCTAGATACCGATGCTTATCGTTTGGTAGGAAGACACTCATTAAAAACCATTTGAAAAAACAAGAGGACCATGATGGTCCTACATCGCTCACCTGAGTACCAAGCAGTAAAGGTCTACAATGAAGATAAATACCAAATATCGAAGTGCAAGGCCAAAGCTCTAGGTCTTCTTGGTTTAGACAAGAAGATAATCTTTCTTAACCAAACCCGGTTATATAAATATTTGTGAGAAGTTTGAATGATATTTTTCCAATAGTTGTTGAAAAATAGGGAGAACAAGAAATTTCATCAAAGGAAAATAACTTTGTAAAAATTCAATGAACCGTCACCAAAATATAATATGCACATTCTTGCTTGGCACCTAGTCTCTCTAAAGTTTGAATGAAATCTGTCGTGTAGTTGTTGAGAACTAGCTCTAACAAGAAAATGCTACAGAAAGACTGATGGATGGATGGACCGACAAGCTGACTCCTATATACCTCCAGAACAGAGTTTTGAAGGAATAATAACAAAGCCCTAGGCCTTTTGGTGTGTGGCAAAAAGTTGCCTGATTTGAACAAACTTAGTAGAGAATGTTTGCCGATTCAAGACTTTCTATACAAGTTAGTATTATAATGTTGTTAAATACACCAACAACTACAGTGGTTGTCCAGGGACATGTTCATGGGTAATTGCTATTGTAAACACATAAACAATGTATTTACACTTGCAATAGTCTTGCACCAACCTTTCAATGCGTCCAGCTTACAAACATTTGACCTTCAAGTGTGACATTGACCTTGGCCCTACCTGAACAGATCTTTCAAATGGTACTTCAATTCATGGTGGAGTATATGCCCAAAATCTATGGGGGGGGGGGAGTGTGTGTCATAAACTTATTTATAAATTAAGACAAACACCACAAACTGAAGAACAAAAATTATAATGACTTCTAAGATTTACAAGATAAAATCTGTACTACAGAGTTAAATGAATGAACAAAAATGAACTCAAAATACAATGAACACAATGTTCAAAGATACATCCTAACAGCCAGAGAGAAAAATGCTGTCAAAGCCTTTAACCCTTTACCACATTGCAAAATTTTAGATCTGTCCAAATTGAAAGCATTTGCAGACAACATTTTCATATTGGCTCAAGTGACACAATATTTCTTTGATAGGGTAGAAAACTTTGTGGGAAAAAGGAGAAAATGCTAGTTCCCAGCATTTTTTCCTTTTCCCACAATGTTTTCAAAAGTTTTCACAGAATGTTTCTCATCATGTGACCTAGCGCATATTGTCAAGGTTCTGCAATTTATAGCTGCATCATGGAAAAAAGGGGTCTTCATGTTATATTTCATTTTTCACCAATATCTCTTTAATTACTGGACATATCTCAACAGATTTGGATGAAATTTTCACACATCAAGTGACCTATCGCATATTGTCAGGGTTTTGGAATTTATTGCTGTGTCATGGAAAAAGGGGGCTTCATGTCAAATTTAAACTGCATCCGTCCGTGCTGAATAGATAAAAGGAAAAAATGATCAGGTGGGAACCAAGGCTAGGGGTACGCAAGACAGGATGTTTTATCAGACAGTGTAGATAAAGATCAGACTGCAGTTGGATATATATGCCTTATATTCTGCAATGCATATTACAAACAAATTTTTTAGACTGGTCTATAATTCAAAGCATTTGCAGACAACAAAATAAATTTGTCTCAGAAAATGAACTTAGATTTGGGATGAGTAGAGAACATTGTGGAAAAAGTTAAAAAAAAATCCTGGTTACCTGAGTGCTTGGCCTAACTGAAATTTAAACTTGACATCCCTGCATAGTTAGCCCTGTAGGTAATGAGCTAACAGGCTTGGCTCAAATCATTAACAAACAACAAAATTTAATCCTTAAACCCAAAGGCCATTTTCATTCCAGAATGAGTCCAAGATGATAACCACTGCGTGGGTGCCTTTTGTCTGCAGTGTTTCAACAAAGCAGACAGTATAGATCAATGATCGGACTGCACATTTTGTGCAGTCTGATCTGAATCTACAACTAGACACAAAGGCAACTATAGTAGTGAAAGGCACTTAAAGGATTAAGACTTGTCCAAATTCAAACCATTTGCTGACAACAAAATAAATGTGACTCAAAAATTTAAATTTGATTTTGGTTAGGTGGAAAACATCGTGGAAGAAGGAAAACATGCTGGTTACAAGTATTTCCTCTTTTTCCCACAATATTTTCAAGAGCCTTATTTCTCACAGGCGTGAAAACTTGGGATTGTGTGGTAAAGGGTTAAATAGAACAAGACTTTAAAAGTTCATTCTGTGCACCTTTATGTCCTGTTTTGACCCAGGGGCATCATTTGAACAAAATTGGTAGAAGTCCACAAGGAAATGCCACATACCAAATATCAAAGCTCTAGGCCTTCTAGTTTCAGACAAAAACATTTTTAAAGTTTGCTCTATATACAATTTTGCCCAAAATTGTGACTCCTGGAGTTAAAGGGTTAATTCAATTCTTTTAACAACTTTGGTAGAACTTCACCCAAGGAATGTGCCTGTCAAGTTTCAACATGATTGGTTTAGGAGGAGAAGATGTTTAAAGGAATTGTGGAAAGACGGACGCTGGACAACGACGAATCACAATACCTCACCCAGCAATTCGTGCCCAGGTGAGCTAACAAATAGGCCTAACCATTGTCTGTGGCTTGCGATAAACAACATAATGATGAAGTTTCATAACATTTTGTCCTGTAGTAAAAGAGATATTAATCCATAATGAAAATATATGTGAAGCCCCCCTTTTTCCAGGACACGACATTTAATCAAAAAAGCTAAACTAATGATATTGGCGGACTATCATAAGGAACACATGTATGAAGTTTCACAAATTTTTGTCCAGGATTTTGAGTTGAAGATACATGTATATTGATCCTTAACAGAAATATACATGAAGCCCCATTTTCCTATGAGACAGTATTTGATATCAAAAAGGGAAAAAAAAAAAAAAAACAACAATAAATATCAGCGGACATCATTAGGAACACCTGTATGAATTTCTATTAGTTTTTGTCAAGGATTTTAGAAGATATCTGTCCTAAAAGATGGACAAACAGATGGTCATTGGTCCATGACGAAATTAACCATTTAGCCCCCTTTTTTCATGACATGGAGTTTCATGAAATAAAAACAAATAACTATTGTCTGTGGCTTGCAATAAACAATAAAAAGATGAAGTTTCATGACATTTTGTCCTGTAGTTAGAGATATTGGTCCACAATGAAAATATACATCAAGCCCCCTTTTTCCATGACACAGCAATAACTGGTCCTATTAGACCTACAATCAAACTCATTCGAGATCTTATGGTCATATATATTTTGACCAAGTTTGGTGCTGATTGATTTAAATTTGTAGATGCTAGAGTGTAAACAAAGTCAAATGTAGCATTTTTTTTAATTCAAGGGCAAATAACTCCAGTCGTTCTGGTCCGATTAGACACATAATCGAACTCATCCGAGATCTTATGGTCATATACATTTTGACCTAGTTTAGTGCCGACTGGTTAATATTTGTAGATGCTAGAGTGTAAACAAAGTCAAATATAGCAATTTTTCTATTTCAAGGGCAAATAACTCCAGTCGTTCTGGTCCGATTAGACACATTATCGAACTCATCCGAGATCTTATGGTCATATATATTTAGACCAAGTTTGGTGTTGATTGGTTAATATCTGTAGATGCTAGAGTGTAAACAATGTCAAATATAGCAATTTTTCTAATTCAAGGGCAAATAACTCCAGTCGTTCTGGTCCGATTACACCCATAATCGAACTCATCCGAGATCTTATGGTCATATACATTTTGACCAAGTTTGGTGCTGATTGGTTAATATTTGTAGATGCTGGAGTGTAAACAAAGAAAATGTGGACGACGGACGGTGAGTGATCACAATAGCTCATCCTGAGCACTTTGTGCTAGGGTGAGCTAAAATGATTGACTCACCCCACTACATGCCATGACTACCTTTTGTGTCGACTCGGCTAGTACCAAGTTCTGGAGTCGATGCTACACGGTGCTTTCAGCTGAGTCTGATAGCTCAACCTTTGAAACATACAGGGCTTCAAACAGGGGATCCACCCATTCCATGCTCCAGTTTTGGCTGATTTCTTTCTGTAGATTAATTATAATCATTGAAACAGAATTCATTCTTCTCTCAGGGCTGACCATTGTTTTGATGATGATTTTGGAAAAGCAGCCAGAGGCTAGGGAAGAGAATGTGTGAAGTACTGATAACCCTTTACCAGACGACAAAAGTTTAGCCTTATCCAAATTGAAAGCATTTGCAGACGACAATTTTAATCTGGCTCAAATCGTGCAATTTTTCTTTGATATGGTAGAAAACATGGTGGGAAAAGGAGAAAGTGCTGGTTACCAGCATTTTCTCCTTTTCCCTCAATGTTTTCTAAAGGCTTCTTTATCAGGGTGGTTAAAAGTCGGGATTATGTGGTAAAAGGTGAAAAGAAACTTCAGGAAAAGCATAGATACATGTAGATGTGCCGGCTGCCGCGATATCATTATTTGGAACAATATTAAAAACGGTTTTTAATTCTTTACCAAATGACAAAAATTTGGACATGACCAGATTCAAAGCATATGCAGATGACAAAATAAATATAGTCTGGTACCCCGCCGTACTTCAAGAGTATGTCGGGCAAAGTGTAATAATGGCGGCCCCCGTTGGTAATATACAGAGGTAACGGGATATTATTATTTCACTTGATCGAATCGGATCATAGGCTTAATTCAAAACAGATCGCTTGCAATAAAGTAATGGCATTTAGTTTTTTTTTTTTAATTGTTGGTCCTATTTAGCGAGAAAAACTACATATCAGAAATGCTTGAGTATCCGAAATTTCAATGGACCCGTATCACGCCTGAAAACAGGGCTACTTTTAAAATGATTCATGGTCAAATTTATATTTAAACCATACCCCAAAAGCACGTTTTAGATTCGGTCATGTACATTTTTTACAAAATTGATTTCATTTTATTCACTGATCAAACTGGATCACATGAAATTGGAAAAAAAACAGGAAAGCATGAAGGGCTACGCTTGAAGACGCCATTGAGGCCGCGATTATTGCGCTTTGCCTGACCCGATAACGTAATGGTGGGGGCAGGTAATCCAGACTAAAATAAATGTAGCTCAGAAGATGATTTCTGTCTTTAACAGGGTAGAAAACATTGTTAGAAAAGGAGAAAATGCTGGTCACCGGCATTTTCTCCTTTTCCAACTATGTTTTCCGAAGCATTCTTTAGTATGTATTGAAGATCAGACTGCCAATTTTGTCATAATTATGGTTGTCTGATCTCGATCAGCACTTGCTGTAAAAGCATCAATAGGTGTGAAATGCACTTAAAGAGTTAAAATGCTATGATGGCCAAACACATAGAACGGATTTTTTCCCGAATGTACATGAAACTCAGATTTTGCAGTGGTGTATAAGATACAGAACTATGGATACTTACAATCCAAGATCAGACTTCACGTTTGGTGAAAGCCGATCTCGAACCACGCTGCCCACACTTAGGAAGCATGCATATGATCCCTAATGCAAACTAAGCTGTGTTCTGACACTTTTCTTTCCGAGTAAATTGGTAAAAAAAGAAAAGAAAAAAATAGGCTGTTTGGGAAAAAAAAGCACAATTTTCCGATGGATTAAACAACGAAGGTTCTTCGATGTAGATACCGCGGATTGATACTACATTCGTACCCAAATTATTTCAACACTTTGAATATTTTTCCGCTTAATTTAGTAGGTATTGTCAATACAACAACAAAAAACATTTATGAATTATCCCTTTCAAACAATTTCCAGTCTTATGAATAAATGTGGTTGTCCGTAAAGGCGGAGAGTTTCGATACTACAGTGAAAAACGCATTAACTCTGTACCACGCAATCCCGACTTTTAACGACCCTAAAAAGGAAACCTTTTGAAAACATTGTGGGAAAAGGAGAAAATGCTGGTAACCAGCATTTTCTCCTTTTCCCACAATGTTTTCTACACATCCCATAACAAATTTCAATTTTAAAGTCGCATTTAATTTGTCGTCTGCAGATGCTTTCAATTTGGACTAGTCTAAAATTTTGTCGTTTGGTAAAGAGTTAAACCCTTTACCAAACGACTAAGGTTTAGACTTGTCCAAATTGAAAGCACTTGCAGACGACAAACTAGATGTGGTGCCAACAATACAATTTTCGGTTTAAAGGGTAGAAAACGTTATAGGAAAACCAACTTTTTCTCCCTTTTCCACGATTCTTTCAAAAGTCATCTTAAAAAGGTCGTTAAAATTCGGGGTTCTATGGTAACGGGTTTAACCCTTTACTACACAATCCTGAGTTTTAACGACCCTGAGGAAGAAAGCTTTTGCAAACACTGTTTGAACAGAAGAAAATGCTGGTAACCAGCATTTTCTCCTTTTCCCACAATGCTTTCTAACATTTTAAACAGTTTCGCTGGATTGTATTTGCAGTCGTTTAAAGATGTCGAATTCATGTAGTTGGCGCTTTAAGAGTTTAGAATATTTTGAAAAGGGGGGTATGATCAATGACTTTTCAAGTAGACCTGCAGCAAGCCAAGTTCAAGTACCTCATACCCTCCGCTTTGTACGCTCTTAACGACACTCTTCTTTGATAGTAGATGGTAGAGAGTACGATTCCCAGCCTGGCTACACTGAACACTTTAAATTGTCCGCATGTGGTCTTACATGTCGTTATTTCAATATCCAGAGGATATTTGGTTTTTTTTTTTTTAATTTTTCGGTGAAAGATCGAAATTCATTTCATCGAGTGAACATCATCGCGTGGCGCAGCCAGGAAGAAAAATATTACCGATGTTCATGAGATGAAATAAATGTCGATCTTTGACCAAAAGAAAAAAAACCCTCTTTATTTCATGCTTCTAACCCCTTTTTTGTTGGTACTTTCATCAAAATCCTGTAAAGTTGTGTTTGGTAATTCCCCGTGGCGTACCCCCCCCCCTCACATAAGAACGCATTACTAAATTACGTAAAGCTCGAGAAATATAGCGTAAAGGAGATTTAATGCATCTCCGTGATCACTATACCTATCAAGTAATCGTGTAATTTAGGATCCTTATATGACATTTCGTCTAACAACCGACTGAATCATGAGGTAGAATGGTCCTTTGACATGCAGAATATTGATCTAAAGCAAAAAGTGTCGACTCGTGTCAGCCTGCACGGACTGCGCTATACTTTTTGCAGATCCATTACACCCCCTTTTCACAGAACATGGCTCATTTCTGTTGAAATGTCGGTGCCTCAGTCTGTTTGTCTGCATTAACTGTAAGTCATCCAGCTAGGCGCTTTCCCCGTATTTTTCTGGTTCGGCCCATTTGCTCTTTGTTCCAAGTAGTTGGTCGTCACAATTAAAGAGCTGAACCAATGCTGAAAATGACACAAAACATCAAGTAGAGCGTGTTATTTACTCAATATTGGCATCGTCATGCGATGTCAAACTACAATTTTAGAAGAAATAATAAAATCAACTTCACTGTTACACACAACATGTTCTTTTTCTTTGTAATTTGCATTTATAGACTTCTGCAGCACTTTCTTTTGGTTTTTAGGAACTTGCGGAATTTAGGATCTGACAAAAGTTGGCATTTGAGATAAAAATTCATCAAACAGTTCTAGAGAAATGTCAGTAAGCCTTTGGCTCGCTTAATAATATTTTTGTAGACCAGTTTAATAAAATTCTAGATCTATCTCAAAAACCAACGAATGTCACATTCTTTTTATCACATAACGATACATCGTGGATTGTAGGTCAAGATAGGTAAAACTACACTTGCACTCGTAGGGATTTTAATGAATAAACACGACTCATTCTCCGGAAGTTGTATAAAATGACGTTACATATGACGTCACGTAATACCGATTTCATATTTTCTAACTCTTCAATTGAAGGCGGAAACAGTAGTTCCTGACACTAGTTAGCGCATTTACCCAATATTTTTCGCTCCGCTACTTGTGAAAATATTATCGATGATGTCCACTCGATGAAATAAATTTCGATCTTTCACAAAAAAAAAAAAAAAAATCCTGTATGTAATTCACTTTTAGATTTCTATAAACTACTGAAAAGCATATAAGAAAAGAAAAATCATAATTTGTATAATATGAATATAGGCAAAGCCTACAGGCGAGCAGCGCTACTTTGATGGAAGTAAATCTCCAAATCAAATGCCTACAAATTGTAGGGGTAGAACTGGATCTATTTCTTACTTTTATATAATCTCAATAAAGTTCAAATATAATTTATCTTGAGCAGAATTAAGCAAAGCACACCACCAGTAAAGAATGTAGGCCTAGACAAATGTATACAATAAATCACCCCACTCCAACCTCCTAAAAAAGAAAAACGGGTATTTCCTGAATGGACTAGATAGCCCTTTAAGATATTCAAAATTAGGTTTCGTGCCATTTGTTTGTATTGGAGTTTAACATCGTTTTAATGGCTTTGGTCATATCAAGGCAGTCATTGCACCTACACATGTGTTTCCTGGCTTTCTTACATGAGTACTGACACAACTTCCTTTCCAAGCTACTGACCACTTTTCTGTAATGCATCAGAGGTGAGAGGTGAGAAATCAGAAAGAAAGTTTGCCTCAACCGGGTATTGAACACGCAACCACCAGGTAATGCGTCAGACACGAGTAGTTAGTATAATGCTCGATCTGGGACATTACCCTTATGATGCATAATCGCCTTACGCAAAACGATATAGGTTAACGAATTAAACCAGATATTAAATGATGCTGGGATGCTTATGCAAATCCAACAAGCTTATACATGTCAACCCACTTTAACCAATCAAACCCCTCTTAAAACAAACCATCAATCTTATGATTTTAGTTAGCATTTATCCAATATACCATGCATTATCAATTTCATGTAACATACACAACCGCATGCTCATAAAATTAACAGATATTATACTTACGCTAAACCATTTAACTAGCTTCATAAAACAAAATAGTTTAACCTCTTTCTTAGTCGTTTTTACTTAAATTCAAATTATAAAAAAAATTAAAAATTTTTGATTAAGAAAAAAAAAAAAAAAAAAAAAAAAATCAGCTAACCAACAAACCCATCAGCCAACAAACCCTTACATCAGTTAATCGCTTAACCTCCCCATCAACCAACGCGTCATGCAATGGCTAACCGGTTTATGAGTTAGTGAGCGGGTTTTTAAGATTTTGATGAAAAAAAAAATTTTTTGAATTTATCTTTAAAATATTAGTAAAAGCATTATAGAAAAAAGATGAACAGAAGAAAAGCTCTTGGAGATAATAAAAAAGGACAAATAAGTTTTTACAGGGATAACACCATGATAAGACAAATAGAAACAGAAAATTTATCCGATCTTTCTAATTGCCTTCTTGAAAGGATAACTAAAAAACTTAATGAAAATTATGTGAGTAACAGTATTCTAGACGGAGTTATTAATTTCATGGGTGAAAGGAAAGTTAAAGGTGAAAACAGAAATGAGAAAATGAAGCTAATAATTATTGCTTATGCTGAAACATTACACGAGCAAGTTGTTGAAAAAGTACAGAGATATAAAACAGTAAAATAAAGAATCTTATTAAGAAGAGAAATATTAGACATGATTGACAACCTTTTTGTAATAGAAGATTTATTAAAAGATGACATACAAAAAATGTAAAAACATTTCTTTTCCAATTAGATAAATATTTAATCTTTTTACTAGATTAAATATTTTATTTTGTTTTTGGTCTTGCCCCATATGCTTCATCAGTCAGCCTATAATGACCCCATGATAAAGTTCTATAACTTCCATCCCTCAGTATCAAACCCTTTTTATCATCCTCAAAGCTTAATGCTATTTTATTTATTTTTATAGTGGATAACTCATGAAGTTTACTTTTATTCCTCCCATACTTACACAAAAATCTTTTTCAGTATCCAAACAATCTTTATAAGTTTTAAATTTTAGGTCATTCTTAATCACAGACTTTTTAACTCCTTTACATTTTTTAGTTTCTGATGAACTATCTTCATAAACAAACATACCATCTTTATTGGTTACCGCTTTACCTTCTTTATCTTTTCTTAAGATAAATTTTTTCATAGCATAAGTTTTTGCTCCTGGACTTACAAATCCAGTTAAAAGGTCTCCTTCTAATTCATCCTTAAACTTACCTAACACATTACAATTTTTATCACCATACAATGGATGATTAGGTGGATAATTACTAAAGTCAAACAAATCATTAGCATCCTCTTTTAAATCTTCATACAAGTCTTCAGTTTCTATTGTTAAAACTAAACTATCAGTATCAGTATAGCACATAAATACTTTATCTTCACCAAATTTATTTTTAAAATAGTTATAATAATCTTCTAACATAGTTGTTTTGCTAATATCAAGTATGCTTACTCCTAAATAAATTGGTTTATCATATTTAATCCATGTTTTTTTCATATGTACCGCAACCAAATTTTCATCAAATATAGTATGATTATGAAAGTTATGTTTTGCAGTTAACTTTTTAAATCGTTCACTATTTTCACCATTAACTAATTCTAAATTTACTCTATTTCTTATGTTTTCCATAGTTTTACCAAAAACAGAATTCATTGCTAACTTCCATAAATTATCTAAAAATTTATTTTTATCCTTTTTTGCTTGTGTTCTTAAATTTACACACTTATCAACATATTTTTTAATAGCGGTACTCTCTTGATATTTTATTCCACGATGTATTTTTTTAATTTTTAATCCTAATCTCTGGTAAGTCTTTAAAGCTTCATGATGAAGTATATATTTTTCCTTATCATTTAAGTTTGGTATTAACTTTTCTACTTTACTAACTTTTAATTTTTCTGCTGCTAAAGGCATTTCATTATGCAAATCATGTAAATTTTTAGGATACTCTAAATCAACCTCCAGGGTACATGAATATTTTTTCCAGTTATTTAATTCTTCATCTGTCATCCACTTAAAATAGTTTACAGGTAAAGGCTTACTCATAGCCCAAGGATAAAGACTGTTTTTATCAATATAAAACAAATATTTACTAGGTTTTGATGAATCATATTTATCACCCATATATTTATTGTTTGCATCTGCATATCTAATACTTGTCATGCAAACACCACCCCTTTTTGATGCTTCAAAAAAGTTAAGCATATTAATATCAGTAAGTTTTTTTAATTTTATTTCGCTTACCTTAAGCATAGCATCCAATCCATATCCAGGTAAAGTATAATACCAAGCAGGATCTAAACCAATTTCTTTATGCATAGAAAATCTAAAGTTTTCCATAACATCAGCTAAAAGTACAACATCTGTTTCATTATATAGTTGTAAATAATCAGACATAGTTTTGCAACCAAAAACATCCCACACTTTTAACGCGTGTGCCAAATCTTTTTCTTTAATTCCTTCTCCATTTAAGCTTGAATAAAATTCTTCTATATGTGGTAGTTGTGTTTCATCTAACTTATCAAAACTATCCATCCATTCATAAGGAAAGATACCCTTTCTACTGAACAATTTTAATTTTTCTTCTGTATATCCACCACGATGTTTTTCTAAATAATACTTTAAATTTTTTAAATCATTATCTTTTAAATTTTCTACAATTTTTTCTAAACTACTAGCTAAAAACTTAAAACTATCAAGAAATCTTAATTTAATATTTTTATTTCCTACCTTTAGATATTTTGTAAAACTAATATATTTTTCTTCATTGATAGGAATACAATCAATTCTACCACTTTTTTTACCAAGATACTTAATAAAAATATGTGCATCATAACCAGATAAATTATGAAAGATAACAGGTATAAAATTTGGAACTTTTGCTTTTAGATTACATTCATTATGTGCGGCTCCTCTATAATTACCAGTAAAATGACAATGATCTCTTACTTTATAATTTTCATGAGTAAATTTACCACCACATATCCAACATTTTACTTCATTTTTATGTTTTTTAACTTCATCTTCAGTTAATTTTTCCATTTCTACTGGGTTTTTATAAAATTCATTAAAAAGTTGTTTAGCATCCTTAGTTAAAGTATCTATAAAATGTTTTTCGGCACCCTCACCTACATATCCTCTTAATACTGGTTTCATAATTTCACTATCAAAACTACAAATTAAATAGTTATAACTTACAGGTATATGCTTTTGTGTTTCAATGGTATTACTTGTTTGTTGTGTATCTGGTTCTATTTTTTGTAATATACATTCAAAATCAGCAATAACAACAAATGGTACAAGTATTTTTCTACAATAGTTTTTAAACTTTATTAAAATTTCTTCAGGATTTTCAGGATCAAACTTAGGCATTATTAAATCAACTCCATCATGATCTTCACAACGCTCCATATGCTTTTCTAAAAGTTTTTCACTTCCAAAATGGTTCATACAAAGCATACAATACTCAACATTATGATTAGAGGCTGTTTGAGTTCTCAGTAAAGCATTAATATTTTTTATTAAAACATAATGTGATTTTTCTTCTTCATCTTCAATATATAACAAATTTATATGATTTTCTTTTAAACTTTTTATAGCTCTAATCCGTTTGATTTTTTCCTTACCTTCTACTATCCCAAAAACATTAACGCTAATTGTTGGATTTTGCCTTTCAAACTTATCTATATCAAGTAAAGAAACAGGATATTTAATTCCTTTCATATTTAAGCTATTTTTCTCAGATTTTAAAGGATAAGTTCTTTCAGGGTGACTATCTGTTGGATTTAAATGTCTCAAAATACAATCTGTAAAACATTCATCATTCTCACTTTTCATATTAATACATGCCTTTTTGTTAGCAATCCACTTTGGTAAAGGTATCCATCCACCTGCTCTTAATGGTTCATAAATAACACTATGCAATTTTAAATGAATCACACTATTAAACGTCCAACCACTACCATTTGAAATAAAATTAATGAAATTTTCTAAAATTCTTTCCATCATTTCTTCGTATACTTTTTCTATATCAGTTCCTTCTAAAATAATCTCATAACCATCTTTATCAGAAGAAGAAAAATTTGCTTCTACTATTTGTTTAATTTTACCCTCTCCTCTTTCCATAAAACATTGAAGATTTAATTTTACTTTATGACCATGCATGCTTTTTAAAAGTTTTACAATTGTTGGTTTTGTTAGCATTAAAAACTCTTGTGGTGTTTTAACAGATATACCATTTATTTTATGTTCAGTTGCATAATTTTTTAAGGCAGATTTATTTTGTATTATTTCTATTTTTTCCTCTCTTTCTTTATCATACATACTTTTTATTTTATTTTTTAAAGCATTAAGTTCTGATGATATACTATCTGGTACATCTCTAACATTTTCTAAACTCCTTAACAAATCATTAACTGAAGTAGTTTGTTGCCTGGTTGGACTTTGTCTTTGTGGTATATAGGGCGTTGGTTGCAATATTGGTGTATCAATGGTTCCGTGGTTTATATCTAATATTGAAGGTCCAGTATTGATTAAAAGGGTAATTAAATCATTTCGTCTAAGCCTTGAGTATCTTCTTAATCCCCTTTCCCGTGCTAAATTTCTTAATCCAGTTACATTGTATCTATCAAATTGACGTTCCATTTTTTTAAATAGAAAAATCTTTCCTTAAGTCAAATTTTATTATTTTTTTCATAAATAATAAAATTAAAGAATGTCAATTTTATATTTACCATTCCATACTCTACCATTCCAGTTTTCAATTGTTTGTGGGCATCGGTCAATAAACTTACTTGCCTTGTAAATTGATGGAAACTCTTTTACCTCTTCAGTTTCAACATCCTTTAAGGTAACCCTCTTTGGGTTTTTAGCAATATCCTTTAATCTATCATAATTAGGAATTTTTTTAAAATATTTTTTTTCTTCCTCTTCAGGATATAGTCCATGCTCTTTTAACACATCAATAAACTTTTTCTTGTTCCAATAGGAATAAAACTTAATATTGTTATCTGTTAATATCTTTTTAAAATCAGCAACCTTTTTCATATTTTTATTTAAGTAAAAATTTACTTAATATACTACACTCATCTTGTTTCCATCACTCTGGAAGTTAATTAACCTATCACTAAGTAAAACCGCAAATGCTTCAGTATTTGGTGGAGGATTTGCAGTAAATGTTGTTTTAATATGAATATCAGTTACAGAATACTTTAACCTTTCACTTTGCTTTGATACATCAAATACAAACAAAGGAAAGAGAGTTTTATAATCTGAAGGAGTAATATTAGGGTTTGATACCAATTCATCCATGTTAAAAAACTTTTTTCTAAACAATGCGGCTTCACTATATATTCTACTAATTTGATTAGCAGTAAAATTTATATAATAATCATAAGCAGGGTATTTTTTTGAACCTAACATTACATGAATATTTTTAACATTTAAGCTATCAAATATAGCAGGGTTTTGTTCTGATTACCACTTTTATTAGTTTGAAAACCAACAATTAAGAAACGTGGCACTTCAGGAGATGATTTAGCTGATAGTCTCCAAGTAAAACCTGTTGCTGCCTGAGGGACCGCAATAGAGTCGCTTTGTATCATTCTATACCCAACTGGAAATTTTTCTTTCTTCTCAATAAATTTATAAAGTTCCAACCTATTACCATCTTCTGGCTCTACATGTGGCATAAACCAAGATACACTCTGTAAATCAACTATGCCAGCTTCATGCCTAGCGGGATTTCCACCTGCAGCTGCAACAGTAGCAGGTCTATAAATTGCATCATTATCATTGTTTCTTGTTAAGGTTAGTGTTTGTTTCATACCATATAAAACTTTGTTGTAATCTTCACAAAAACCAAATATATGTTTCAATGGTATCCTAAAACTAAATGTTCCTTTATCTACGTTAGCTATATTATCATCATTTGCACCTAAAATATAATCTCTTCTAACTTTAAAACCTACATTATTATCCATATTAGCATCTGCACTGGTATCCTTATACCATAGTTGATTTAATCCTTGAGATTTAGAAAAGTCATCAGGGTATTTTAACAGTCCCAACATTGTAGTAGTTTGACCAGGGTAATTAATGCTTTCTATCTCTTGTCCACTAAGTTGGTATCTGATATTTTTAAACAAATACATCAGCCCATTGTTTATCAAGGTTACCCAATCACGATCATTAGCTGAGTTATAAACGGTTCCATCTGTTTTTCTTAATATACCTATAAAATGTAAATATGACTCGGAAGGATGATAAAAAATATCTTGAGTTTCGATTTCAGTCCTAATATTTCCTCCAGGGTTGTTTAAATTAGTCCCTGTAATAGGAAGATACTCATAATATTCATATTCATTAATACTATCATCTTTAAAAATTGGTGCTTTAATATTTAAAATATCCATTTTATTATATATAATTATAATTTTTAAGTCAAATTATAATTGTTTTAATATTCTACCCATAGTTGAGGGAATGACTTGTTTTCATCATTTACATACACACCCTTAAGTTTAATATTTTTAAGTTTTTCTATTGTTCGGTTTTTTCTCATTTTAGGATATACTCTATTTCCGTAAAGAATGGTTACCTTTGGAATACCATTTTTTTCTAAATATTGATTTACATCTTCTTCAATTTCCTTAATGATATCAGCTTTTTCAGGTGACAATTTTAAAACTGCTTTATTATAGTCATATTTTATATTACTACTATCTAATACTTCACAATCTTCATCAAGTTTAAAATTTGCAAAAAGGATACTAACCCTTTTTGTATTGTATTTTTCATAATGCGTTAAATTAAATTTTAGATTTGGCATTCTTTTTTATTTAATGTAATAATTTACTTAACTTAAATTTCATAATACTTTAACTCCACCACCCTTACTATTTAACTTCTTAACTAAATCTTGTATAGCAATTGCACTACCATCTATTAAGGTATTAACATTTTGCGTTGCAGGTTGAGTTGTTGTAGTAGGCTTTTGTGTATATTTTTCTATAATCTTTTTAGATTTTGGTGTTAAAGCCTTTTGAACTAACTTTTTACCTGCATCAATTGCTGCCGTCTTTCCAACCTCTAATGCTTTTTTTGCTCCTTCCTTAGCTACACTCTTACCAACATCAACTGCTGAAGATGCAATTTGTTTAGCTGCTTGACTCGTAAATAGTCTTGTAAGAAAATTGCTTAAAGTATCAAATATTCCTGCTCCTCCATAAGCATAATTTCTTTTAAATCCTCTCTTTTGTGATGTAATCATTTTTATAGTATAGACATTAATTTTTTATAACTCTTTGAATTTAAAACACGTTGTCTTTTTAATTCATCACAAATACTTACAAGCTCATTTCTTACACCTGTATTACCAGCTCCTTTACTTGCCATTAAGAGGTCTAATCTTTCTAATAGAGCGTTAGAGTCAGATGGGATTACGGTAATTCCTTTTCCAAGGACTGAATCATTCCAAATATGCCTAAGCATGTTATTCCACTTGTATGATTTACTGCTTTTTGGAAATTTACTTTTCGGGTCATTATTTCGATGGAGGGTACCAGATTTTAACATTATCTCCTTGTAATTATCAAAATCATCATCATCATATTTATCTTTGTCTGGGTTTTTAGCCACAATTAACTCCCACAGACCAGGCGTACCATCATAGGTTTTATCTGCAAATAAAAAATCATTTCCTAAAATTTCAAATTCCTGATTGCCGATATAAAATTTACCTTTTTTGTCATATAACCCATACGTTGTATCAGCTTCATCCTTATTGGTAAATCTTCTTAGTTGCTTTGCTGCAAGTGGCCCAATAAGTAATAATGGGTCTTCATCCTCTTCTTCAAGAAGATTCATCATTTTAAATAATTCTTCACGTTCAGCATCATCCATTTCCGATTTTTCATAAGCTTTTATAGAAGGAAATTCTGGAAACTTAATAGCCTGTGGTAACTGTTCAATTCCCTCTTTAATAGGTTTAAGCCCTTCTGTAATCTCCTTTGTTGCAGCTTTTTGTGTTTCTGTAATAGGTCTAAAAAACTTCGAAAGATCTGTTTGTAATTCAATGTCTCCTGTTTTTTCTGCAAGCTGATTATCACGAATTCTTTTCATTGTTGCAAGATATTCTTTTACTGTTTGTTCCCTTTTCATAGGGTCTTTAATCTTTAAAAATGACATTTTTTTTTAAGTAATTAATTTTTTAATTAGTATTATCTATCTCACATGCACAAGAACACTTAAACTTAGGTGGTTTTATTTTTAATTTGAATGGCTTCCATTGTGTCTTTCTACTAGTCTCCTGAATTCCTCCCGTGCTTCTATTCGCCCCTTCTCTATTAAACTCTCTGATTCCTCTAGCTTGCTTTTTTTCTTCGTTTTACTTCTAATTTCTTCCTTCATTTGTTTGTATTTTTCCAATTCCTCCATAATCAAACTAAATTCTTCATGTTCTATTTTGTTGTCTGATATTGCTTTTGATATATGTGTAAGTAGTGTATTTAACTTTGAGTCTGCTAGCATTTTAATCTGAAGATGACACAAAAAGGGACCAGATCAGCCTGTGCAGTCTGTGACTTATCCGAGATGACACTTCCCATTTTTGTGCCATTTTCTGCTTCACAAATGTCTACTGTATGAAAAAATCTTATGTAGTTGTAAAGTGCCGTCTAAGATTAGCCTGCGTGGACTGTGCAGGCTAATCCAGGATGACACTTTATGCAAATGTCCGAAGGTCTCATTTCACATGTTGCAGGCCATATGTGTTTTACCTCATCACCACTAAGATCTCTTCAACTTTTATGAATCCCAGATCACTTTTCTCAGGGCAGCACTTTGGGGCCTTTAGCCTTCTTTTTTCCAGAAACTGTCATCTGCGTGGGAGTCTTTTGTATTGAGAATTAGCATGAGCCGGCATGGAGATGCAGCATTCTGCCAAGGTTTTCAGCTAGAGGAGCCACTGGCCCACCCAAGCTTAAAAAGTGGGGCTACCTTCATTCTACATGGGGCCAAGTCAGTCAATCCGAGAACCATTTATTTTGAAAACGTCTTTCATACAACAAAGAGGTTTTTGCTTAGAGGTGGGACTTATCTGTTGAGGTTTCTGGGTGATCTGAGTCTGTATGAGTCTGTATTCAGTCCGTCAATAGGCTCTGTCTGGGTATCTGTTTTTTATACCTCTAGCTACGAAGTAGAGAAGGGTATACTGGTTTCATCATGTCTGTCTGTCTGTCCATCCATCTATCTGTCTGTCTGTCTGTTAATGTTTTCGTTTCTGTGCTCTAACTCAGGAGCTGTTTGACCTAGGACCCTGAAACTTTATACAAGTGTTGCTCATGGCCCAAGGAGGTGCCCTATTGTTTTTGGGTCACATGGGTCATGGGTCAAGGTCACAGATTAATTTTGTTTTGAAAATTATTTCCGTCCTCTGATTGTGCTGCTTCAGTGACAAGGTGCTGGTGGAGGGTATTTATCTGCTTTGCAACAGTTCTAGTTTTTGACTGAGATTGGCCAAAATAACTTAGGATGGATCTGGTTTTTTCCACCAGTTTCTTTTTTGCAAAGACTGCGATCATCTGATGCAGAATGTACTCGAAACCACATACCTACAAAGATATCTATTGGTCAAAATTAGGGAAATCCCTGGTTACAGAAGAAGCTTATCCAATGAAAATAGCCTATACAAACAACAAAGTGGTTGCAGGCGTCTTTGTTTATTCCAATAACAAAATAGATAAAGCGGAAACTGCTCTGTAGTCTGTACCAGTTGATTTGCCCTGCATATTTTTCTTATGTATGGCCTCCGTGGCATATTTTTGATGCGCCTGTTGGCCCATTTGACGTGTTTTTAATGTGCCAGCTGTAGTTTTTTAGCGCTGATCCTGCAATGGGTGTCCTCAGCAGAACTCTTGAGATACCTGACACAGATTATTCCTTTACCACACAATCCCAAGTTTTAACAACTCTGTCAGGGAAGGCTTTTGAAACATTACAGGGAAAGGAGAAAATGGTGATATCCAATATTATTTTTCCTTTTCCCACAATGTTTTTTGGCCTTTTAAAGAGAAATGCCATCATTTGAGGCTTTTGAGCTACATTCAACTGTCCTCTGCATCTGCTTCCAATTTGGACAAGTCTAAAATTTTGAGGTCTGGTTAGGAGTTAACTAGTTACCATGTTTCGCACAGGTTTTGAAGAACCCTTAAATTCGACTTCAGTCTTGAAAATGACGAAAGCCTTAAAAAACCTTTAAAGAGTATAGAAAGTCCTTGAAAAACCCTTTAATCTAATAAATCGTAAGGCACAATGCACCGAATATCAGGTGACGTAATCGAAGAAAGTTTGCGAAGAAACCCACATTCCTTCATATCTTCATACAAGTGAGTATATACAGTAACAAGGAAGAGCACTGTCTACACATATTTTGAAGATGTAATTCGATATTGCGTCATATTGCATTTTGTTTTTAGACTGGTGGCTGACTTTCTACTTCAATTTTAGTAGAAAGTCAGGTACCATTACCGGTTTACTCTCTCCTTATCGCTTAAAGCATCTGTTCAAACTTTATCATATGTGTCAGCCATTTGTGAAAAACGTTGTCTGTAATAAAGCAGTTGTTACTTATCCTATGCATCAGTCAGTCATAGATTCTTTATACAACATAATGTGCCAACATAATCAAGGTAAAATATAGATTGTTATTGTATATAGCTATGTCCGTAAAAAGGCCTTAATTTCTGTTTCAAAAAGTTCTTGAAAAACACTTAAATTTTCCTTGAGAAATTCTGTATGAACCCTGGTTACCTTTAGTTAATACAATGCTGTAAAACAACATTCAGTCCCATTCTCTATGGAAGTCCCATCTTGACAATGAAATAATTCAGGTTAGCACTACAGGGTGATCATGGCCCTATTGTTTTTATCCTTAGAGTGCCTTCCCAGCTATAGTTGGCTTTGCGGCCAAAGTACATCCAGGTCAGACTGCCCAAAATGTACCGTACTGGACAAAAGCAATCTTGATAATTACAAATGTAAACGTTTTTTTTTTTTCTAGACTGAAAAGTCTGTTGTCTTCGTTAGACATCCTAAGTGTTAAGTGTCTTTTATAATTTCAGTCTAGGCAAAACCATCCAAGTGACTGCATTTCTCTTGGGAATGTTTTACATGCAGAATATCAGCTCTGTCCAAATATTTAGGTCTTTTGCTAAACTGAAACTGTCTGTTGTGTTTACCAGACATTCTAAGGATTTACTCTTTAGAACAAGACAAAATTTCAGACTTGTCCAAATTGAAAGCCATTGCAGACGACAAAATAAATGTGACTCAGAAACTGAAATTTGTCTTTTAAAGTGTAGAAAACATCGTGGGAAAAGGAGAAAATGCTGGCAACCAGCATTTTCTCCTTTTCCCACAATGTTTTTAAAGCCTTTTCTTTGTTAGGGTCATTAAAAGTCAGGATTGCGTGGTCAAGAGTAAAGTATCTTTTTGGTAATTTCAGTCTAGGCAAAACCATCCAAGTAACTGCATTTCTCTCGGGAATGTTTGACATGCAGAAGCTCAGCTCTGTCCTTATTGTACTGCCTGTAGCTGTCATACTTAACTGGGAAGATGAGTTCAAGAAATGGTAAGATTCCTTTATGAACCCTTAACCAAACTACAAAACTTTAGACTCCTCTAAATCCAACATTGTTGCAGACGGCAAATTAAATATAGCTGAAATGATGAATTTGTCTTTGATGTGATAGAAAGTAAGAAACATTGTGGGAAAAGGAGAAAATGCTGGTTACCAGCATTTCTCTTTCCACAGTGTTTTTTAAAAGCTTTTTTTCAGGGTCTTAAAACTCAGGATTGTGTGGCAAAGGGTTTATCCACCGAGCCTGGTAGTTCAATCATTTACATTGTTACGGGAGATCACTCCTTTCTTACTGCATAGCTTCTTCCTGTATAAAATCAATACCTGACAACTGTGTTAGGGAGAATTCTCTTTAGCTCGGGGGTTAGTCTATTGGTCTTTTAAACCTCAATAAACGAGGAACTTTGCCGCATGGGTTGGAATCCCAGCCCGAGCGGTTTATATTTGAGTTATGCAAACTTTCATGTTCGTAAGATGGGGGCTCGTCCGGGATTGGCCCATGAGCCATTTGTTGTCAGCCCGTTATTGGCCATTCAGCCATTTTGTTGTCTAAATAATAGACTTCCTGCCTAATAAAGCTTTCTGTCATCAAAATGATGACTTCTCTTTAGAGGGTGTGTTACAGGAGATCACTCCTTCCTTAATGCATAGCTTCTTCCTGTATAAAATCAATACCTGACAACTGTGTTAGGAAGAATTTTCTTTAGCTTAGGGGTTAATGTATCAATGGTCTTTTAAACCTCATTTAACGAGGATATTTGCTGCACGGGTTCGAACCCCAGCTGGAGTGGTTTACATTTGAGCTATGCATTTGTGGCAAACTTTCATGTTTGTAAGAACATACAGGACTTGAGAGCAGGGGTTTGCTGGCTTAAATCTCCTGCCTGGCTAATTTCTCTCCCAGGATTGATGATAGTCACTGTAACAGGGTTAATTCCTTTCTCACGGCTAATTATTGGTCTGAAGATGATTATGTGGGAAAGCAGCCAGTGGCTAGGGAAGCATTGACTTCATTTCACACAATGTTTACTTCTCTTTTATAGAAAAATTTTATTTTATGAGCCATTTCCAAATTGTCATCTGCAATTTGTTACAGTTTGGATGGGTCTAGGAATTTGCCATCTGGTATCTGGTATAGATAGTTTAAACATATTTATTTTACATCGATTGAGAAACAAATTCTTACAACTTACACTAATCTCTCTCAATTCTGCTTCCTGGAAACTACACCAGTACTCACGCCGAATGTGTGGTCCAATGAATAGTCCCAAAGTTGACATCGCCTCCTTGGTATCGAACTCGGGACCCTTTGATTACGAGGCCGATGCTGTACCTCACAACCACAGGCGCCACATCTGGTATAGAGTTACAAGCGTGGTGAAATACATGGAACTCTTTACCGCACAACAAAAGTTTAGACCAGCTCAAATTGAAAGTGTTTGCAGATGACAAATAAAATGGGGCACAAACGACAGTATCTGTCCTTGAGGTTGTTGAAAACATTGTGGGAAAAGAAGAAAATGCTTGTTAACAGCATTTTCTTCTTTTCCCGCAAAGTATTCAAAAGCCTTCTTCTTCAGGGTCATTAAAACTTGGGTTTGTGTGGTAAAGAGTTAAAAAGCAGTGCTTCCATGACGTCCCTCAACCTCTGAACTGTTCTAAGATAAGAATGAAACCAGACAGGGAAATTTTATATCATAGAGTCAAAAAAGCACCCCTCTGAAGTGAAGCTAAGCAATGAGCATGCCTGTCTCTCTTATTTAAATCTTTGCCGCACAACAAAAAATGTAAACTTGAATGCATTTGCAGACAACTATTTAAATGTGGCTCTTATGATGGAATTTGTCTTTGAAAAGGTAGAAAACATAGTGGAAAAAGGAGAAAATGCTGGTTGCCAACATTTTCTCCTTTTCCCACTATGTTTTCAGTAGGCTTCTTCCTCTGGGGTCGTTAAAAGTCAGAATTGTATGGTAAAAGGTTAACCAAAATTTACTGCTCTATTTCAGGGCATCCGGATTAAAAGTTTTTAACCTTCCAGAGAAATAGAGAAAAGGAACGAACAATGGCTAGAGTCCAGAGGAGAGGTGGGGTCTGTCTTACAACATATGGCCTTGTTTGCACGAGTTGGGACCTGCTTGGGACTCGGGAAGGACGGGAATTTGTCTGGGTATATTTAAGCCTGTTCTTCCGCTGTTGATCTGTTGTAGACCTTAGCTCATTGTGTCCGAAAATTCAATGATTGACAGAAATTTATGTGTGCCTTTAAGACCCTGCAGTAGTTGAAAGTAAACAATGCAGGTGTTAAAATGCATTTAAATTTAAGTCATACCATTTAAAAGTATAGAAATGATTGTTAAAGTGACAATCTGTTATTGTATGGCCGGTTTAGAAATGGGTTAACTTGCTGGTAGCTTGCTTTTCTGCTTTTCCCACAATGTATGCTACCCTAGCAAATCTCGGGTTCATTTGTATTGCTTTCAAATTTTTTGTCTGTTAATGCGTTTGATAATTTTAGTAATGCATCCAAAAACTTCAAATTATGGGTCACATGCCCCCTTATTCTAGCAAGAAGAATAATTGATTAGATAAAGGACTGCTACAATAAACGTAAGACATGCCTCCTTTATGATGCATCCTACAATGATACAACCCATACAAACAGATAAATGACTGATATATTTGTACTCCCTACAGCTTTGGCCATTACTATCACTTTATACAAGTGTTCCTCATGAACCAAAGAGTTGCCTTACTGTTTTTGGGTCACACTGGTCAAAGTTCAAGATCATAGGTGAACTTTGTTTTCTCTTACTGTGCTGTTTCAGTAACAAGGTGCTGATGGGAGGTATTTGTCAGCTTTGCGACAGTTCTAGTTTACAAGAAGTCTATTTAAAAAAAAAAGCGTATCTGGTGTTGTACAATCTAGATTCATGAGCAATGATATTGAAATATGAAGTTTTGAATGGTACCATGTTATTATCCTATTTTTTCATAAAAAGCGACTCGTAAGCCTGCTCTTACATGATATAAGTGGATAAATAGGGGATATTTAAATTTTTTTCAGTTAAAGCTTGAATTCTTTTTCATGGAGTGAACATCATCAGTGATATTTTCAAAAGTTGCACGGCCACGAGTGAAAATATGATGTTCACAAAATGAAGTAAAATTCGATCTTTCTCTGAAAAAAATATATTCTATCAACCCTTTCCCAAACAAGCCCTGGTTTTCACGTGTCTGCAGTACAAGTCTTTTGAAAACACTGGAGGAAAAGGAGAAATTGCTTGTAACGAGCAATTTCTCCTTTTCCCACAGTGTTTTCTCCCCTTTTCGAGACCTTTCTGCCATTTTCATCAAATTTAAAATTGTCATCTGCAAACTCTTTCAATTTGGACCAGTCCAAAATTTGTCGTTTGGAAAAGGGTTAATTTCATGCTTATAACCCCATTTTTTGTTGGGACTTTCATCAAAATGCAGTACAGTTGTTTTTGATTGTTCCCCGTGACATCTCACCCCACATAAGAATGCAATACTCTAATATGTAAAGCGTGAGAAATGTAAAGTAAATGCGGGTAAATTACGTCATATTTCCATCTTGTTGAATGACATGCACTGTTTACCTAGGTAATGGAAATATTTACGGTTAATTTCACTGGTCTTAACCATGAATTATTAAACCTTATAATCTACCATTATGTCATAATAAATTACCGAAAAGTACAAAATAAAAGTGCTTTGTTTTAAAACAGTTCTTTTTCTAAAACAGCTCTATTTTCATGCCTTGTGTTTACGTTGGAGGAGTAGATCTGACACTTATAGCAGCTGACAGGGTGGTGACATGTAAGTAACCCACAACCATACCACAGAATTTTAGACAGGGCCAAATTGTTGGCAGACGACAAATTAAATGTGACTCAACTTTTGAAATTTGATTTAGGAAACGTAGAAAACATTGTGGGAAAAGGAGGAAATGCTGGCTACCAGCATTTTCACCTTTTTTCTGCAGGGTTTTCAAAGGTTTTTTCCTCAGGGTCGTTAAAACTCGGGATTGTGTGAAGAGTGACAAAATTTGAGTCTTGTTCATATTAAAAGTATTTACAGACAAGATAAATATGGTCCAAATGATGGGATTCGTCTTTGTATAGGCAGAAAGTGTTGCAGGAAAAGGTTTGATTAACAACAAATTAACTCTTTACCATACAACAAAATTTTAGACTTCTTCCGATTGAAAGCATTTGTAGATGACAAATCAAATATCAAATATTTGTCTATGATAGATTAGAAAACATTGTGGGAAAAAGAGAAAAATACTGATAACCAGCATTTTCTCCTTTTCCCACAAAAGGTTTCTCAATCAGGTTTGTTAAAAGTCAAATTGTGTGCTAAAGGGTTGTGAAAAGTTAAATTGTGTGGTAAAGGGTTAACTCTTTACCAAACAACAAAATTTTTGACTTGTCCAAATTGAAATCATTTGCAGACAGCTTATGAAATATTGCTCAAATGAGGGGATTTGTATATTAGAGCACCAAACAATGTTTGAAAAGGAGAAAATGCTAGCTAGCAGCAATGTTTCTCATTTTGTCAAATGTATTCAAAAGTCTTCTTTCTCCTGGTGAATTAACCCTTAAAGCGCCATTCATGATAAAGGTGCCTTTGCCGCTAGTGTAGATCAAGATCAGGCTGCACAAAAAATGCAGCCTGATCTTTGATCTACACTGTCTGCTTTGCTGAAACACTGTAGACAAAAGCAACTATGAAATTGCAATTTTTGGGGTTGTTATTCTAGAATAAAAATGCCTGATATGTTTATTCGGCGGTCTAAGGGTTAAAACTTAGGATTGTATGGTAAAGTTTTTTTAAAATGGTTAACTCTTTACCAAATACCATTGTGCAGGGTCCTCTAAAATGTAAGCATATGAAGACTACAATATAAATGTGGCTCACCAGATGGGATTTGTTATTAACTCTTTACCAAACGACAAAATTTTAGACTCGTCCAAATCAAAAGCATTTGCAGGCCCAAAGATTGAAATTTGTTTTGGAAAGGGTAGTAAACATTGTGGGAAAAGGAGAAAATGCTGGTTACCAGCATTTTCTCCTTTCCCCACAATTTTTTCAAAAGGCATTTTCCTTAGGGCCGTTATATTGATACGGCATATCAATTTTTGTTCCAGGTATTTCAGCAAGAACGAGCTACGAGAATTGTTAACTTTAAATGACCCGAAGACGTCCACCACTCTGCAACAACTGGGAGAGATCCACTGTGGACAGAGACTCACAGATCCGAGTCTCGATGAGCATACAGCATTTCTATATTCATTAGGTAAATTTTCTTTCTCCTTCCAAGGCTCTTTACCAAACAACAAAATTTTAGACTTGTCCATATTGATAGCACTTGCAGAAGACAAATTAAATGTGACTCAAAAATTGAAATCTGTTCTGGGAGAGTTAGAAAACATTGTAGGAAAAGGAGAAAATGCTGTTTACCAGCATTTTCTCCTTTCCCCCCACAATGTTTTCAAAAGGCCTCTTACCCAGAATCGTTAAAAGTCGGGATTGTGTGGTTAAGGGATAGTCTATTACAACACAGTCAAGAATTTTAACGACCCTGAGATAGACAGCTTTTGAAAACATTGTGGGCAAAGGAGGAAATGCTGGAAACCAACATTTTCTACTTTTTCCACAATGTTTTCTAACTTTCCAAATGATAACAATTTTGAATCACATTTGTTTTAGTCGTCTGCAGATGCTTTCAATTTGGACACAAGGTCTAAAATTGTGTCGTTTGGTAAAGAGAAAGACAGCATTAGACGGTTTGTCCAACTAACCTTTCAGACTAAATGATTTTTTTTTTTTCATTTGGTGTTTTCAACTGTATTCCAGGTGCATCAAGCAACCAGCCTATCTTCACTGTGTGCTGCTGTCAGTTATCACAACATTTATCGCTATCCATTATTTGGCTGCTTTCCACCGTGTATCATCGACTCCGGAACTTGGTACCAGCTGAAGCGGTGATGAACAAAAACTGGTCGTGCCCAGGTTAACAGAATTCTTTATTTTGATGTTATGTCGCGATATTATGATTCAACGAGAATGTCTTTATTTACGAAACATATTTTTGTTTGAAATGCACATCCATATATTATATGAAAATGATTTTAAGTTCACTTTTTATTGTAAAATGACCTGCCTGCTACTGGCGAAATTATGCGTCTTCGTCAAAACCCACCTGTATATATCATACAAACGGTTGTGACAAATTTCAGTCCATTATTATGCATATGCATTCCCGTCACCGCTGCTTATACAAAATCAATAGTTTTCTCAAAACAATAATGGAACTCGATAAAAACATAAAAAAAAACTCGGAAGGCTTGAGACCGGCAACTTGTGTCACTGTATAGAAATACTGGATAGCGTTTTGTTAGCTAAATGTACGGCAATATATTGTGAAAATAATAGAATTTAACGCAATGTAGCGAGCGAAAGGGTATTATTTCCTGATAGGAACCATTTTCACAGTTGCCAACAGTAGTAACAAGAAAATTTATTTGTTAGAGTATGGTCATATGGAAAGAAAAAAGCACACAGCTCGACTGGAAGGCAATACCTCTCGCAGGCCGTGCGAGTAGTCTACTCACAAAACTACCGAGTCGTATATCGGCCTGTGACAATAAGTTTATGATTCGGGAAATATTACTCCAGAAAAATATTTCCAGTACCTTGAGCTAAAGATGGATTCATTTATATGTGGGCCATAAATTTTGTAGGCTACATTGTATTTATAGTAGAGACATAGTTTTAAACGGTGAACTTGTATAAAATAAAGTTTGAACCTTCCTTAAAAAGACGGGAAAAAAAACGCAGTGGTAGCATGGACACTGGCATGAATTTAGTGCAATAAAACGCGTCTCAATCTTTAAAGACTATCGGTGGTGTTATTTGAGATTTTCGAGACGCTGGTACAGCCATGCCTTATCTATATCAGATGATCATGAGTACATGTTGTAGAAAAGTGAGCTATTTCAATAATGAACTTGTACGTTGAATGTTAATCAGTTTTCTTAAAAGAAAAACTGTAATTGGAGAGGTCATCAGACCACCTCTCCAACAGTTGTGAGTTTAAATGGCAGACTGCCTCTGAAATTGCAGTCTAATTCCATTTTTTAGCGAAATTGTTCTGACACACAGTCTGTATCGTCATGGTTTTATAAATAAACCGAAATAGACGTGTTTTTTTTTTTTTTTATGTGACAGATTTAAAAAAAAAAAAAAAATGTATTAATTTGATTGCAAATGTGTTTCGACGATCGATCGATACAAAACCAAGATTATTTTCGATTTTTTCTGCTTTTATTTTCAGTTTCATCATTCATCTTTTCGAAAAACGGAAACTTAGAGGGAGATAATTCTTGCTTAACCTCAAAGGATAGTTTCAGCTATTCACTATTTCTATTCAAAGGATAGTTTCAGTTACAGTCATTATCTTCAGAGCAAAGTGACCTCTTCAGTAGTTGTAATTTTTCAGTAAACAAATAAATCTATGCGGGCAAAAAAAGTTCAGTTAAAAAAGAGAAAAAACACCACGGGAAGAAGATCACGTGACTTGAAAACGTGGGAAGGTCACGTGTCTGTCATGTAATGCATAAGAGGTTTCTATACAGCGGCAATCATATAATGCCTTACTTGTTTGTTTACATGTTGTAAAACATATTGAAATTTAAAGCCAATAAACTATTCGAAAACATTGACGCTGACCTCTTCTAGCTTCTTTTTTAAAGAAGCCAACTTGTACTAAGTAAGACATTACTTAGACGACTCACGCGGCCTGTTTCCATGCATGATGTTCTGTTTCCGGGTATAAAAAAATCTCAATTTTTGACCCTACCATGACCACAACACTAACAGAAACCAAATATTTCTTAATGCAGAAGACTGTGACGACTTGCGACTCATTTTTCGTTCTTAAATTTTCAGTTTCAGGCATTTTCTCGCAGAAACATTATTTTAAACCCAACAACCCCTTTCTTCTGAGCAGGGTGGGTGTTGTTACTGACCATGCCAGTTTCTAGCATAAAAACAGTATATGTTCTTGTGACTGTACTTTGTAGCAGGTGCATGCATACGAACTGCGGATTAACTTAAAGTGTAGTTGCTGATCTTTACAATGATACCAAATATGAATGTTTTCCTACATGGGCAATCACCGCAGATGAACTTTTCAAACGGTCCTCGTACCGGGCCGCAGCAATTCGCTCAATCAATTTGCGCGCCCAGCAAATACATTAACTCAGCCTCCGTATCTATAGTCAGAGTCTGATCAGAGTCTTCGCTCGTCGCCTGAAGTAGGGTTGGTCCTTAGCTATCAATAGAGTGGTCATTGAAGACACTGATCGACATGAACAGGCTGATCTTAGCAGGATGCACATGTAAACTGTAGAACTTGTTGTGCTTCGACTCATTTATTAGCGTCCAACCACCCAAAATCTTGAACCACCATGAATGGCAGACAACTGCTTAAAGTACCACGAGAATGCAGTCTCTTTTTTCAGCGTACCCTTTAACGGTAAAGGGTTAAAGATATTGCTTTTAACTTTCCTAAATCCTTTACTGCCGCGGTTCATTGTGGTCCCTTTCTAGATAATGTAACCGGACTATTTTTGCCGTTCTGTGACGTCAAAACGCTATATATGTTATTTGTCCTGATTTAGACACCTCTTGGTGCAATATCCACAAGCGAAGGGCATTAGAACCTACAAAGGGGTAAAGGAATGCGTCAGAACGGCCATTTCTGCTGTATCATACCGATACAAGTTTCTGTACAGTTACTTTAGTAAAGTTTTCATGTTGCCGTACAACAACCTTTCAAATCGCCGTACTCCCAAAGATCCTTGTTTTCGAGAATAATTCCATCATATCTTGATTGTTGCGTATGAAACTTATACCGAAGTCAATTCCAAATGTCCGGAATATTTTGATATTAAAAACCAAGGTAACAAGCTTTGTAAGAACGGAAAACGAACGGTTTTCAATGGGATATGGTGGTTTGAGCAGTACTAGCTAGTAGGATTTCGCTGTTTTTTGCAGCATGCAGGAATATTATTTTTGACTCACGATCATGGACAACAGTTGGACATCTCTAAATACCGATGCTTATCGTTTGGTAGGAAGACACTCATTAAAAACCATTAAAAAAACAAGAGGACCATGATGGTCCTATATCGCTCACCTGAGTACCAAGCAGTAAAGGTCTACAATGAAGATAAATACCAAATATCGAAGTGCAAGGCCAAAGCTCTAGGTCTTCTTGGTTTAGACATCTCTAGATACCGATGCTTATCGTTTGGTAGGAAGACACTCATTAAAAACCATTTGAAAAAACAAGAGGACCATGATGGTCCTACATCGCTCACCTGAGTACCAAGCAGTAAAGGTCTACAATGAAGATAAATACCAAATATCGAAGTGCAAGGCCAAAGCTCTAGGTCTTCTTGGTTTAGACAAGAAGATAATCTTTCTTAACCAAACCCGGTTATATAAATATTTGTGAGAAGTTTGAATGATATTTTTCCAATAGTTGTTGAAAAATAGGGAGAACAAGAAATTTCATCAAAGGAAAATAACTTTGTAAAAATTCAATGAACCGTCACCAAAATATAATATGCACATTCTTGCTTGGCACCTAGTCTCTCTAAAGTTTGAATGAAATCTGTCGTGTAGTTGTTGAGAACTAGCTCTAACAAGAAAATGCTACAGAAAGACTGATGGATGGATGGACCGACAAGCTGACTCCTATATACCTCCAGAACAGAGTTTTGAAGGAATAATAACAAAGCCCTAGGCCTTTTGGTGTGTGGCAAAAAGTTGCCTGATTTGAACAAACTTAGTAGAGAATGTTTGCCGATTCAAGACTTTCTATACAAGTTAGTATTATAATGTTGTTAAATACACCAACAACTACAGTGGTTGTCCAGGGACATGTTCATGGGTAATTGCTATTGTAAACACATAAACAATGTATTTACACTTGCAATAGTCTTGCACCAACCTTTCAATGCGTCCAGCTTACAAACATTTGACCTTCAAGTGTGACATTGACCTTGGCCCTACCTGAACAGATCTTTCAAATGGTACTTCAATTCATGGTGGAGTATATGCCCAAAATCTATGGGGGGGGGGGGGGAGTGTGTGTCATAAACTTATTTATAAATTAAGACAAACACCACAAACTGAAGAACAAAAATTATAATGACTTCTAAGATTTACAAGATAAAATCTGTACTACAGAGTTAAATGAATGAACAAAAATGAACTCAAAATACAATGAACACAATGTTCAAAGATACATCCTAACAGCCAGAGAGAAAAATGCTGTCAAAGCCTTTAACCCTTTACCACATTGCAAAATTTTAGATCTGTCCAAATTGAAAGCATTTGCAGACAACATTTTCATATTGGCTCAAGTGACACAATATTTCTTTGATAGGGTAGAAAACTTTGTGGGAAAAAGGAGAAAATGCTAGTTCCCAGCATTTTTTCCTTTTCCCACAATGTTTTCAAAAGTTTTCACAGAATGTTTCTCATCATGTGACCTAGCGCATATTGTCAAGGTTCTGCAATTTATAGCTGCATCATGGAAAAAAGGGGTCTTCATGTTATATTTCATTTTTCACCAATATCTCTTTAATTACTGGACATATCTCAACAGATTTGGATGAAATTTTCACACATCAAGTGACCTATCGCATATTGTCAGGGTTTTGGAATTTATTGCTGTGTCATGGAAAAAGGGGGCTTCATGTCAAATTTAAACTGCATCCGTCCGTGCTGAATAGATAAAAGGAAAAAATGATCAGGTGGGAACCAAGGCTAGGGGTACGCAAGACAGGATGTTTTATCAGACAGTGTAGATAAAGATCAGACTGCAGTTGGATATATATGCCTTATATTCTGCAATGCATATTACAAACAAATTTTTTAGACTGGTCTATAATTCAAAGCATTTGCAGACAACAAAATAAATTTGTCTCAGAAAATGAACTTAGATTTGGGATGAGTAGAGAACATTGTGGAAAAAGTTAAAAAAAAATCCTGGTTACCTGAGTGCTTGGCCTAACTGAAATTTAAACTTGACATCCCTGCATAGTTAGCCCTGTAGGTAATGAGCTAACAGGCTTGGCTCAAATCATTAACAAACAACAAAATTTAATCCTTAAACCCAAAGGCCATTTTCATTCCAGAATGAGTCCAAGATGATAACCACTGCGTGGGTGCCTTTTGTCTGCAGTGTTTCAACAAAGCAGACAGTATAGATCAATGATCGGACTGCACATTTTGTGCAGTCTGATCTGAATCTACAACTAGACACAAAGGCAACTATAGTAGTGAAAGGCACTTAAAGGATTAAGACTTGTCCAAATTCAAACCATTTGCTGACAACAAAATAAATGTGACTCAAAAATTTAAATTTGATTTTGGTTAGGTGGAAAACATCGTGGAAGAAGGAAAACATGCTGGTTACAAGTATTTCCTCTTTTTCCCACAATATTTTCAAGAGCCTTATTTCTCACAGGCGTGAAAACTTGGGATTGTGTGGTAAAGGGTTAAATAGAACAAGACTTTAAAAGTTCATTCTGTGCACCTTTATGTCCTGTTTTGACCCAGGGGCATCATTTGAACAAAATTGGTAGAAGTCCACAAGGAAATGCCACATACCAAATATCAAAGCTCTAGGCCTTCTAGTTTCAGACAAAAACATTTTTAAAGTTTGCTCTATATACAATTTTGCCCAAAATTGTGACTCCTGGAGTTAAAGGGTTAATTCAATTCTTTTAACAACTTTGGTAGAACTTCACCCAAGGAATGTGCCTGTCAAGTTTCAACATGATTGGTTTAGGAGGAGAAGATGTTTAAAGGAATTGTGGAAAGACGGACGCTGGACAACGACGAATCACAATACCTCACCCAGCAATTCGTGCCCAGGTGAGCTAACAAATAGGCCTAACCATTGTCTGTGGCTTGCGATAAACAACATAATGATGAAGTTTCATAACATTTTGTCCTGTAGTAAAAGAGATATTAATCCATAATGAAAATATATGTGAAGCCCCCCTTTTTCCAGGACACGACATTTAATCAAAAAAGCTAAACTAATGATATTGGCGGACTATCATAAGGAACACATGTATGAAGTTTCACAAATTTTTGTCCAGGATTTTGAGTTGAAGATACATGTATATTGATCCTTAACAGAAATATACATGAAGCCCCATTTTCCTATGAGACAGTATTTGATATCAAAAAGGGAAAAAAAAAAAAAAAACAACAATAAATATCAGCGGACATCATTAGGAACACCTGTATGAATTTCTATTAGTTTTTGTCAAGGATTTTAGAAGATATCTGTCCTAAAAGATGGACAAACAGATGGTCATTGGTCCATGACGAAATTAACCATTTAGCCCCCTTTTTTCATGACATGGAGTTTCATGAAATAAAAACAAATAACTATTGTCTGTGGCTTGCAATAAACAATAAAAAGATGAAGTTTCATGACATTTTGTCCTGTAGTTAGAGATATTGGTCCACAATGAAAATATACATCAAGCCCCCTTTTTCCATGACACAGCAATAACTGGTCCTATTAGACCTACAATCAAACTCATTCGAGATCTTATGGTCATATATATTTTGACCAAGTTTGGTGCTGATTGATTTAAATTTGTAGATGCTAGAGTGTAAACAAAGTCAAATGTAGCATTTTTTTTAATTCAAGGGCAAATAACTCCAGTCGTTCTGGTCCGATTAGACACATAATCGAACTCATCCGAGATCTTATGGTCATATACATTTTGACCTAGTTTAGTGCCGACTGGTTAATATTTGTAGATGCTAGAGTGTAAACAAAGTCAAATATAGCAATTTTTCTATTTCAAGGGCAAATAACTCCAGTCGTTCTGGTCCGATTAGACACATTATCGAACTCATCCGAGATCTTATGGTCATATATATTTAGACCAAGTTTGGTGTTGATTGGTTAATATCTGTAGATGCTAGAGTGTAAACAATGTCAAATATAGCAATTTTTCTAATTCAAGGGCAAATAACTCCAGTCGTTCTGGTCCGATTACACCCATAATCGAACTCATCCGAGATCTTATGGTCATATACATTTTGACCAAGTTTGGTGCTGATTGGTTAATATTTGTAGATGCTGGAGTGTAAACAAAGAAAATGTGGACGACGGACGGTGAGTGATCACAATAGCTCATCCTGAGCACTTTGTGCTAGGGTGAGCTAAAATGATTGACTCACCCCACTACATGCCATGACTACCTTTTGTGTCGACTCGGCTAGTACCAAGTTCTGGAGTCGATGCTACACGGTGCTTTCAGCTGAGTCTGATAGCTCAACCTTTGAAACATACAGGGCTTCAAACAGGGGATCCACCCATTCCATGCTCCAGTTTTGGCTGATTTCTTTCTGTAGATTAATTATAATCATTGAAACAGAATTCATTCTTCTCTCAGGGCTGACCATTGTTTTGATGATGATTTTGGAAAAGCAGCCAGAGGCTAGGGAAGAGAATGTGTGAAGTACTGATAACCCTTTACCAGACGACAAAAGTTTAGCCTTATCCAAATTGAAAGCATTTGCAGACGACAATTTTAATCTGGCTCAAATCGTGCAATTTTTCTTTGATATGGTAGAAAACATGGTGGGAAAAGGAGAAAGTGCTGGTTACCAGCATTTTCTCCTTTTCCCTCAATGTTTTCTAAAGGCTTCTTTATCAGGGTGGTTAAAAGTCGGGATTATGTGGTAAAAGGTGAAAAGAAACTTCAGGAAAAGCATAGATACATGTAGATGTGCCGGCTGCCGCGATATCATTATTTGGAACAATATTAAAAACGGTTTTTAATTCTTTACCAAATGACAAAAATTTGGACATGACCAGATTCAAAGCATATGCAGATGACAAAATAAATATAGTCTGGTACCCCGCCGTACTTCAAGAGTATGTCGGGCAAAGTGTAATAATGGCGGCCCCCGTTGGTAATATACAGAGGTAACGGGATATTATTATTTCACTTGATCAAATCGGATCATAGGCTTAATTCAAAACAGATCGCTTGCAATAAAGTAATGGCATTTAGTTTTTTTTTTTTAATTGTTGGTCCTATTTAGCGAGAAAAACTACATATCAGAAATGCTTGAGTATCCGAAATTTCAATGGACCCGTATCACGCCTGAAAACAGGGCTACTTTTAAAATGATTCATGGTCAAATTTATATTTAAACCATACCCCAAAAGCACGTTTTAGATTCGGTCATGTACATTTTTTACAAAATTGATTTCATTTTATTCACTGATCAAACTGGATCACATGAAATTGGAAAAAAAACAGGAAAGCATGAAGGGCTACGCTTGAAGACGCCATTGAGGCCGCGATTATTGCGCTTTGCCTGACCCGATAACGTAATGGTGGGGGCAGGTAATCCAGACTAAAATAAATGTAGCTCAGAAGATGATTTCTGTCTTTAACAGGGTAGAAAACATTGTTAGAAAAGGAGAAAATGCTGGTCACCGGCATTTTCTCCTTTTCCAACTATGTTTTCCGAAGCATTCTTTAGTATGTATTGAAGATCAGACTGCCAATTTTGTCATAATTATGGTTGTCTGATCTCGATCAGCACTTGCTGTAAAAGCATCAATAGGTGTGAAATGCACTTAAAGAGTTAAAATGCTATGATGGCCAAACACATAGAACGGATTTTTTCCCGAATGTACATGAAACTCAGATTTTGCAGTGGTGTATAAGATACAGAACTATGGATACTTACAATCCAAGATCAGACTTCACGTTTGGTGAAAGCCGATCTCGAACCACGCTGCCCACACTTAGGAAGCATGCATATGATCCCTAATGCAAACTAAGCTGTGTTCTGACACTTTTCTTTCCGAGTAAATTGGTAAAAAAAGAAAAGAAAAAAATAGGCTGTTTGGGAAAAAAAAGCACAATTTTCCGATGGATTAAACAACGAAGGTTCTTCGATGTAGATACCGCGGATTGATACTACATTCGTACCCAAATTATTTCAACACTTTGAATATTTTTCCGCTTAATTTAGTAGGTATTGTCAATACAACAACAAAAAACATTTATGAATTATCCCTTTCAAACAATTTCCAGTCTTATGAATAAATGTGGTTGTCCGTAAAGGCGGAGAGTTTCGATACTACAGTGAAAAACGCATTAACTCTGTACCACGCAATCCCGACTTTTAACGACCCTAAAAAGGAAACCTTTTGAAAACATTGTGGGAAAAGGAGAAAATGCTGGTAACCAGCATTTTCTCCTTTTCCCACAATGTTTTCTACACATCCCATAACAAATTTCAATTTTAAAGTCGCATTTAATTTGTCGTCTGCAGATGCTTTCAATTTGGACTAGTCTAAAATTTTGTCGTTTGGTAAAGAGTTAAACCCTTTACCAAACGACTAAGGTTTAGACTTGTCCAAATTGAAAGCACTTGCAGACGACAAACTAGATGTGGTGCCAACAATACAATTTTCGGTTTAAAGGGTAGAAAACGTTATAGGAAAACCAACTTTTTCTCCCTTTTCCACGATTCTTTCAAAAGTCATCTTAAAAAGGTCGTTAAAATTCGGGGTTCTATGGTAACGGGTTTAACCCTTTACTACACAATCCTGAGTTTTAACGACCCTGAGGAAGAAAGCTTTTGCAAACACTGTTTGAACAGAAGAAAATGCTGGTAACCAGCATTTTCTCCTTTTCCCACAATGCTTTCTAACATTTTAAACAGTTTCGCTGGATTGTATTTGCAGTCGTTTAAAGATGTCGAATTCATGTAGTTGGCGCTTTAAGAGTTTAGAATATTTTGAAAAGGGGGGTATGATCAATGACTTTTCAAGTAGACCTGCAGCAAGCCAAGTTCAAGTACCTCATACCCTCCGCTTTGTACGCTCTTAACGACACTCTTCTTTGATAGTAGATGGTAGAGAGTACGATTCCCAGCCTGGCTACACTGAACACTTTAAATTGTCCGCATGTGGTCTTACATGTCGTTATTTCAATATCCAGAGGATATTTGGTTTTTTTTTTTTTAAATTTTTCGGTGAAAGATCGAAATTCATTTCATCGAGTGAACATCATCGCGTGGCGCAGCCAGGAAGAAAAATATTACCGATGTTCATGAGATGAAATAAATGTCGATCTTTGACCAAAAGAAAAAAAACCCTCTTTATTTCATGCTTCTAACCCCTTTTTTGTTGGTACTTTCATCAAAATCCTGTAAAGTTGTGTTTGGTAATTCCCCGTGGCGTACCCCCCCCCTCACATAAGAACGCATTACTAAATTACGTAAAGCTCGAGAAATATAGCGTAAAGGAGATTTAATGCATCTCCGTGATCACTATACCTATCAAGTAATCGTGTAATTTAGGATCCTTATATGACATTTCGTCTAACAACCGACTGAATCATGAGGTAGAATGGTCCTTTGACATGCAGAATATTGATCTAAAGCAAAAAGTGTCGACTCGTGTCAGCCTGCACGGACTGCGCTATACTTTTTGCAGATCCATTACACCCCCTTTTCACAGAACATGGCTCATTTCTGTTGAAATGTCGGTGCCTCAGTCTGTTTGTCTGCATTAACTGTAAGTCATCCAGCTAGGCGCTTTCCCCGTATTTTTCTGGTTCGGCCCATTTGCTCTTTGTTCCAAGTAGTTGGTCGTCACAATTAAAGAGCTGAACCAATGCTGAAAATGACACAAAACATCAAGTAGAGCGTGTTATTTACTCAATATTGGCATCGTCATGCGATGTCAAACTACAATTTTAGAAGAAATAATAAAATCAACTTCACTGTTACACACAACATGTTCTTTTTCTTTGTAATTTGCATTTATAGACTTCTGCAGCACTTTCTTTTGGTTTTTAGGAACTTGCGGAATTTAGGATCTGACAAAAGTTGGCATTTGAGATAAAAATTCATCAAACAGTTCTAGAGAAATGTCAGTAAGCCTTTGGCTCGCTTAATAATATTTTTGTAGACCAGTTTAATAAAATTCTAGATCTATCTCAAAAACCAACGAATGTCACATTCTTTTTATCACATAACGATACATCGTGGATTGTAGGTCAAGATAGGTAAAACTACACTTGCACTCGTAGGGATTTTAATGAATAAACACGACTCATTCTCCGGAAGTTGTATAAAATGACGTTACATATGACGTCACGTAATACCGATTTCATATTTTCTAACTCTTCAATTGAAGGCGGAAACAGTAGTTCCTGACACTAGTTAGCGCATTTACCCAATATTTTTCGCTCCGCTACTTGTGAAAATATTATCGATGATGTCCACTCGATGAAATAAATTTCGATCTTTCACAAAAAAAAAAAAAAAAAAATCCTGTATGTAATTCACTTTTAGATTTCTATAAACTACTGAAAAGCATATAAGAAAAGAAAAATCATAATTTGTATAATATGAATATAGGCAAAGCCTACAGGCGAGCAGCGCTACTTTGATGGAAGTAAATCTCCAAATCAAATGCCTACAAATTGTAGGGGTAGAACTGGATCTATTTCTTACTTTTATATAATCTCAATAAAGTTCAAATATAATTTATCTTGAGCAGAATTAAGCAAAGCACACCACCAGTAAAGAATGTAGGCCTAGACAAATGTATACAATAAATCACCCCACTCCAACCTCCTAAAAAAGAAAAACGGGTATTTCCTGAATGGACTAGATAGCCCTTTAAGATATTCAAAATTAGGTTTCGTGCCATTTGTTTGTATTGGAGTTTAACATCGTTTTAATGGCTTTGGTCATATCAAGGCAGTCATTGCACCTACACATGTGTTTCCTGGCTTTCTTACATGAGTACTGACACAACTTCCTTTCCAAGCTACTGACCACTTTTCTGTAATGCATCAGAGGTGAGAGGTGAGAAATCAGAAAGAAAGTTTGCCTCAACCGGGTATTGAACACGCAACCACCAGGTAATGCGTCAGACACGAGTAGTTAGTATAATGCTCGATCTGGGACATTACCCTTATGATGCATAATCGCCTTACGCAAAACGATATAGGTTAACGAATTAAACCAAATATTAAATGATGCTGGGATGCTTATGCAAATCCAACAAGCTTATACATGTCAACCCACTTTAACCAATCAAACCCCTCTTAAAACAAACCATCAATCTTATGATTTTAGTTAGCATTTATCCAATATACCATGCATTATCAATTTCATGTAACATACACAACCGCATGCTCATAAAATTAACAGATATTATACTTACGCTAAACCATTTAACTAGCTTCATAAAACAAAATAGTTTAACCTCTTTCTTAGTCGTTTTTACTTAAATTCAAATTATAAAAAAAATTAAAAATTTTTGATTAAGAAAAAAAAAAAAAAAAAAAAAAAAATCAGCTAACCAACAAACCCATCAGCCAACAAACCCTTACATCAGTTAATCGCTTAACCTCCCCATCAACCAACGCGTCATGCAATGGCTAACCGGTTTATGAGTTAGTGAGCGGGTTTTTAAGATTTTGATGAAAAAAAAAAAATTTTGAATTTATCTTTAAAATATTAGTAAAAGCATTATAGAAAAAAGATGAACAGAAGAAAAGCTCTTGGAGATAATAAAAAAGGACAAATAAGTTTTTACAGGGATAACACCATGATAAGACAAATAGAAACAGAAAATTTATCCGATCTTTCTAATTGCCTTCTTGAAAGGATAACTAAAAAACTTAACGAAAATTATGTGAGTAACAGTATTCTAGACGGAGTTATTAATTTCATGGGTGAAAGGAAAGTTAAAGGTGAAAACAGAAATGAGAAAATGAAGCTAATAATTATTGCTTATGCTGAAACATTACACGAGCAAGTTGTTGAAAAAGTACAGAGATATAAAACAGTAAAATAAAGAATCTTATTAAGAAGAGAAATATTAGACATGATTGACAACCTTTTTGTAATAGAAGATTTATTAAAAGATGACATACAAAAAATGTAAAAACATTTCTTTTCCAATTAGATAAATATTTAATCTTTTTACTAGATTAAATATTTTATTTTGTTTTTGGTCTTGCCCCATATGCTTCATCAGTCAGCCTATAATGACCCCATGATAAAGTTCTATAACTTCCATCCCTCAGTATCAAACCCTTTTTATCATCCTCAAAGCTTAATGCTATTTTATTTATTTTTATAGTGGATAACTCATGAAGTTTACTTTTATTCCTCCCATACTTACACAAAAATCTTTTTCAGTATCCAAACAATCTTTATAAGTTTTAAATTTTAGGTCATTCTTAATCACAGACTTTTTAACTCCTTTACATTTTTTAGTTTCTGATGAACTATCTTCATAAACAAACATACCATCTTTATTGGTTACCGCTTTACCTTCTTTATCTTTTCTTAAGATAAATTTTTTCATAGCATAAGTTTTTGCTCCTGGACTTACAAATCCAGTTAAAAGGTCTCCTTCTAATTCATCCTTAAACTTACCTAACACATTACAATTTTTATCACCATACAATGGATGATTAGGTGGATAATTACTAAAGTCAAACAAATCATTAGCATCCTCTTTTAAATCTTCATACAAGTCTTCAGTTTCTATTGTTAAAACTAAACTATCAGTATCAGTATAGCACATAAATACTTTATCTTCACCAAATTTATTTTTAAAATAGTTATAATAATCTTCTAACATAGTTGTTTTGCTAATATCAAGTATGCTTACTCCTAAATAAATTGGTTTATCATATTTAATCCATGTTTTTTTCATATGTACCGCAACCAAATTTTCATCAAATATAGTATGATTATGAAAGTTATGTTTTGCAGTTAACTTTTTAAATCGTTCACTATTTTCACCATTAACTAATTCTAAATTTACTCTATTTCTTATGTTTTCCATAGTTTTACCAAAAACAGAATTCATTGCTAACTTCCATAAATTATCTAAAAATTTATTTTTATCCTTTTTTGCTTGTGTTCTTAAATTTACACACTTATCAACATATTTTTTAATAGCGGTACTCTCTTGATATTTTATTCCACGATGTATTTTTTTAATTTTTAATCCTAATCTCTGGTAAGTCTTTAAAGCTTCATGATGAAGTATATATTTTTCCTTATCATTTAAGTTTGGTATTAACTTTTCTACTTTACTAACTTTTAATTTTTCTGCTGCTAAAGGCATTTCATTATGCAAATCATGTAAATTTTTAGGATACTCTAAATCAACCTCCAGGGTACATGAATATTTTTTCCAGTTATTTAATTCTTCATCTGTCATCCACTTAAAATAGTTTACAGGTAAAGGCTTACTCATAGCCCAAGGATAAAGACTGTTTTTATCAATATAAAACAAATATTTACTAGGTTTTGATGAATCATATTTATCACCCATATATTTATTGTTTGCATCTGCATATCTAATACTTGTCATGCAAACACCACCCCTTTTTGATGCTTCAAAAAAGTTAAGCATATTAATATCAGTAAGTTTTTTTAATTTTATTTCGCTTACCTTAAGCATAGCATCCAATCCATATCCAGGTAAAGTATAATACCAAGCAGGATCTAAACCAATTTCTTTATGCATAGAAAATCTAAAGTTTTCCATAACATCAGCTAAAAGTACAACATCTGTTTCATTATATAGTTGTAAATAATCAGACATAGTTTTGCAACCAAAAACATCCCACACTTTTAACGCGTGTGCCAAATCTTTTTCTTTAATTCCTTCTCCATTTAAGCTTGAATAAAATTCTTCTATATGTGGTAGTTGTGTTTCATCTAACTTATCAAAACTATCCATCCATTCATAAGGAAAGATACCCTTTCTACTGAACAATTTTAATTTTTCTTCTGTATATCCACCACGATGTTTTTCTAAATAATACTTTAAATTTTTTAAATCATTATCTTTTAAATTTTCTACAATTTTTTCTAAACTACTAGCTAAAAACTTAAAACTATCAAGAAATCTTAATTTAATATTTTTATTTCCTACCTTTAGATATTTTGTAAAACTAATATATTTTTCTTCATTGATAGGAATACAATCAATTCTACCACTTTTTTTACCAAGATACTTAATAAAAATATGTGCATCATAACCAGATAAATTATGAAAGATAACAGGTATAAAATTTGGAACTTTTGCTTTTAGATTACATTCATTATGTGCGGCTCCTCTATAATTACCAGTAAAATGACAATGATCTCTTACTTTATAATTTTCATGAGTAAATTTACCACCACATATCCAACATTTTACTTCATTTTTATGTTTTTTAACTTCATCTTCAGTTAATTTTTCCATTTCTACTGGGTTTTTATAAAATTCATTAAAAAGTTGTTTAGCATCCTTAGTTAAAGTATCTATAAAATGTTTTTCGGCACCCTCACCTACATATCCTCTTAATACTGGTTTCATAATTTCACTATCAAAACTACAAATTAAATAGTTATAACTTACAGGTATATGCTTTTGTGTTTCAATGGTATTACTTGTTTGTTGTGTATCTGGTTCTATTTTTTGTAATATACATTCAAAATCAGCAATAACAACAAATGGTACAAGTATTTTTCTACAATAGTTTTTAAACTTTATTAAAATTTCTTCAGGATTTTCAGGATCAAACTTAGGCATTATTAAATCAACTCCATCATGATCTTCACAACGCTCCATATGCTTTTCTAAAAGTTTTTCACTTCCAAAATGGTTCATACAAAGCATACAATACTCAACATTATGATTAGAGGCTGTTTGAGTTCTCAGTAAAGCATTAATATTTTTTATTAAAACATAATGTGATTTTTCTTCTTCATCTTCAATATATAACAAATTTATATGATTTTCTTTTAAACTTTTTATAGCTCTAATCCGTTTGATTTTTTCCTTACCTTCTACTATCCCAAAAACATTAACGCTAATTGTTGGATTTTGCCTTTCAAACTTATCTATATCAAGTAAAGAAACAGGATATTTAATTCCTTTCATATTTAAGCTATTTTTCTCAGATTTTAAAGGATAAGTTCTTTCAGGGTGACTATCTGTTGGATTTAAATGTCTCAAAATACAATCTGTAAAACATTCATCATTCTCACTTTTCATATTAATACATGCCTTTTTGTTAGCAATCCACTTTGGTAAAGGTATCCATCCACCTGCTCTTAATGGTTCATAAATAACACTATGCAATTTTAAATGAATCACACTATTAAACGTCCAACCACTACCATTTGAAATAAAATTAATGAAATTTTCTAAAATTCTTTCCATCATTTCTTCGTATACTTTTTCTATATCAGTTCCTTCTAAAATAATCTCATAACCATCTTTATCAGAAGAAGAAAAATTTGCTTCTACTATTTGTTTAATTTTACCCTCTCCTCTTTCCATAAAACATTGAAGATTTAATTTTACTTTATGACCATGCATGCTTTTTAAAAGTTTTACAATTGTTGGTTTTGTTAGCATTAAAAACTCTTGTGGTGTTTTAACAGATATACCATTTATTTTATGTTCAGTTGCATAATTTTTTAAGGCAGATTTATTTTGTATTATTTCTATTTTTTCCTCTCTTTCTTTATCATACATACTTTTTATTTTATTTTTTAAAGCATTAAGTTCTGATGATATACTATCTGGTACATCTCTAACATTTTCTAAACTCCTTAACAAATCATTAACTGAAGTAGTTTGTTGCCTGGTTGGACTTTGTCTTTGTGGTATATAGGGCGTTGGTTGCAATATTGGTGTATCAATGGTTCCGTGGTTTATATCTAATATTGAAGGTCCAGTATTGATTAAAAGGGTAATTAAATCATTTCGTCTAAGCCTTGAGTATCTTCTTAATCCCCTTTCCCGTGCTAAATTTCTTAATCCAGTTACATTGTATCTATCAAATTGACGTTCCATTTTTTTAAATAGAAAAATCTTTCCTTAAGTCAAATTTTATTATTTTTTTCATAAATAATAAAATTAAAGAATGTCAATTTTATATTTACCATTCCATACTCTACCATTCCAGTTTTCAATTGTTTGTGGGCATCGGTCAATAAACTTACTTGCCTTGTAAATTGATGGAAACTCTTTTACCTCTTCAGTTTCAACATCCTTTAAGGTAACCCTCTTTGGGTTTTTAGCAATATCCTTTAATCTATCATAATTAGGAATTTTTTTAAAATATTTTTTTTCTTCCTCTTCAGGATATAGTCCATGCTCTTTTAACACATCAATAAACTTTTTCTTGTTCCAATAGGAATAAAACTTAATATTGTTATCTGTTAATATCTTTTTAAAATCAGCAACCTTTTTCATATTTTTATTTAAGTAAAAATTTACTTAATATACTACACTCATCTTGTTTCCATCACTCTGGAAGTTAATTAACCTATCACTAAGTAAAACCGCAAATGCTTCAGTATTTGGTGGAGGATTTGCAGTAAATGTTGTTTTAATATGAATATCAGTTACAGAATACTTTAACCTTTCACTTTGCTTTGATACATCAAATACAAACAAAGGAAAGAGAGTTTTATAATCTGAAGGAGTAATATTAGGGTTTGATACCAATTCATCCATGTTAAAAAACTTTTTTCTAAACAATGCGGCTTCACTATATATTCTACTAATTTGATTAGCAGTAAAATTTATATAATAATCATAAGCAGGGTATTTTTTTGAACCTAACATTACATGAATATTTTTAACATTTAAGCTATCAAATATAGCAGGGTTTTGTTCTGATTACCACTTTTATTAGTTTGAAAACCAACAATTAAGAAACGTGGCACTTCAGGAGATGATTTAGCTGATAGTCTCCAAGTAAAACCTGTTGCTGCCTGAGGGACCGCAATAGAGTCGCTTTGTATCATTCTATACCCAACTGGAAATTTTTCTTTCTTCTCAATAAATTTATAAAGTTCCAACCTATTACCATCTTCTGGCTCTACATGTGGCATAAACCAAGATACACTCTGTAAATCAACTATGCCAGCTTCATGCCTAGCGGGATTTCCACCTGCAGCTGCAACAGTAGCAGGTCTATAAATTGCATCATTATCATTGTTTCTTGTTAAGGTTAGTGTTTGTTTCATACCATATAAAACTTTGTTGTAATCTTCACAAAAACCAAATATATGTTTCAATGGTATCCTAAAACTAAATGTTCCTTTATCTACGTTAGCTATATTATCATCATTTGCACCTAAAATATAATCTCTTCTAACTTTAAAACCTACATTATTATCCATATTAGCATCTGCACTGGTATCCTTATACCATAGTTGATTTAATCCTTGAGATTTAGAAAAGTCATCAGGGTATTTTAACAGTCCCAACATTGTAGTAGTTTGACCAGGGTAATTAATGCTTTCTATCTCTTGTCCACTAAGTTGGTATCTGATATTTTTAAACAAATACATCAACCCATTGTTTATCAAGGTTACCCAATCACGATCATTAGCTGAGTTATAAACGGTTCCATCTGTTTTTCTTAATATACCTATAAAATGTAAATATGACTCGGAAGGATGATAAAAAATATCTTGAGTTTCGATTTCAGTCCTAATATTTCCTCCAGGGTTGTTTAAATTAGTCCCTGTAATAGGAAGATACTCATAATATTCATATTCATTAATACTATCATCTTTAAAAATTGGTGCTTTAATATTTAAAATATCCATTTTATTATATATAATTATAATTTTTAAGTCAAATTATAATTGTTTTAATATTCTACCCATAGTTGAGGGAATGACTTGTTTTCATCATTTACATACACACCCTTAAGTTTAATATTTTTAAGTTTTTCTATTGTTCGGTTTTTTCTCATTTTAGGATATACTCTATTTCCGTAAAGAATGGTTACCTTTGGAATACCATTTTTTTCTAAATATTGATTTACATCTTCTTCAATTTCCTTAATGATATCAGCTTTTTCAGGTGACAATTTTAAAACTGCTTTATTATAGTCATATTTTGTATTACTACTATCTAATACTTCACAATCTTCATCAAGTTTAAAATTTGCAAAAAGGATACTAACCCTTTTTGTATTGTATTTTTCATAATGCGTTAAATTAAATTTTAGATTTGGCATTCTTTTTTATTTAATGTAATAATTTACTTAACTTAAATTTCATAATACTTTAACTCCACCACCCTTACTATTTAACTTCTTAACTAAATCTTGTATAGCAATTGCACTACCATCTATTAAGGTATTAACATTTTGCGTTGCAGGTTGAGTTGTTGTAGTAGGCTTTTGTGTATATTTTTCTATAATCTTTTTAGATTTTGGTGTTAAAGCCTTTTGAACTAACTTTTTACCTGCATCAATTGCTGCCGTCTTTCCAACCTCTAATGCTTTTTTTGCTCCTTCCTTAGCTACACTCTTACCAACATCAACTGCTGAAGATGCAATTTGTTTAGCTGCTTGACTCGTAAATAGTCTTGTAAGAAAATTGCTTAAAGTATCAAATATTCCTGCTCCTCCATAAGCATAATTTCTTTTAAATCCTCTCTTTTGTGATGTAATCATTTTTATAGTATAGACATTAATTTTTTATAACTCTTTGAATTTAAAACACGTTGTCTTTTTAATTCATCACAAATACTTACAAGCTCATTTCTTACACCTGTATTACCAGCTCCTTTACTTGCCATTAAGAGGTCTAATCTTTCTAATAGAGCGTTAGAGTCAGATGGGATTACGGTAATTCCTTTTCCAAGGACTGAATCATTCCAAATATGCCTAAGCATGTTATTCCACTTGTATGATTTACTGCTTTTTGGAAATTTACTTTTCGGGTCATTATTTCGATGGAGGGTACCAGATTTTAACATTATCTCCTTGTAATTATCAAAATCATCATCATCATATTTATCTTTGTCTGGGTTTTTAGCCACAATTAACTCCCACAGACCAGGCGTACCATCATAGGTTTTATCTGCAAATAAAAAATCATTTCCTAAAATTTCAAATTCCTGATTGCCGATATAAAATTTACCTTTTTTGTCATATAACCCATACGTTGTATCAGCTTCATCCTTATTGGTAAATCTTCTTAGTTGCTTTGCTGCAAGTGGCCCAATAAGTAATAATGGGTCTTCATCCTCTTCTTCAAGAAGATTCATCATTTTAAATAATTCTTCACGTTCAGCATCATCCATTTCCGATTTTTCATAAGCTTTTATAGAAGGAAATTCTGGAAACTTAATAGCCTGTGGTAACTGTTCAATTCCCTCTTTAATAGGTTTAAGCCCTTCTGTAATCTCCTTTGTTGCAGCTTTTTGTGTTTCTGTAATAGGTCTAAAAAACTTCGAAAGATCTGTTTGTAATTCAATGTCTCCTGTTTTTTCTGCAAGCTGATTATCACGAATTCTTTTCATTGTTGCAAGATATTCTTTTACTGTTTGTTCCCTTTTCATAGGGTCTTTAATCTTTAAAAATGACATTTTTTTTAAGTAATTAATTTTTTAATTAGTATTATCTATCTCACATGCACAAGAACACTTAAACTTAGGTGGTTTTATTTTTAATTTGAATGGCTTCCATTGTGTCTTTCTACTAGTCTCCTGAATTCCTCCCGTGCTTCTATTCGCCCCTTCTCTATTAAACTCTCTGATTCCTCTAGCTTGCTTTTTTTCTTCGTTTTACTTCTAATTTCTTCCTTCATTTGTTTGTATTTTTCCAATTCTTCCATAATCAAACTAAATTCTTCATGTTCTATTTTGTTGTCTGATATTGCTTTTGATATATGTGTAAGTAGTGTATTTAACTTTGAGTCTGCTAGCATTTTAATCTGAAGATGTTTTTCAGATTTTGTTCTGGTTCTTCTAACCATAAACTTACCTACTAATGCTACTAACCCAACAGCTAAAGCACATCCTTCTAGGGCTATCGTTGCAGGTATCGCCACCACAGTTGATAGTAAAGCAATTCCTCCTGCTCCTGCGCCTAATGCTATAACAGTTAAACCAGCTTCAACATTATCTACAGTTTTACTAATCTTTAAATACTTTTTACTTAACTGTTCTCTTACCTTAACTTCTTCTTCAAGAAAAGTTTGAATTTCTGATATCTTTTGTAGTCTAAATGATTGACCGTTGTCTCCTACTGTCAGCGTTGGTGCTGTTGATGTATTTCGTGCTTCTGGCAAATCTGGATATATCTTTTCTTTTAGCTCCATTTTATTAATTACAACTTATTTTTTAAATAGAATAGTAAAGACGACACAAAAAGGTGTTTTCATTAATTTTTACTAACTTTTTTGAGTTGTTAGTAATTGTGGTAACCATGTCAACCACTTCTTCTGATGTAACTTCATTTGTTATAGATATTTGATTAAGTTTTAGATTATAAGATAGAGAAACTAAAACAAAACCTTTACTCATATTGAAACCCATACCTAAAGCCATCGTTATTGTTCGTCCTCCTTCTAATACTAACGGTTGTTGAGTATAAATATCCCATGTAACAGGATTAACTTTTTTAGCTGGATACTTAGTTTCAACAAGTTTCCAAAAAATAGTTTTTGGTTGAACTATTTTATGTTTTCCATTTCCAAATTTATGTATATTCATATTTTAAATTTATAATATTGCTCCTAATATAGGAATATTAGCAAATGGGCTATTAGGCCCTAAAAGAAGACCTTTTCCATCATAAATTTTTCCACCTTGTTTTAAATACAATCCATCACCAACTGAACCTAATCCTTTACCTTTTGCTGGACCAAGATATAAGCCTTCACCATCAGTTTCTACTTGACAGACACTACCACCTTTCTTAAGATACAATCCATTACCCATTGCTTTTTGAACACCTGAAGATGCTAAACCAGATAACGCACCAACTCCTAAAGCTGGTAAAACAGTCCTTGCTAATGCTGGTAATGCTGCTGATGCTAATCCTGCCAACATTCCAAGAAAACCACCTTCTACTTTCATGTTATGTTTAAGCTGTTTAGTTGACATTCTAAATGTGGCCCCCTTACCAGCTTTATAAGCTTTTGTAAGTTTATTTACTTGTGATTTGGTTAATGCTATTACATCATTACCATGTATATCTTCATGCTTTAAACGAATACTTGCTGGACTTCTGTTTTTAAAAGAATGTAGAATTTTTTCCTTTTGCCCATCTGATATATTTATTTTGGCGTTAATATAGTTTGTCATTTTTATAATTATCTTGCCTCTCTTGTATGAAATCTAATCGTTAAATTTTCCCCTCTTAGATTTAGTAATGTTCCATCTTGATCTGTAATTGATACATTTAAATCATGTATTTCATTTAATGTTAGAGGAAGATAAACTAAATTTACTGGATTTTCTATTATTTTATACCCCGGTGATACATCTGGAAAAAAGCTGTAAATTGTGTTTCTTTGTGAACCATTAACATAACTACCTGAAATTAAATCTATATTAACTAGTAAGCTATTAATACTAAGAATATTTACTACATTTTCAGATTCATGAAATCCTTGTGTGTATTTAGCACGAGTGAATCCTAATACTTTTGCAATAGAATTTTGTTGGTTAAAATCTGCCTGATAACCATTTTCTAAAAAAATAACAGACTTTAAAGTATTAGTAATTGCTGAGATGTTAATATAATATTCTTCATTAACTGCATCATAATGGCCTTTTTTTCTCATTTCTTGTTGAATAAAATCATTAATATCAACTAAATCATAACTTCCTTCAGGTATTTTTATTTTTACCCATGACGTACCACTGTCTGGTGAATAAACAAAAATGTTATTGCTTGCATCAATATTAGGAAATGAATAATAAGTTTCAAGATTAACCAATGCTATTTCATATTCTTTATCCTTTTCTAATAGAAGTGGAGGAGTAAATCTTGTTTTAAACTCTGTTTTGTTGTTGCTTACGATAATTTGAAATGATGTTTTATGGTCAGTGTTTTTTACTATCTTTTCAAGTAATTCTGCTTCCATTTTTATATTTAGTAAAAATATTTTTTAATAGTAATCTTTGTAATCTCGTGGTATATAAAAGTTATCAAATCCACATCTATATTTTCCATCATTACGGTTCTTAGTTAAATCAATCACTACAAAACCATGTGGTTTTTCCCAACACTTTTTACAAAAATTGATAAACTCTGTTTTAGTCATGTCATCCCCTACATGATCGCTATAAATATGATTAAGATTTTTTAAGTCTTGTCTAAACAAGCATATTAAATTAGCATTTTCTCTAATAGTTTGACGGGGTAATCTAAAATAATTTTGTGCCAGATAAAAACAATCAGCATTACTATGTCTACCCCTTACATAATAGTTTTCACACTTGTTTTGCCTTTCTAAAAGTAAGTCATCAAATATCATTAAGTTTTTATTTGATGCATTTAAATCACTTGGGTCAGGAACATCGCTTGCATATTCAAAAAATTCACAATTGATATCAGATTTTTCCTTAATTGTTTTTGCCCATTCTTCAACTAATGCTGTAGGTGAAATATCACGGTTTTGAACTTCATCTTTAAGTGAAAACAACCTTAATATGTATTCTTTTGGTATTTTTTCTTCAAAAGCTTTTTTAAGTATACGATATTCTGGTTGAAACAAACTTTTACCAAAAACGCATAAGTTGTTATAATCTAACCAATCAGGTCTTAACAAAAGATTAAGTAAAAGTGTAGTTTTACCACGTCCTGATTTACCTACTATTAAACCTCTGATACTCCTAGGTAAAGCCCGCCTGGGTGGCTCAATGGTGAGCGTGTCGGACTCATGACCTGGTGGTTGTGAGTTCGATACCCGGTTGAGGCGAACTTTCTTTCCGGCGTATTTTCGCCTCTCACCTCTGCTGAAGCATGTGAGAAAAGTAGTCGGTGGCTTTGGAAAGAAAGTTGTGTTAGTACTGGTGTGAGAAAGCCAGGAAACACATGTGCGTCACCGACCGCCATGATATGACCTTAGCTGTTAAAGTGGCGTTAAACCCCAATACAACCAACCAACCATCCTAGGTAAAAGGGGATGGTTAAATCTTTTTGCTAACGCTTCATTCCAAGATAAATTAACAATATCCATATTTTATATTGAAAATTTTATTTTAATATAAAAAAAAAATGTATTGCGTTAAATGTAAAAAGAAAACTGATACTACTGATATAGAATGTGTAGTAAGTAAAAATGGTAAAAATATGATGCGAGGAAAATGTGTTAATTGTGGCACAGCTAAAACACAATTTATTAAACAAAAAGAAGGTGGTTCGTTGTTAAACAAAGCAATCAATAACTTACCTGTTGAAATGCACTTACCTGGTCATAATTTTACTGGTCCTGGTACTAAGTTAAATAAAAGATTAAAACCTGACTTAACACCTAAAGATTGGTCAAAACCTGTAAATCGTGTTGACAAAGCAGCATATCATCATGATATCTGTTATCTTAAGCATAATGATACTAAAACACGTAATGATGTGTGATGCAAATATGCTTAAAGAGTTAAAGGGTATCTATAATCCAACTATTAAGGAAAGAATGGAAAGAGGATTAGTTTCTTCATTGATAGGAACCAAGAAAAGATTTGGTATGGGAATGAGTAAAAAAAAAATTTAGAAAATATAACGCTAGCAGAAGAATTACATAAACCTGTAAAAAGAAAATTTAAGAAAAGGAGAGTTAGAGTAAATGGTATTGATAGGATATGGGCTGCAGATTTAGTAGATATGCAAGCATTTTCTAAACTTAATCGTGGAGTAAAATTTCTTCTTGCTGTCATTGATATCTTTTCAAAATATGGTTGGCTGGTCCCCTTAAAAGATAAAACTGGAAAATCTGTTTCTATTGCATTGAAGAGTATTTTTAAGGAAAGAAAACCTGAGAAAATGTGGGTAGATAAAGGTAAAGAGTTTTATAACAAAGAAGTTAAAGACCTGATTGAATTGTGTTCTACTGAAAACGAGGAAAAATCAAGCGTTGTTGAGAGATGGATTAGAACAATGAAAGAAAAAATGTGGAAGTATTTCTCTGCTCACTCAACAAATGTTTATATTGATGTATTACAAGACCTTGTTAAAGAGTATAACAACACGAGACATTCTTCTATTAAGATGACTCCAATTGAAGCAAGTAAGAAGAAAAATGAAAATAAAGTTTGGATAACATTGTATCCTGATTATAATCAAGTAAGGGAGGATATCAAACCAAAGTTTTCTGTTGGAGATAAAGTAAGGATAAGTAAAAAGAAAAAGACTTTTGAAAAAGGTTATACCACAAGATGGACTGAAGAGGTTTTTACAGTTTCAGAAGTAAAACATACATCACCTATAACATATAAGATTGAAGATTTAAATGGTGAAGAAATAAAAGGTTCTTTTTATGAACCTGAACTACAAAAAACGAGACAAGAGGTGTATAGGATAGAAAAGGTTATTAAAAAGGGAAAAAAGAAATCTCTTGTAAAGTGGAAAGGCTATTCTGATGAGTTTAATTCATGGGTTGATAACGATGCTATTGTAAATATTTAAATATATAAAAATGAAAAATATTTTAATTGATAATATAACTTTACCAAATAAACCTTTAAGTAATTTTGAACTTGGAGATGCAGCAAAAAAATTAAAAATAAAAAATTTTAGAGGTATATTTTTAAGAGATACCCTACCTAAAAAAGTAAGAAATAAAGAATGTGGTATATTAAACCTTGATGACACTGGTGGTCCTGGTACTCATTGGGTTGCATGGTTTAAAGATGGTGAAAGTTGGTTGTCTACCCTTGCAAGATGGCGCACGTGAATTTTTAGCTAACGTGGCAGTAATTTTGAAAAACAATAATGGGAGTAGATTTGTGTATCTATAGACTGCGTATTGGTATTTTTTCAATGCCAAATAAGTGTAAGAGTGTACTCCATGGACTATGTATGTCTAGGAAAGCTGTAAGTACGACTTTGAAACTGGCTATTCTGTTGTCCGTGCTTCTGACCATGGGTGGGGGTGTTGAGAGAAATCCGGGCCCGGATAGACTATCTGCTTTCTCAAGTTCGGTTGGCAACCGAAAAGTCAATGAAACAGAAAGCCACTCCCTTTCTCCAGCAGTAACCAGGTCCGGGGGTGCTAGTGGTGTGACAAGTACGCGGAAAAATGTAAATAAGCAGGGCACTCTCACGTATGCAGAAGTGTCTGCTTCTCCGAGCAACACTTCACATAATACCCAAGACAGAGCAAGTCGGTCTAGGGCACCGAGACACCAAACCCGAGTAGAAGAGGTAACGTCGGCTCAGTTGGAGAAAAGGGGTAATTCAGATGATCCATTGCCTGAGAGTTCTTTACCCGATAGTCGTAGAAATACTCGTCAAACTAGATTGACAATAGGGGAAAAGGGTGAGGTCAGTGTAGCTGACATGAATTCTACCAGTAATTTGTCCGAACTGATTTTATCACTCAAGCATGACATGAATATAAACATGGCCTCAATAAACAGTCAACTGTCCAGTATTACCACAACTATTTCAAGTTTAACCGTCAAAGTGTCCGATGTTGTTAGCACCTGTGAATCACTAAAGGAGAATAATGAAAAACTATCTAAAAGTAACTCCCTGCTACAGAATAAAGTGAATCAATTAGAATCTGTAATTGATAACCTAGAAAACCAGTCCCGACGTTCAAATTTAATTTTCGATGGACTAGAGGGATCAGCCGACGAGATGTGGAGTACGAGTGAGGATAAAATTCGCGATGTTTTGAGACATGATCTACACTTATCCGATGCAGAAGAAATAGGAATTGAAAGAGCTCATCGCCTGAGGCGTAAAGGAAACCGTAGCTGTCTGCCTGTTATGGTAAAATTCACGAGTTATAAAGGTAAACAAAAAGTCCTTAGTGCGGCAAAAGAAAAATTGACAAGAACCAGCAACGTTTCGGTTAGGGAAGATTTTTCCCAGCGAATACGAAAACATCGATATGAACTGGGTAAACACATGATAGAAGCTAGACAAAATAATCGCTTCGCGTCAATATCCTACGACAAACTTATAATTGATGGTAATGTCTACAAATACAATGAGAGCGATGATAGCTTGGTGTGTGTTAGTCAACGTAAAAATAGTAAACAAACTACACGTGGTTTTCAGCGCGGCAACAGATCGGCTACAACCAATCAGAACGAAGAGGATTCCTCTACTTTGAATATGAATAATAGCACCACACACGTCGATGGCTCGTCAACCAATCAAGCGCAAGCACGTTCTCCCACACACGAGAGTGAGAATACTGCGCATGCGTACTGATATTCTGGCCACCACCCAGGCGCACGTGATATTTACAGTCTACAAACAATATCATGGAATATAGCGGGGTTAAAAAAGCATGTTAACAATGAAGAATTAAAAATGTATCTTTCTCAGTTCGATGTAGTACATCTATCCGAGACTTGGAGTAAAGAAAAATCAGAATTTAAAAATCTCCTACATGATTATTTATATTTTGATATCGTGCGGGCAAAGATCAACAGAGCTTTGCGCAACAGCGGGGGAATCTCCGTATTCATAAAGGGCGATGCATTCAGGGAAATCTTCAGATGTCGAATACACGAGGAGTTCTCTGAATGCATAGCCTTTCTGTTAAAAGATAATATTTATGAGATATTCCACAGGCACTTGATTATGGTATTTGTGTATATATCACCAGAAGGGTCTGTTATTTACGACCGGGAAGAACCAAATGGTATTGAAAATCTTTGTAATCATTTATTATTGTTAAGAGATGAATATCCTGACTGCCTATTTTACATAGCAGGTGATTTTAACGCCCGTACCAAAGATTTTCTAGATTACATTCCGGACGACTCGTTAGACTTTGTATTTGGTGATAACCCTTTTTTCTCAGACAGTTTTTCATTTGCTAGGAAAAATAGAGACACAAAGTATAACGAATTTGGAAAGTCACTTGTTGAAATGTGTTGCACTCTTAATATTCATATTTTGAATGGTCGATTGTTTGAAGACAGGGAGGGCAATATTACGTGTATTTCCGGTAACGGAGCTTCAGTGGTAGACTACAGTATTGCATCCACTGACTTATTTCCTTTAGTGACAGATTTTGAAATCCTGACAAGAGACGAATCTGACCACTTCCCTATTAAGTGTTCGTTAGGGTTGCAGGTCAAGCACCATCCAGGTACTAAGACGTTGGCTCAAAATTTAAATGGGTCGCAAGAAATTTTTCATAAATTAGATAAATATTATTGGAAAGAAGAAAAAAAGGATTTATTTGTCTCTACATTCACACTCAAATGTAACTTAATTTATGATGAACTATTGCAACTGATTAACCTAGATACAGCCGCAATGATCTCTAAACTCAATCATTTATACACATCAACAGCTGAGGATTTAGGTCTAAAATCAACAGTTCAACAACCTAAACCAAGCACACCATATAAACAACCAGAATGGTGGGATCAGGAACTACAGGAACTAAAATGCAGAAAGTACATAGCTCTAAAAACGTTCAGAAAGATTAACTTACCAGATAACTTGAAAATTTACAAAGAGCAAAAACAGATTTTTAAACATACGTATTGGAAAAAGAAAAACACTTTCAGACACAAAAACAAAATGGATCTAGTAAACGCAAGAAAAAATCCTCGTACTTTCTGGAAACTGCTTAAATCAAATAACACAAATTCAAGTAATAATAACAATATTTCAGGGGCACAATGGGTTAATCATTTTTCGAGGCTTTTAAAAGGAGAAGACAATTTTAACTATAGTGTAGAAGAGCTAAATATCAATCCATGCAATGAGTCTTCGTGTGATATTCTGAACTCGGAGATTTCAGAACAAGAGATTAAGGAAACTATCTCTAAAATCAACATAAATAAAGCCCCAGGACCAGATGGAATTATTGGTAACTTTATTGTCCTTACAAAACATACAGTGATTCCGATTCTTACTAGGCTTTTTAATCGCATTTTGACAACGGGCACAATTCCTTACCAATGGACAGAAAGTATTATCTGTCCACTACACAAAACAGGAGACATCAATGATCCAAATAATTACAGAGGGATTTCTCTCATCAATGTGATATATAAAGTATTTTCTTCAATCCTGAACACACGACTGTGCAATTGGGCATTTATTAATAATCAAATAGATGAATCACAGGCAGGTTTCAGAAAAAATTATTCACCAGTTGATAACATGTTCATAATGCATGCACTTATCCAAAAGTATTTATCGAAAAAAAGGGGCCGTCTTTACATAATATTCATTGATTACGAAAAGGCATTTGATAATATCTCCCATAAAGTTTTGTTCGAAATCCTTGCAAGGAAGGGGGTGTGCTGCAACTTTCTGAAAATTCTATTAAATATATACAAGAGAAATAACTGCTGTGTAAAAGTGAACAGTTTAGGGACAGGTTCTTTCCCTTGTTCGAAAGGTACCCGACAAGGCGATTTAAGTTCGCCGATGATATTCGATCTTTTTATAAACGATATTTGTACCTATTTAAGGACAGAATGTAATTCTGGCATCTTTGTAACTGAAAATATACCCAAAATAATTTCTTTATTGTTTGCGGATGATGTAGCAAGTCCAGCCGACACGGTCGTGCAGTTGCAGCGACAAATAAACTCTATAGAAAAATTCTCGAACGAGATAGGCATGAAAATCAATTATAGCAAAACCAATGTTGTGGTATTTAGAAATGGAGGCCCATTGAGAAAAAACGAGAAATGGTATTTTCATGACAATCCAATAACCATATCATCTTTTTACAAATATATGGGTCTGATATTCACACCTAAATTAAAGTGGTCTAGAGCGCTATTTGCCCAAGCAGCGCAAGCTAAAAAGTCACTGAATTGTATCCGCGCTCAATATAATCGATTCGGATCTATACATTATAATGATTTTTTCAAAATTTTTGATGCTATGGTAAAACCAATCCTATGCTATGGGGCAGAACTGTGGGGGTTCGGGTATAGGGATACAGTAGAAAAAATACAAATCTCAGCCTGTAAACAATTTTTGGGTGTAACTAAAAGAACAAGTAACTTGATGGTGTTAGGTGAATGTGGCAGATTTCCCCTTTGTCTTGAATATTATGTAAAATTTATAAAGTACTGGTTAAGAATAATACAAATGCCAGGCCATAGGTATCCTAAACAATGTTATTTGATGTTAAAAAGGCTTGATGACAATAACAGACACACATATGCATCAGAGGTCAGAAACTTATTATTCAGTTATGGATACGGATATGTCTGGATTGCGCAGGATATAGGAGATAAAAATTTATTTATCCTAGGTTTTAAACAAAGGCTTAAGGATTCTCTACAACAAGAATGGCATAATTCTCTAAGTAATTCGGGGAAAGGGCAGTTTTACACGCAGTTTAAATCACTTTTAAATGTAGAACTTTACTTATCTTTCGATCTGCCATTCTATTTAAGGAAAGCATTAGCAAAATTTCGCTGCTCAGATCATAATTTAAATATCGAAGTAGGAAGACACTATAATGCCCCGAGAGAGGAAAGGCTTTGTACTTACTGTCTTGAGACATATGGAGCCGAAGCTATTGAAGACGAATACCATGTATTTTTTCTCTGCCACCGATACGATTTTTATAGGAAAATATATATAGGCGAGCCTAGGAATAAAACATACGATTCATTCTTTAGATTTATGTCAAATCCTAATCAATACAGTCTCCTTAATATTTCAAAGTTCGTACACAAAATTCTACAAATTAGGAACGAAATAACTTAAACAACACATCCTTTATTTACATATTCCAGAACTGTACACTTACAAAAAAGACCGGATTGTAACAAGCTGACAGAACTTAACATTGCGTGAGATGGAGAATAAGCACGCTAAGGGCATTTTCTCCTTCTCAATCAATGTCAAACATCAAACATGGACGTGTTGAGTTTTAGACAAGGCTAAAAAATTTTCACATCTGACAAGTGTTGAACTAAAAGTTTAATTATTGTAAATTTATGCATTTTTTCTGCGTAAGATATTATATCGCAAGGTTTGATTCATGGGCCGATGGCCTATAACTTAGAATAAGAAATATTAAACGTAATAAGCTGATAGCACCCGAGCATTGATTGAAATCGAGGATCTGCACCCTATGAGTATTTTCTCCTTTTCAGTCAGTGTCAACTTTCGCATGCAGATATTTTTGAATCTGGACAAGTCTAGAACATTCACATTTGGTAAGATAGAAAAACTTAATTATTGTGGACTTATGTTTTTTCTAAGTGTATGTCTTAGAATAACCATTTTGAGTGCAACACATTTTTTACACCTGCACATTGTGTGAAATGGAGGAAATGCACATTGGGTGCATCTTCCCCTTTTCAACCAATGTCAAGGGTTGACCGTAGATATTTTGTATATAGATAATTAAGACAGCATTATAAAATTTATAAGGGTCTTTGTTTTAGAATAGCCATCTAGATCGTAACAAGTTGAAAGCACATGAGCATTGCGTGAAACGGAGAAACTGCACAATAGGGGCATTTTCTCCTTTTCAATCAATGTCAAACGTCAACCGCAGACGCTTTTAAATTTGGACAAGGCTAAAATTCTCAAATCGGATAAGTTTAAAAGGTCTAATTAGTGTGAACTTATGCATTTTCTTTTGTAAGATAGGGTTTTGAAAATGTTTGAATCATCGGCCGGTGGACTATTGTTAGAATAGCTATTTTAATGTAACAAGTTGATAACACCTGAACATTGTATGAAATGGAAGAAACTCACGTTATGGGTGTTTTTTCGTTTTCAATCAGTGCCAACCACCGAGTGTAGCAGATCTGGACTAGACTAGAATTTTTGTTGGTAGGTGTCAGTAATATAAACTGTTTGAACCAAAGGCCGGCAGCCTTTATTTTAATATTTTAGTAAAATAATTTTCAATGTAATAATTTATTACATTTTGAACATTGCGGTAAAGAAACCTCAAGTGGGCGTTTTGGGAAAAGGAGAAAATGCTGGTAACCTGCGTTTTCTCCTTTTCTTACATTGTTTTCTACCCTTCATAAAACAAAAATCCAATCTTCAGTTACTTAATTTATCGTCTGCAAATGCTTTTGATTTGGACAAGCCTAGGGTGTTGTCGTTTGGTAATAAGTCAAATGGAGGAAATGCACGCTGATGGCATCTTCTCCGTTTCGAGCAATGTCGACTGCAGATGTTTTACTTTTGGACAAGGCTAAAATCTGATAAAGTGCAAAGACGAAAACAGTTTAATAATTGTTAACTTAAGCATCTCCTATAGGTAACAGATTATATCTTGTGAGGGATTGCATGGTAAAATTGTTTATATATTATGGGCCGGTGGCCTATATATTTGAATAAAATATCTTGAATCTTGAATCTTGAAAGAAAAATTTATTTTGATAGTTATGGTATACAACCACCTCTTGAAATTATAGATTATTTTAAAAGTCCAATACACTACAATACAGACCAATTACAACAAGCAGGTGAAGTATTTTGTGGTCATTTATGTTTATATGTTCTTAAAGAGTTGGGTTTAGGTAATAAATTTCAAAATGTTTTAAATAAACTTTTTTAACAATATAAAAAAATGCCTGTTGATAAATTTGGAAGAATGGATGAAGTTAAAACAACTGGTGATGGTGTATCACTTGCTTACATAAGTAATAATTTTTTACGTAAAGATGGAACAACGCCCGTTGCTGGTTCCATAAATATGAATGGAAACACGCTAACGAGGGTTAGTAATCCAGTAAATCCTCAAGATGTTGCAACTAAGAGTTATGTTGATGACAGCTCAGGAAGGTTGTTAGATGAAAACGGGGGATACCTTATGACAAAGTATTTAAACATTGGTTTTAATAAAATAAAAAACTTAGGTGGCCCTGTAGAACCAAATGAAGCTGTTACCAAAAAATATGTTGATGATTATAATCGAGCTTTTGATTATGGGGCTGATGGTTATACAGCAAGTGGTGACATTTCTATGGCTGGATGGAGGATTAACAATGTCGGGATACCTATAGAAAATCAACAAGTTGCAAATAAGTTTTACGTAGATACCGCTGTTAAAACAATATCCGCAGGTAATAATGATTTAACAAAAAACCGATATGGAACTTTTCTAGCGGCTGGTAAAATAGACATGAACACTCACCCACTTACTGGGTTACCAAATCCTACAGACCGTGATGCTGCTGCTAATAAAAATTATGTTGATAATGGGGGTGCCATTGTAAAAAATCCTGATGGAAGTTTTACGGCAATATCCGATGTAGATTTTCAAGGTTTTTCTATAAAAAATGCTGGGGAGCCTATAGAAGAAAGAGATTTAGCAACAAAAACCTATGTGGATAAAAAAGTATCACTTCCTTCTCTCATAGGTCCTAAACCTATTATAAGCGTGTGTGCTGAGGAACAAGGTCCTTTAACAGATGGTAATTATGAGTTTTCTTTCGGTAATGGAAACACAGGAAGAAGTCATGGGATAGGAGGTTATTGTATGTCTGCTCCTGGTAGAATTATAAAAGGTTCTTTAATGGCTATTAAAGGTAATAGGTCTTTGCATGAAGAAGCAAAAGTTAATTTAGTGGTAAATGGAGTTGAACAGGTTGATTACTCCATAATAAAAGATGCTAAAGAAAAATGCAGTTGTGCAGTTTTCCCACAACCTTTAGAAGTAGACCAATGTGATGTTATAAACTTTATAACAAGGTCAGATAACCCTGATGCTAGAAATGCGTATGTGTCTATATTGATAGAGTTGGACTTGTAAAAAAAATATTTAACCTGGTAAAAAAGGTTAAATATTACACATTTATAGATTTTTCCATTTCCTTAAAGTTTCTTATCAACCACTGATATTCACCTAATTTAATTCTATGCTCTTCTTCTTTGATTTCAAGTAAACCTCCTAAAATAGAATAGCCACCTACTTCTTTTTGTTCTTTATTTCCTAACCAAAAATGTACTTCAACATTTGGAAAAAAGAAAAATTTAAATATTTTATCAAGCTCTTCTATTTGTTTAAAAATATCATTTGTATTTTCATCAAAACAAAACAAATCAATATATCTACAAGTATATTCACCAGAAACAAAAGCACCAACTACGTAAAGTTTAAAATTTTCATTTTCTTGCTTTCTTTTACTCCACTCATAGTAAAGAAAAGGTTTAAATCGGTTTAAATATGTTATTGGTTTGTCGTATGATACATGCCTGATTGGTTCTAGCGATAGAAATTTAAACTTCATCTGTTTGTAAAAATTGTCAGGTCTTCTGTCTTTTTCATCTCTCTTAGTATGATTGATATGATTTTTTAAAACAGTATTAAGCTGATTTATAAAATTAGAACTCATTTTATAAATCAAATTTTTAACTTAATTTAAAAAAATCTATTTTTCTTTTAATAGTGTTTACTTGTCTACATACTGGACATTTTGAATCAGTTGTTAATTCATTGCATTTTTCACATAAGCACAGATGGCCACAATTACAAAAAATTATATTTGGTTTTTCAGTGTAACATATTACACATTCATCAGATTTATAAGATTCAAGTCCATTACTGACTTCTTCTGGTTGTGGTTCTGGTTCTTCCTCTGATAAATAAATTTCATCTTCACTTGTAGTTATAGTTTGTGGAAGTTCACTTAACTTAATAAAAGGAGGATAGTTTATTTCACCTTCTTTTTCAAAGTAGATAAAAAAACTTTCATCTTTTTCACTACCAAAGTGTTCATAAATTCTATCTATTTCTTCACCTATTTTTCTTAATGTTTCTTGTAACTTAGATAAAAAAGTTGTATCATTTTCACTAAAGTCTAAAAATATTTTTGTTAGATTAAGACGTTCTGGGTTAAGAAATTCACCTTGTTGTCCTTGTATTTCTCCTTCATGAAACAATACGTTTAAGTTTAACCACATTTTACTATTAGGGTTTTCATATTTCATTCTACTATATTCATAGTAAATATTAGCATTATCAAACACACCTTCAAATGGTAAGAAATCATTGAAAAAATACACTTCTCTTAAACCATCTACATGTTTATTATAGAAGCTATCTATATGTTTACTTTTTATGACTGAGACAATTTTTATTACTGACTTAGGAAAAACATGGGGATAACGGCAGATATCTCTTATTAATGCAGTCATTATGTATATATTTTGTTATATGATTTTCTTTAAGTTAAATTCAATTTTTTATAATAAACATATTTAAAAAAACTTCTTCATCCTTGTATTTAACAGTAATTTTTGTATCACCATGTGTAATACTTTTAACTATTATTCTTTCTTTATTTTTTAATAAAAATTTTTTTAATTCTTGAAAGTCATTTTCTACCACATATTTTTCTATTCTGATTAGTAATATATCAATTACATATTTGTTTTTTAGCTTCATCTTTGCTTTCGTAAACATTTTTTATAAATTTTTTTTTTTTAAATTTTTTATTCATCTTCAAACATTTCTTCTATCTTATTTTTAACTCTATTTTTAAAATCATCTACAAAGTTAAAAACAACTCTTTCTACTTGTCTTTTATGGCTCATCTTATTATCATTCAAATACCATATTAAATCATTTTGTACATCATCTTGTAAGCGTTTCAACATAAAGTGAATGTCATAAACTAAACTATTTAATTCCGGTTCTAAATTTTCCTTCACCTCATCATATAACTCTTCATCTTCTTTTCCAACATATTCAGGAGCATTCTCAAAATTAACATATTCATCTTTTATTTGTTCTTCTAGATTTTGTATATCAAAATGATGTGTATAATCATCACCTACTTTCATAAACTTAACTACAACGGCGCCTTTATCACCATAGTCATAATCAAATTCAACGTTTTCTTCATCTATTATTGCTTTTTCTAAACCCATTCCATTAACACGACCATCAAATGAATAAGCTTCATTTAAAGCTTTTTCTTTAAGTATTTTTTCATTTCTTGTTAGTTCACTCATCTTTACCTATTATGTTTACTGAATTTTTAACTTAAAATTCAAAATCTTAAAAACCCGCTCACTAACTCATAAACCGGTTAGCCATTGCATGACGCGTTGGTTGATGGGGAGGTTAAGCGATTAACTGATGTAAGGGTTTGTTGGCTGATGGGTTTGTTGGTTAGCTGATGATTTTTTTTTTTTTTTTTTTTTTTTTTTTTTTTCTTAATCAAAAATTTTTATTTTTTTTTATAATTTGAATTTAAGTAAAAACGACTAAGAAAGAGGTTAAACTATTTTGTTTTATGAAGCTAGTTAAATGGTTTAGCGTAAGTATAATATCTGTTAATTTTATGAGCATGCGGTTGTGTATGTTACATGAAATTGATAATGCATGGTATATTGGATAAATGCTAACTAAAATCATAAGATTGATGGTTTGTTTTAAGAGGGGTTTGATTGGTTAAAGTGGGTTGACATGTATAAGCTTGTTGGATTTGCATAAGCATCCCAGCATCATTTAATATTTGGTTTAATTCGTTAACCTATATCGTTTTGCGTAAGGCGATTATGCATCATAAGGGTAATGTCCCAGATCGAGCATTATACTAACTACTGACACGCTAACTACTGAGCCACTTGGCAGGGCAGGTTTCATGCAAGAATTACGTATACTAGTATGATGCTGTCATATTTGATAGCATAACAGTAGACAGGGTAACATATTACCAAGTATATTCATTATTTGAATGCCAAATTTGCACCTTTTTTGTTGCATTTAACTGTTCAGTGTCTTTAGTGGTATTTATCTGTGCTTAACAAAAAAAAAAAAAAAAAAATGAATTTGAAGATGTAAACTCTAGAAAAAGCCCCTTTAACACCAAAAATCTTTTGGTAGCACTGATCATATAGGGTGGTTATGTTGCTCAGTTGGTAGACCTACAGTATAGGCTCAAGTAGAGCAGGGGTTTGTGTTGGAATCATTTCTAGGGTAGCATTTCCTGTGGATTCTCATTACATTGTTGACAAGCTTAATTTGTGTATGTTGGCAGGTGTTCTTAATCAGGGGATATAACAAACAGAAACTTGGAGTTGTTATATCAGCTTTGTTGCTTTCAAGTATGTACAGCAATGCCCTGTTAGCCAGAAGTAGCATGTTCGAACAGCCACCATTTTCCCCCTTTACCACACAATCCAAAGTTTTAACGACCCTGAGGAAGAAAGTATTCGAAACCATTGTGAGAAAAGAAGAAAATGTTAGTGTCCAACATTTCTGCCCTTTCAAAGACAAAAACTATCATGTGAAATAGATTTATCATCTGCAAATGCTTTGAATTTTGACAGGTCTGAAATTTTGCCATTTGGAAAAGACGTAATTTATCATTGGGCCTGTTTGAGAGAATGGATGGACAGACAAAAGACTGACCAATGGATGGACAGAATTATCTGTACTTGAAGCAATGTTGCCTGGTTGATATCTTGGGCCATGAATTTGTTGCAATCTTTGATTATTAAAACAAACATTTCATCAATTGTTAGTTCCACTGGCCGAAGGCCAGGGGGCTTATGTCATGGCCCGGTGTCCGTCGTGCGTCCATCCGTGCGTTAACTTTTATTTCAAACATCTTCTTCTCTGAAACTACCGATCCAATTTTCATGAAACTTCACAGAAATGATTCTGCCATGGTCCTCTTCAGAATTTCTTGAAAGAATTTGATTCATTCAAAAACTCTGGTTGCCATGGCAACAAAACTGAAAAATATTGGAAATCTTTAAAAATCTTCTTGTCTGAAACCATAAGGCATAGGGCTACCAAATTTGGCATGTAGCTTAATGTAGTAAACCTCTATCATGTGTCTTCAAATTATAGCCCTGGGGTCAAAATTGGCTCTGCCCCAGTGGTCACAAGTTTTACATAGGCTTTTATAGAGAAAACTTTAAAAATCTTTCTATACCTAGCCATAAGGCCTAGGGCTACCAAACTTTGCATGTGGCCTTTACCAAGCGGGCCAAAATTTTAGCCATGGGGTCAAAACTGGCCTCGCCGCAGGGGTCAGTCTGGATCACTTCTGATTTTTTTTTTTTTTTTTTTTTCCTTAAATTAGCCTTGCATCAGGGGTCTTATGTTTTACAGAGACTTCAAATGGACGAAACTTGAAAATCACCTTATATAAAAACATACAGCATAGGCTTGTATCATTTTGGCATGTGGCTTTATCTTGTGTACCTCTTTCAGGGTTCAAGTAATTATAGCTCTGGGATCAAAAATGGCTTTGCGGGTCTCAACTTTCACATGGGCTTGTACAGAAAAAACTTTGTAAGTCTTCATTTTGAAACCGTTTGGCTCAGAATTGAAATGTTTAGTATTTATGGTTTATATTCAGAAGCCAGTGGAGCGATACAGGGCCATCATGGCCCTCTTGTTAACATTTTCATCTTTTTACTGTCAGGGATGTTGATATCTTGGGCTATGAATTTGTTGCAATCTTTAATTACTAAAACAAACAGTTCATCAAAACATTTTCATCTTTTTACTATCAGGGATAAACAAGGTTAAACAAAATCAGAACTTAAAAGTTTTTTTAAGAGTTTGTAGGATCTGGGTCAAAATGGCACCCTCCATAGAGTTTTGAGTGGCTCAGCGCTTAAGGTGTTGAATTAGTAATCTTAAGGCCCTGGGTTTGATCTACATCCAAGATAAAGTTTTAGTTTTATGGGAGTGTCTATGGGCAAGGCAAGGTACATTCCAAGCATGGACTAAGTGTAAAACCAAGGAAACTACAGTAAAGAGTGAGCTGTCAGCCTGATATGACTGGAATAATTTTGAAAGGAGAGTAAAACACCAACTGATCAATCCAAAAAAGTCCTAGTATAAAAATGGATAAGGCCAAAAGAGGCTAGTTAAAAATTATGCTCCTTTTTTTAATCATTATCTGACACTGGTATTCAAATTGAATTGATTTCTGTTTAGTCATTAGTTTGACAACAGAGTATTTCTTTCTATTTCTTAATTAAAGTTATGAACAACAAATGTTTTACTTGCATGGATCTAGGAAGAAAGTAAAGACTGAGAATTTTCAGAGATTTAAGTTTGTAGATCTCAATCTTTGTAAATATTTGTATAGAGTTTTATGTTGCTTTCCACAGCAACTTAGCTTACTTATTGTCATTAACATCTTTCTTAGTAATGTTTTAACCAGCGCTAGCCTGTAGCTACGGTGTGCCTTGCTCAAGGATAGTCCTACGTGACTCTAAGTGCAATCAGGGGTTGAAACAGGATTTCCAGACAACAAACCCTTTGCCATGACCAAATAGCTGCAGTCTGCAGATCACCCAATGGATACAATACAGTCACCCACAAAAACAAATCTGCAGGAAAAAATATTTCAGCAGCTCTCAAGTCCTTGCCATTACTTTGCCACAAATCTACTCTTAACAATCAATTTATCGATGATACTCATATGTTTTTTTATGAATATGCAGGTAAATGCAGCTAATGGATTGGTGGTGATAAAATAAACTTAAATTTGTTGAAAGCAGATTTAAACCAGACATGTTAAAAAGGCATAAAACAAGATTTTAATTTTGAGAAGATAAAAAAAAAAAATCCTTACCAAGTTGATAAGCAATATCATTCTACAAAAAGAGGCCTATAACTCTTTACCACACAACAAATTTTGGACTTGTCCAAATTCAATAATCTGCAAATGACAAATTTAGAATTGGTGCAAACATACTTAAGTTCTCTGATAGGATAGAAAACATTGTGGAAAAAGGAGAAAATGCTGGTCACCAGCATTTCCCCTTTTCCCTCAATATTTTCAGAACTTTCTCCTATAGGGTCGTTAAAACTCACGATTGAGTGGTAAAGGGTTAAATTTGAATATCATTTCTAGAGAAAATACCTAATGAAGCAACTGTTTCTTTGATATCATTTTTCCCTCTTTCATTCAGCTTTTTGTAAGGATATTAACCTTTTTATGAAGCAAATAAGCGTTTTATCGACCCTTTGGAAATATGGTAGGGGAAGGAGAAAACGGTGGTATCAGCATTTTCTCCCTTTACTAGGCCCGCCCGGGTAGCTCAGTGGTTAGCGTATGTGACCTGGTGGTTGCGAGTTCGATACCCGGTTGTGCCTCTAGAGGCAAATGTCAGTTTTTGAGCCACGTTTAATTTCTTGTCTGCAAATGTTTTCAACTTTGACCAGTCTAAATTTTTTTGTTGTTTGGGAGACATTGATGTAGGAGTGGAGTGCTGGCCTCTCACACCAAAAGTTACAGGTTTGAATCCTGTGATACGCGGGGTTAAACTTTTGAACTACCCACAATACAATACAATACATGAGTTCTGGGTATAAGGTTTCATTGAGAGGGCTTAATGCATCTGTGAAAAGTACTGACTCGGTCAAAACTTTTTCATATAGACCTTTTTACAACGCCGTTCGTTGCCAAGGAAATGCGATCCTAGAATTCCACTTTTGGCGCATGCACACTATTTTGTAGGGCAAAAAGTTCAATATCACCACTATCGAAAGCTATTTTCACAAGCAATGTTTTGGCTTTGTCGAAAGATTTTATTGATAAAATCTGTGAAGATTAATTGTGTCACAGGATGCCGTTATCATGCTGTGCACCGGGATGTACAAACGGATTAGTAAATTAGTATCTGGATTAAATGTCCCAGAGTCAAAACATCCTACTTTTGGTTAAAACGTCTGCAGTTTCCATGCCGAATTGTTTAAAACGTCCCCTAAACGCGTCCCCGTATATTTTATTAAATTTATTTGTTTGATCTCGTATCTAATTTTTTTTTTAAGAGATTTTTCACCGTTAATGTTTTTTATTTTGTTGAACATTGTCATTTAATGTTATCCATATAACCCATATCCTGTCGTACTTATATTTTTGACCAGCACAAGAGGAATTCGCGTTAAGTTTATATCATAAACCTTAATTTAGTATTACTTAAATCATAATTGAAATTTGTAACAGTGTATTTCAAGACCATGTTACCCCATGTGCGTACAGATCTCTCATTTCGCTTTTCGCAAAGAAAATTCAAGATCACCGTCACGTAACGGAAGCTAAGGGTTAAGGCTAAGCTCCATACTGTCTCCCTACATTATCATGTACATGACACGCTAAAATGCCTCCCCGAGTACAATGTGCTCTACTAATTACTTTTACAACTTCCATTTAACCCTTTACCCAACAATCACAAGTCTTAAGGACCAAGAGAGAAGAAAGCTTTTCAAACATTGTGAGAAAAGGAGAATATCCTGGTAAACATTATTTTGACCTTTTCCAACACTCTTTCTGGAAAAGGAATGTTTTCAAATAACATGTTGTACATGTACACGACCCCTGGTGTAAAGCAGTTATGGAACTTTAGGGGTATAAAGTAATCGAACCTGGAGCATACCGGCTATATACTGTTAGACAACAACGGGGCAATATACAGTTGTTCGTTCTTCGTTTGGGCATTAGTTCATGAATGCATTTGTTCATCCATCTATCCATCCGCTCTCATTCATTCATTCATCCATTCATTCATTCAAATACTTCTGCACCAAAATTTGTTTTGTGGTGAAACTGATCACGATACACACTCTAAACTATTAGAGGTAACGGCATGTTATGCCAATGTTGCAACGTTAAAATCAGTTATCTGTTAAAATCAGTTTTTGAAAAACTGATTTTAACGGAGGACATGCAAACGTTAAAGTCAGTTTTTGCCCTTAAAGTCATTTCCGTTAAAATCAATTTTCACTTTTTATCTCCGTTAAAATCAACAACCACACGCTAAAATCACCCATGTTTCTTGATAGTTTTTACAGACCAAAGGTGTTTTTATGTTCTCTTGACTCACAAATTGATATATGTAGTACGCCTACATTCAGTTGTGATATTCTCCATACGCGGAAACTCCTTTGAAAAAAAAACGTGCCATTTGCAATTTTTTTATGTCCCTAAAGGGAACTTTCGGGGTATAAAGTAATCGAACCTGGAGCATACCTGCTATATACTGTTAGAGGTAGGAATCTCAAATTTCGTGTTTATATACACCTTGGGGTCCCGGAGGGTCGCGTACAATTTCCTGATCATTTTGATCTTGACCTTGACCTCTGGCCTCAGATTTTGAAAAATCGTGTCCGGAGAATATCTGCTATGCTATTTGATTAAGGTAGATATCCCAAATTTGTTGTGTGGATACGTCATGGGGTTCCGTGTGTCGCGTACCATTTCCGGGTCATTGAGACTTTGACCTTGACGTCAGGCCTCAGATCTAGTAAAATCGTGCCCGGAACTTATCTGCTATAGTATTTAAAGTAGGAATCCTACATTTGGCGTGTAGATATAACTTGCGTTCCCGGAGTATTGCATACTGTTATTTGGCCGTGCTAACCTTGAATTTAACCTCTGCTCTCAGTTCTTGAAAAATCGTGTCAAGAGCTTATCTGCTATACTATTTAAGTGACCCCCAAATTTTGACCTTGACCTCTGACCTCATTGATTTAAAATCGTATTAGGAGCGTATCTGCTTTACTATTTTAGGCAGAAATTTCAAATGAAGTTTATAGATGCATCTTAGGGTCCAGGAGTGTGACATACCGTTACTGGGTCATTGTGACGTTGGCCTTGACCTCTGCCTCAGTTCTTGAAAAAAAATATTGTTGTAGTAAACTATCAAATCAAATCGAGGTAAAAATTGTAAAATGTCTCTGATATAACTTTTCCAAATGTTCATTGTTCTTTTCACATCACTGAAGTACATATTTAGCAGGTATCATTTGTGACTGAAGCCATAAGCCACTTTAATTTACTTCAGCATTTAGATTGTCTTGAGGCTGTTAAATACGCGTCTTTATATAACGCATGGTATATGAAACATATATATGGTCTGCTGCATGCAATTTGGGGCCTTAGAACATTTATTTAAAGTGTCCTTCCGGATAAGACTAGGCAGTTTGTGCAGGCTGATCCGAGACGTCACATTACGCCTATATCGGATCTTGTCGTAAAGTAGACTTTCGTGAATTAGAAAATTACATAGGCACGTGAAATGTCGTTTAGTATAAGCCTATGTGGATTGTGCAGATTGATGCGGGACGGCAATTCACGCAAATGTCCGAATGAATACATAACATGACGTAGGTAAGGACTTGAAATAAAGGAAATGCTCTTTTAACCCTTATCCTGCTGAATAAAAGAAATGAAACTTTATAGTAGATAGTAGAAGCCCAAAACTTTCTTGTTTCAAAGGTATTTTTGGAGGAAAGATATCTCCTTATCGGACAGTGTAGATCAAAGATCAGACTGCACGTTCTGTGCAGTCTGATCTTGATCTACGTTGTCCGCAAAAGGTCGGTGGGTCGCGATAAGCAGCCTAAGGGTTAAGTGTCTACTCCGTAAGGAATACTTCAGCAGATGAAGGGCATAAACCTCTCTCCCACTGAATCCGAACGCATTGACATGCTACAAGCTGTAGGCCTCTTCTAAATCAGAGCCTGAGTAGTTCATTTGGTGGCTTTGTCGACTTAACCCTTCCCAAACAAGCCCTGGTTTTCACGTGTCTGCAGTACAAGTCTTTTGAAAACTCTGTGGGAAAAGGAGAAATTGCTCGTAAACGAGCAATTTCTCCTTTTCCCACAGTGTTTTCTACCCTTTTTGAGACCTTTCTGCCATTTTCGTGAAATTTAAAATTGTCGTCTGCAAACTCTTTCAATTTGGACCAGTCCAAAATTTGTCGTTTGGGAAAGGGTTAAAATGCATGGTCACCAGTTGAATTCCCGGCGTAGCAAGCAATTATATATAGCGATCATTCATAGATATTATTGCCCAATTTATTCGCCTCTTTCCTGCATATCTCGATCTTTTAAAAGCGATTCGAGCATGTCGAAAAATGACACATGTTGTTCTTTGAATCCCTGCAACATCACTGGTCCACATCATTTTCCAAGAGTATTGCATGTGTAGCAGTGCCGAAAATCCCGACCTTAGATCGAACTATGGTCCTAGTAGACCTTTGTCACCGTCGCGTACTGCGTACTACGGACCGCAGGCTGCGGACTTTTCTAAGGGGATGTCTTAACCCTTTAGCAAACAATCCCGTGTTTTCACGTCCCTGAGGAAGAGGCCTTTTGAAAACATTGTGGGAAAAGGAGAAAATGCTGGTAACCAGCATTTTCTCTTTTTCCCACAACGTTTTCTACCCTGTCAAAAAACATTAAGTTCATTTGTACCACTTTCAAATTTGTCGTCTGCAGATGCTTTGAATTTGGAAGGGGCTAAAATTTGTCGTTTGGGAAAGGGTTAAACGAAATAATGCAATAATGAGCTGAATTTACAGGGGAACTATAACGAATAATAGGTCAGTAAGTTTAACTTGCTATTTCAATGGTTCAACCCAATTTCTTTACGACGACAGACAAGACCTTCACAAATCTAGACTGTTCTGTCTAGAAGTTGCCTATAGTGTCTCCAGACGGCGCCAGTTGCCTTGTATGACCCTTGCTAATGTTTGTTCGACTGTCACACTGTATGCTTTTATGTGTCGATTAAACGTTCGACATTTCCGCAGTCTCATTTTTTTTTTTAGTCGGGCTGCTGTTAAAGTTGTAAGTATAGAATAACGATTAGGATTACATTTCATCCTCAAGTAAATGTAATCAGCAGAGTAGTCAAGTACTTCCCAGGGGCCAGTCTTTGCCAAGAAGGCGAGCTGTTGTGCGTTTGTGCGAAATCTGCTTCCAGTATACAGTTATTTCCGTTACTGTCTGTCACTATCTTTTTATGCATAATATGGCAGCTCTGATGATCTGAATGGTACTGTTTCTGTGGTTCTGTCGCAGACAGGTTTATTCGTTGCGACGTCCCATCAACTGGCTCCGACTGCTGAGGGGATTTTGTGTAATTACCCCAATAGATGTAGCCCGACTGATTTCTAGAGAGCCAGCGTATGAAAAAAAAAAGCAATGTAAAAGTTGAAACATGGAGGAAACGCCCCTTTAACTGAGGAAACACTAACGTTAAGTAGGCTGGAAAGGAAACACAAAAACACAAGCTATGATGTTGTTGCAACTGCACTAGAAATAAAAGAACCCTGAACATTAAGAACTGACAGTTTATATGCATGCCTGTTGTTTTGAGTATCACGACCTTCAAGAATGTTAATTAACTGTATGAATGTCTCAGATGTCTCCCCTGTTTGATAATAGAATTATCGGCGATCCTCTGGAAACAAGGAAAATACGTCTTTTACACGTTTTTGTTCCTGTCGTCAATAGTAAGTCTTACATAGAATATGGTAGGGGTTGTGAAAGCAGATGAAAAAATTAAGAAATTGGGAAAAAAAATCATGCATGCTTAGTTGTGCTTGATACAGCACTGGCATTATGGAAAGCAAAGGTCTTTTTCTTGTTGGGCTCATATTCTGTGGAATAAACGACAAATATTGATAAAGTTCAAATCTTCTGTTTAGTGTTAAAATCTAATATATCAAACAAACCATGAAACTGTCTTTAAAACATAGCGAAGCGATTTTGGTGTTGTTGTAATTAGAGTTGTACGCACTTTTCAAAAACTTTTTAGTTATATACGGCCACTTTTTACCTATCCGTGTGTTTTCCTGGACTATTTAAACAGAATTGGCGAAGTCCATTATCCTGACACTGGAATGCAAGACCTAGTGCTGTCTCCGTAACCCTGACGGCCAAGGCCGGGGGGAGGGGGAAAGTCATTACTTCTATTTGCAAACTATGTTTTCGGTATGACCAGGCAGGATTCGAACACACGTCGTTCCCCTCACGAGGCCGGTTCTCTAACCGCTTAGTCAATGCTGCAGTTGTTGTTGTTGTCGTTGTGTGTGTGAGGGGGTGGAAAAATGGGGAGTTATGAGCTTGAGGGTGTTGGCGACATGGCCTCTGAAATGGTGGTTTGAAGAAAATGGAGTAATTACTCAAACCAAGTAACTTCTCCATTTCTCACAGTGATATAAAATAAATAGATTTAATCACAAAATCACGTTTATTTCAATATAGTTCCCCTTTAACAAAAGAAGAGATTAAGACCGATAATTTCGTGCAAATTGGGGTACGACACTACATGTACGGTACTCTTCTCACGACATATTGATATCCACTTTGTGATCTCTGGCGGATACTATCAGATCCAATCAGGAATTCATGAAAAGAAAGGCCCAAAAAATTTACATTAACTCAGAATAAGTTCAGACAATGCGGAAGAAAATGCATAATTTGTTACATGAAAATAAATGTTTGAGAGACGTTATTTCCCTCCATTTTTCATTTTACTACTTTGAGACAACCCCTCTTAAAAGTCCGCGGTCAGGTGCCCGCGGTCCGTAGTCAGCGTAGGTGAGAAAGGTCTATCAACCCGTAGGTGAACGCCCTATCACGTCGCTACAAAACTAGCTTTACAGCGAGGCAGTATCAGTGTCACCATATTGCAGGTGTCACACTGTCCCGAAATTGACATCAGATGGCCATACGAATATGAAATTTTGAATTTCGCGCGAAGATCGCCCCGAACTTGGTAAATAGCCAATAAACAGCCGAAGCAAGGACGGTGCCTTCAGAAGGCCACGCGATGGCACCCGAACCAGACACGAAGGCAACACAAATATGTGATTTTTATATTAAGGAGCTTACCCACAGGACACACGAAGACCACACGATGGCTACACGACTTCGTGTTGAGAGTATAATGTGTTCGAACTAGGTCACGAAGACGTCACATGACCTCCCGAGAGAGTAATAGGGAGAGTGCAGACGCAAAAACAGTGAATTGGATTGGATTTGAAATCTAGGGATGCAAAAATATTTGTTCATATAAACGAGACCTACTTTTTTTTCCCTCGCAGACTTTTCCTTCGCAGGTGTTGAACCACCCAACTCCATTTTTCCCCTTTTTTCCCTTCGCATCGCGTGCCTTTCTGCTATTTTTTTTGTGGTTGATTTTTTAACCACTCCATCTTTTTCATGGTTCATTGTTGAACCATCCCCCTTTTCCCCTGTTTTGTTGTTCTTCCCATTTTCGATATACGGATACCCCTCTTGAGTTGCGTTGCGTTGCTTTTCTTCGCATCTCATTGCTTCTCCACTCATTGCTTCTCCACTCATTGCTTCTCCACTCATTGCTTCTCCACTCATTGCTTCTCCACTTCTCCTCTCATTGCTTTCCAAATTGCTCATATAGCTATATGAGTAATTTTCCTTTCCTTTCCTTTCCTGCTCTTCATGCACCTGCATTAAACTTGCACCCTCTTACGCCGGCAGTCCGTCCGTTCGTCAGTCAATCCATTCGTCAGTTTCTCAGTTCCTCGATCACTAAGTCACTCAGTAAGCTGATAAGCTGATTAACCTAAGCTAACCAAGTTCGCTTCCGAAGGCCGGCAGTCCGTCAGTTTGTCAGTCCGTCCGTTCGTCAGTCAATCCATTCGTCAGTCAATCAGTTTCTCTGTTTTCTCAGCCTTTCTGGTTTTCTCAGCTTTCTCAGTTTTCTGAGTTTTCTGAGTTAGCTGATAAGCTGATTAGCTGAGTTAGCTGGGTTAGCTGGGTTAGATGGGTTAACCTGAGAGTTAACGAAAGTTTCTTGAGAGAGACAAAGGGAGACCGGGGAGATGGGCGAAATGAGGTGTGTCTCGGCGGAACTTTAAACAAACAAAGCAAAACTAAACAAACTCAACCAACTCAACCACCCATCACCCCAACAAAACTCTTATATGAACAAATATTTTTGCATCCCTAGATTTCAAATCCAATCCAATTCACTGTTTTTGCGTCTGCACTCTCCCTATTACTCTCTGTTTGTTTTTTCGTTGAGCGCACCGCATTTTGCAAAAGCAATCGCAATAGCAATAGGGGAATGAGGGAAATGTAAATTAGTCATATAGGTATATGAGTAATTTTTAATTAAAATGAAGTGTTATTGATGAACTTGGATAACCACTAATTCCTTCTAAACGATCAAGAAATTCAGAAAACAATTCTCTTAGTTTTTTTTTTGCTTCATCTATTGGAATCTTTAATAAATCATCATTGATTTTTTTTGGAACACGACTACTATAGTCATTTTGATATATTACATAGTCTCTAGCTTTCAACAACCACGTTTCATAAAAATGTTTAAAAACTCTATCTACTGCTGGTTGTATTGCTGCTTCAAATGATTCTTTGTTTTCTTCTAAAATTTCTTCTAAAATGTTTGTAGCAAAGATTTTATCAAAATCTCTACTTCTTTGTATGTATATATTTCTTTGTTCACTCATTTTTTAAAAATTCTTTTTTCTTATGTCATCAATATTGGATCTCCAATAAGCAAATACCTCGTTGAAAAACATACAATACTATGTATTAGACATGAAGAAAAAAGTTCTCTAACTTCCTTTTCTTCCATTTCATAAATATTTTTTCCTTCTTTATTCAATTGATATCTTGAACTTCCATTCTCCACTAGTTCAAATATATCTCGTTTGAACCATTCAAACAATTTTCTTTTTAAAACTTCTGTTGTTTGATTTAATACAGTTGATTGAATGAAATCTTCTTTTTCATTGAAAATCTCTGTCAAAAACTCTTGACTCAAAATATTTTCTCTCGTCATATTTTTTTTAAAATTCTTTTTTTTCTTAATTCTTTTTAATCTTCTTCTTCTGAAAAGTAACCTATCGGTACAGTATTAATTCCATCTTTTAAAATGTGTCTCACATCTTGTAAAGGATTTAGTGCTATCTTCTCAAACTTTTCTGTATACACTTGATGACTTGAACTTTTAAATCCTAAAAATTTAACATGCTTCTCTTCTTCTTCAAATATACATTTTATGTAATCATTAAACTCTATATCTTTACTAATACAACAATCTACAACTCCTTTAATTTTTAAGTTTTCTTTCAGTTTTCCTTTTTCTTCAACTCTAAAGGCATATGATTTAGCACAGGTAGCAGCATAGTCTTTAATTGGTTTTCCCTTTGTCTCATCTTTAAAAAATCCTAGTCTGTTTTTGTTTTCCATTGAATGAAGTGGATGATTTTCTGGATACTTCCAAGTATCAAAACAAACATTAATATCTTCTTTCATTTCTTCATATATGTCTTCACTTTGAATATCCAATATCAAACTGTCTGTATCAGTATACAATAGTTTTACTCGATCTCCAAATTTTGGTTTAAGATAGTCATAGTACAACTGATACATCTTTAACTTTGCCATCTCTAAAACACAAAATCCAATATATATCGGCTTGTTGGCTTTAACTAAAGTTTTCTTTTTTGTCACACTCACCAAGTCAGGACTGAATATTTTAAAACTTACATACTCCGGACTTTTTAAAAGTTTCTCTGCTCTTTTTTCAGTATTGACTATCTCAACATTTGATCTTTTACGTGGATTTTCAATCGTCTTACCATATATAGCATTGATTGAAAGTTTAAAGAAGTTCTGTTTACTCGTTTCCTTTGCTTCACTTCGTTTCTTTGTATTGTTTGTAATATATGGTTCAAGCCACTTTGATACTTTAAAAACATATCCTCTATGTATCTTTGTAATCTTCACTCCAAGTTTTACGTAATACTTTAACAATTCACTATACACTAAATATTCTTTTTTGTTTCTTAAATTCGTAACAAGTTTTTGGACTCCATTAATTGTCAAATGTTCTGGGCAAAGAGGAAAATCCTTAAAATATTCTTTCTTGTCTCTCGGTATCTCTATATCACAGATTAAAGCGCAATGAAAATTCTGCCATTTGTTTAATTCATCTTTTCTAAGTTTCCTCTCTATTTCATATGGCATATCTTCACTCATTGCCTCCCCGTAAAGATTGTTCTTGTCTATGTAAAAAATGAAGTTACTCGGCTTGCTTGGATCATAGTCACTTAAATACTTGTTGTTGGCTGAAGCATATCTAGTAATACACATACTCACTCCTCCACGAATTCCTTTTTCAAAGTCTTCGTAAACATCTCTGTCAGTAATGAGGTTAATACTTTGATTTGTAAATTTTAACATATTCATCCAAGATGCTCCGGGTAATGTATATCCGTAAACTACTGGATCTAATTCATAAGTTTCTTTGTTTAGTTTTCTAAAGTTTTCAAATACATCAACAAGTAAAAAGGTATCTAACTCACAATATTTTAGTTGATAGTCATTCATTGTATGACAATCAAAGACTTTCCAAGCATTTAAAGCATGTTGATAATCTTCATTTGTGATCCCTTCTTTTTTCAGAGAAGAATAAAAATTTTGTACAGGGGGTAATACAGTGGATTTTGTTTTTTCAAAACTGTCCATCCATTCGTACGGATAGACACCTTTTCTTGTTAACATTTCTAACGAAACACCAGAGAAAGCTGATGTTGTATATTTAAAATTGTGTTTGTTTTTTGGTGTATCATCCACAAGTTGAGACAATGATGAAGAAAGAAATTTAAAACTATCTAAGAAACGAACTTCGTGTTTTTTGTTGTTAATGAAACAATATTTACTGAAAGAAATATATTTTTCTTCATTTGATGGAAGAACAGAAAGATATCCAGAGTGCTCTGCTAATTTTAGAATACAAAGATGTGCATCATATCCTGAAAGATTATGACAAAGTACCGGAGTGAGATTTGATTCTTTACCCAAATTTAAAAATATTGTATTAGCCTCTGTTACTACTTCCATTAATTTTTTAACAAATATTTTCGCAATATCTTCTCCTTCTTTCTGTATGACATATGATACTTTATGACTTTTGTATAATTTTTCATCACTTGATACAACGACAAAACAGAAAGCACTAGGTTCATGTTTTTGTATTCTTTTTCCATCTTCATCTTTAACTGGAATTAAAAAACTCTCAAAATCGAAATATATCGTAATGTTAGGTGGATTGACTTCTTTTTCTTTGAATTCAAGAACAGAGGCATCTGAATTTTCTTCAGGTAATTGAAGTAATGTACTATCTGAACAATTTTTTAAATGTTTGTTTAAAACATCTTCCTCTTTAAATCCTCTTTGACATTGGTAACAAAAGTACAATCGTCCATGATGATAGGACAACTGAGATGAAAGAAGTCTTGATAAATCTGATACAAGATAGTAATGTTCTTCATGTAGTAGTAAAAATATTTTTTCACTTGCTGATTTTTGTCTCCCATCAAATATCACTGGAGTACGTTTGTTAATGTTGTCAACTCCATATACAATTAAATGAATATCAGGATTTTGCTTTTGAAATCTTTCAAGATCATTAGCAGAAGCTGGAAAATTGATACCAGTGAAGTCAGCAAACTTGTTAGGTTCTTTTCTTTGTATCTTTCTTAAATCTTTCGTGATTCTTCCTTTGTCCTTGTCTTTTGGAAAGAAATGTCTAAGTATACACCAATAAAAACATTTTTCATCTCCAGATATTATATGTACCGAAGCATGTTTCGATTTTAACCATTGAGGAAGTTTGTTGTTTCCACATCCTCCTTTGAATGGATTGTACTTTCCATAGTTAATACTTACACAATCAAAATTTAAAAATGTCCATCCACTTCCTTCATATTCTTTTCCATAGAAGTTTTTTAATACTTCTTGTATCATTTCATTAATTAATTTTTGTTTACTGTTCATTTGATTAATTACATGAGGATGAGAATTAAAATAGAATTTTTTTGTTTGTTCCCCATTTGTCATCTTTACACATACTGAAAGTATAGCCTTGTATCCTACATTTTTAGACAATGACAAACTCGCAGAAGGTTTAAACTTTGATAGGTATGTTTCAAGATTTAGACTTTTTGAAATTTGAGGCACATCTAAAGATGTTTGTTTAAAATATCCATTTAAAGCAGAGTTAGTGACAATAGTTTTTGTTTTGTTGTTTGCTATGATGGATGATCTTGTTGATATACTATTTGAAGGGAGTGGTTCCATAGTTTTAACCATTCTTACCACTCCGTTTTTGACCACATATTTGTAATTTTGCGTCATATTTTTTAATTAAGTAATTTTTTTTGATTAAAAAATTAATTAATAAATATGCCGAAAAATCAAATCGTTGAAACAAAAAAGAATAGTACAGAGGGGGAGGAAAAGGAAGTTCTTCCTTCTACTATTGTTTACACTCTTGGCCCAGAGAATGCTATTAGAGGTGAAAAGAAAACTGACAAGATATATTTTTCAGATATTCGTCAAAATGGAAAGAGTGGAATATTTACAAACATTGTAAGTAGAACACCAGAAGACAAGTCAACTCTTTTAACTTTTGGTCAAAACAAATATATTAACATTGAACTAAATGATATGTTTACCCAATTTCTTTATGGAATATATGATAGGTTTGATCCTGAATTTATTGATAAGATTAACGAAGATTATCAATTTGAAAGTGTTCTTCAATCATATCAAACACAAGGATTTGTAAAATGCAAGGTAGATATTGAAAAGTTTGGCAAATCTTTTTTCTCAAAAATTGTGAAGAATGGTTCAGATAAAAGCATTCAACCTTTAAAAAATGTTGACTTCTTGTATGATTGTATTACTTCTGGTGTCTATACAATGAAAGTAACTGGTTTCTGGAGAAAAGAAAGTCTTGTTAACGGTAGACTACAAACAACTAATAGTGGTTTGAGTATCAAGGTTCTTGGAGTTATAGTACATGGATATGTAAACTCAGAGGTTGAAGATGAAGATTATGAAAGTTTACAACTTTCTCAACTTCGTGAAGACAGTATCCTTCTAGGAGATTAAATTAATGAAGGTTAATTCGTATTGTGTACTTGCTCTGTTCATTTTTTTAAATATTTTGAAAAATATTTAAAAAAATCTAATACTAATAAAAAGGGGAGGGATTTGTTTCGGATGGGATGGGTAATTAATTTCTCCGTTTGTATTTCCATAAATTATTTTCTTTCATTAATATATTACCTAAAACATCAGGTAATATATTATACATATTTTTTTCATTTTAATAATTCTGAAAATTCTGTTCAGGTTCATATATAGGAACATAAAACTTGGCAAATCCATGTCTATATTTTCCTTGATCTCTTGAACTTGTTCTATCGATTACAGCAAAACCAAAAGGCTCAGACCAACATGTATACAAGAAATGTTTAAATTCTTCCAATGTCATATCTCTGCTTGCATAGTCTGTATAGATATTCATAATATCTCTATCTGGTAAATCAAACAAAATGATAAAATTCGAATTACCTCGTATAGTATGTCGAGGCAAACTAAAAAAAGACTGAGACAAGTAAAAACAATCTGTATTGCTGTGTCTTCCTCTTGTGTAATATTTCTCAGGTACATCTTGTCTCTCTTTTAACAAATCATCAAAGATTATCAAGTTCTTGTTTGAATTACACAAATCTCTTGGATCGGGTACCTGATCATCTTCTTCACTAAAACATGGAACAATCATGGTTCCCTTCTTTCTCTTTTGTTGATTTTTTAATTCTTCAATTAATTCCTTTTGTGAAATATTTCTGTTTTCAATTTCTTGCATATTCTCAAATATTCCATTGACTGATTCTTTGTTTAATTCTGCTTCAAGGGCTTCTCTTAATAGTATGTATTCAGGTTGTTGTTTCATTGATTTACCAAAAATATACAAATGATCGTAATCTAACCAACCTGGACGAAGTAAAAGATTTAAAAGAGTTGTAGTTTTTCCACATCCACTCTCACCAATAATCAATCCTCTGATACTCTTCGGTAACATAGCACTATTCTTCCTTTTAGTCTTATTGAGATTACAACTATAATTTCTAATTTCCATATTCTTTCTCATTTTAGAAAATATTTAACTAAAATGAGAAAAAAAATTATTCTTCATCTTCGCTTGTTGCATATCCTTCTTTTCCTTCTTTTGCTCTATTTGTTAGATGATTTAAAATCATTAAATCTCCTCCCATATCACACTTTAACTCATGCCATTCTTCTCCTAAAAAAGCAGATATATCATCCACATCATATGTTTTTGAGTTCTCATATAATTTGTTAAAAAAATATTTCATTTTCATAAATGTTATGAAACAATTGTCTATTTCCCTGATATTTTTTTTTATCTAGAATAATTTTCGCTTCATTTGTATATTTTCTCGCATCTTTTTTGTATGCACATAAATCATCATATACTTCTTCTAAAAATTTTTCTATACTTCCATACATTTTTTAATTTAGTAAATACTTTACTAAAATTAAAAACATGACAAAGATATATTGTGTAAAGTGTCGAAAAAAGACAGATACAACAAACCCAACAAAGATAATATTGAAAAATGGAAGACCAGCTCTTAGAGGTACCTGTTCAATATGTAATACACTAAAAACTCAGTTCTTACCAGGTTCTTCTTCTTCTTCCAGTGGTAAAAAAAAAAAAGGGCAAAGGTATCGTAAATGATTTTATAAATAACCTTCCCGTTGAGATGCATTTACCCGGTTTCAACTTCTGTGGTCCAGGTACTAAACTTAACAAACGTTTAAATCCAGATTTAACCCCAAAGAAAAACAGTAAACCCATTAATCGTGTTGATGAAGCATGTTATCGTCATGACATTGGCTATTTGAAAAATTCAGATACTGCTACCCGTAATATTTTAGATGGTGAAATGTTAAAAGAACTAAAAGGAATCTATAATCCTTCTTTAAGTGAAAGAGTTGCTAGAGGTGTCATTTCTCCTATAATATCAACTAAAAAGCGTTTCGGTATGGGATTAAAAAAAAAAAGTTGCAAGTAAAACCTAAATCTCTTTCTGACGAACTCCATCGTCCTATTCGTCGTCATTTCCCCACCCGTCGTATATTTGTTAAAAACATAGATGACACATGGACAGCTGATTTAGCCTTCATGCCTAAGAAAATTAAAGTCGGAGAGACCGAGGGAATCGAAGAAATTTTAAAACAAGAAGAAGAAAGAGGTGAAAGACAGACTGCCTCAGAAAAACAGACAGACAACTTAAATATTTTCTTGGTTGTTTTAGATGTGTTTAGCCGATATGCCTGGGTCCGTCGACTAGACAATAGACAGACTAACAGCGTTGTTAAAGCATTTGAGGATATTTTTAAGACGTCAAAAAGGAGACCTAAGAAATTATGGACAGACAGAGGAGGAGAGTTTATTGGGTTAATTGATAACTCAAAAGAAGAAGACAAACAAGTAACAGATTTTCAGTGTGAACATTGTAAGATGTATATGAAAACAAAAGGAGCATTAACAAATCATTTAAATCGTCTTTGTCCTGTATTGTATCCAGAGAAAGCGAAGGAAGAAAAGACGAGATTAAAAGGAGTTGAAATCTATCATACTGAAGGTAAACACAAAGCATCAATTGCTGAAAGGTGGATTAAAACTTTAAAAGATAGATTAGGAAGATGGATGACTGACAACAATACAACGAACTATTTACCTCATTTACAGGATATTGTTAAAAGTTACAACAATACACCACATAGAAACTTTAAAGATCAATTCACTCCAAGTCAAGCGAGTAATCCTGACAATGAAGAAATGATTTACAAAAAATTTTATAAAAATTCTCAATCGAAAAAGTTTAGAGCAGATAGAACAACTCAAAAGATTCCGTTAAAAGTTGATGACTTAGTTAGGATACCAAGAAGAAAAGCGGAAGGATTTGAAAAAGGTTATACAGCAAATTGGACAAGAGAGATTTTTAGAATTCGTGAAGTCAAGGATACCGATCCTATGACTTACTATTTATCAGATGCTAATGATCACCATATCACTGGAGCATTTTATAGACAAGAACTACAAAAAACACGTTTTGGCTTTCAAGATTGGATGGGAGACAATAAACCAAGAATTAAAGAAAATGCTATTCTTGGGATGGAAGCAGTTAGAAAAGAGGCAACGAGACAGAAGGAGAAGAAACAAAGACAAAGAGATAGGAAGAAATCAGCAAAAGGTTATGGTTTAGAGGTTTCTAAAACTGTTAGAGATTTACCAATTAAATCTTTAACTAATTTCGAACTTACAGACATATGTAAACATTTAAAAGGTTGGCGTGGTGTTTTCTCAAGAGATGCTTTGCCTAAAAAACCTAATATGTATGAATGTGGAATTTTAAACCTCGATGACAGTGAAGGACCAGGAACTCATTGGACGTGTTGGCATCGAAACAAAAAACTTAAGTTTTACTTTGATAGTTATGGATTGCCTCCACCTCTTGAATTCCAGAAATATATGAAAAGTCCGATTTTGTATTCATCTGATCAGATACAAAATCCAGGGACCGTGATCTGTGGTCATCTTTGTGTTCATGTGTTACAAAAACTTAACAAAGGCTATCATCTTCAACCTGTTGTATCACATTTAATGGATTTAAAAGAAAAAGGATTAATTTAAAAACTATGAGTATACCTATTACAAAATTTGGAGAATTAGAAAAAGAAATTACAGAGTTAGAGGAAGAAATTGTTCCACTTCCTTTCATCGTTGATAATTTTTTGGGAAAAAATGGTGGAGAAATTACCGGATCAATTGATATGACAGGTAAACCTATTAAAAATTTACCAGATCCTGTTGATGGACAGGACCCAGTCACAAAAAATTATCTAGACAGCAGTCAAGGTCATTCATTTTTTAGACGAACTCCAGGAAATGGATATATAGCAAGTAAAGATTTAGACATGGGGGAACATAGATTACATAATCTTCCAATGCCAATTGAAAATCGTGAGGCTAGTACTAAGTTGTATACTGATATTACAACAAATGATGTTAAACAAGGTCTTGAAGCACACAACCCATTCTATTTTAACAGTGATAAGTACAAAGCGAAGGGGGATATAGATATGTTGAATTTTAAAGTTGAAAATGTCCCGTTGCCTGTTGAAGACAATGATGTTAGTAGTAAGATATTTACTGAAACATTAGTTGAAAATAGACGAAGGCAATTGGAAACGAATAATCCGTTTAATTTGGATAATGGAAACTTTGTGGCAAAGAACAAGATAGACATGAAAGGAAACAAAATCGAAAATGTAGGATTTCCTGATTTACCAGAAGATGTAGTGACTAAAGCATTTTTTGACGAAGCAACTGGATGGGAACATAAGAATGGGGGATTTGTTGCTAAAGATCATATATATCTTGGAAAAAAGAAGTTGGGAGGATTAAAAGATCCAACTGCTAACGGAGAAGCCTGTAACAAAGGTTATGTAGATAAAGAATTAAAAAAAGTATCAGATGGAACATTAAAAAAAGGAGATGATGGAATTTATTCAGTTGATACAGATGTAAACCTTAACAATTTTAGACTTTTCGGAGTACCAGATCCAACAAGAGAAGATGAAGTAACGAATTTGAAAACTGTGAATGAGAAAATTGCAAATCTCCAACCTGTAGGAATTGATCCTGCTGAGTTAGACAAAGTTAAATCAGATATTGAGAAAAATCTTGCTTTCAATACAAGAAATCAGAGAACTTTTATTGCTCGTGGGAAAATCAATATGAGACAAAAGACATTAAGTAATATTCCAGATCCTGTAGATGTAACAGATGCCGTCCCTCTTGGTTTTGTTAATGAGATTAAAGAGTTTTTTGAAGATCGTATTAAAGAAATAGAAGATGAAGCAAAGGAAACAAAAAAAGCAATTGATAGAGTATCTAGACAGTTGCCAGGAGGAGGAAACGCAAATGGAAATGGAGCAGAATTTGGAGATATGAAAGGAAAGAAATTATTTAATGTGGGAGATCCAGAAAATCCAAATGACGGAGTGAATTTGAAGTTTTTAAATCAAAAGACTCCATTTACTAAAACAAATGGTTACTTTACTTCATCACATGGGATAGATATGAATTTAAAGAAGATTACAAATTTGGGAACTCCTACTGCTGATGACGATGCGGTAAGTAAACGTTTCGTAGAAGATTTAAATGACTTTGAAAGACAAGGAATATATATTAAATCAAAACATCCTATTTTAATGGATGGTAAAACGATAGAACAACTTGGAAAACCTAATTTTTTAACAGATGCTGTGAATAAAGAATACGTGGACGAAAAAATTAACAAAATACCTTTTACAAAAGTTAACGGTCATTTTTTTGCAACGGGAGAAATAGATATGGGAGTGAAAAAAATAACAAATTTGGCACTTCCTGTTGATGATCAAGACGCAACTCCAAAGGAATATGTGGACAAATTAATTAAAAAACTTGAAACAGAAGATCAAAAAAGAAAAGATGAAACAGAATGGGTGCAAGAGTTTACAAAAGAAAAAACAAAAGAATTAGATCAAAAAAGAAATGAACTAAAAGAATATTTAGATATAGAAAAAGCAAAAATTTTACCAAAAGAACGAATTTATAAATTTTTGGGTACTTCAATAATTTTAATTAGAGGCGAGGCTGAAGGACCGATAGTAGGAAAGGATACACTAGAAAACGCAAACAGACGGGAATTTTTTGCTGATGGATCTGGATTTAACGCCTTTGATGATGAAGGAAATATTATAAGACCAACATTAATTTATTTCGGAAAATTTGAGGGTGGTTTAAGAGAACCATTTAACCCATCACATCAAAGTAAATTTATAGAACCAAGGTTTTTAATACCTTTTAACATGACTTTATTAAATTATTCTTTTTTATATGATTTAAATAGTTTTGCAATATTAAATGCACCAAGAAAATTTAAATTAAGTATTACCGTAGACGAGGGAAGGAATAAAGATAAATTTGATTTTGAAACAGATGAAGTAGAACAAGGTTTAATAAATTGTAAAAATTTTACTAAATTTAAAAAATATAAAAAATGTAAATCTTTGTTTTTAAGTTTTAATTCATCACATCCTAAAGTAGAAAGATTTTTTATAACTCTTACCATTCAAATTCACTTACCCGATTACAATGAAGACTATCTACCAGAAGGCTTTGACATTTAAAAACATACATATAATATATAACCTTTCTTCAGGTTACATATTAATTTCCCCCTACAAAAGCCGAAAAATCATATCCTATCGAATATCTCTCATGTTTCATCTTCATTACATCCTCAAGCAAATGCATTTTATCTTCCCACATATCATCTCCATCTTCTACAAAAAAGTAAATCTCTACATCCGGAAAACACAAATGATTTAAAATCTTAAGTAACCCCCTAGTCTTTTTTATCAATTCCTTTTCATTTTGATCAAACAGAAAAACATCATCATATCTATATATATATTTGTTTTCAATAACAAGACAAGAGACCCACATGTTAAATGATTCACATGTTTCTTTTCTCTTAGACCATTCATACATCAAGAAAGATGTAAACTTTTTTTCAAACAAATCAATACAATCATATGTACTATACTCATTTGGCTTAAACTTGTATTTTAACTGATCTATTTTTTCATTCATGTTTTTTCTTAAGAAATTTTTCGTTTAATCTTGTTTTCTTTTCTACATACCGGACATTTAGAAGATGATGACAACTTATCACATTCATCACATATACATAAATGTCCACAGTTACAAAAAAGTATATTTGGTTTACTCTGATAGCATATCACACATTCTTCATTTTTAAATGTTGATTGAGCATTTTCTTTGTTTTCATATTGTTCGAGTTTTAAACGTAATCTTCTGTTTTCACCTACTAGAGTTTCTTGTTTTTCTACTAATTCATGATATTCAAGTGCCAAATCTTCAAACTTTCTAGCCATTTTTATCATATTAAACATTGATGACACATCATCATCATCATCATAGATTTTCTCTTTCTGAGTTTGTATTTCCATTTTTTTTTTCTATTTTATTAATACAAGATTTTTTTAATCAATTTTAGTTAATTTATGTGTTTTAATAAATGACTTCATTACAGATTGTTTTGTCAGACAACAAAACAGATTTTAAAACTGATTTTAATCCTCCTTTGCATTTAAATCATCCTTGTGAGATTGCTTTGATTAATCTTGAGACGTATTACAGCATACCAAATATTAAACCTGGATTTAATGAATTTAGGATGTTAAAAAATCCTGAAAAAGGTGCATGGGATTTTAAATTAAAAACAGGAAGTTATAGTTTAGTAGATATTAACAAAGAAATAGAAAATATTTTTGAACAAAACAATTTAAAAGATCAAAACAATCAATATCCTTTTAAAATATTAGCCAATACAAAAACTTTTAAAACTATTTTAGTTGTGTCACCTAACTATATAGTTGATTTTACACAAAATAGTTTAAACAAAATTTTGGGATTTAAGCCTATAATGTATACTGAAGGCACATATGAAAGTGAAAATGATATTAATATTTTACCTGTAAACAGTGTATTGGTTAATTTAGATATTGTCGAAGGTTCCTATGTGAAAGGTCAAAAAGGAAATACAATATATTCCTTTTTTCCAAATGTAAACCCAGGTCATAAAATCATAGAAAGACCTCCTTATCCATTGTATTCACCCTTACTTTTAAACACTATTCATAGTATTAGATTGACATTAACCGATCAAAATGGTGACATAATAGATTTAAGAAATGAAAATCTTACTGTTCGTTTTCATATACGAAATTTAAAGTAATTTAACTAAATTAATAATTTAAAAAAAACTATGACAAAAACATCATATATTGAAACAAAAATTAATTTGTCTGAAAGTCAAAAGCAAAAAATTGCTTCTGCTTACAAGAACAAACAAAAAATTACAATAAACTTTAAGCCCGATAATGTAGGAGGAAGCGAAAGTTTCTATTTTACTAGAGGACAACTTTCAAAAATGGAAAAGGCTTTTAAGCAAGGAAAAGGTGTCAATATTAATCTTTCAATGGCACAAATCAGATACAATGCAAAACATGGTGGGTTTTTAGCCACTCTTGCTGGATTAGCATCTCGTGCTTTACCTCTTGTTCTTCCTTTTGCTGGAAAGGTTGCTAAGAAGGTTCTTCCTGCTCTTGGTTTAGGTGCAATATCTGGGCTTGCCGATAAAGCAGTTAAGTCCATTTTCGGTGACGGACTTTTCTTATCTAAAAATGGTCAAACAGCACAAATTGAAACAGATGGAAAGGGATTGTACTTAAAACCTATAGATGGTTCAGGTTTTGAGGGAAATGGTGTCTTCCTTGTAAAAAATGGACATGTTCAAGATGGTTCTGGTCTCCTGTCTAGTATCCCACTTATTGGTCCTCTACTTAAAGCCATAATTTAATTAAAAAAAAAGATGACACAACCTAAAACAATTTATTGGAAACCAGAAGATGGATTAAAATATCCACCATTAAAAAAATCAGGTACTTTCTGGTTAATATATACACAACAGACTTTAAAACTTGATCCTCATGAAAAGAAAACAATTGGTTTAAATTTTGGATATATGTTTTCAGATGGTTTGATATTAACATTTGCCACAGATGCTATTAAACAAAATCTAGAAATTAAAACTCCTTTTCATTATGAGAACAAGACAGACAACATTAAAACGATTCTTTACAATTTTTCTAAAAATCCTGTTGTGATACCAGAGTGTACACCGTTTTGTTTTGTTAAATACCTTAAAGCATAAAAGTCATTTAATAAAAAATGACAGAGTTAAAAGAAAACAATAGACAAAGTGGGATATATCCTAACATTGTCACCCCTGATCCAACTGCTCCGGTTGCGATCATTGAAATGTCAGATAGCGGACAAGGTTTTAGACTTTCGAAGATATCTGATGTACAAAAGTTTCTCGAAGATGAGATCAAAGAGAGAGGAGCATTGTCAAAGAAGTTTATGAAATATAGTAAAGTATCAGATGGAATTGAAGGTGGTCTTTCAATAGCAACATTAGCAATGGGTGCCGGTGGTGTAGCATTATTGAGCACAATAGTCGCAATTCCTGTGACAATAGCATTAGAGGCTTGTGCTCTAGTTACCGGTTTATCCTCAGTGGCACTTAAGTTTTTTACAAGAAGAACCAGGACAAAGGCAGAAAAACATGGAGAGATTAAACATTTGGCATGTTCAAAGTTAGATACAGTCAATACACATATATCAAAGGCTATCAGTGACAACAAGATTACACATGAAGAGTTCACATTGATCATGGAAGAACTTGAGAAGTACAAAGTGATGAAGGAAGAAGTAAGAAGCAAGATCAACAAGAAAAAAAAGATCGAGGAACAAAACAGTTTGATAGAAAAGGGAAAGAGAGAAGCCAGAGAAGAATTTCGACGTTTGGTCGAAAGGAATCAGGGAGGTCCTCAACCTTTCTATATTTAAAAGTTCCCAAATTTTCTTTCAGTTGTTCTTGTGTGTGTAGTAATATGGATGAACAAAAGACAAAGTTTGAGATGATATAGTAAAATGTATTAAGTAGTTACTTAATATATTTTAAGTATCAATAAACTTTAAAAAATGTCATTCGTTAACATTGATGATATCAACAAAAGAGATGAGATAGTAAAAAAATTTTTAACTCTTAACAAAAATATTCGTTCAAGGGATAGTGCTGAAATACAGGCTGAAAGAGGTAATGTTGAAGCACTACAAAAATATTTTAAACCAGTAACAGAAGGAATTGCTAAAATTACACCGGCACAACCTCCTACACAACCAACAACAAAAGAAAAAGAAGAAGAAAAAAATATTTTTCTTAATGATCCTGAATTAAACAAATATGTAAACATGGGAAAAAAAGATCAATTAATTGACTTAGATCTAACGGGAGAACAACCAAAAATACTATTAGGTAATTATCCTTTAAATGTTGAAGGTGATAGTATTGAATACTTTGGAAACAAATACAAAAGAACTCCTGAATTAATGAATTTAATATTTTCTCCTACACCCACAGTTAATAAAATTTCACAAGAATACAAAGACTTTAAAAATATGATGAGAGATAGTAAAACCCTTGTTGTACAATCTCCAACTACTCACAATTTAATTTTTAATCCAATTTTAAATAGAAATACCATTAGATGGAAACATCTTTTAAAAGATATAGCAATTGAATTAAAAATAGGTTCCGGTATACAAGAAGGAGGTAAACATGAAACTGTGATTATACCATCTGACCCATTAGCGCTTGCTGATCGATTAAGTCTTGTCTGTGGTAGTATTAAAGCCGGTAACACGGGGCTTAAAAATGAAATGGTTGAATTATGTAATGCTTTGATTAGAAAAAAAATAATGACAAGAAAGGAGCGTGATGAACTTTTAAATACTGTTTAAAGTAAAATAGTATATATTTAAAAAAATGATTATCACAGACGATCAACCAGGTTATGAAATGGAATATGTATATGGTGGGTCAGGACTTTTTACTCCTGTGGCTGATTTTTTTTCACGTATCTTTTGTAGTGGAGCAAGTAAAGTCACAAAAAAAGTATTAAAAGCAACGGCTGAAAAAATTGCTAAGGATACAGGAAAAAAACTACTTGATGCAGGAACTAAAAAGGCCGAACAACTTGCCAGAGACAAAATTAAAAGTTTGTTAAACAAGAAACAACCAAGAAATTTAAAAGTTTCTGATGCTCCACCTACTGCAACGATAGCACTTGATACTCCTAGTTTTGGAACGATACCAAGAAAAAAAGGATTGAGTGAAGGCCTTGGTATTAAAGTCATTTAAAGTAATTTAAAGTAATTTAAAAAATCAATATGGCTAATAGTACTATATTACATTGGAATACAGAGGTTCCCATAGACGAAGACATTGAGAGTTATCAATATCACGAATATCCTCCAGACAAAGGTGCAACACAATTAAACACACCAGGTGAAATTAGGCTTACAATTGAAAGTCAAGATGTTTTTACTCATACTTCTAAAAGTTACTTGTATGTTGTAGGAAGATTGATATCAACGGCAGAAGTTGCGGTAGGAAGCAATAGATATTTAAGAGAAGACCCTATAACTTTAACAAACAATGCTATCATGAACCTTTTTAGTCAGATAAAATTTTCATTGTCAGGACAAGAAGTAGAAAATATTCTATATCCAGGACAAACCTCAACAATACTTGGAATGTTAAAATATCCCGATGACTTTAACAAGTCAAGAGGATTAAACCAATGTTGGATGAAAGACTATGATACTGGTTTGCCAACAGAAGACAACACAGGATATCAAACAAGACAATCCTTAATTATGGAAGCAAATCCTCCAGGCAACTTTTCTTTTTTAATCCCTGTTTCTCATATCTTTGGATTTTTCGAAGATTACAACAAAATCCTATATGGGGTGAAACAAGAAATTAGTTTGATACGAAAAGGAGATGGAGAAGCAATTATTAGGGATGACTTTAACAGACAAGTAGGAGGTGCAGATAAACCCTTAGCAGATGGAAGAGTAGAAATTACAAAACTTTCATGGTTTGTACCTCATGTTTTACCCGCTGATGAAGCAAGATTTGCACTTTACAAACAGATAGATAGCAAGATTACAACAAAGATAGGTTTCAAGAGTAGACAGTGTGAGAGTATCATTGTACCACAAACAAGAGAGTTTGTTTGGAGACTTGCTGTAAAATCAGCATCTGAAAGACCAAGATTTTTAGTTCTTGGATTTCAAACAGGTAACAAGGATTTACAAACACAAAACTCTGCTATTTTTAACCATCTAAATTTAACAAATGTTCATGTGTATTTGAATACTGAAAGATATCCAGAAATAGATTACAATATTAACTTTAATGACAATGAATATGCTAGGGCATTCTTTGAAACTTCCAATTTTAGATATATGACAAAACACCTACCAATGGAAAATTCAAACTTCTCTATTAATCCAATAGACTTTAAAACTCTATATCCTTTGTTTGTATTTGATTTGACAAAACAAAAGAGTAGACTACGTGCATCAGTTGTAGATATCCAAGTTAGAGCCAAGTTTGGAGCAAACGTTCCAGCAGATACAAAAGCATATGCCGTTGTGTTGTCAGATAAAATTTTTAATCTTCAGTCAGATGGAAAGAAGATGAACCCAGTATTTTAATATTTAAAATATTTTAAAATCTTGATATGTTTTAAACAACATATGAAGATTAACTATTTAAATTGTTTCATGATATATATCAACATGTCTATCTTGTTTTCCTTTTTTCGGATGTCTTGTACTCCCATCTAAAAACAACTTTAAAGGAGTTTTAACCTTTGATAGATCTTTAACATTTTTATCGAGATGTTCTTGAAGATAGTAACCTGTTACAGGATACCTTCCTTCTTCTGTTTTAATGAAAAGTATTTTTTTAATAACACGTCTAAAATCATATTCACTAAAAGCATCAACTTCGTATTCTCCTGGTTCAACATTCATTAAATCTCGTGGTTGTTCTTCTGATCTTTTAGGTTTAGGTAAATTTAGTAAAAGTTGTGGAACTTCATTTAATTCCTTTTCTATTTCTTTAAATCTTTCTATAGCATTAGTAATATCATCAATCGATTTTTTAAATTTTGTTTTAAAAAATATCATTTCTTCTTCGTTTTTACCAAAAACTAATTCATTCTTATGAAGATAGAACCTTAAACTATGTATTGGCATACAATAAATATTTTCATTTCTGTTTTTTGTTTCAACTTCTTTAAAAAATGTGTTTTGTGTATCTTTGTCTATTAACCATCTTTTTAAAGCCTTCGTAGGAAAACAAACACCTTTTTTGTTAGTCTTACCATAATTGAAAAGTATTCTATAACTTCTTTCTTTTGTTCTATCGTTGTATTCACCAATTTTAAAAGCATATATTTCTATGAATTTGTATTTTGTGATTTCCTTCAATACATCTTCCTGATTTGAAAATCTTTTTAAATCTTTTTCAACTGTTTTTTTTCTTTCATCAGCTCTTTCTTGTTTCTCCATCAAAATTTTAAGACTTTCCTTTTCTTTCAAGAGTTTTAGTTTTCTTTCTTCTTCTTCTTCTTTTTGTTTTTGTTTCAGTTCCTCAATTTTCTTGTGCCATATATACATTCTATATTCCGAATCAAGTTGTTCTAAGATTTCCTTCCTCTTCCTTGTTGAAATCAAAGAAATATCAAATGTACAATCTTCTAGTTTACTTGGTTTGTTTAAAACGGAACGTTCACCTCGGGCTTTTCTATTTTTTACTTTTCTAAATTCAAACTTAATATCCTCAGAAGAAGGACAAACTTCTGAAATATCTGGTAGATCTTCATGAGTACTATAATCTTTTGTAGGTTGATTTGTTGGAGTTAAAAACGTTGGTCCTCGTCTTGCATAACATTTAGGTTTAAAGAAATGTAATAATTTATCATCATTTTCATCACGTTCAAATTCAACAACATTAATTACTAAGTTATTGAAACCAAATTCACTCATAGCCTCTTTCTTCGCGTGATCATAACGTTTTAATAAATCTTCTTCAGTTTCTTCTTTTCTTTTAGAAACATTATAGTTTACACATGCTATTCTTTGTGTAAGACTATTCCCATACCATATCATAGATATTTCTTTTTTTGTTCTATCACATATTAAACAACTTTTAGTAATCACATCTCTTAACAGTCCAAATTGTTTAACTTTAGGCTGACTGTGAAAGATTTTAAGATTGTGAACCTTGCTTAATTCTTTCAGAATTAAACTTTTAGCATCAATTTTAAATTTCATTGAAGGACAGAAACTCAATTCAAAACGCGTTACTCCATGCTCTATCACATCAGGATGATTAAAAACTTTTTTTAAATATGGACTTTGATGATTGTATGCATATTCAGCAATGTGAACCCCCATTTTCTTTTGTGTATTTCCTGCTTCAAAGTTAGAGACAATCTTGTTGTAATACTTACAACGTATAGTTTGATTTTCATAAACAGTTGTATATTTGAAAATGTTTCGTCCAGATTTTCTTTCTTCTTTTCTTAAACTTATCAAAACATCTTTACTGTTGTATTCTGATCTTTTCTCATCATAATCAAGTTTAAAAGAAGAAGCACTTTCTTCTGTATCATGATATTCAAATTCAGGAGGTTTCTCCTCTTCTTCTCTTGTATTTTCTCTGTTTAAAAATGCTTGATACAAAGCAGGAACGTCAAGAGTACCTGCTTGATCAAGAGTGATATCACACTTTCCTATTACAAATCCTTTAATTTTTAAAAATTCATTTAATCTATCTATTCCCCTATTAACAATCTTGAAAGGAATGTTGGAAACATTGATCTTAATTCCAACAACGCCAACAGGAGATTGATCATTTTTTTGTTTTTGCATTCTTCGAGCATTTTTTAAAATTCTTCCATCTTTATCAATCAAATCCATAGTATTTAATAAATCACTTTTACTGTTTGTACGATATTGTGCTGTTGTAAAAATTCTCGCGTCATAACAATTAATTCCATTAAAAGTGGCTATTGTTTCATTTTTAGCAATATCTAAATATCTTTTTGCCACTCCCGTAATTTTTTCTCCAACTTTGTCTTTGGTGTCACCTTTGAGAGTGATTCCACCTCTATTGCTTTTAATAACATCTGAAGGAAAGACGTAAGAAAATATGTATATGTCATCAAAAATGAAAGGTATATCACGTAAACGTTTAAGATACATTAAACCATTTGAATTTTCGATATATGAAACATTTCTAATGTCACTAATTAAATTGCTGTCATATGTATTTTCAACAGCGAGATAATATATTAAATTTGTATCTGTTCGAAGACCTAAATCTTTTAAATTCATTGAAACAGGTGTTTCATTTTCATCATAACCTCTATTAATTTCTCCGTTTAATCCCATTTTTTAAATATAGAGAAAAATTACTTAACTTGAAGTATTTTTGCGATTAAAATTGTATTTTCTTTTTAATTTTAATTAAAAATTACTCATATACCTATATGACTAATTTACATTTCCCTCATTCCCCTATTGCTATTGCGATTGCTTTTGCAAAATGCGGTGCGCTCAACGAAAAAACAAACAGAGAGTAATAGGGAGAGTGCAGACGCAAAAACAGTGAATTGGATTGGATTTGAAATCTAGGGATGCAAAAATATTTGTTCATATAAGAGTTTTGTTGGGGTGATGGGTGGTTGAGTTGGTTGAGTTTGTTTAGTTTTGCTTTGTTTGTTTAAAGTTCCGCCGAGACACACCTCATTTCGCCCATCTCCCCGGTCTCCCTTTGTCTCTCTCAAGAAACTTTCGTTAACTCTCAGGTTAACCCATCTAACCCAGCTAACTCAGCTAACTCAGCTTATCAGCTTATCAGCTAACTCAGAAAACTCAGAAAACTGAGAAAGCTGAGAAAACCAGAAAGGCTGAGAAAACAGAGAAACTGATTGACTGACGAATGGATTGACTGACGAACGGACGGACTGACAAACTGACGGACTGCCGGCCTTCGGAAGCGAACTTGGTTAGCTTAGGTTAATCAGCTTATCAGCTTACTGAGTGACTTAGTGATCGAGGAACTGAGAAACTGACGAATGGATTGACTGACGAACGGACGGACTGCCGGCGTAAGAGGGTGCAAGTGTAATGCAGGTGCATGAAGAGCAGGAAAGGAAAGGAAAGGAAAATTACTCATATAGCTATATGAGCAATTTGGAAAGCAATGAGAGGAGAAGTGGAGAAGCAATGAGTGGAGAAGCAATGAGTGGAGAAGCAATGAGTGGAGAAGCAATGAGTGGAGAAGCAATGAGATGCGAAGAAAAGCAACGCAACGCAACTCAAGAGGGGTATCCGTATATCGAAAATGGGAAGAACAACAAAACAGGGGAAAAGGGGGATGGTTCAACAATGAACCATGAAAAAGATGGAGTGGTTAAAAAATCAACCACAAAAAAAATAGCAGAAAGGCACGCGATGCGAAGGGAAAAAAGGGGAAAAATGGAGTTGGGTGGTTCAACACCTGCGAAGGAAAAGTCTGCGAGGGAAAAAAAAGTAGGTCTCGTTTATATGAACAAATATTTTTGCATCCCTAGATTTCAAATCCAATCCAATTCACTGTTTTTGCGTCTGCACTCTCCCTATTACTCTCTCTCCCGAGGGTATAAAACCTTCAGCCGACAGTGGGAAATTCAATTGCTGATCAGAAATTTTTGGGGTAGAATCATGTTCGCAAGCCAAGGTGACGATCACTACGTGGATCTTACCCCTTGGCTGATCGTGTCGAAATTTGTTAGCTCGGCGACGCGCCACTTACTGGATTTTGATTGTTATCATCCCTAGATTTACGTCATCGAAAACCAATCAAACGTCGCGTAACGTAACTTTTGGCCAAAGACTTGTTTACCTTTCTAGGTGTTGGGCTATGATCTGTTAAGGGCTTTCATGTTGTTGTTTTAACGAGGGTCCTTGACAATTGGCCACTAAGGTTTGGTTCAATTATAGTTTGTTCAGCATGCTTTCTCCGTAATTCGCTAACAACTGACTGCTTTTCAGATCGCAAACTTGACAGACGATTTATCAAGTGAAAAACTGTTTTCGAAATCTTGTTAAGTTTCGCGTAGCAAAAACCACACACTTACTTTGACAGTCCATCATCTGATGTTGGGATGTATCCTAAAACTTCATTTAATTGATTTGTGACAGTGAATGTTGAAGAAAATGTTTTTCGTCTGTATTTTGTTGGTTTTAATTCCCAGCATATCCGATAACTTTCCCCTGTGGTCATTTTTATTTACGTTCTGCTGTTGCTGGATAGCAAATGTAACGCACTATTGGATTGGTGCTTTCAGTCCTGACTGCAACCAATGATTACTCGTATCGCGAAGCTAACAAATTTCGACTCGATCAGCCAAGTGGTAAGATCCACGTAGTGATCGTCATCTTGGTTTGCGAAGATGAGGTAGAATACGCAGTATTCTTTCTTTATTTCAAACTGTTAAATGCTAGAAAGGGAACTAGCAAGAAATGAAAAAGTGAAATGAGATAATCATTACCCGTAAGAGGAGGTGCTGAGCCTGTAAGAGTTGCTCATCATGTTCTCTTAGGTGTATCAAAAGAAGCAAGTCTGCTGCCTTCTTGTTCCTGGTTGTCTCATTATCAAAGTATGCCATTCTGCTTGAAATGAATTATGATTAATTGTGATTGAAGCTTTGGAACAGTTGCTCAGGACTGACTGAGGAAAAAGCTGGCCTTTATCCACGTTACTATGACACACGTGAAACGCTTTAGCTACTACAAATTCGGCTGTCTTCGCCCACACCGTGGTCCCATCTCGATGTCATCGTGCTATAATACGATGGCTACACGGCGGCATTGCGAGGACTTCACGTAGTCGTGTTACCTTCCTAAGACAATCGGGCGGCTTCTTACTTCCTTCGTATTATCTTCGTGAGGCGAAAAATGCCCGATGGCACCGATGATCACACGAAGTAAAGACGAAGATCACACGATTTGACAAGATGCCCTCACGATGTCATTACGAAGGACAAAGTGGACACACGAATTAAACACGAAAATGAACCTTCGCAAGGTCTTTCGGCAATTTTTTGACATGCCAAAGATTTTGTCACCTCTCACGAAGTTTCTGCCGGAGCCTGAGGAACTCAACCGGCGGTCATACGATGGCTTAAGATACCCTCACGAATGGCCCGATGTTTTTACGATCAGATGCGAATTTGAACATTTCATTTATCGTGTGTCCATCTGGTATCAATTTCGGGACAGTGTGACGTCTGCATAAAAAAACACAAGGTTAATAGACTACTATACTACATTATCCTCTCCCATCTGAGATTCGTCTTCAGATCTTCCATTTGGACTACTTTTACTCTAATTTTCTCAACCCCGTGTTTTTTTACGTTGGGCGCCAGTGCAACAGTTCTGAAAACCGGATGTGACTCAGGATCGAACCAGGGCCCTCCAGTTCCGTCGCTAAAAAAGCTAGTTTTACAGCTAGGCAGAAGATGTGTCCATTAAAAAACAAAAACAAGCTACCAAGATCAATCATTCTAAACTTTTTAGTTATAGACCGAAATCAAACACCTTGTCAATACAAAATACATAACTTACAGAAAGAAAGAAAGACAGTATTTTTCATATTTTTTTCGGAGTGATGACATATAGTTTTAAATTGGGTGGAAAACTGATTTTAACGTTATTGAAATAAGAAAAAATATCACGACTGATTTTAACGTAAGTAAAATTTGTAAACTGATTTTAGCGTGTGGCGGTTGATTTTAACGTAGCTGATTTTAACGGCAAAAACTGGTTTTAACGTTGGGGCAAAACGCTTACCTTAAGGAGTTTTGCTTGTATTAAGTTGACAAGCAGAATGGCATTGGTGGATATATAATTTTCATGTAGAGCTGGTATCGCTCTTTCATAACACAAATGTTGAGAAAAAAAAAGAAATATTACAAGACATAGAAATAAAAGTGACATTATTATTTCCTTACCAGTTGATGGGGCAAAAAGCCCCCATAGGCGTTTTGCCCCACTGTTACCAGAATGTGCCCTTGACCAATCAAAGTGAGACCAAATGTGTCACATTGTCAATTTACAACCAAAATATAAATTATAGTCAATTTCATCTTTACTGAAAATACATCTAGACCAGACTTTGTGGTAAAAAGATTTGTTTGAGAAGCGCTATACCTACGAATGGTAGCCAATCATCAATGTGTGGCAAAACATAATTGCCCGAAGGAATTAGATATTCTTTCCCATCATTATACCCCACCTGTGAAGTAGAGGGGGTATACTGGTTTCACCATGTCTTTCTGTCTGTCTGTCTGTCCATTCGTCCGTCAGTCAATCCATCCATCTGTAGATTTTTTTTCGTTTTCGTGCTCTAACTCAAAAGCCGTTTGACCTAGGATCCTGAAAATTTATACAAGTGTTGCTCATGACCCAAGAAGGTGCTCTTTTATTTTTGGGTCACATGGTTCAAAGGTCAAGGTCATTGGTGAACTTCGTTTGAAAATCGTTTCCGTGCTCTAACTCAATAGCTGCTTGACCTAGGACCCTGCTACTTTATACAAGTGTTGCTCATGACCCAAGGAGGTGCCCTATTGTTTTCGGGTCACATGGGTCAAAGGTCAAGGTCACAGGTGATTTTTTTTAAGATCATTTCCGTTCTCTGATTGTGGTGCTTCAGTGAAAAGGTGCTGGTAGGGTGTGGTATTTGTCCGCTTTGCGACAGTTCTAGTTTCATTTAAGGCCTATAAAAGTTGATTTTAAGTTTTTTAAAAACCAAGAAATTCGGAATTTTCTTTATTTCAAAGTCCCAAAACCCTGGCAAAATCGATAGAATTTGATCGTCGCTTCAACTTACGAGGTCTCTCAATGATAAAAAGCCATTAAACATCCGTTTCTAAATTGTTACTAATTTCAGTGGAAACAAAGACCTCATTTCTACAATTCCATGATCATTTTCGACATATTCAACTTCATTATTAACTGGAATATAAATAAGACTTTGTGTGAAATTGAGTTGAAATTCGGCTAATAGATATTGAAACAGTTAACAAAATAGAATAAAAAAAAAAAACACGACGTTTCAGGTGTCTGAACTCTTCTTAACAACATCAGCCCCCGATTTTCGATCACGGGACATGAAAATAGATGGCTACAGATTTTGAAATCTTTATTAGAGAGTCACAAGTTTTACAGAATGGAAAGCTCTGAGCTGTCACTTAACAAGAACCGTCCGTCACAGCATGAAGTTCTAGGGCTAAAACCAGCGTGCACTTCTCGTTGGCCCAGTCGGGACATGCTTGACAATCAATCCAAATATTTCTGGGAAAAGTACGGCTATAGGGCTCTGCGCATTTTGGCACGATCTTCCTCCTCGCTGCTGTTCCGATGTTGGCCAGTGACTCATCTTCGAATTCAAGAATTCAGTTCGTTCGTTCCCGTCATTATTTCTCTCACATGATTGTAAGTAGACAGCAACCATCGCTGACAACGGGAATTGGGTTCAAATAGGAGATATCAATTGAGACATTACATGGATGGCAGGCTGTTCAGTGGACGGCTGCAGTTTTTATTCTGGTCATATTTGGTGTAGCAAGTACTGAAATCTGTAATCTCCTCGACGGAATGGCTGGGTCGAAAGATTCAATGATTTGATTCTTGAATTGGAGATGACTGATTGATAGATGTAGCCCATGATTTCCCAGTGCGCTGATGGCTGAGAAGAGGTAGCGCAAAACTTTTGATTTAACTGTTTCCTGGATGGATTGATTTGCTTATGGGATCCCAAGCATGACTTAAGCGTACTTTGTCTACTGATTTCAAAGTTTTCTTGTCCCATTCTTGCCATGAAACCATTCTCTGTCCTCTTTGACAACGCCGTTCTGATAGGATAAAATTACTTGTTCACTAATTCACTAATTATTCAATCGTACAACCCAAAGATTCCTTTTCCAGATGGTTATTGAAGCCAGGGCGCTGGCCAGCTGGTTTCTTTGGGGTGCCACAGACTCGGGCACTGAGGCAAAATGAATACCTGCACCAGTCCTATCCCAACGGTTGCTTATTTTCATTAATAAGTTGTTTAATGTTTTTATTGTTTCGGTGAGTCCATACATAAGCCGACTTAAGTAAGTTCCTGTAAAACCTTATGTCAAACGCTGTGGCAGTGCAAAGCACCGTGGGCAACGTGCTAGAGAAATAAGGAGACTGTAATTTAGCTCTGAGATTATCGCTGAAATGGCTGAAATTAAAATATGAGACTTACTTGCTCCAGTTGAAAGTATTCACAATCTTTCTTTAACCCTTTCAGCGCCAAATATTTTTACTCGACCTCTTCAGACGGTTAAAAATACAATCCACTCATACTTAGAAACATTTTCATCTTATAGGCTTAAAGGAACAAGCGGACGGTATAGATCCAAGATCAGACTGCACGTCTTGTGCAGTCTGATCTTGATCTATGCCGTCCGCAAAAGTCCCTGTTTTCGCCCATGGCGCCGAAAGGGTTAAATACTCATTAAGATTTGTGCCCAGAAAATAGATTCGGAGATGTTGACAAACGAAGATGTCTGGGGATTATCATTAAATTGTTCAATTAGTCCTTTACAGGTAAGGTTTGTGAAGGGTAAATTATAGCAGACGAGAACAGAAAACGCGGGGCAAAACGCCCACCGTATGCGTTTTGCCCATACTGTGACATGGGCCTTTTGCCCCACAGCGGTATCGGTACTATGAACTACAAATAGTCTCGCTGCGTGTACAGGTAATGATAGTTTGTGTCTCTCTAAACATAGTCAGGACTTAATATTACAAGCACACAGTAGCACAGTACTCTTGTTCCAATAGAAGAAGACCAGAACACTGGTATTTAACTATGCAAATTTACATCAAAATGTCTAAAAAGAAGTTTTTTATTATAGAAAATTACTCTAAGCTGCGAAGGTCGTAATTCTCCGTGTTTCTTAAAATGTGGGTTGTGGAATCATATATGAAAGAATGTGCCACTATCTAAAACCCTTGTCTGTTATTTTAAGGTGGATGGGAGTTTTACCCCACCTGGGCGTTTTGCCCCGCTTTACCCTACTCCGTTAAGGTCCTGAACTGATTTTAACGGAAAACTGATTTTAACGTTGCAACAGCCAATCTCAACCGACACCCTCCACCATTGAATTAAATTAAAATATCCACTGTATTGTCGATTAAACTAACAAATATGTGATATATCAGATGGCAACCCTTGATAAAGCCTATACCTATCTTTCCCTCGTCTTAACTAACGACCCTACATCAAAGGGCTTGTGGAAATACTATGGCAAAAGGTAAAAATGCTGGTAACATGCACTTTTCCCATTTCCGCAGTGTTCCAGTCCATACTTCGTGGGGTTTGTCTGTTACGCCCTGGGGTAGGTTAACATTTCCTTTGATGATAACGTCAACCCACAACAGCGACACAAGTTCTTTTATACGTCTTCGTCTCGTTGTCACTAAAATACGGACAGTTTTCTTTCACGTGGATGAACCCTAAGCAAATAAGTAAGTCTGATTATCGTTTCCTTACCTCTGGGAACAAGCTTTTCATAAAATCGCCCATAATTTAACGATTTTGTGTACACCTTCAATAATCTGCCACTGTTATATTTTGTCTTTTTGCCGTACACGAGTGCAGTTTTCCAGTCTCGTTAACAGGAAGTGGTCAGGGACTAAAAGGGTCTATTGATCAATTTTCTGTATGTTCTGGGACCAGTCTACCTTATTACTCAGTAGGTTTTTACACAAAACAGATTATAGGGATATATGATACTGTGACGACCTGCTTGGTGTCATGCATCACGGAGATACATTAAGCCCCTTTTTCACAGAGCATGGCTAAAATATGTTGTACTTTTAACCACACAACTAAATTTAGAACTGTTCAAATTCAAAGTATTTGCAGATAAATGTGGCTCAAATTATGGAATTTGTCAATGATATGATAGAAAACATTGTGGGAAAAAAGTGAAAATCCTGTTAACCAGCATTTTCTCCTTTTTAAACATTTTTTTCAAAAGGCCTCTTTCTCGGGGTTATTAAAAGTCGGGATTGTTTGGTAAAAGGTTAATATAAGGTTTTAAGAACTTTCCTTTACAATCGATGTAAGATAAATATGTTTAACCCTTTACCCCACAATCCCGACTTTTAACAACCCTGAGAAAAAAAGCCTGTTTTGAAACATTGATGGAAAAGGAGAAAATGCTGGTAACCAGCATTTTTCTCCTTTTCAAAAACTTTTTTCTGCTCAATTAAAGGCAAGTTTCATCATTCAATTGGTCAAGTATAATATTTTGTGATGTGGTAAAGAGTTTTAAAGTAAACTTTCCCAAATTACAACATTAAGAGTTGCCGAAATTCAAGGGTTTTGCAAAGGACAAATTATACCTACGCGGAAAAGTACTGTCAGTCTCTCAAATACTGCTTAAATGCGGCACAGTTGATACATATTGTAGACAAATTCATTCATTCTGTATTGACAGAATAAATTTCATGTCAATATTTAAACAACTTATAAAGATATGGTTGTTATAGCAACGTCATCGCTCGAAAACCGGCCCAACGTCATCCAGCATTAGTTTTACGTCACTTTATCTACATTACTTATTAATCGTTTCTTTCACATACCTAGATGAGATAACTGTCTATAGAATCTCATCTTTTTCAAAATACTCTCCTCGAAATGTACTACACTTTTTGCATCGTTTTACCCATGAATAGAAGCTTTTCCTGTCGGCACCCAACTCTATGGAAGCAATTGCGGACTGCACAGCACTCTTTACGTTGTCTTATTGGATCAATTTCACTCAAGCAATATTTGAGAGAATTACTGTACTATTCCGCGTATTTTTTAACAGCCATCCTCGTATATGGGTCAAATAATGAAAATTGTTACCGAAAGGGTCAACAAGATTGTGGGAAAAAGAGAAAATGCTTTGTCCCTCACAACAGTAGAAACAATGATTATTTGATAAAGGGTTGCCAACAAACCCATTTTTTAACACTTAATGGGAAGAATTAACCAGACATTTTAAGTACAAAAAATTGCAGTTTTAAGGTTGTTATTGCCCAGAATGTCTAAGCAAAGCGGACAGTGTAGATCAAATATCAGACTGCATGTTTTGTGCAGTCTGATCTTGATCCAAGCTGACCGCAGAGGCAACTATAGTCATGAAAGGGGCTTTAAGGGTTGACCACGTTTGGATAATGCCGGTATAGAGGTTCGAGGTTTGAGGTTCATAGGGACCCCCCCCCCCCTGAATTTTGAAATATCTTAAAAACTGCTGTAGCTATTTTACTGAAAATTTACATAACTAATAATATTACTTTTACCAACTCTGGGTGTAATTTTCCGAATTTTTGATGTCTTAGTTTGACATTTTTGCATACAATGCAATATTAAAATGTATGAACAAAACAGCTTGAAATCGGAGGGAGGGTTGAAGGCTATTCCGAGTAAAGGGTTTACTTGTTTATGAAAACAATTCTCATGCAAGTATAGCGCTTACTCGATAAACGTTTCATTATCAGTTTATATTATTGTTTATGTTTGGGATAAAAGGTTTAAAATCACGTACCGTGACAAGATAATTTATAAACCCAACTCGATAATGTTTATATTGTCTCATCATGGTTCGTGGTTTTAAACATGTATTCCCAAAAAAACAAACTATTGTATCAACTGTTAATGAAAGGATTATCGAGTCGGCAATGGGGTGCTCATTTCGCTAACATCTACTCTGACACAGATAATGTAACCTATGACCAAAATCACCGCGACTACGTCACACAATGTGTCTCTGAAATTGAAAATGAACTTACGGTGGTCAATGATGACCATATTTCAGAAGAAGAAGTGTCGTCTGCTTTATTGTCGCTGAAATCAGGTAAAATGTGCGGGTTAGACAATATTTGTAATGAACATCTTATTCACGGTGGTTTATTACTGAAGCACTATATTACATTCTTATTTGATTTAATGTATTGTTTTAGCCATGTACCAACAGTACTTAAACATGGACTCATTTTAACGTTGTATAAAGGAGGTGGTAAGCCCAAAAACGACGCCAATAGCTATAGAGCTATAACCCTTTCCTCTTCCCTCTTGAAATTGTTTGAGAGAGTTCTACTCAAGCGATTACAAACATCAATTAATAAACCGTTGCATGGCCTTCAGGGCGGCTTTCAACCCAATATGGGCAGTCCTATGACTTCGTATATTCTAACAGAAAGCATAGGTTACTGTAAAGATAAACGCAGCAAATTATTCACTTGTTTTCTAGATGCGCGACAGGCATTTGACCGTGTTTGGCACAACGGGCTCTTTTTCAAGTTGCATAATTTGGGTATTGGTATGAAACTTTTAAAAGTTGTTATTTCCATGCATAGGGATATGTTCAGTAGAGTCATGTATAAAGGATATTTTTCCGACTGGTTTCCTGTTTTACAAGGTACCCGACAAGGAGGGGTCTGGTCCCCCTATTTGTATTTAGTCTACATTGACGCGCTGATTTGTGAACTAGTAGGTAGCAATTTAGGATTTCAAATAGAAGGACTCAGTCTCTGCGCTCCGTCATTTGCAGACGATATGGCCCTTCTATCACTGTCGTGTAAAGCCTTGCAGGAGATGATGAATATTTGTTTTAATTATTCAACCTTATGGAGGTTCCAATACAACCCAGCGAAATGTTCAGTTGTTGTTTTTAATGAAACGAAACGTTCCTGTAGGAATAGATCGCGTTCCTGGCTAATAGGTACATATGAAATAACGGAACTTGAAAACGTAACGCATCTTGGCATTTTTTATGATAAATACTCATCATCATCTGCTGTTGTTGAACACATTGATCGCAAACTCCGGGGTTCTTTCTTTGGGATGGTAAAAGAAGGCTTGCATAGAAACGGACTTAACCCACTTACAAGCTTCAAGATATACAAATCGGTTGTATTACCAAGGGCTCTTTTTGGATGTGAAATGCTGCAGCCCCTCTCGGACCGAGATATTTTAACCCTTGAACGGTCACATAGACTGTGTTTAAAACAAATACAGGGTCTTCGCAATAGATCACGTACAGACGTAGTTCTCGGGTTAGTTAGTTCCTTACCCATTCAAGCGTATATTGAACAAAGAAAGCTTATTTTTGTTGGTCAGATGTGTCGGTTGGAGAGAGACTGTGCAGCTAAACAACTATTTCTGTATCGCTTCTGCTCCTTTTTTTGTAACTCCTCATCTCAAGGCATTATCTCTGACATAGTCAATTTTTGTACGAAATATGATATACAGTATTTGTTAGATGATTACAGGAGTTTTGGCATATTTCCAGACAAACAGGTCTGGAAACGTTGCTTTTGGCCAAAGATAAAAACTTATTTCATCAATGAATGGGATCTAAGGACCTCTGCACCGGAGTTTGCATTGTACAGACAAATTCATGTGCATTTTTCCTTAAGTCCATTATGGCTTTTTGCTCGTCGCTACCCACACCTGCTTAATGCATGTTTTTCAGTTGCGCAGCTTTTAGCGTACCTACCGCTTTTCAACTCTGTCTGCTCACGGTGTGAGAAAGACAATATTACTCTCAATACCACTGAACATATATTAACAGAAGGTGCAAGTGTAAATGGTTGCAGAATATTCTTTGATCAAACTATTTACCATTGTTTTGGTATAGCTGTACTTGACTACTTGAAGGCATTACACAGCAACGGCTATGTTAAGGCTCTCTTTGGGCTGGATGAAAATTTAGGGCACATCTTAGGTGCAAACCTTGATTATTTTTACAACAAAGTTGTCACTTTTTTACATGCAATTTGGACTTGTTATAGTTTTAAGTATAGCTATATGAACTAGTCTGTTCATTATAATTGTGTTTGACGCACTTACAACCTGTTTTTTTTTTTTTTTTTTTCTTCTTTCAGGAATTAATTATTCAGAATTAAGCCTTCTTCAGGCGAGTTATATAAAAAAAAAAACGCTGTTTTTTTTTTTATATATATAGTGTTATAGTCCTAAATGTAATTTGATAAGATTGTTAAAATTGCTCCCTTTTGAGTTAACTTTTCTTTTCGTTTCGGTTAAGTTCTCTACATAGAAGGGAATAAGTCATATGTCCTCTCCCCTATTCTCTGTCTGTCTAGACCTCTCTCTCTCTCTCTCTCTCTCTCTCTCTCTCTGTTATTTGTCTTCTCAATTCTTTTTGTAAATTATTAGATGTTCGTAGTCATATGTTTGCTGCACAATTGTATTATTTGTATCTTCAAATGTGGAGGAATTAAAGATTAATAATAATAATAATATACAGTATAACTGTGGTCGTCTATTGTTTGAACAGCAAAAACTTCAACTTTTGAGGCCCTTATCTTGTTTTTTATTTGGGTTTTATTTTAATGATTCAGTATCGGAGACTTGCACACACTTGTTTACACTTTGTTTTCTTTTCCTCGCCCAACCACAGACGTTTTCCTGAAACCCAGTCAAACTTTGGCTCACATCATGTGGTACAGCATACAACAATAAAACGAAGAATGGTGAATTGTATGAACTGGTTAAGTTCCATAAACAAGCTCCAAATATTGTAGATAAATTTTCACGGTCAAAGAGACACAGTGTCTTTAAGATTTGAAGACTTGTATGAAAGTGACAAAAGCGATATCTAAGATAAGATATAGAATTATATTATTTGTACAAAAAACAATTTCAGGGCCTCATATTTAACTAAAGTGAGGTACTGAAGTCATGCACTTGTTCAGTTATGTTTGTTGTTCTAGTCTTTGTGTGAAACCGTCGGAGAAAGTTAAGCTTTAGAACAAAAAATTAACATTACTGGAATGGGCAAAATACTCTTTCTAGCGGAAGAAAAAATCTGAATTTCGCCTTGAGAGTTGGTATGGTCATTTTTAGAGACTTTGGAAAGTTTCATAAAACTTGATATGGAATTTTTCAAGATATTTCAAAATTCTGGGGGTCCCTATGAACCTCAAACTACCTATAAACAGTATTTTCACCTCTTCCCACAGTGTTTTCTAAAGACTCGTTCTCAGGATCATCAAAACTCTGGATTGTGTGGTAAAGGGTTAAATCTGATTTCTTCATAATGTTGTCCAGTTGTGAGATGAGATTATCTTCTCAGATTAGAATTAGCTGTGAAGCCTGGTAGCGGATGTAACTGTTGTTGAGTCTTTAACACATGACAAAAATCTGGACCTCACCAAATTGAAAGCATGTGCAGACAGCCAGATAAGTGTAAGTCGGATAATGATTTTTGTCTTTGATAGGGTAGAAAACATTGTGGGGTAAAAGGAGAAAATGCTGATTACTAGCATTTTCTCCTTTTCCCACAATATTTTCAAAAACCTTCTTTGTCAGGGTTTTTTAAACGCAGGATTGTGGAAAAATGTAGATTTGTCTGTAACGCGTTAACTGTGCAGATTCAAAATGGCGACCATTTTTTTTTTAATTTGATGATTTTTTAATGTCATGTGCCCATTATGAAAATTGTTTTATTTTTCTGTCACACTTACAGATAAAGATCAGACACATCAACCTTGTACAAAAGCTACTGTAGTGAGATTGCAGAGGTTATATCCCTGAATCGACAAATTTTACAACGTCGAGCGGGTATTTCGGTGGACATTTACAGGTAGGCTAATCCAGAGCACATTCTTTTCGTTGGGCCTCAGTGGCATGTTGTTATTTCGTCATGTGGTTTTAAACAAACCTTCCTTCATCAATATGATTGCAATTTGTGTCAAAAACCACCACCTCAGTTATCTTAACTCATTAATTATTTTTAAAAAATGGGGTGTTTCGGTGGTATTTCGCTGATTCGTCGGACCCTGAATATGTATTTGATAGGGTAGAAAACATTGTGGTAAAAGAAGAAAATGCTCTTTACCAGAATTTTCACCTTTTCCCACAATGTTTTCAAAAGTCTAATTTCTCAGAGGCATTAAAACTTGTCACTGTATGCAGACCACAAATTAAATATGGCTCAATTGATGAAACCTGACTCTAAAAGGGTAGAAAACATTGTGGGAAAAGGAGAAAATGCTGGTTACCAGCATGTTCTCTTTTTTCCACAATGTTTTCAAAGGGCTTCTTCCCCAGGGTCCTTAAAACTCGGGATTGTGTGGTAAAGGCTAACCCTAACCCTATCACATGACAAAAATTTGGACCTGACCAAATTGAAAGCATGTGCAGACAGCCAGATAAGGGCTAGTCCATATAAAAAAAAAAATGGCTACTTTCTATTTTTCTGCAACAAATTACATAAAACACTGCAGTATCTTTTTTTTTTACTGTCAAGAGGTGTCTTTGGTCTGTAAAAATTTCTGAAGTATCATCAAAATCACACGCTCCGTTGTAAAAAATTTTTCGATGTTAGGGCTTAGAATGTCAGGAGAGTGACAAAAAAGTATGACATTTTTAAAAATCCTCCGAGTTGACAATTTTATTTTGAAAAATCCTGAAAAATGTTCATAATCTAGTGTTGTTTATGTTAAAGTTGCATTTCTTTGGTATAAGTTTACGTAATAGTTAGACGCTGTAAAGAAAAAGTGAAACGATTTAAACAGCCAAATGGAGGGAGCGTAGCGACCGACTGTGGCTGTTTAAATCGTTTAATTTTTAGCTCACCTGAGCACGAAGTGCTCATTGTGAGCTATTGTGATCGTGCTGTGTCCGTCGTGCGTCGTCAACTTTTTACCTTGTGTACGCTCTAGAGGCCACATTTTTTGTCCGATCCTCATGAAACATAGTCAGAATGTTTGTCTTCATAAAATCTCGGACGAGTTCGAAATTGGGTCATGTGGAGTCAAAAACTAGGTCACTAGGTCAAATCTTAGAAAAACCCTTGTGTACGCTCTAGAGGCTACATTTTCAGTCCGATCCCCATGACACTTGGTCAGAATGTTTGTCTTGATAAAATCTCGGACGAGTTCGAAATTGGATCATGTGGGGTCAAAAACTGGGTCACTAGGTCAAATCATAGAAAAGCCTTGTGTACGCTCTAGAGGCCACATTTTCAGCCAGATACTTGTGAAATTTAGTCAAAATGTTTGTCTTGATAAAATCTCGGACGAGTTCGAAATTGGGTCATGTGGGGTCAAAAACTAGGTCACTAGGAAAACCTTGTGTACGCTCTAGAGGCCAGATTTTCCGTCGGATCTTCATGAAACTTTGTCAGAATGTTTGTCTTGATAAAATCTCGGACGATTTCGAAATCGGGTCATGTGGGGTCAAAAACTACGTCACTAGGTCAAATCTTAGAAAAACCTTGTGTACGCTCTAGAGGCCACATTTTCAGCCAGATACTTGTGAAATTTGGTCAGAATCTTTGTCTTGATAAAATCTCGGACGAGTTTGAAATTGGGTCATGTGGGGTCAAAAACTAGGTCACTAGGTCAAATCTTAGAAAAACTTTTTGTGCGCTCTAGAAGCCACATTTTCAGTCAGATATTTGTGAAACTTGGTCAGAATGTTTGTCTTGATAAAATCTCGGACGAGTTCGAAATTGGGTCATGTTGGTTTAAAAAGCTAGGTCACTAGGTCAAATCTTAGAAAACCTTGTGAACGCTCTAGAGGCCACATTTTCAGTCCGATCCTCATGAAACTTGGTCAGAATGTTTGTCTTGATAAAATCTCGGACGAGTTTGCAAATGGATCATGTGGGGTCAAAAACTAGGTCACTAGGTCAAATCTTAGAAAAACCTTGTGTACGCTGTAGAGGCCACATTTTCAGTCAGATACTTGTGAAATTTGATGAAAATGTTTGTCTTGATAAAATCTCGGACGAGTTCGAAATTGGGTCATGTGGGATCAAAAATTAGGTCACCAGGTCAAATCATAGAAAAACTTTGTGTGCACTCTAGACGCCACATTTTCAGTCAGATACTTGTGAAAGTTGGTCGAATGTTTGTCTTGATAAAATTTAGGATGAGTTTGAAATTGGGTCATGTGGGGTCAAAAACTAGGTCACTAGGGCAAATCTTAGAAAAACCTTGTGTGTGCTCTAGAGGCCACATTTTCAGTCAGATACTTGTGAAACTTGGTCAGAATGTTTGTCTTGATAAAATCTCGCACAAGTTCGAAAATGGGTCATGTGGGCTCAAAAACTAGGTCACTAGGTCAAATCTTAGAAAAACCTTGTGTGCGCTCCAGAGGCCACATTTTCAATGAGATACTTGTGAAACTTCCTCAGAATGTTTGTCTTGATAAAATTCGGACAAGTTTGAAATTGGATCATGTGGGAACAAAAACTAGGTCACTAGGTCAAATTAAAGAAATGCCTTGTGGGTACTCTAGAGGCCACATTTTTCGCTCAGTTGACTTGAAAATTGGTCAGGTTGTTTTATTAATTAAACCTCAGAAAACTTAAAATTGGGTCACCCAGGGTCATAAAGTAGGTCGCTTGGTCAAATTAAAGGAATACCTTGTGGACACTCTAGAGGCCACATTTTTCGCTCAATTGACTTGAAAATTGGTCAAAACGTTAATTAAATCTTAGATGAGTTTGAAATTTGGTCACCTGGGGTCATTTTGCCTATTGGCTCAGGTGAGCGATCCAGGGCCCTCTTGTTTCTTCACAGCGTCAAAGTGACTTAGTCGTTGTCCGCCTTAATTACATCATCGCTAAAACATTGGTGCCATATATGGAGTTTCCCGCTTCACCATTCGCAAAGACACGCCCTAATTGCTAAAACAATGCTAAATCTAACATTACATGGATTTTCCCGCTTCAGTCATTCACAAATTATTGTGAAGGACGGAAAAAATGCTATAGACATATAGAATATGAGCCATGCCCTGACAAAAAGGGGCTTGATGCACCTCTGTGATGCATGGTACCAAGCACGACATCAAATGATTATGGATCCATAAAATCCAATTTCTCTGAAAACCGACGAAATAAGCAGGTAAAATGGTCCTTTTAAATGCAGAAAATTGGCCGAAAGCAAAAAGTTTGGGCCTTGTAAGTTTGCGCAGGTCTGCGCAGGCTGACCTGAGTCGTTACTCTTTTCCAGATGCATTAAGCCCCTTTTTCATAGAGAAGATATTTCATGTTAGATGCCTGTATCAATATGACACAGCAATAAACTTGGTTACTACGATATGGATTTTCTGTATATTTCAAAATATATATAGAATGACTGATGTATGTTTAACTTTTTGGCTGCCAACTAAATGGAGCCGACTTTTCACATGGTCTATAAGGATCCTTCTCGTTTGAATCAAATCCGTTTTTGGTTGAAGACAAACACAAGATAGCGGACGGTGTAGATCAAAGATCAGACGTTTTTTGCAGTCTGATCTTGATCTAAGCCGTCCGCAAAGTCTAACCCTAACCCTAACGACATTGGTAGTGAAAGAGTTTAAAAAACATTGTGTTTTCCCATTTTTAGCTCATGGCCCGGTGTCCGTCGTGCGTCCGTCCGTGCGTCCGTCCGTCCGTGCGTTCGTCCGTCCGTGCGTTAACTTTTATTTCAAACATCTTCTCTGAAACTACCCATCCAATTTTCATGAAACTTCACAGAAATGATCCTGCCATGGTCCTCTTCAGAATTTCTTGAAAGAATTTGATTCCTTCAAAAACTCTTGTTGCCATGGTAACAAAACTGCCCCAGGGGTCACAAGTTTTACATAGGCTTATATAGAGAAAACTTTAAAAAATCTGCCCGTACCTAGCCATAAGGCCTAGAGCTACCACATTTTGCATTTAGCTTGATCTAGTTGGGGGTCTACCAAAAGTGCCCAAAGTATAGTCCTGGGGTCAATTTGGCCTCATGCTGGGGGGGGTGGGGTGGGTGGGAGGGAGGCTCACAAAATTTACATGGGCTTACATAGTGAAAACTTTTAAATCTTGGTGTACATAGCCATAAGGCTTAGGCTACCAAATTTTGCATAATTATAGCATTATCTAGTGGACAACTACAAAGAGGGCCCAAGTTACAGCCCTAGGATCAAGTTTGGCCCTGCACCAGGGGTCACAAGTTTTACATGGGTTTATGGAGTGAAAAGTTCAGAAACCATCTTGTTACTAGCCATAAAGCCAAGAACCCCCAAATTTGGCATGTTATTCTTCTAATACACATATTCCCCATTTAGTCCGACTGTAGCCCTGGGGTCAAAGTTTTATAAGGGCTTTATATAGTGAAGACTTCTCTTCATGGTTTATATTTATAAGCCAGTGGAGCGATACAGGGCCATCATGACCCTCTTGTCTTCTTTCCACAGCGTTTGTCGATGTTTCAGTATTTGTTTGTGTAAATTTAAATGGTAGTTGAATATCAATTATGGAGGCGGGTTTTATGCGCGCAGCGCGGTAAACCCAAATAAACGCGACGTTTAACTGATTAAATGGTCAAAATAAACCCTGCTTGAAGCAGTTTAAAGGAAATACACAGTCGGAATTTTTCAAATATAAGCCTTCTGATTGGATGAAAAAGTAGGGCAAAGACTAAATCATGACTTAGCGCATATTACCCACAGGAACTGAAATTCACAAGCTTCCGTGCTCACTATTGCATGTTAGTTTTCTTTCTTTTTGTTACAGAAATGTTGGGTTTGAGTGACCATGACCTTATGTTTACTCAAGGTCAAGTTCAGTCCTCAGAGGACATGTCTGATGGTGATCACGAAGTAAACCATGCTTCAGAAAGTGATAACAGTCAGTACACAGTAAGTTGGACTCTTATGAATGAATAACAAAGAACTCTTTACCAGATCACATAATTTTAAACTTGTTCAAGTTGAACGCATTTTCGGACGATAAATTAACGCTTTCCCACACAATCCTGACTTTAAGAACCCTGAGAAAGGTTGATTGCTTGTATGGTGTTTAACGCTGTTTTCAAGATTATTTCAGTTATATCGCGGCGGCCAGTTCACTTATCCATGCTTTTCTGGAGGTGTTTTTTTTTTTTTTGTTTTTGTTTTCTTTTACCAGTACTCCGCACAATATTCTTTCCAAGCCACTGGCTGCTTTCCCACATAACCATCGTCGAAACAATGATCAGCGGTGAGAGAGGAATGAATCCTGTCGCGAAGACTGTCATCAGTCCTCGGAAAGAAATTGGCCAAGCCGAGGATCGAACCAGCGACCTCCTGTTCTCAAGTCCTGTACGCTACCGACTGAGCTACGGGGGCTTGGCCCCTGAGAAAGAATGCTTTTGAAAACATTGTAGGAAAAGGAGGAAACACTGATAACCAGCATTTTCTCCTTTTCCCATAATGTTTCCTACTTTTTCGAAGAAAAAAATCATTCTTTGCACCTCATTTAATTTGTCTTCTGCACATGTCTTCAATTTAGAGCGATTTGAATTGTTTTCATTTGGTAAAGAGTTAAACGTGGTTCAAATGGTTGGATTTGTTTCTGAACACTTAGAGAATATTGTCGGGTACGGGAAAATTGCTGGCTACCAGCATTTTCTCTCTTTTTTCTTTTTTTTTTTTTTCTTTTTTCCACGATGTTTTCAAAAGCTTTCTTGCCGAGTGTTGTTAATACTCGGGATCGTGGTAAAGGGTTAATAAACATTATTCGTTTACCAGACGACAAAATTTTAGCCTTGTCTGAATTGAAAGCATTTCCAGACAACAATTTCAGCATGGCTCAAATGGTGCAACTTTTGTTTGATAGGGTTGAAAACATTGTGGGAAAAGGAGAAGATGCTGGTAACCAGTAATTTCTGCTGTGCCCAGAATGTTTTTCGATGATAGACAAATTTCTTACCGGTATTTTCAGTTACATCTAATTTGTCATCTGTAAATGCTTTTAATTAGAACAACAGCCTAAAATTTTGTTGTTCAGTAAGGAGTTAACCTTTCACCAAAAGATCACATTTTCATACGAGCCAGTAACAGTAGCTTGTTGGTATTGTACAGGGCATGAAACTTACAGATCACTATTTTAATTTCCAACCCGGCCTAATTCTGTTTGAGGATTGATGCTAGTCATTACGTCAGGTTTAACTCTGCTGTCACCACTGAACATTGTTCTCACTTTGTTTATGTGGGAAAGCAGCCAGTGGCTTGGAAAGGATGTTGTGCAATTTACTTGTAAAAGAAACTCAAGGAGAGCATGGACAGAGTTGCTTCTAGGATGCGGGATTGCGAGGATCCCGCGAAAATTAACGTCGGGGCGCAAAAATGTCATGCCTATGCGCCCTATGTGCCGCAAATTTAAGGAAAATTTTCGCTGTTTGTTGTGCCCAGTGTGATAAATTTTACAAGTGGAGTGCAGCCTCCAGTGTTTCCGTGAGACTGGTTAGAAAATTGATTCCACTTTGTAGCTGAACATTTGTTGATTTTGTTACAGGGTCGAAATTCCCGTATATATACATGTACTTGCAGTATGCGAGTAAAGATTAGAAAATGCGAGCTGAATTTTCAGGCACTCGAAACAAAAATGCAAATTGTGGAAGGTCAGTTATGCGAATGAAATAAATTGCATGTGCGAATATACAAATAAAGTAATCCTTTTCGTCTTAAACAGCGGTACTTTCACACTGAAAATTCCTTCGACGGCTATTTATGAATTTTCTGGGAATTTACGAGAACTGTAAAATGGTCTAATCTATTAAATGTAAAGAGTATGAAAAAAAAAAAAAAAAAAAAAAAAAAAATAATAATAATAATAAAAACGGGAATCCAGTAATCGCCCTGGAACGGCGGCTGAAACAAACATTGATCATCATGTCAGAAAAGATCAGCTACGCTCTTTTTATATAACATTTGTGTCCACGTAAAATAAAAGGATTCTAAAGAAGTATCGTTGCCTATAAATGATTACTCAAAGATCTAAACTCTGAAATAAAACAATATGAATCAAGTGTAAAGGGCGCACGCGTCGCTGTTATCACAGCTGAACGAGCTGTGTTAGAACGTCTTTTGTAATAAAACGGCTTTTTGTAATAAACATTTCAATCTCACCGTATTCCTTCAATATTCACCCGAACAGTTTGAAATAAATATATTTGTGTAATTTGAACAGAATTCTTTTTAGAAACATCCTGAAAGGTGGGAAAAAAAATGCGTTTGAAAATGTTGTTGCAAAAGGCCGTTTTATTACAAAAGTGGTTGGAATCGGAGAACAGCAAATGTAACAAAAAGTCGGAATTTTGTAACAAAATTTCAATCTCACTTTATTTCGTCATTATTCACCCGAACAGTTTAAAATGGATATATTTGAGTAATTTTAACCGAGTTACTCTTGGAAACATCATGAAAAGTGGGAAAAAATGCATTTGAAAAAAAAAAAAATTTTTTTTTTTTCGACCAAATTTTCAAGTTTGCTACATTTCTTCAATATTGACCCATATACTTCAAAACGACCATATATGGATGTTTTTCACTCCAATCTTTAAGGTGGAAAAAATTCATTTGAAAAGTTTGTTGCAAAAGGCCGTTTTATTACAAAAGTATGGGTTGGAATCGGATAACAGCAAATGTAACAAAAAGACGGCTTTTTGTGACAAAATTTCAATCTCACTGTATTCCTTCATTATTCACCAAAACAGTTTAAAATGGATATATTTGAGTAATTTTCACCGAGTTCTTTTCGGAAACATCATGCAAAGCGGAAAACAATGCATTTGGAAAAAAATTTCGACCAAATTTTCAAGTTCACTATATGCCCTCAATATCAACACGACGGCTTTTTGTAACAAAATTTCAATCTAACCGTATTCCTTCATTATTTACCCGAACAGTTTCAAATGGATATATTTGTGTAATTAGAACCGAATTCTTTTTGGAAACATCATGAAATGTGGTAGAAAATGCATCTGAAAACATTTTTTTTTCCGACCAAATTTTCAAGTTCGCTATATTCCCTCAGTATAGACCCATATACTGTAACTCTTTACCAAACGGCAAAATTCTAGATTTGTCCAAACTGAAAGCATCTGCCGACAACAAAATAAATGTGGCTTAAAATTGTACTTTGCTTTGGGACGGTTAGAAATGATTGTGGGAAAAGGAGAAAATGCTGGTTACCAGCATATTCTCATTTTCCCACAATGTTTCAAAAGGTCTCTTCCTCAGGGTCGTTAAATCTCGGGATTGTGTGTTTAAGAGTTATAACGAATTTTTCATGGTTGACTTTGACCAAAACGTTAACAGAAACATTGTGAAAGATGAAAAAATGAATTAGAAAATTTTATTGCAAAAGGCCGTTTAAAGCAAAAATAGTTGGAACGGAGAGGGGGATTTATAACAAGAAACGACATTTTGTAGCAATCTTTACAATCTCACTATATTCCTTCAAAACATGCATTCACCCATATACTTCAAAATATGTCAATTTCACTTGTATACCAAAGGGAATTAATTATACACACTTTTAAAATGTTTACTCTTCTTCAATATTTCGGCTTACGCCTTTTTCAAGAAAATCAACATGAAAATAATGCCCTCTACATTTTGTGACAGCTTTCATACCACCATTATTTTCAAACTCAAATAATGGTTTGAAAATAATGGTGGTATGAAAGCTGTCACAAAATGTAGAGGGCATTATTTTCATGTTGATTTTCTTGAAAAAGGCGTAAGCCGAAATATTGAAGAAGAGTAAACATTTTAAAAGCGTGTACTTCAAAATATGTATAGTTTGAACTATGAAACTAACAGAAACATTGTGAAAGGTAGACAAACATGAATGTGAAAATTTTATAACAAATGCCGTTTAAAGCAAAAGTTCTTTAAACGGAGAAGAGAAAATATAACAAGAAACGGCTTTTCGTACAAACTTTTTAACCGCACTATACTCCTTAAATATTCACCCATACACTTCAAAACAGATATATGAGCCATGCTCTGTGAAAAGGGGGCTTAATACATCTGCGAAAAGTATCGACACAGGTCAGTCTGCGCAGTCCGCGCAGGCTGACCTGAGCCGAAACTTTTCGCTATTGGTCAACTTTTTGTATGTCTAAGGACCAGTCTACCTCATGATTAAGTCGGTTGTTTAAAAAAAGTGGCTTTATGGATCCATAATTATGTGATGGCTACCTTGATATTATACATCACAGAGATGCATTAAGCCCCCTTTTGCCAGCGCATGGCTCATGTATGTATGGTTTAAGCCCTTAACCATTTTACCAAACAACCCCGGAATTTAACAACCCTAAGCGAGAAGGCTTTGAAAACATAATGGGAAAAGGAGAAAAGCTGGGGTTGGATCATATAAATTACAGAAACGTCGTAAAAGGTGGAGAAAATGCATTTACACAGGACCTTTCGTTGCAAAAAAGTATTTTAAACGGAGAACAGCAATTGTAAAAAAAACGGCCTTTATACTAGGCCTCCACATAACCTTGTCCGGGGATATAACACGGCACCAGCTTTACCGGCGAGGTAAAACCAAACGCCAGGGTATCACCAATCCAAAGGTGTTCTCCCTCAGCTACTAGGACCACTTACACCTAATAATGGCCTGCACAGGATTGAATCATGTCATAAATAATGATGTGACGACATAACAAATACGGAACATAAGATAGGATTTGCCCTTGAATGTGGTAAAAAAAGCATTGTGGGAAAAAGAGAAAATGCTGGTTTCCAGTATTTTCTCCTTTCTCACAATGTTTTCAAAGGCAATCATCCGTAACGTCGTAAAAACTCGGGATTGTGTGGTAATTTGTTAAACCACCACCCTTCACCTCTACAGAAGATATATTTAGAAGATACTGTAGGAGAAGGGGCGGTTGCTTGTTGAAACCAACTGTTCACTTTTTTTTCTCACAATTTCTGCAAAAAAAAAAAAAAAAGACTTTCCTGCAAAAAACAATGTCTGATTCGAAAGAACAGAAAACACCGTGATGCTAAAATAAGCACCTTTACGCTGGTATAGCTCAAACTGGGATAGTGCAACATATTGTCATGAATCTAAACATTTTCGGTCAGTACTCAGCTGCCATACTATACTCAGCAAGTAACCACCGGCCATACTATATATTGTTCTAGTTTTAAACTAGAAGACTTGCTAATTGACTGAGACTTCGTATAACATAATTAAATTTAGAATGGGTCTTTTTTCGTACTTTTTGTGAGCATTCTTAGTCAAAGATTAGTGGCACAACTTGTGCAATCTTTGAACCACGGGTTTGTTTTGTGTATTTCGAAACATTTGGACCGAAAGTGTAATTAAATAGAAAACTTGTCTCCCCTTTGCGAACACAATATATCGATGATAATTTTCAATATACAAGCAACTCCGAATTCGCACCCGTGCTTTAAGAACAAGTCAGTTTTGTCTCTTTGATTTCTTGGATAATGCATCGTTGAATGTACGTGATATACAAGACATCGTGCGATTGGCTGTCTTAAATATGTGACGTGGTTAAACCCGCCCCATTTTGTGCATACGTGAAGTTGACTTGCTCAGTCGTAAATATGCCCCGCCCCGATATGCAGACGCATGCAAAATACATGTATCGTGACCTTTGTCTAGGTTTAATCCATATTAATGCCGAACTGTGTCCTCGCACTCAGGGTCCGTATTCACCAACCATTCTTAAGAACATTCTTGGTCTAACTATCGATTTAGAAAGTAAAACAACTTCTGATTGGCTAAAGCATTTGGTTTAGCCAATTAGAACTTGTATTAATCTCAAATTTAAAAAAAGAAAAGTCTTTAGAATAAGACTTTGATTGTTTTATGAATGGTTGGTAAATATGAACCCAAGTCTATTAAGAGCAATTGCCATACTGTAATTCGATGTATTAAATAACACGATACTGTGCTCCAGCATAAAAGCCAGCTGACAAATTACCATTATACAGATCTCTAAAAGTGAAATTTTACAAACATCTGAGCCCTGCTCTGTGAAAAGAAGGCTTAACGCATCTGCGAAAAGTATCGACCCATGTCAGCTTGCGCAGTCCGCGCAGGCTGACTGGGGCCGAAACTTTTCGCTATTGGCCAATTTTTTGTATGTCAAAGGACCAGTCTACCTTATGATTTAGAGTTGTTCGACAAAGTGGATTTTATGGATCCATAATAACATGACTTCCTTGGTATCGGGTATTTCGGAGATGCGTTAAGCCCCCTTTTGCCATAGCATGGCTCATTTATAATTGTAATTACGAACTATTGTGGCCATTGGGTGCAAGAAAACATACCAGAAAAGACCATATCGGGCCGAAAGGATCCGAACAGACTGCCAAAATGGCCCTTAACTGACAGGAATCAGTAATAAACGTTTGCTGAGGTATACTGCGCCTTTTTTTTTTTTGCAGAACCACTTTTGAAATACTGTATCTTTTAATCACATGATACCTTGTTTCTGCGTTAAGCCTGGCGAAGAAAGGTTATGAGAATGATGTGGGAAAAGGGGAAAATGCTGGTAATCACAATGCTGGTAATCACAATGCTGGTAATCACAGTGGTATTCTAATGCTGTCATAATGGATGAATATAGAACACCATGTGTCGTTAATTTTAAATAATAAGGACTTTGTGGGGATAATACTTCACTCGTCACGCGGAACAGTCTAACATCCTTAGTACGAAGGAGAGAGAAAAGATTTTATTCGTATAAGCTAATGGATTAGCTCTTAGCAAATAAAAAATGGATATCGAACCAACGGTTTCCAAAAAACGAGAAACGAGAACACTCGACCCAGACCGTCACCGTCGCAGTCTATCTGTAAACTTGTCTAGATACATTTGTCTGCGACTGTCAGTTCATCTCTCTCTCTCTCTCTCTCTCTCTCCTCCTTTCTCTCTTTCTCATCTAGGAAACACAGCAGGATTTCTGGCCTGAACAACAGGATATTCAGCATATAAAGAAGCAGTGGGCTAAATAGACCAAAATCAGACATGTACTGCGTTTTATGATCGTGGCTTGATACTAGATAAAAGCTATCCATGCGTAAATGTTCGATGTTCACTTGCAATTGCTGATCATAACGTAATTGAGTATAAATATGTGAAAAAGCTGCATATATACAGGAGTGGACGACAACGGAACGGAATGAACCGGAAATGACGTGTGGAATTGACCTTATAGACGACACAAGAAGCTTTGTGGACAGTGTAGGACAAGATTAGACTGTACAGATAGTATAGTCTACCATCTGATCCACATTGTGTACTACATGTACTTTATTCGATACTGTTGTCAAACTATCGAGTCATTGTTTCAACTGAAATATATTTGTAGGCGTTTAAAAAGTTAAATCATTAAATAAGTTTGGAAAGTGTTAACCTTAGACCAAAACAGGAACTCTGGTAAACGGCATAGATCAAGATTAGACTGCACATAAGGTGCATTCCGATCGTAGATATCTACCGTCCGCTTGTTTAGTCAAGCCTGTAAGACAAAAAATATTGCTTTCAGTGGATTCTATTTTCAACCAACGACAGAAGTCGAGTTTATATTTGGGGGTGAAATAGTGGTTGGTAATTAAAAAAAAAATTAAACTTTTTGGACTTATCCAGATTGAAAGCTCCTACAGACGACAAATTGGATAAATAATTAAATCAAATATGACTTCACCGACAGGAATCGTCTTAGAAAAGGTAGAAACATATTGGGGAAAGGAGATAATGCTGGTTACCAGCATTGTATAGTTTTCCGTAAATTGTTTTCAGAAGCCTCAATGTTCATTAACCTTATTAAAGGGTTAAGGGAATTTAAAAATACTTGCGTAGACACAAAGTATCTGGAATGGATAAATTCTTGGAAGATGGGGAAAAAAATGATTGAACGCGAACCATTGATGTCAGGAGGGGACAGAGAGAGACAGAGACAGAGAGGGGGAAGAGGGGAGAGAGAGGGAGACAGACGGACGGACAGGCAGGCCGAAGCGGACCGACCGGCCGACCGACCGACAGACAGACAGACAGAGATAAAAAGGGACAAACCGACCGACGGACTTAGTAAAAGAGAGACCGACTTATTGTTAGATTTATAAGTATTCTATTAAATAACTAGAGGCCCTTGAGGGCCTCTATCACTCTACTGTCAGTGATTTTGCCTCTTTTTTTTTTAGCATATGTTATGGATGTATGAATTCATGATGCAAAAAGGATAAAAGCAAACACACAAAAAATGTATGGGGTGTTGCAACTGGGCTTGAACCAATAAGACTGCACAAGTAAGCATGGTGAATTGAACAAATTGTGGGAAAAAAATATAATTTCCTAAAACCAATTGTTTGGAATCCAGCCAATTGATAGGGTTTCAGTACTCACTGTTTTAAACAATCTCGCAAGTGTCAAAGAAATGTGAATAATCATGAATGTGTACTGTGATGAGTAAACAATACTAAGTCATTAAATGGCTGCTTTTCTTAATCTGACTGCTACATTTTCTTCACTTTTAGATAAAGTTCAATCCCTTAATGATACAAATAATCTTTGCAAGTTTAAAAAGAATTGGACTTAATTGCATATACAAGAAATGTAAATTTTCAACTTTAAACCGCTCTTTTTCTAATACTGATTTTTTTTTTTTTTTTTCCCAAAATAAATAGGGTTCAACCTTTTGATAATATAAAGCAACTGTGCAAGAATTGTAAATTTCCAAATTTACATGGCTACCTTTCCCATACTTATTGGCATTTTTTTAAATGCGTAAATTTTTTCATCAAGACCTTGTTAATATGCCATACTATTTAGTAAAGAGTACTTGCTTTCAATACATATTTGGATGAGATGCTCAGTACTCAAAGAGTTAATTGATAGGCATATTTGCTTTGATGAAATTTTGCCGGGAGGCAACAGAGGTAGTCAGCAAATGTAATTTTTGTGGTATCAAACCTGGTACCTCTGCTTTAACGGATAACAATGCAGCAAGGAATAAAAGGCTTGTACTTGTTCTTGGTAACGATAGTGTATATTTATGACTGTTAAGCAATATGACCAGGGTCCGTATTCACCAACCATTCTTAAGAATATTCTTGGTCTTGTTCTCCAAAATTTTCCAAATTTGAAAGTAACACACCTTCTGATTGGCTAAACCAAATGGTTTAGCCAATCAGAAGTTGTGTTACTTTCAAACTTGGAAAATCTTGAAGAATATGTCTAAGAACGTTCTTAAGAATGGTTGGTGAATACGGACCCTGGCTTTTCGCAATTGAAGATAATTCCTCATTTCAGTTGTAATACATCAAGCTGACACACCTCTATTATTTCTTACAGCTTGATATTTCTGGACTGTAAACCATCATAGTGTACGTAACATCGTAAAATGTTGGCAATTTTTGACACATGCAACTGTAAGACGCGAAAAGAGAAAATATGTTGAGAGTCCTTGAATATAAAAAAAAAATGAATTTATTTCTATTTTTTGCATGCCTTGACTCATGTAATAATCAAGTTCAATCCTTTACAACCCCCAAAAATTCTGAGTTTTAGTACGCCGTATTCGGAAGATTTAAAATACATTGTCAGAAAAGGAGAAATTGCTGGTAAGAAGCATTTTACCGATTCCCTATGATGTTTCCTAACACACAGAAAATATAAGCTCAATACTGGACAAGTTTTAAATTTGGTCATCCGGTTCAATCGTGAGAGCCTCATACTTCCTCCTTGTTGCGAGGACTGTAATTAGCATGAACATGAGAATGATTCTTTTCGGTGATTGGTCCTTCTTGACTCGATAAAACAAATCGAAAGTAGGTGCATGATTTGGGCTGTCACATCAATATATTTGCATAAAAGGGGTGGCACCTGTTTGGTCGGTAGCCAATGGGTGAGAAATATAAGGCATATTGACGGCGTGTTGTTCGAAGTAGCATGGTTTTTTTACAGCCAATGAACGACCAGGGTGACGTCAACTGTCACATTTACTCAGAAAGAAAGGTGTACTGGTATAGTTCGAGTGTTTTTACATTTACCTAACTGTACTATATGAGTGTGATGTGTCATCAAATTCAGTAACAGAAACAATCACCGTTAACTTTTTTAATTGATTTAATTATTGCAGTCTTATCTTTCCTTCAACATCATTGTCCGATTTCGCCCATGTGAGAATTACTTATATCCGAAAATCATGGCAATAGCTTTCATCTGAACTCGGTTCCTTCTTGCTCTCTTTATTAGAGTTTACCAGCAATTTGTATTAAGCAAGACCTAACCATAATTGGACAATTTTTATTACCAATTAACTCTATATTTAGGGTCAATTTATTTTGTTTTTTTATTTCAATTCCGAAATGGCAGACAGCCCATATGTCAGATATATCAATCCTAATACATGACTGCCCTAGATACAGTCACCCCACCCCCTCCTGTTCTGATATCAATATTTCCAATGATTTACGGATAGGTCCGCCTTCATATCTTTTCTTCTTTTCAAATCAAAATTCATTTCATTGAAAGATATTCTATTTTTTTTACACTGCCTGCCGTCTTTTCGGACTAGCCATATTTCCGTTCTGACAGATTCTACTCAGTTATTAGATTTGCCAAGATCACTCCGCCCCGCCCCCACACCATCCTCATTTTCAAACGTTTTACCGAATATCAAGCAATGTTTGAGGGGATTAGAAAAGTAGCCTCTTCTTTCCCCCAACTTTTATAATGTTAATTTATGATAATTTCGGGTTCAGAATATTACACATCTATCCATTTTGAAGGGGAATGTTGACGGTATAGTGAGACAGGAAAATTGTTACACTTTGCCGTATTTCGTTCCGACCAACTTTTTAACTACTTTTTATGTTCATTTCCGGTTATGGCTACCTAAACAGAGAATTTGCCACGAGGGAAAATAATTTTTGATTGTAGTGATTTATAAGTGATTTGTAACCTGTACTTTGCTTGAGACGTTTTGGGAATTTGGAGAGACTCTATCTGCAGGACGAGACGTTGGGAGTTTGATGTATTTTCGAGGTATGTATTTGCAGAACTGTAATTTATTTGTTAGCACGCTCCAGTGATCACTATTATATAGTATAGGGAGTTTATATTGAAGGAGTAAAGAGTATTAAGGGGGTGCTAAAGGTGTATTGGACTGATTGTATAAACACCCACGCTCGGCTCTCCAAAATTATACTCAACAAAATTGTTAAGCATGATCTGAGGAAGCAGTAAGCAGTACGCAGTATGACATCTACTCCTCGCCAGACTTCATCATCATCGTCCAAGCGAGTTCTGACTTCCCCGGTTGACTTAATGGACACAAAGAAATCTAAAGCTAATCTTGAGTCTACTATCACAGAAGAACAGCCTCTTGGTGTATTATCTGGGAGCGATGAGAAAAACGGGTAGGTCTCTGTTAACGCTTAAAATACTGGCTACTCTATGATACTCTATCTGATGAACAACTTTCTCAAATCACAAGTTCGACTCATGAGTCCATCAACACCCAAGTTGAGAACATGGTGGGAAAAATTGTACATGGAGTACTTAGCGGCTTGCACAACAGGATAACAGATCTAGAGAATGATAATCAACAAATGAAGAAAAAGCTTCAAGTTGTGGAGTCAAGATTAGATTTGGCCGAACAATACAGTCAAAGAAACTGCATAAGAATTTCTGGTATACCCGAGTCGAAAGATGAGTCAGTGGACAACAAGGTTATGTCTCTAGCAGACTCAATCAATTCTGGACTGTCGATTGAAGAAATTGACCGGGCGCACCGTATTGGAAAACCAAAAGACCCTTCTCACAACACTAGACCCAGAGATATAATTGTCAAATTTGTTAGTTACCGTTCTCGTCAAAAGATTATGAAACAAAAGTCACAGCTTAAAGCTAAGGGGTATAAAGGTACTTTCATCAATGAGGATCTTACCTAGGATAACCAAATGCATTTATTATAGTAATATAGGCCGTTGGCCCAGTATACAAAACAACAATAACATACATGTACATTGTTATGGCTACTTGGAAAAAAAATAATAATAATAATTTTGTGTTCGAGTGAAATTCACTTAACATCTTTATCTCGATCAACACTAACCGACGTTAATTTTAGTATAAGCTAAATGTATTTAAGATGCTACAAACATAAAAAGAGAGTATCCGGTAATTGTAGGCTCATAAGTACAAAATGAATGAAACAGTGTTGTCCAAAAACTGCGAATTTTTTTTTTTTTTTTTTTTTTTAGTTAAGAGAGTATCCGATAATTATTGACTCATAACCACAAAATTAGTAAAACAATTTTTTCAAATACTGCGAAAATCAAAAAAAAAAAAAAAAAAAAAAAAAAAAAATTAAGGTTGAATTCACAAAGAAAAGTACCAATTCAGACAGGGTGGTTATCAGATCAGACTGCACATATTGTGCTGTCTGATCTTGAAGTGCACCATATGCAAAAATTTTTACGTCACGCTAGTGACCAATGGATTACAGTATTACAAAAGTGTTATTGAGTAAAAGAAATAAATACGTAATAAATCAGCTGCTATTAATTCCGGATTTGGAGAATTTTATGCACAAATTTGCAGATATTTAATAATTTAGCTTCATTTTGTTCTGAAATAAATCTATGGAACGATTCAATGTTTTCAATATTGCGTTTTCCAATATAGATACTTCTATAATATTCGAATTGTTTACATTCAAAAAATACATGAAATTCATCGTCTATTATTTCAATGAATGATCGTTCATAACAGAAAGTACAAATCCGTTCTTCTTTTACTATATTATTGTGACGACCAAGTTCGATATTTAATCTATGGTTCGAACACCTGAATTTTGCAAAAGCTTTCCTTAGATAAAATGGAAAGTTATATGATATATAACATTCAACATTTAGGAGGGATTTATATTGCAAATACTTTTGTCCTTTAGAAGAAATGCTTAATTGACCATGCCACTCTTGCTGCAGAATATCTTTTAACCTTAATTTGACATGAGAGATAAAGAGATCAATATTACCCACATCTTGTGATATCCATACAAAACCAAAACCGTATGAAAATAAAAGATTTCTAACATTAGTTGCATATGTATGTTTATCAATATCATCCAGATTTTTTAACATTAAGTAACATTGCTTTGGATATCTGTGTTCGGGCATTTGAATTATTTTGCACCAATATTTCAGAAATTTCACAAAATAATCTAGACAGAGTGGATACCTTCCGCATTCACCTAAAGCCATATAATTGTTAGTGTATTTACCTACTCCAAGAAATTGTTTGCAAGCTAGGATATGAATTCTTTCTACAGATTCTCTATAAGTGTACCCCCATAGTTCCCCACCATATAGAAGTATTGGCTTAACCATTGTATCAAATATTTTGAAAAACTCATAATGATTTAAAGACCCAAACCTCTGACTAAAAGATCTAAAAGCACTTAAGGACTTTGTTGCTTGAGCTGCAAGCACAGATAAGGCCTTGGTCCATTTAAGTTTTGGAGTGAAGAGTAGACCCATATATTTATAAAAGCTTACAACAGATATGTCTTTATTATCTCATTTCCATTTTTCTGCATTTCGTGTCCGGCCACCATTTCTGAAAACGACAATTTGCGTCTTTTTAGAATTTATTTTCATACCAGAAACTTGGCAAAAGTTTTCCACTGAGTTTATCTGTCTTTGAAGTTGTATCACTGTATCAGCTGGACTAGCAACATCATCAGCATACAATAAACTGCTGATATTTGGGATATTATTAGAAACAAATATTCCACAATTCTTCTGATTGTTTAAATAAGAACAAATATCATTAATAAATAAATTGAAAATTTGAGGACTGCACTGATCACCTTGCTTTGTACCTTTGAGGCAAGGGAAACAATTCGTGTATGATTCGCCAACTTTTACACAAGATTTATTGTTCTTGTAAATCTTCATTAAACATTTCAGAAATCTACCGTTTATTCCAATAGAAGACAAAGATTCAAATAATGTTTTATGACAGATATTATCAAAGGCCCTTTCAAAATCAATAAATAGTACATATAGACGACCTTTTTTCTTTAAAAGATATTTCTGTATTAATGCATGAAGAGTGAACATATTATCAGTAGTACAATATCCATTTCTAAATCCAGCCTGTGCTTCATTTATAATTTGATTCATTTCATTCCATTTACACAAACGAGCATTGAGAATAGTTGAGAAAATCTTATAGATTACATTAGATAATGAGATCCCTCTATAGTTGTTTACATCATTTGTAGATCCAGATTTATGTATAGGACAGATAATGTTGTGTGCCCACGCTTCTGGGTATTCATCAGAACTAAAGATTCGGTTAAATAATTTTGTAATTATTGGTACAATAATGGCTTTTGTACTTAAGATAAAGTTACCAAGAATACCATCGGGGCCAGGTGCCTTACTTGGTTTTATTTTATTTACCGCAATTAACGTCTCATTTTCCGTAATGTTAGAGTTCAGTATTTCTATGTGATCAGAATCATTGTAAATTAAATCACCGATGTTATAGCTAAAACGTTCCTGTACATCAAATAAACTAGAAAAATACTTGTGCCATTCGGATTTCGGAATATTATTTTGAGGAGATGTCTTTTCTTTATTTCTTAAAATTTTCCAAAAGAGTTTTGGATTTTTTCTTGCATCAATTAATTTCTTTTTTCTTGCAGATAATATCAGATTCTTTTTTACTTTGACCTTGGTTCTAAATTTCCTCTTTGCTTCGAGATAAATCAGTAAATCATGGTTATCATTGCTTTTCCTGAACGTATGTAATGTTGATGTTTTCAATTTTTTAAGAGAATCTAGTTCAGCATCCCACCACTCTGGTTGAGAAGTATTACGACAAACCTGTTTGCGGCTAACACGTAGCCCTAACTCATCCGCTGTTGAAGTGTAAATTTCATTTAGGGATAACACTAATTCATTCACATTTTCAGTAAGAAGGGTATGGAGATTGTCATACTTGATATTGAACTTAAGCATAAAAGTTGACACAAACAATGGCTTTTTATCATCGTTCCAGACATAGCTCCGAATAACCGACTGACTCTGATTTTGGGGGGTGAAGTCCCTTGACGGTTTAAACCTTGTATTAAAATGTAATTGATTAGAATGAATCTTTAAAGTGCATTTCAACGGAAAGTGGTCAGATTCATGTTTATCTAATATTTCAAAGTCAGTAACAAATTGAAATAAATCAGACGAGGCTATATTATAGTCTACTACAGAACACCCACCACTAGAGGTGCAGGTAATATGTCCCTCTCTAGAAGAGAAGTATTCTTTCAAGCAAGGGCACTGGTGAGGGAGAACAGGGTGGTCAGTACATGGTCAAGCGATGGTGTCATTTTGGTAAAAGACAAAAACCAGAGGGTGCATCGAATTGAGAGTCGTGTCGATTTTGAAAAACTAGCTTTGGAAGTGTAGGCATAACTTTTTTGTGCAGTTTCTATATCTCTATATGTCTTAAGTCGTGTTTTCCATGAATTGGTTGCTATTCAACTTTTGAATACCTGTCTTCGAATGAAACGGTTAGTGTGGATCAGGATAAGACTGAAAATACCTTGTTGTCTGATCTACTACGGCGAAAATGCATCGTCAAGTAAAAGAACATTTTAGACCGTCTCAGATTGAAAACAACTGCAGAAGACGATTTTGAGATTTGCGCGGGTCGGTTCTGGTAATCTGACATGAATCAATGTATTATTGGAAGGGAATACTTGCTCGTTTGCAACGTTTTCTCCTTTTCTCACAAGATGTTCAAAAGTTTTATATCTCACGGTCGTATGAACCTATGGATGGCATACGCTATGCTATCTGATTTTAAGCACATATCACCCGATTATCTTATGTCATAGTTAATTATTGAGGGATACTTTGTCAACTATTATCTGGTAATCTTACAATATAAGGTGGAAGTTAATCAGGATCAGACGGCATATACTGTGCTAGCTGATCCTGGACGAACGACCATCATTTTTCGAATATTTTTTATCTATGGGTTCATACTCTTGGGTTTTAATTATGGTAAGTTCTAAGTGCTTGCCAATTTTGTTTGTCCAAAGTTGCATTATCCAGAATTGTTTCATTTCTTTTTTTTTTTTTTTTTTAGTCGAGCAAGTTACTCGGCTCGTGTGGGGTTGGATCAGAGATCATACACAGTGCTGTCGGATCTTGGTCGCACATATTGTGGGTATCTTAGGTCGTACTTTTGATGTACTGTTTTTCAGTCTTTTGTCCTGCTGGGAAAATGTCCATATATTTTTAATTTCTGAATGTTCACTTACCTTCACTACTATTATGTAGTTGGAATGGGCTGTAATCGGATAGCATACACGATGCCGCCTGATCTTGGGCTCAAATTTTTGGATCCTTTTGATTTCCTGTTTCAAGTGTGACTTAAATTGTTGAAACTTAGAAGATAAAGTCCCAGTCTTTTATCTTTGAGCGACTTGTAAGCTTTTTTATTTAGACGGCTAATGTGGGCTGGGATCAGAGTGCACACTATGCGGTCTGATTTTGGGCACATGTCAAAAGTACACGTACTTTACTTATTACTTGCAGTTAGTGTGAACTGGGAACTAATAGTACGTGTATACGATGCCGACTGATCTTGGTCACTCCTCCTGCGATCGTCTATATACCTGTTTTGAAAGTAAAGGTTACAAGGTGGAAATTTCGTTAGAAAGTCCTAGGTTTGTTATCTAAGCATGAATTGATGGCTTTACTTGTTTTAACGGCTGATGTTTCTTGGGATTAGATAGCATATACCATGCGGTTTGATCTTTGGCACCATCATCAGATTATCTCAAGCCATATTCAACCGTTCATGTATACTTTGTTAACTTTAGTTTGATAATCATATAAGGATGGAATTTGTTGTCTAAGCATGAATTGATGGCTTTACTTGTTTAAGCGGCTGATGTTTCTTGGGATTAGATAGCATATACCTCGCGGTCTGATCTTTGGCACCACCATCCGATTATCTTAAGCCATATTCAACTGTTTATGTACTTTTTGTCAACTTTAATATGATAATCATACAATATAAGGATGGGATTTGTTCGGGACCAGACGGCATATACTGTGGTAACTGATCTTGAACGAATCACCATCGTTTCATTTTGCCGACAAGTTTATACCTTTGGTTTTTAACTGTGTTACCTGTGAATAATATGTCCATTTTGTTTGTCTTAAACTGCTTTATCCAGAATTGTTTCATCCGATCCTTTTGAGTTGATCCAAGTTATACAGTCTATGTGGGCTGGGATCGTATGACATTTATCATGCAGTCCGATCTTGAACGCATACTTTCAGTGTATCTTTAATCGCGCTTGTGATGTACTATGTTTTTCAATCTTTTTTTACGGATGCAGAGTGCCCATAACATAATGTTATGAGTAGTGTGGGTTGGGGATGGACAGCATAAACTGTGCTGTCTAATCCTCGGCGCACATTCTCATTTATGTACAGTGATTTGATCAAATGATCCTTAGGTTGTACTTAGTATGGTTGTCTTGCTGGAAAAATGTCCATATCTCTTCAATATCTGATTATGGTTTAACAGTTTCTAATTAGTATGGGTGTGAGCTGTGACCAGATGGCACATACCATGCAGTCTGATCTTTAAATTACATCTTGAGATGTTCTTAACTTCTGTTTCCAAAATATAAGTTACAATGTTGAAATCTGACAGAAAAAGTCCTAGTATTTTTATCTGGGAGTGACTTGTTAGCTTTTCTTATCTAAACGGCTGATGTGGGCTTGGATTAGATTGCACACAACATGCAGTCTGATCTTGAGCACACATCATCTGAATATCTTAAGTCATATTCAACTGTTAAGATACATTGTCAGTTTTGTTGTGGTAATTATATACATGTAATAATTATTAAGGTGGAAGTTGATCGAAATCTTGAATGAACGACCACTGTTTTAAAATATATTTTGTCTACAGGTATATACTTGTAGGTTCAAACTGTAGTGCCTATCAAGAACAAGTCCATTTTGTTTGTTCAACGCGGATTTATCCTCTAGCACTACTTTATTCCAATTATCTTGTGTTAACTGAGTTACAAGGCTTGTGTGGGCTGGATTGGATTATGTACAGTTATTTTGATTAAGTAATATTTGGGTTGCAATTAATATGACTGTCTTGCTAGAAAAATGTCCATATCTTACTCAATATCTGAGTGTTTTTTTTAGCCATTACTCATTAACATGCGGCTGGTGAGGGCTGGGATCAGATAGCACATACCATGCCGTCTGATCTTGGTCTCACATCTAGTCCAAACGTCTACTTGTGTACAAAAAAAATCACTGACACAATTACTACATTTTTCCCAACTTTTTCTGTTTTTAGTTGGCCTATTGGAACTTAACTATGTACATAGGGTTTTTCTATTTTCCCCCCATGGATACTCTAATCGCGTAATTTTCTCTTTTTGACATCATTTCATTTTCGGAGACATGGTTACATGATAGCGTTTCCTCAGATGATCTGCCTTTTTCCTTCTTTCCACCCACCTGAACGGAATGACAGAGTTAATAACAGATATGATGGGGTCATATTGTATGTAAAGAATAACCTATCGTATACTCGTAGACACGATCTTGAAATTGGTATTCTTGAGTGTATCTGGATTCAAATCAAGTTAGTTAATAATAGGAACATATTGTTTGGAGTTTTCTATAGACCACCAAACTCTGACGTGGCTTATACCACACTTATTGAAGATTCTATTGATCTTGCTATAAATACGAACATCACAGATGTTATAATTACCGGGGATTTCAATTTTAATACTATGAATGAAAATAAATTTCGTAAAGTCCAGGCCCTTTGTAATCAATTTAATTTGTTTCAATGTATTGATGAACCTACTCATTTTACCGAAAACTCTATGTCCACTATTGACCTTCTTTTTGTTACCAATAAAAATTCAATTTTAACAACTGGCGTAGGAGAGCCTTGTCTTGATCTTACTATGCGGTACCACTGTCCTGTGTTTGGTGTCTTCAATTTCATTAAACCCAAACTAAAGCATATTCAACGAACGATTTGGAAATATGATCAATGCGATTACAACCAGTTAAGAGCCTGTCTTGCTAATTTCAATTGGCGCACAATAATTGATGATAATATTGACAATTATGCTGGTAATTTTGCAAATGTTATCATGTCTAAAACTCGTATGTTTATTCCAAGCAAGACTGTCAGTATTAATCTTCAAGACCCTCCATGGATGACCAGTTCTATTAAAAGGAAGATTCGCTGGCGTAAGAGAATATACAAAAAAGCCAAGCTATCAAAAAAAGCTTGTCACTGGTCAAAGTTTCGATCTGCTAGAAACGAAGTAACAACTCTTATTCGTCAAACTAAAGAAAACTATTATGATCAATTGTCTTCTAAATTAAAATCAGGTTCTTTAACATCACGGGATTGGTGGAAAACCTTAAAGTTACTCATGTCTTCAAATTCTCTGTCGTCAATCCCTCCACTTTTCGATAATTCTTGTGATTCAATGGTATTTGATGAGAATGAGAAAGCCAACGTCTTGAACTGTTATTTTGCAAATCAGTCGCGTGTAGACGATTCTCTAAGTGTTCTTCCAAATGAGCATTACCCATTGACACAATCTTCCCTAGATACATTGACTATTTTTCCTTCTGAAGTAAAGGATGCATTAAAATCACTTAAACATGGAAAAGCTTCGGGGCCTGATAGTATTAATAATAGGATTCTTATTCAAGTGTCTAATCAGATTGCCCCACACTTATGTGATTTGTTTAATCACTCTTTAAATGTGCATACACTTCCATCTTCGTGGAAAATATCCAATGTAAGTCCGATATTTAAATCAGGTGACCCCTCTCTTCCATCTAACTATAGACCTGTTTCTTTACTGAATAGCATTGAAAAAGTATTTGAACGCATTATATTCAAACATGTCTCTAACCACTTAAAAGATATCGGGTTTTTTACACCTTTCCAGTCAGGTTTCATGCCTGGTGACTCCACAGTCAGTCAAGTATCTTGTTTATATAACAACATTTGTAAAGCCTTGGACGATGGGCTTGAATTTAGAGCTGTATTTTTTGACATAAGTAAGGCTTTTGACAAGGTTTGGCACAAAGGCCTAATTTTCAAATTACAAAGGGCGGGGATCAATGGTAAACTATTGTCTTGGTTTTCTAATTATCTCTCGAACCGATATCAAAGAGTTGTTATACCAGGGGGAATTTCGTCCTTATGTCATGTTCAGGCTGGGGTACCTCAAGGATCTATATTAGGGCCTCTTCTATTTTTAGTTTATATCAGTGATATCGTTGATGATATTCAGTCAAACATAAATCTTTTTGCGGATGATACGAGTTTATCTATGGTTGTAGATGATCCAACTAATGTAGGTAATATCCTACAATCTGACATAGATAAGATTTCCCGTTGGGCACAAAAATGGCTGGTCAAGTTTAACCCCTCAAAATCAGAATCACTGGTAATATCCCGTAAACGTAATAAACCTAATCATCCAAATCTCTTTATGTCCAATATCGAAATTCCGTCAGTTTCTAGTCATAAGCATTTAGGTGTTTTTCTTTCCTGGGATGTTCATATCAACAAATCTCTTGAGAATGCATGGAGGAGGGTTGGAATTATGAGACGTTTGAAAGTACAACTTGATCGGCAATCTCTTCAAACCATTTACTTTTCATTCATTAGGCCTTTATTGGAGTATGGTGATGTAATTTGGGACAATTTTTCTCAGGGGCTAAAGGATGAACTAGACAAACTCCAAAATGAAGCTGCACGTATAGTTACAGGCTGTACAAAACTTGTGGCAATTGCTGATCTATATGAAGAAACAGGATGGGAAACTTTGAGCGAACGTAGGCGAAAACACAAATTATTCTTTTTTACAAAATGATTAATGGGCTTTCACCAAATTATCTTAATGAACTCGTACCTCCAACGGTCGGTAATTCATCAGCTCATAATCTACGCAGTCCAAACAACTTGCGAACCATTTCTTGCAGAACTAGTTTTTACAAAAATTCATTTCTACCGGCAGTAATTAGTGATTGGAATTCCTTAACTGATGACATTAAGAGCGCCGAAACAGTAACAGCTTTTAAGTATCGTTTGAACCTTGGCAAACCCGTACCGAAACAACTTTATTTTTATGGCGAAAGAAAAATTCAGATTATTCATGCTCGATTGCGCAATAGATGCAGCTCTCTTAATCACCACCTATATTTGAAAAAGATAGTACAGTCTCCTCTTTGCACTTGTGGTTCCGTCGAATCAACTGAACACTTCTTTCTACAATGTCCAAATTATGATAACACAAGAAATCAATTAAACCTTACCATTAATGATATAACAAGAGTCTCTCTTAGAACTATCCTATATGGGGACGAAAGTCTTAGTCTGCCTTCAAATGAAATAATATTTGCTGCAGTTCATATTTCGTGCAAGTGGGAGATTTAGATATTAGCAAAACTGATCTTATTTTTTTCTATTAAGCGTTGATTAATTATCCGTCCTCCAAACTGGCTTAAGTCTTCTGAGTAATAACATATTCCTGTGGAATTGTAAGGTCAGGTTGTAAGTTATTTTTGTTGTAAGTTATTTTTATGGTCATTACATATCGATTATTAGTTAACAAGTTTACCAGTATGCATAACTCCACATCCATCTTTTCCTCTTTTTACCTCTATTGTCCTTCTCTATTTTATTTTCTTCATTTTTTGTTTTTTGTGACTTCTTTATACATGCTGCTTAACCGGAGCTGGAGAGGAACCATATAAGCTTAGCTTTCGTTCCAATCCATTTTATAGAATTATTCTTGTTATTATACTGTCTGATCTGTTTTTCTATGTAATTCTATGAATAAAATATGTTTAAACTAAACTAACTACTTTTGTAGCTAACTGCTATTTTGCGCAAACATTTCGAAACTCTCTGTTTTCCAACTCCATTATGTCAGACGATTACTTTGAGGTCAGAACGTTACACATATATACCCATTTCAAACACAATGAGGGAATATTGAAGTAAAGAAATAAGGTCGGAAATTGTGTTACATTTTGCCGTATTCGCTGTTCTCGGGAGCCAGACACTAAAGGCTATTTTTGATAGCATTTTAAAACTAATTTTCCCACCTTCCATAATGGTTTGGTTACCTTAATGGTTCAACCAATACGTATTGATACAGTTTAACGTTTGGGCAGAATAAAAGAGATTAGAGATTTAGGTTGAAATCATCCACATATCGTCCTTTTAAAGTATATGAGTCAAGATTCAAGGAATATAGCGAAATTGAATATTTTGTCGACAATTTCTTTTGCAAATGCTTTTAATCCACCTTTCATGATGTTTCCAAAAAGAAATCGGTTCTAATTACACAAATATATCCATTTGAAACTGTTCGGGTAAATATTGAAGGAATACGGTTAGATTGAAATTTTGTCACAAAACACCGTCGTGTTGATATTGAAGGAATATAGAGGACTTGAAAATTTGGTCGAAAAAAAAATTTGTTTTTTTCCTAATCCATTTTTTCCACTTTTCATGGTGTTTCCGAAAAGAACTCGGTTAAAACTACTCAAATATATCTATTTTAAACTGTTTAGATGAGTAATTAAGAAATACGGTGAGACTGAAATTTTGTTACAAAAAGCCGACTTTTTGTTACATTTGCTGTTATCCGAGTCCAACCACTTTTGTAATAAAACGGCCTTTTGCAACAAAATTTTCAATTGCATTTTTTCAACCTTTCATGATGTTTCTGTAAAGATTGAAATGAAAAACATCCATATATAGTCGTTTTGAAGTATATGGGTCAATATTCAAGGATTATCTCTTTACCAAACGACAAAATTTTAGACCAGTCCAAATTGAAAGCTTTTGCAGACGACTAAATGAATGTGACTCAAAAATTGAAATTTGTTTTGGGAAGAGTAGGAAAAGAAAAATATTGGATAAGGAGAAAATGCTGGTAACCAGCATTTTCTCCTTTTCCCACAATGTTCTCAAAAGGCTTCTTTCTCAGGGTTGTTAAAAGTCGGGATTGAATGGTAAAGGGCTAATTATAGCAAACTTGAATATTTGATAGGATTTTTTGTTTTCAGATGCATTTTTCTCCACTTTTCATGATGTTTCCAAAAAGAACTCGGTTAAAATCACTCAAATATATCCATGCTAAACTGTTTCGGTTAATAATGAAGGAATACAGTGAGATTTAAAGTTTGTTACAAAAAGCCGTCTTTTTTTTTACAATTGCACTTCACCGAATCCAACCACTTTTGTTATAAAACGGCCTTTCGCAACAACATTTTCAAATGCATTTTTCCACCTTTCATGATGTTTCTGGAAAGAAATTGGTTTAAATTACATAAATATATTCATTTTAAACTGTTCGAGTGAATAATGAAGGAATACAGTGAGATTGAAATTTTGTTACAAAACGCCGTCGTGTTGATATTGAAGGAATATAGAGGACTCGAAACTTTGGTCGATTTTTTATTTTGAATGCATTCTTTTCCATTTTCCATGATGTTTCCTCATAGAACTCGGTTAAAATTACTCAAATTTATCCATTTTAAACTGTTTGGGTGAATAATGAAGGAATACAGTGAGATTGAAATTTTGTTACAAAAAGCCGACTTTTTGTTACATTTGCTGTTCTCCGAATCCAACCACTTTTGTAATAAAACGGCCTTTTGCAACAACATTTTCAAATGCATTTTTTCCACCTTCATGATGTTTCTGAAAAGAATTTGGTTAAAATTACACGAATATATTAATTTTAAACTGTTTGGGTGAATATTAAAGGAATACGGTGAGATTGAAATTTTTATTACAAAAAGCCGTTTTATTACAAAAGCCGTTTTATTACAAAAGTGGTTCTAGCCTATCATTAATGAAAAACACTACAGAGATGTAAATCTGCTGATCTAGAGTAAAATGACAGGTTTTGAAGTAACCTGCTACCACTATTGGCAAATTTTATGTAAAATTATGCCAAAATATCCATCCAATTACCTGACATGAAAAAAAGACCACAGGAAAAAAAAAAAAAAAAAAAAACACGACATCACAACAAAATGTAAGTTTTACATTGTCCGATCGGAGGCTCTTTAGACTGTCTTTTCAGGTTTAATAGTGACTTTAAGCAGTAAATCTACACAAGTATAAAACAATAGTTGGGCGCTAAAAATATCCCTCTTATTATGAGGGTGGGGATTAGGCCTCCTTGTCCTACAATGCTAGAACTGGAACACATGTTGAAGAGGTATAGGACATTTGCAATATAAATTTGTTTTGTTTTTGCTTTAATTAATTTCTCTCATTGGTTTTAAAACTTCTACAAAAATTAACAAAATCAGTAATGTCAAAAACAAAACATGCGTCTGAAAGAGTTCTAAAATAATGCCAGTCCTATAGTTACTTTGTCAGTGGAAAACAAACAAGCCACTGACGAAGCGATGAATTTGAAGGCCCCTTTTTGGGGAGTGAGGGCCCCTTTTTAGGAAGTAAGGGGGGCCCAGCGCCCCACTTTAGAGTGCGGTTTGATCTAGATCTACACAGTCCGCAATTGTTAACAATACCCTCTGTCTAGCAAATCTCTGTATTTCATGTGAGGGTGACTGTAGACTGAACAACGCTGTCGTTCGGCTTTTTTTGTTTGTTTTTTTAATACTGTGAAACGCGTCATTGTGGAAAATGTAAAAAGTACATCTTAGAACAGAAGGATTTTTTTTTTTTCTAAACTTTTATCTTAGCCCTTATCCTGCTAAATATCTTAAATGAAACTTTCAAGGCGATGGTAAAAACCAATATATTGGTATTTCAAATTTATGGAGGTTGGAGAAATATCTCCTTATTGGATAGTGTAGATCTAAGATCAGACTGCACATTCTGTGCGGCCTGATCTTGATCTACACTGTCCGCAACAGGTCAGCGAGTCGCGATTAGCTGCCTTAGGGTTAATGTGTGTTATCTACCAATATCTCCTTGACCGAAGTACTACCTTAAGATGCCTTTTTCAAAAATTGCATTTTCTTTTCTTTTAACAATTATAAATTTTATTGTTGACTCCCATAAACCTTTATTTATGTACGCTCTGAATTACACGTGTAATTGATAGTTCTGTTACCATTGCAGTGCACTGCTTGGCATATTCATAATTCTTAACCCTGACCTGCCATATAACTAAAATGAAACTTTCAGATCGATAGTAAAAACCCAAATATTGCTTTTTTTATACCACCATGTCGGACAGTGTAAAGTTAGGATCAGACTGCATGTTCTGTGCGGCCTGATTTTTATCTACACTGTCCGCAAAGGGTCAGTGAGTCGCGCGTGGCAGCACAAGGGTTAAACCACATGTATTTATGGTTCTAGCTTAAAGTCCCAATAAAGTCCAAATGTAAACAATGCGGGGTAAAAAATGAAGTTAAATTTTAATCATACCATTTAAAACTATGTAAATTAATATAACGATGACACTCTCCAAATGTGCGATTGGTCAAAGTTCCATTCGCTGGCAAAAGAATTACTTTCAAAACTACAAGAAATACTACCAGGTATCTCTAACTTTTGTTTACATCAATAACGATGACGTAGTTACACCACGTGATACCTTGGAGCTAAGGTAAACGAAAAACAAAATGGAGGACGGTGTGACGGTCGTGAGAATCATATTCGACAGAAAACCAAGTTCGTTTACCGAATTTGCCGAAGAGCGACACAGAAAGAACAAACGGGCGTGTATTTTAGGATTTGTTTCTTTTGTTTTGAACAAGAAGCTCGTGTAAGCATACAGAATGAGCGAACTGTCTGAAAACTGATGCGGATTTCAGTTCGCATTCTCGAATCAGTAAGTCGCCTTACGTTCATCTTATATTTATTGTGTTAAAAACAGATTTATCGCTATATCTGTATTGATTTCCGCATTTACTGTTGGATCAGGATACGTAAGTACTTTCTGATTAATGAATATCGGCTAGTAAGATGAAACACAGGTGAACGGCGAGCGACAGTATGATTCATATATTACACACTAATTTACTATTACTTAGTGTGTAATACATGAATTATACTGTCGCTCGCCGGGCACCTGTGAGATGAAAGTGATCTTTCATTTTTGCGCAGCACCCGATTGACCCATTTTCTTCGCAGAGAATGCAGATAATGATTAAATTTGCATGAATGTAATCTGAACCTCGGATATACGCGACGCATATTTATTCGGAGATTGGCCATTTACCTAGCAATCCCTAGTTTTTACGATGTTGAAAAAATGCTTTTGAAAACATGGTGGAAATATGAGAAAAAGATGGTAGCCGACATTTTCTCCTATTTCCACAATATTTTTCTTGTATCACAGACAAATTTCATTATTTGAGAAATATTTGTTTTTCCGCAAATGCCTTAGTGTTGGACAAGGCTAAGTATTTGTGGGGGGGGGGGGTGTATAACATTTTAGAAATGCAATTGAAACTGAATGTGTTGAATTAAATCTGCACCATTTTTTAAAAAAAATTGGCTGAATTTCTTGGGTGACACAAATTTGAACGTAGAACCCAATTATCTTTCCCTAATCTGGTCAGTGCACATATCAATGGAATCTTGGTGTTTTTTTTTTAGCAGATGACAAAATTTTGGACTTGTCTAGATTGAAGCCATTTGCAGACGACATAGCTTGTATTGGATCTACATGATCTGTATTTGAAACAGGAGAAACAATTGTTGAATTAAAGGTAAATACTAGTCACCAGCAGCATTTTCTCCTTTTCCTACAATGTTCTGAAAAGGTTTATGCCTCTGTGTCATTACAGCACTGGATTGTATGTTAACCCTTTACTACACAATCTCGAGATTTTACGACCCTGAGAAATAAGCCTTTTGAAAACATTGTAGGAAAAGGAGAAAATGTTGGTAACCAGCATTTTCACCTTTTCCCACAATATTTTCTCCCCTATCAAAGACATATTCTATCGTTTGGCCCACATTAAATTGTCGTCTGCAAATGCTTTCAATTTTGACAAGTCTAAATTTTTGTCGTTTGGTAAAGAGTAAAAGATGAATTTGCACATTATTAGGTCTGGGGTTCGATCTGCTGGTTTTCTCATGGGAGTGTCTTTGGGCAAGACACTTCAGAGCCCTAGCCTAGTACGGGTGAATCCCAGGAAATATATGAATTTGTGTGATGCTGCCATGATATGACTGAAATACTGTTGAAAGCGGAGTAAAACACCATTAAATTTCTAGCACAGAATGTTAAATGATATGTAAATGATATTCCAGAGTATGGAGATAATTACTTTACACATCTCTGGCCAATGTGAATGGATCCTCCTACATGATGATACACATACTGAATTATACTGACTGTGCAGATGCAGATGAGCCTTGGTTTCTAACTCTGTCATGATTGTGATTCCATTCCAGTAGATTCAGAATTTGGCGACCGCTTTTCAGGTACATGTGTCTCAATCAGATAAAACAAATTTTATTTTCAATAGCCAAATTCACAAAATTTACATGACTGGTAAAGTAATGAAAATTCAAAACAATGTATTGCAGTTTCAGGGATTCACCTCAACCCACCACATGGGCTATACCTTTAAAGAAGCAGTGTAGATTCAAGATTACTGGTATACTGCAAGAAGTTTTTGCTGTCTCATTTTGCTAGATCTTGAATGAAACCCTTATTATAGGCCAGGATGAAAATGGAGCAGAATTCTTGAAAATATGCTGTTGGACAAAATACCGGTAGACCGCTGATTAAGCTACTACTGTGCTTATGCGACTGAATTTTGTTTTGTCACTTAGGGCTTCACAGTTCTCCTCTATTACTTGAGCTGACCCTTGTGACACTAGTAATGCCACAAGTTTTATTCAACTGAACAGATGTAAAGGGCTCAAGGATTATTTCATGTCTCAGTGGTAAATGCATAATATAAGTAATCCATGACTCAGATTCAATTCTCACTGGGTTTTGTTGGGATGTCCATGGGCAAGTTACTTCAGATATTGTTAAAACTCAGGAAACATACGAATTAACGATCTATCAAAATGGTATGACTGATATAATGTTGAAAGCTACATGTATGTATCACTCAGTCAATCAAACTGGGCTTCATTTGCAAAAGTGCTGATTATTGAGTAAAAGATACTGCATTACACTGTTCTAGAATTTACATGTATCATACATGTAAACAGAATGATTGTCAGAAATTGAAAGGCTAAAAACTACATTCATTTGTTTGATGTATAGCCCATACCCATGATTGTATGTGCTACTGTTTAAAGGCCCAGCAGCCACCAAAAGTAAACAAAGTGGGTGTTAAAATGCATTTTGATTTAAGTCATACCTTTTGAAAGTACGAAATTGTTGGGAAGATGATAATCTGTTGTTGTACAGTCGATCCAAGTGTAAGTCAATGGGAAAAAAAAAAAAAAAAAAATTGAAATCAAGTAAAAAGTTAACAAAAGATAGAGCAGCATAGCAACTGCTGACCTACTTTTTGTGTATTTTTTGCTACTATTCGGGCTTTTGAGACATATGCCATACTAGAGTAAAGAACATGTGAAGAAAATTAGTGAAAGGTTGGAAATGCAGCAGCAGTCAATTTTGATCCATATGGAAAAGTAACATTGTGGAAGATGGAACACATGTTTTCTTCCCTACAAATGATAAGTAATTACCAATGCTGTTTCGAAACAGGTTTGTTAAAAGCTGTATTTGTACAGTTATGACTTCATACATGTACAGTTTTCAACATTATTTAAGTTCAACCACATGCTGGACAAATGCTGCAATCAATTCTGTTATCAAATGGAATGAAGTTGGAGTAAACCTACACCTATTACTATACTGCTGTCTTTGTTTTTTTTACAGTTTCAGATTTAGATAAATTAAAAAAGAGAATACGTCTTTTTTTTATTTTTCAGATATACAGCAGAATAATCAGATTTCCAAAGACATATTCTGTGGTGTTGCTGAAGAATATGTAGCATGTGAATACTTGGCCTTCAGTACTACAATATAAAACTGGATGGTTCAGATCACAGCTCTTACAAAGACAGATATGTTTTATGCAACAATCAAGGCAATATAATGTAATATTATTTTATTATTTTAAATACATGTACATCACAACAGTCTTACAAGAAGAATTTGTGGACAAAAAATAAAAAAATATATTCATACATACAGAGCAATGTTAGAAGCTACTGCTTTCCCTCAACCCTTAACTCTTTACCAAACAACAATATTTTGGACATTTCCAAAATGAAAGCATTTGCAGAAATTTGTTTTGGGAAAGGTAGAAAACATTGTGGGAAAGGGAGAAAATGCTGGTTACCAGCATTTTCTCCTTTTCCCACAATGTTTTCAAAAGGCTTCTTTCCCAGGGTCTTTAAAAGTTGGGATTGTCAGGTAAAGGGTTAACCAAAACATCCAAGTTATTATGTAACGCACTATTTAATCACTTTAACAAAGAAAAATACTTTTGAAACATTATGGAAATAGCAGAATTGCTGGTTACCTGTATTTTTTCCTCCATAATACTATTCTTCTTGAAGCAAATCTTTTCATTTGAGCTAATACATCCAATTTTTCATCTGCAATTGTTTCCAGTTTGAACAATTGAACTAAAATTTTACCAACTGGTAAAGGGTTGGAAAGTAAGAAAATGGTAGTCGTCTTGCTTTATTTTGACAAAACTTGTTTCATAATAGCAGACAGTATAGATCTAAAATCAGACTACATATTATGTGCAGTCTGATCTTTATCTACACTGTCTGCAAAAACAACTTTTGTCTGCAAAAACAACTTAAGTTGGTTCCAGGGCTTTAAGCTGCATCCTGTAGCTCAGTCTGTAGCGTAAGGGACTTGAGAACAGGAGGTCGCTGGTTCAAACCCTGGCTCGGCCAATTTCTTTCCTCTCTCAACGCTGACCATTGTTTTGACAATGGCTATGTGGGAAAAGCAGCCAGTGGCTTGTAAAGAATACTGTGCGAAGCACTGCTAAAAGAAACGCTAGGAAAGCATGGATAGGTGCACTGGCCGCCACGATATAACTGAAATAATGTTGAAAATGGCATTAAACACCATAGAATCAATCAATCCAGGGCTTTAAGGGTTAAGGAATGTCCTTAGGCAAGACATTGCAGAGCCCCAGCTTTGTGCTGGTGAAATACAGGAAAGACAGTAATGAGTTGTCACACTGACATGAATAAAAATCTGAAACAATGTTTAAAGTGGTGCAAAATGCTCCAACAAATAAACACCCAATCTTTACAAGAGAAGAACATTTTAGTCTCGTCTAAATTGAAACTGTTTGCAGATGAAAAAGTACATATAACTCAACACAATACATGTCTCTCTGGAAGGGTAGAAAACAGTGTGGGGGAAAAAAGAAAAAAATGCAGGCTACCAATATTTTCTGCTTTTTCTACAGGCTATATTGTACCAAAATTTTCTCTTTATCCCACAATATTTGGAGAGGCTGTCTTACTAAGAGTTGTTAAAACTTGGATTGTTTGAAAAAGGTTTAAATTTAATAATGTGCCTTTTACCTCTATTTCATATACTAGTAATTCTCAGCAAATTCTCTAAAATTCACTGGCTGTTTCCCCCATGAGCAAACCCAAATCATGTTCAGGAGTTTGACAGGATCAAATCCAGTTGCAATGACACTTAACTCTTTACCACACAGCACTATTTTAGATTGGTCCAAATTAAAAGCATTTACAGACAACAAAATAAATGTGACTCAAAATTTAAATTTGTTTCTGGTAGGGTAGAAAAGACAGTGGGAAAAGGAGAAAATGCTGGTAACGAGCATTTTCTCCTTTTCCCGGAATGTTTTCAGAAGGCATCTTCCATAGGTTCGTTTAAACCCGGAATTGTGTGGTTAAGGGTTAATAAACAAGGATGTGAAGATGCTTGCAAGCCCACCATGGCCTTTTGGTTGATATGATTTGTAAAACATGTGTTCATAATTCAACTGTAGCTGGAGCTTGATAGGTAGTTTCCTACAAAAAGTAACCTCCCCCAGCTTTATTGCCAGTAATATCTCTTTACCAAACAACAAAACAGACTGGTCAAAATTGAAAGCAGTTGCAGACAACAAAATAAATGTGACTGAAAAATTGAAATTTGTTTTGGGAAGGGTAGAAAACACTGTGGGGAAAGGAGAAAATGCTGGTTACCACCATTTCCTCCTTTTCCCACAATGTTTTCAAAAGGCTTCTTTCTCAGGGTCGTTAAAAGTCGGGACTGTGTGGTAAAGGGATATCAGTTATTGACCTAGTGAACATGAGTAAGTGTACAGCTACTGCTATACAGTTGAAATGCTGTTGAAAATAGATTTATTGCATTGTGACATATATCAGTCAATACATTTACTTGTTTCTGTTTCTCTTCCTACCTTAGGTGCTCTATGATGGAAAGTTTTATGTGAACAGTATTTTTACCCAAGATACAGATAGCCAGTATTAAGTTTTTACAACAGTCATGAAGAATATTGAATTAAGATTACCAATATGATTAACTCTTTACCAAACGACAAAATTTTAGACTGGTCCAAATTGAAGGCACTTGCAGACGACAAAATAAATATGATTGAAAAATTGAAATTTGTTTTGGGAAGGATAGAAAATATTGTGGGAATAGGAGAAAATGCTGGTTACCAGCATTTTCTCCTTTTCCCACAATGTTTTCAAAAGCCCTCTTCTTCAGGGGTCATTAAAACCAGGGATTGTGTGGTAAAGAGTTGAGTGTGATATTTTTGTGACCATTGTTTTTTATTACTAAAAGGAAAATTATTGAAAGATACTAAACTCTATTTCCAGTTTAAGCCTTTACCACACACTCACGGCTTTTAACAGCCCTGAGAGAGAAGCCCTTTGAAAACATTGTAGGAAAAGGAGAAAATGCTGGTAACCAGCATTTTCTCCTTTTCCCACAGTGTTTTCTTCCCTTCCCAAATAGAATCTTAACTTTTGAGTCACAATTAATTTGTCAACTGCAAATGCTTTCAATATGGACTAGCATAAAATTTTGTCATTTGGTAAAGGGTTACAGTTTTAATTTATGTTTATGAATTTTAAAACAAAACCATATCTTACAAAGTTTGAGACCAATAAAAAGTACATTTGAGCAAACTGCAATTGTTTTCACTATCTACATATTTTCAAGCTTTTAAATCAAGTATACAATGGTCCTTTAGCAAACAATCTCGTCTTTTAATGACCCCCAGGGAGATAGCTTTAGAAACTTCGTGAGTGAAGGAGAAAATGTTAGTAACCAGCATTTTCTTCTATTCCCTCAATGATTTCTACCATTTCAAAGACAAATCTAATCCTTTATGCCACACTGAATTACAGTAGTTGTCAAAAAACACTTCCAATTTGGACTTGTCCAAAATCTGTCATCTGGTAAACGGTTAACCCATTTCTGCACATAGTTTTTAACTCTTGACAAACAACAAAATTTTAGACTTGAAAGTATTTGCAGATGATAAATGGGACCCAAGTATTGAAATTTGTTTTTGGAAGGGTAGAAAATATGGGAAAATGAAAAAAAGTGCTGGTAACCAGAGAATTTCAACAATGTTTTCGAAAGTCTTCATCTCTAGGGTCGTGAAAACTCAAGATTGTTTAGTAAAGGGTTAAACCGACAAAAACCCTTTTTAAAGTACCTCACACAATAATCTTTCCAAGCCACTGGCTGCTTTCCCACATGTCACAATGAATATCATCAATTCTAAGAAATTGGAAAAGCCAGGAATCAAACCACTGACCCCCTGTTCTCAAGTCCTTGACTGAGCTCCAAAAGAAACCTCCAAAATCCACAATTTTGATCCAAAATTTCTAATATTACGATCACCAATCACTGCAGAAGTCCATTCCGATGTTACTGGTATACTGTTAAGTTAGTAGATGCACTAATATTGTCCATATCTGTCTATAAACTGAGAGTGATTTTTTCCCTGTCCACACTGTTCAAATGTCACGTCACTCTGTTCAAAATGAGACACTGAAATGACAAGAATATAAATTTCTTTTTAACTCTTTACCACACAATCCCGACTTTTAACAACCCTGAAAGAAAAGGCTTTTGAAAACATTGTGGGAAAAGGAGAAAATGCTGGTAACCAGCATTTTCTCCTTTTCCCACAATGTTTACTACCCTATCAAAAAGAGAAATCATCAATTTAGCAACACTTAATTTGTCGTCTGCAAAATTAATGCTTTCAATTTGGTTCAATCTAAAATTTTGTCGTTTGGTAAAGAGTTAAATAATGCAAAGTATGTATGGGCCACACTCTGGCAAAAGGGGGCTTAATGCATCTCCAGGTGTTTTGAAAACATTATGAGAAAAGGAGAAAATGCAGGTAACCAGCATTTTCTTGATTCCACACTATGTTTTCTACCCTATTAAATACAAATTCCATCATTTGAGCCACAGTTAAATTTTTGGCTGCAAATACTTTGAATTTGGACTAGTCCAAAACTTTGTTGTTTGGCAGAGTTAAATGAAATCCTGAAGAGGCCATTTAACAACTATGTCTTTGTATCTTACACTGCCATTGAGACTGCATTCGCATTTTGAGTCTGAAATACAAATTTATTTAAGGTCTCCCTGGCTCAGTGGTAAAGTGTAGCACTCATAACCTGGAGGTCCGAGCTTTGAGCCTCACTGGAAGCAATGGGTTTTTCATAAGAGTGTTCTTGGGCATGACACTACAGAGCCATATATTAAAACCCAGGGTATACATGAATAAGCAAACTGAGGCAATGAAATGACTGATATAATGTTGAATGCCGCATTAAACACCATTCAATCAATCAAGTAAATTTAGATTGAAAAACACATGTATTTTTAATCTACTAGTCTCAGATTGTATCTCTAGAACTATTTTACAAGATATGCTCATTTCTTTATACAGTAAACCCTGCCCTTGTGGCCACCTTTATACTAATTCTTTTCAAGCTGATAAAATTTCTAACTTGTCCAAATTGAAAGCATTTGTAGACAACAAATTGAACGTGGCTCAAATGACTGAACTTGTTTAAAAAGCTAAAATCACTTTTGGAAATAGAAAATGTTGGTTTTCACCTTTTTTCATTATGTTTCAAAAGCCTTCTTTTTCAAGGTAAAAAAAACCCCACAATTTGAGAGTCTCTTTGGTGCTGGCTTAATACAAAGCAGCTTTTGAGTGTACCTTTTGTGCTTGCTTACTAAAAGTTGGACTTTAATTTGTTTTAGCCCCAAGGCATGCCTTTTTCTCTCTCAAGAGTACATTACTTTTACGAAATACTACTGCAAAGCCCTAGTGGTGCAGCTAGTCGCATACAGGGCTTGAGATTGGGGGATTGCTGCTTCAAATCCCTAGCTCAGCCAATTTCTTTCCCAGGACTGATGATAGTCATTGCAACAGGATACATTCCTCTCTCAATGCTAATCATTGTATTGACAATGATTACGTGGAAAAGCAGCCAGTGGGAAATTATGCAAAGTACTAGAAACAGAAACTCTTGATAAGCATGGACAGGTGCACTGGCTGCCGTGATAAAACTGAAATAATGTTGAAAATGGTGTTAAACAACCGACAACTGGGGAATGTTCACACACACAAAAAAAAAAAAAAAAAAATCAACTAAATGGAGGAATGTGAGAAAGGAGCAGTTGCTTGTAGCAAACAATTGCTCCTTTCAAAAATTTATGGCAAGGGTGTAAAAAAGTTGTATTTGATCAATTATCCCTTCAGAAGCTGATCCTTTCTAAGCTTGAAATATAATAGACTTCAAAGTTCTAACATTAATGTGTAATAGATGTAGATCTAAATATCATTCAAATACCTGTTGACATGGACTGTGCTAAAATCTGTGAAAAAAAAAATTGTCGTACAGCAGAGATATAACACCAGACTGGGATATCTATTTGGCGGTTAACAAACATCTTGGTCTCTCTGTATCACACCCTAAAAAAATACACTGTTTTTAGGTTGGAAAGAAAAGAGATCAGTAAAAAATGACATAAAAAATTATTTTTCTTAATCACAATGTGGTAGATAAATATTACTTGAGTACTAGTAAACTTCTACTTTTGTCTTCAATTGTCTTGCACTCCAACAACTTGAAGTACATGTATTTATCAGCTTTGGAATATGTATCTATAATTTTTAAAAGTATGGTTCATCTGCATGCAATAACTTGATTGATGAAGTAACATCAACTCTGTCTTCAAACACTAGCAGTAAAAATATCAATAAGCAATGTGTTTTACTAAACTCTTGAAAGTTGAGAAATATCCTTTGTTGACAGCATAGATCGAGATCAGATTGCACCTAGTAAGAAGTCTGACCTTTGATATAAAACGTCCACCACCTGATGCTAAACTCAGGTCAAAATTCGCTAGTAATTACAGACCCGAAAAAAAAAAAACCCAAAAATTCTTAACTTTTTCATTACCTAGAAGATCAAGATCAGATCGCACATAATATAAAGTCTGATCTTCGTTATAAAACGTCCGCATTTTGTTTGACTTATTCCCCATGGCTCATATTACAAACCTTTATACCTTGTGTAGACATTCGATTTTGTATGCGCCGAATTTCTTACTAGTCGAAATTGTAATAGGCCGAAAGTGTTATAGGCCGAGATGTCATTCGATGTTTGGACGACTCTTGACAAGAAGAAATAGGCATATCATGATCGAAATAAATATAACACAACTCCGATTTACCAATCAAATGCATACAAATAAATTAGATACGATAAGCGCAGGTAATTTAACGAAAATTAAAGACTTACCGAAGTTTCGCAACGTTTTCTAAGGAGAGAAAGCACATCGTTTGTGTAATACGTCATCGGTCACATGGTGTCTACAAATAGGACACCAGAATGATTCCGAATAGTGCGTGGTAACGTCAGTTGGGAGAATTGATAAAAAAAAATTAGGATTTTTGTATGGTTCTGTGACATGAACCGATGCTGCTATGAACGCCCCTATCCCCTTGGCGACAAAATAAGAGTAAATCTAACAGATTCATGCCTTTTTTCAAGCATAAAAAAATTCAAATTTTGGACTTTATTGAGACTTTAAAGTCCCAATAAAGTCCAAATGTAAACAATGCGGGGTAAAAAATGAAGTTAAATTTTAATCATACCATTTAAAACTATGTAAATTAATATAACGATGACACTCTCCAAATGTGCGATTGGTCAAAGTTCCATTCGCTGGCAAAAGAATTACTTTCAAAACTACAAGAAATACTACCAGGTATCTCTAACTTTTGTTTACATCAATAACGATGACGTAGTTACACCACGTGATACCTTGGAGCTAAGGTAAACGAAAAACAAAATGGAGGACGGTGTGACGGTCGTGAGAATCATATTCGACAGAAAACCAAGTTCGTTTACCGAATTTGCCGAAGAGCGACACAGAAAGAACAAACGGGCGTGTATTTTAGGATTTGTTTCTTTTGTTTTGAACAAGAAGCTCGTGTAAGCATACAGAATGAGCGAACTGTCTGAAAACTGATGCGGATTTCAGTTCGCATTCTCGAATCAGTAAGTCGCCTTACGTTCATCTTATATTTATTGTGTTAAAAACAGATTTATCGCTATATCTGTATTGATTTCCGCATTTACTGTTGGATCAGGATACGTAAGTACTTTCTGATTAATGAATATCGGCTAGTAAGATGAAACACAGGTGAACGGCGAGCGACAGTATGATTCATATATTACACACTAATTTACTATTACTTAGTGTGTAATACATGAATTATACTGTCGCTCGCCGGGCACCTGTGAGATGAAAGTGATCTTTCATTTTTGCGCAGCACCCGATTGACCCATTTTCTTCGCAGAGAATGCAGATAATGATTAAATTTGCATGAATGTAATCTGAACCTCGGATATACGCGACGCATATTTATTCGGAGATTGGCCATTTACCTAGCAATCCCTAGTTTTTACGATGTTGAAAAAATGCTTTTGAAAACATGGTGGAAATATGAGAAAAAGATGGTAGCCGACATTTTCTCCTATTTCCACAATATTTTTCTTGTATCACAGACAAATTTCATTATTTGAGAAATATTTGTTTTTCCGCAAATGCCTTAGTGTTGGACAAGGCTAAGTATTTGTGGGGGGGGGGGGTGTATAACATTTTAGAAATGCAATTGAAACTGAATGTGTTGAATTAAATCTGCACCATTTTTTAAAAAAAATTGGTTGAATTTCTTGGGTGACACAAATTTGAACGTAGAACCCAATTATCTTTCCCTAATCTGGTCAGTGCACATATCAATGGAATCTTGGTGTTTTTTTTTTAGCAGATGACAAAATTTTGGACTTGTCTAGATTGAAGCCATTTGCAGACGACATAGCTTGTATTGGATCTACATGATCTGTATTTGAAACAGGAGAAACAATTGTTGAATTAAAGGTAAATACTAGTCACCAGCAGCATTTTCTCCTTTTCCTACAATGTTCTAAAAAGGTTTATGCCTCTGTGTCATTACAGCACTGGATTGTATGTTAACCCTTTACTACACAATCTCGAGATTTTACGACCCTGAGAAATAAGCCTTTTGAAAACATTGTAGGAAAAGGAGAAAATGTTGGTAACCAGCATTTTCACCTTTTCCCACAATATTTTCTCCCCTATCAAAGACATATTCTATCGTTTGGCCCACATTAAATTGTCGTCTGCAAATGCTTTCAATTTTGACAAGTCTAAATTTTTGTCGTTTGGTAAAGAGTAAAAGATGAATTTGCACATTATTAGGTCTGGGGTTCGATCTGCTGGTTTTTTCATGGGAGTGTCTTTGGGCAAGACACTTCAGAGCCCTAGCCTAGTACGGGTGAATCCCAGGAAATATATGAATTTGTGTGATGCTGCCATGATATGACTGAAATACTGTTGAAAGCGGAGTAAAACACCATTAAATTTCTAGCACAGAATGTTAAATGATATGTAAATGATATTCCAGAGTATGGAGATAATTACTTTACACATCTCTGGCCAATGTGAATGGATCCTCCTACATGATGATACACATACTGAATTATACTGACTGTGCAGATGCAGATGAGCCTTGGTTTCTAACTCTGTCATGATTGTGATTCCATTCCAGTAGATTCAGAATTTGGCGACCGCTTTTCAGGTACATGTGTCTCAATCAGATAAAACAAATTTTATTTTCAATAGCCAAATTCACAAAATTTACATGACTGGTAAAGTAATGAAAATTCAAAACAATGTATTGCAGTTTCAGGGATTCACCTCAACCCACCACATGGGCTATACCTTTAAAGAAGCAGTGTAGATTCAAGATTACTGGTATACTGCAAGAAGTTTTTGCTGTCTCATTTTGCTAGATCTTGAATGAAACCCTTATTATAGGCCAGGATGAAAATGGAGCAGAATTCTTGAAAATATGCTGTTGGACAAAATACCGGTAGACCGCTGATTAAGCTACTACTGTGCTTATGCGACTGAATTTTGTTTTGTCACTTAGGGCTTCACAGTTCTCCTCTATTACTTGAGCTGACCCTTGTGATACTAGTAATGCCACAAGTTTTATTCAACTGAACAGATGTAAAGGGCTCAAGGATTATTTCATGTCTCAGTGGTAAATGCATAATATAAGTAATCCATGACTCAGATTCAATTCTCACTGGGTTTTGTTGGGATGTCCATGGGCAAGTTACTTCAGATATTGTTAAAACTCAGGAAACATACGAATTAACGATCTATCAAAATGGTATGACTGATATAATGTTGAAAGCTACATGTATGTATCACTCAGTCAATCAAACTGGGCTTCATTTGCAAAAGTGCTGATTATTGAGTAAAAGATACTGCATTACACTGTTCTAGAATTTACATGTATCATACATGTAAACAGAATGATTGTCAGAAATTGAAAGGCTAAAAACTACATTCATTTGTTTGATGTATAGCCCATACCCATGATTGTATGTGCTACTGTTTAAAGGCCCAGCAGCCACCAAAAGTAAACAAAGTGGGTGTTAAAATGCATTTTGATTTAAGTCATACCTTTTGAAAGTACGAAATTGTTGGGAAGATGATGATCTGTTGTTGTACAGTCGATCCAAGTGTAAGTCAATGGGAAAAAAAAAAAAAAAAAATTGAAATCAAGTAAAAAGTTAACAAAAGATAGAGCAGCATAGCAACTGCTGACCTACTTTTTGTGTATTTTTTGCTACTATTCGGGCTTTTGAGACATATGCCATACTAGAGTAAAGAACATGTGAAGAAAATTAGTGAAAGGTTGGAAATGCAGCAGCAGTCAATTTTGATCCATATGGAAAAGTAACATTGTGGAAGATGGAACACATGTTTTCTTCCCTACAAATGATAAGTAATTACCAATGCTGTTTCGAAACAGGTTTGTTAAAAGCTGTATTTGTACAGTTATGACTTCATACATGTACAGTTTTCAACATTATTTAAGTTCAACCACATGCTGGACAAATGCTGCAATCAATTCTGTTATCAAATGGAATGAAGTTGGAGTAAACCTACACCTATTACTATACTGCTGTCTTTGTTTTTTTTACAGTTTCAGATTTAGATAAATTAAAAAAGAGAATACGTCTTTTTTTTATTTTTCAGATATACAGCAGAATAATCAGATTTCCAAAGACATATTCTGTGGTGTTGCTGAAGAATATGTAGCATGTGAATACTTGGCCTTCAGTACTACAATATAAAACTGGATGGTTCAGATCACAGCTCTTACAAAGACAGATATGTTTTATGCAACAATCAAGGCAATATAATGTAATATTATTTTATTATTTTAAATACATGTACATCACAACAGTCTTACAAGAAGAATTTGTGGACAAAAAATAAAAAAATATATTCATACATACAGAGCAATGTTAGAAGCTACTGCTTTCCCTCAACCCTTAACTCTTTACCAAACAACAATATTTTGGACATTTCCAAAATGAAAGCATTTGCAGAAATTTGTTTTGGGAAAGGTAGAAAACATTGTGGGAAAGGGAGAAAATGCTGGTTACCAGCATTTTCTCCTTTTCCCACAATGTTTTCAAAAGGCTTCTTTCCCAGGGTCTTTAAAAGTTGGGATTGTCAGGTAAAGGGTTAACCAAAACATCCAAGTTATTATGTAACGCACTATTTAATCACTTTAACAAAGAAAAATACTTTTGAAACATTATGGAAATAGCAGAATTGCTGGTTACCTGTATTTTTTCCTCCATAATACTATTCTTCTTGAAGCAAATCTTTTCATTTGAGCTAATACATCCAATTTTTCATCTGCAATTGTTTCCAGTTTGAACAATTGAACTAAAATTTTACCAACTGGTAAAGGGTTGGAAAGTAAGAAAATGGTAGTCGTCTTGCTTTATTTTGACAAAACTTGTTTCATAATAGCAGACAGTATAGATCTAAAATCAGACTACATATTATGTGCAGTCTGATCTTTATCTACACTGTCTGCAAAAACAACTTTTGTCTGCAAAAACAACTTAAGTTGGTTCCAGGGCTTTAAGCTGCATCCTGTAGCTCAGTCTGTAGCGTAAGGGACTTGAGAACAGGAGGTCGCTGGTTCAAACCCTGGCTCGGCCAATTTCTTTCCTCTCTCAACGCTGACCATTGTTTTGACAATGGCTATGTGGGAAAAGC